>CM076579.1:501630889-502244495 GCA_034641835.2 Pinus albicaulis
TTTTTTCTTTTTGTATCAAATGACTTTTGGTTTCAAGGGGAAAATTTTATGGCTATTGTGTTTTTCTCGAAATGTGATAGACCCCATTAAAATGGGAGATATATCAAAATGATTCCTGTGGTGTAGTAAAATAGTTTCAAGTAGTTTAAAGATATATATGCATAAATTCAATGAGCATAGATTTGAGATATAAAAGTCCAAAATGTAATAGTTGTTTGTGAACAAATATCAATGGATCACTATGGATATATATGCTTCACTAAAAGGGATTTTTCTAGAAGGATGTCCAATAAGTTGGAAAGAAGGGAAAATATCACAATTATATCTTAATGCATGTGTTTTACATTGAATATTTTTCATTTTATTAAGAATCTATTTGAAAAAATTATCTATATAAGGTTAAAACCTATGTTTTGTATCAACTCACTTTTGGTTTCAATGGGAATCTTTTATGGCTAATGTGTTTTTTCTAGAACTGTGATAGACCCCATTAAAATGGGAGATATACTGAAATGATTCCTATGGTGTAACAAAATAGTTGAGTAATTTAAAGATATAGATGCGTAAATTCAATGAGCATAGTTTTGAGATATATAAGTCCAAGATGGAATATTTGTTAGTGAACAAATATCAGTGGATCAACATCAATATATTTTCTTCATTAAAAGTGATTTTTCTAGAAGGATGGAATAAGTTGGAAATAAGGGAAAATATCACAATTATATGTTAGGGCTTTTTTGCAGGATCCTTGGTTTTTCACACGCTCCTAAATTTTACTTAAAAACGTCATCGAATTTTCACTATAATTTTTTTTCTACAAAGGCTTAGAAGCTAAAATTTTTGGATCGCAAATCGGACATCTTAAGGAACATCTTCGAAAAAATTCAGATCTTGTTTCACAATGGTTTTGGAGATATGATCTGTGGAAGTTAGGTGTTTTTTAGGCTCTCTAATTTCATCTCAAATAGGTGATCGTGGGAAAATATTCATAACTCTCTCTCTGAGAATCGGATTTTAATTCGATAAAAAGTGACTGGAGCTACACAAATTGTAGTTTCCTATCTATAAATTTCAAATACAAAGGAGAAAACAATGACGCGTGGAAAGTTGTACAATTTATCTCTATTGAACCAATCCATAATTAGGTCATTGTGGGAGATTGGACATAACTTTGTCTTGAAGAATCCAAATCAAGTCAGACCTATGGAATTGGAAGGAAGATTCAGAAGAAAACTCTAGGACTGAATTTCAAATATTAAGGATCTGAAAGTATAGATATAAGTCAATTTCAATATAGAGCTCCTCAAAAGCAAGTAAAAGGTGTGTATTTTTTTTATCCGAATTGCATAAGTCTTGTTTGAAGAATGAAATTGAATTGATTCCAAGGGAATATTGTAGAATAAATATCATTATTGGATTCTCAAATGGCCCCTAAAAAGAATTCAAAACCCATTAAGCCTTTAGAATTCTCTACTATGACTCATGAAGACAAAGAATGGAAAAATGACATATCAAAATTACAAGAGCAAGTGCAACGAATTTCACTCTCGCAAAGAGAAACAAAAAATGACATGGAATTTTTGAAGAAAGGCATGGAAACTAATATGGATGGTTTGAATAAAGGCATGGAATCTAAGATGGATGGTTTGAATAATAGCATGGAAGCTAAGATGGATTACATGGAAGTTGGCATGGAATATAAGATGGATGACATGGAAGCTAAGATGGAAAACATGAAGAACGATCTAAAAGCAAACATGGAAGGTTTGAAAAAGTTGATACAAGAAATGTTTCCTAATGGTGAAAATATACTAGAGGAAACTCATGATGAGAAAAAAATAAATTTTAATAGTGATTTCATAAACTCTAATGTTGGGAAGAACCATTATATTCCAAAAATGGATACGAGGAAGTTTGATGGAAAGGACCCTGTAACATGGATACTACACATGGAGCAATATTTTGATCTCAATAATGTGAAAAACACACAAAAGGTATGAATTGCAACTTTACATTTAGAAAAAAATACATTTGTATGGTATCGATGGCTTTTCTCCCGTAAAAAAATTGTCACTTGGTCAATTTTTACGGAGGAAATGATACCACATTATGAGGATACAAAGAGCAACACTTTCTTTAGCCAATTGATGAATCTCAAACAAAAGTGTTCAGTGGGGGAGCACATTGAGGACTTCCAAAAATTGAATATAAGGGTAACTGGTATTCTAGAAGAACATAGGATTTATCTCTTGATAGGTACTTATAAGGATAACATCCAACATGAATTTCATGTTTTGGAACCTGATTCATTAGAGAAGGCATTCATATTGGCAAGCAAAATTGAATGTAAAATTATGGCGACAAGGAAGCATACCACTCACTTCTATAAAGATGGAAGTGTTGCAACTCCTAGATTTCCACAACCTACAAGGTTGACACCACAACAATTGGAAGAAAAAAGAGGAAAAGGGATGTTCTACAGTTGTGATAGAAAATACACTAAAGGTCATAAGTGTTCTGAGAAGAAATTATTTTACATAGATTGTGAAGAGGAAGAAGAAAATGAACAAGAATCTTCAAAAGAAGAGGATATACACTAGGAACTAGCCCTAGAAGAGGAAGAAATGAGTCCGACCATATTGTGTAATGCAATGGAAGGAATTACCCCTCCTCAAACTCTCAAGATAGAAGGAAATATCAAGAATAAAAAGCTAAAGTGTTGATTGATTCAGGTAGAACCCATAATTTTATTCATTGTAAGGTAGCCAAGGAATTGAATTTTTTGTAATACCCAGCACCAGAATGTCAAGTGATGGTTGCTAATGGAGGAGTAAATTTCTCTGGAAAATTCCATAATATCAAGCTAACCATGGGGGAATATGTATTGAATATTCTAATGCTTTCCATTCCTGTGGGAGGTACTGATGTTGTACTAGGAGTACAATGGTTACAATCATTGGAGATGGTAGCTTTTAATTTTCAAGAACTTTTCTTGAAATTTTTTTCAAAAGGAAAGGAAGTTGAATTATGGTGTATTTTAGGGAAGCTAGGAAATATAATAAGCTCTAATGTCATGACAAATCTTCTAAATAAAGAACAATGAGGCATAATTGCACAATTATGCTCACTAGAATTTCCAACATCAAAATCATCTAATTCTGCACATCTCCAAAAAGTCTTGGACAATCATTCCAAGGTGTTTGAAACTCCCAAAGGACTCCCACCTATTCATGATCATGATCATGCTATTCATTTGATTCCAGGAAGTTTTCCTCCAAACATTAGGCCTTATAGATATCCTTATGTCCAAAAGAGCGAAATTGAACTTATGATTAGAAAAATATTAGAGGCGGGTATTATTCAACCGAGTCAAAGTTCTTTCTCTACTCCTGTAGTATTGGTACACAAGAAGGATGGATCATGGTGCATGTGTTTGGATTATAGGGAGCTCAATAAGCCCACCATTAAAGATAAATTTCCCATTCATGTGATTGATGAATTATTGGATGAATTACATGGAGCAATTTATTTTACCAAGTTTGATCTTTGTTCACGATATCATCAATTTAGAATGAAGACTGAAGATATTCCGAAAACAACATTTTGAACTCATGAGGGTCATTATGAATTTTTGGTCATGTTTTTTGGCCTTACCAATGCACCTTCTACATTTCAAGGGTCGATGAATTCCATTTTCAAACCCTTCCTTAGAAAATTTGTGCTAGTAATTTTTTATGATACGCTAATCTAGAGCATGTCTTGGAAGGATCATGTTGAACATGTTGTAGGAGAAACAATTATATGCGAAAACATACAAATGTTTCTTTGGAGTACAAGAGGTGGAATATCTAGGTCATATTGTCTCTCATGAGGTTGTTAAGGTAGACCCTAAAAAAATTAAAGCCATTAAGGAATGGAAAGTCCCCACAACCGCAAAGCAGTTGCAAGGATTTATTGAGTTAGCAAGGTATTATCGCAAGTTTATTAAGAATTGTGGGAGAATAGCAGCACCTCTAACAAAATTATTGAATAAATATGCATTTTCATGGATTCCTAAAGCAACTAAGGCCTTTGAACATCTTAAAGAGGCAATGTGCCTAGCACCTGTCTTAGCTACGCCAGACTTCACAAAAACCTTTACTGTGGAATATGATGCCTCAGGAAATGGAATTGCTGCTATTTTAATGCAAGAAGGAAGACCCATTTCTTTTGAAATTCATCCAATCAAAGGACAGTATTTACAGAAGCCTATTTATGAGAAGGAAATGTTATCAATACTGCATGCACTAAAGAAATGGCGACCTTACCTAATGGGAAGACACTTCAAGGTAAAAACTGATCATGATAGTCTTAAAGACTTTTTGGAACAAAGACTATCTTTAGAAGAGCAGAAAAATGGGTCACAAAGATGTTGGGTTATGACTTTCAAATAATCTACAAAAAAAGGGTAGCTAAATTTTATTCCAGATGCACTCTTAATAAAGAATGAAGAGGTGGAATAATTTCTTTGTGCCATTTCTATTTTCCAACCAGATTGGATAACCGAAACAAGAACTAGATAGCTACGAAATCGATCAATTTCAGAGTATCTCATTAAGTGGAAGAAATTACCCACTGAAGATTCTACATGGGAGGATGAGAATTTTATACAGAAGCACCCAGAGCTACTCAAGCATTGAGGACAACACTTTTTTGAAGGAGAGGGGCATGTTAGGTCGCTATATTACTAGTACAGTTCTTTATTGTTGTTACTGTAACCCCCTTATTGTTATTATTTTACACTTGTAACCCCCATATTATTATTATTGTGCCCTTAAATTATTATCGTTAGGTCGGCTAGGATTACATTGTGGCGCCACTAGGATTACATGGTGGACCCATCGACTCCTATATATAGAAAGGAGGTTTTGTAATTTGTATCATCCAATAACTGTTCATTCATGTAATGTATTGGAGGTTTCCCCCTCGAAGTGGCTTATTTCTAAGGTGTTGATATCTCTTTTATTCTATCTTTGGAGTTGCTTTCACAACAGATTAAGTTTGGTGTGAGTCCTTTTTCAATGACTAAGGGGATATCCTTTCAAGATCAACAAATTAAGATATACTTTTGAAAACTCCATTTATGTGGCCACAAAATGTGTGAAATCAACATGACTACACACACATTTTTAAGTAACAACAATCACAAGGTATTATTAATTATACATGCGTGGAGGAAAGAGAAATGTATATTAGTTCCAGAATATCTTGTGCACAAAGTGAAGCCATGTAAGACCTTTATAAGGGTTTATTGCAGGATATTAAGGAGGGTTGCATGATCGCAGTGTTACCACATGAAGATCCACATGGTTATCCATTATGGGTTGCCATGGTTATAAAGTTCATTACAAAAAATGAAGAATTTACAGGTTTTGAAGTGCATTGGTATGTCACAAACACACCCCCATTCAATGACGTGTACAAGCCAGAGATATAAATTGATAGAAAATTGGTGGAAAGAGAAAAAGAAAGGGTGAAAATATAAATTTTCGCTGCACAGACCACTTAAAATTGGAGGAAGTTGACATAATTGTTTATGAAATTCAATTTAAAAAAGAGAGAAACTCTTCACGCCAAGACGATAGAGAATCTGAAGAGGTTTCTACCACAAGAAAGAGTGTTCCGATGGCAGACTGCTAAACCTTCTCATATATATAGAAAAATTTTGAAACCCCGAGTGGTTGGCATACACGTTGACTCATATGGGGCACTAGTTGATGAAAGAGAAGAATATGAATATCTTCATCTGCATCCAGTCATTCGTCTGAATATGTGAATTCTCATGGTGTGCAAGAAAATATGAGTGGTTTTGAATAATTGTGTAAGACAATTTATATAAATTAGATTTGCATTGAGAAATGAAAATGATATTTTAACTTCCATATGATCTTACATGAATTTATGAGTCATTTTTATGTTTGTTGGATAATATATTTTAATTATAATGAATTCATTTATCTAAAATATTCACAATGCAACAATAACTTGGAGAAATAGTTTATGTATCATTGGGTTATTTTAGTCATATAATTTCTGCATAATATCATGGTTGAGATATGTTGAAAAGGTAATGTTTATTAATTCTATGGGTGAAAAATTGTGAAATATCTTTTATCTTTAACATTATGGTTGGAAACAATTATAATTTTAGGGATTTTTAGTGTCATGATGTTATATTTTAAACGACATGGATAAAAATTATTTGAATTTAAATGTGTTTAAAATCCCATTATTTTATATTTTAACGTCATTAGTAAAAATATGTTGAAATTGTACCTAGAAAATAAAAATGGCATTCTAGCACAAACAGTAGTGTGTTTTTTCAATTTATTTGGCACATGATATTTTATTTTACTACCATTTTTAAAAAATGTTACAAATTAACCCTGGAAAAAATAAAACCTTGTTCTGGAATACACACATTTCGTTTTTGGGTTGTTTTTCATTATTTTTTGGGTTTTTTTTTGCTAGAGTTCCCGTCTTTAGTTTATAGTTCCCGTTTCAAATTATACGTTGTTAGATATTCAAAAATTTATTAATATTATCTCAATATTCTAGAAAGTAAATAATATTATGCACATAACATGCAATTATATTGAAACCTTCCTAAGAAATTATTAAAGTTAAGGAAAAATTATTAAGTGCAGAAGGAGAGATTTAGCGTAGCATTTATGTGCCTATGAAAAGTTATATGGGCCTTAATTTGTACCTAACTTGTAGGCCCATCATACCCCTCTATTGAAATTTTTACTTAACCTCTAAGCAACATATTCATCTTCCTTGCATTATTGTTATTCATGTATGTTGGATTGTTTCATGCTTTATTTGTTAGTCTATGTGACGTTTTTTTTTTTTGCTCTTCTTTCTACTCTTGTATATGTATTTCCTCCCCTATCTCAGTTTCCCAAGCAAGTGTTCATTTAGGTTCACATTTACTCTTCCTCTAAGGTGGGTCTTCAATTGTAATGGGTTCTATTTCTTAGGGTAGTACCTTCCTTTTCGTTTGTCTTCTTGGTATTTGTCTAGAGCTCCACATTGTAAAAATAATTCATTCTTTAACTCATGTCATGATTAATTGTCATAATTCACTCTCATGGGTAAAGTGCAGAATCTACTAATTTCATGATCATTGAAGTAGATCTCCAAGCCTCATGTTTCTAACATAAATTCTTGGCCACTTGGATCATGTAATTTTTTTGCAAACTCTAGTGTAATCCTATCATTATACCCCCTTAGTGTTTCAAAGAATCCCATGTAGTTGCAATTTTAGAAAATGGAAAGATTTTTAGTATGTTGTTTGATTCTCTCTATGTTGGTGATTTTTCTCTTGCTAAATCCACCTCCCATATTTTCAAACTTTGAATATTATGTCTAGAGCTAGGGTTTTGATTGTATCAATCAAGTTTTTGATTCACAGGAGTGTACACCATTTTTTGGCCATCTAACCTATTACTATTAGATGGACCAAAGTACACCATGTAAGACCAATTTTACCCTAATTAAAATTGCTTTCGCTATGAAAAATAGCTTAGTAAACCACCTTTAATAAGTTTTTTATGGTCTAAGTAGGAAAACCCATGAGGAAATATTAAATAAATCCACATTTGTTTGATTTTCCTCAAGGAGTAATTAGTTAAAAAATAGTTTAATTAATATTCCTAGTTATATTTAACCCAAAATAGGAAAATTAATTAGATAAATCATTATTTATCTTATTATTTTCTAGGAATATTTTTTAAACCTTTTTTAAATAATATTTCTTGTTAAATATGTCTAAATCATTTATAAATAATTGAATAAATCATTATTTATTTGATTATTACTCAACCACAACCTAAAAGTAATAAATAAATCATTTATTTATTTATTGTTTATAAAAAAAGGGATTTTACAAAAGTCAAATTCTTTTTCCCTCCAACAAATATAATAAAATGTTCCATAAAAGTGGGATCTTGATTTTTTTAACAATATTTTAACTATGCACCAATATCTAGACTAACTCAATATTTTGTTATAAATAGAAGGGTTTTTGAATTCACTCACTACCTTTTGTTCCCTAAATATCACTCTGGATCTATACTTTTGGTATGACTTTGATCCACCATCATTGTCATATTTTTCTACCATTTTTCTTCTGATCTCCCTTTGAGTTCCATTTTTGTCTCATTTTTCTACACCATCAAGAGAGAGGGATCTTAGATCTGAAGTGCTGAAGACTTATAAGAACCCATCCCATTGAGGGGGACTGGTAACATCTTTCTATGTTCCTTTCTCACGTGTCAAAATGTACAAAAATTCTTTAAAACAATCTTGTCTTGTCTATTGGATGCATGGAGTAACTCTTGCTTTTATTTACTACTTAACGTCTTTTAATGCATAGATCTACATTTTGTAGCATTTATCTTGGTCAAGTAATTACAGATCTAAAGATATTGGCAACCATATTTTATGTTAGGATTGTTTATTATGCACGGCTAAAGTGATCCTTTTTTGTATGCTTGCGATTAAGATTCATACTAACAAGGAGTCTAGGAGTGTTTGATACCTCCCAAAAAAATCACTAAGGTTTCTCCCCTGTGCACTTTCCTTCTAGAAAATTTTAAACTCCTCTAGGAGTAAAAAACAAACAATCTGGTGGTTAATAGGGGCTACTATAGGAAATAAAGTTTCTTGTAGCATCTCTAAAAAAAGAATCATTTTGACAATGTTGGACTCAGTTTTCAATTGTAGGAGTGGTTTTTGGATTTTTGGCCATGACACATCATACTATCCATAAAATTCTGATGAACACCATTTACCATCAATATAAATTCTACTTTTCTCACTAAATTCAAAAATGGAAAATACTTAACACATATCTCTTACTTATTATAGAGGGAGAAATTATTGGTAATAAGCTGAACAAAAAGGATTGGTGTGATGAATAACAGGGTGGCTTAGATACCTTTCACCATTGTTGAATTTAGCATTATGCATCTCTTATTTTTTATAACAAGCCCTTTTTCATCTCTATTGTGTTTATTTGTACCTGGTAGCAATTAATTAAACATTATCAAATAACCCAATAGCATAAGTTTATATATGATCTCTCTTGTATCACTTTGATAGCTTCATATATCAATCTATCTATCTCCTATAGCAGAGTGTTGGATCTTGTAACAACTTGTTTGCATTCTATAACAGTTTTTGTAGGTTCTTGTAGTAGCAAATTTACATATCGAAAGGTGGCAGGTCCACTGTTTTTTTTTTCTTCCTTTTTTTCAATTAAAAAAGAAAACAATATTTCATGGAAAACATTTACTTAAGTGAGTTGAACTGACTCTTTTTTTCTACTTTTTTCCTAACAATATTGCTTGCAAAACATTGAGTTAAGTGAAGTTTCCCGGCCTAATTTTTGTACTCCATGATAACATCCCACTCTCTTAAGTTCTTCTTCACATTTTAATAATACATCTCCTATGTATATGGGTGTCCTTCGAGAAACGTTAAGTGACTAATAGATAACTTTGAGGCTTTTGGGGCTAAATTTCTGTATAAAATACATCTCCTTCTCACAATTTTAATGTTTTATCAAGCTAGAATAGGTTCAAAGGGTGAGGTTAATGAGTTGCATACATGTGCCTTACCATGACCTTTTTTGTGCAAGATGTTGTTGGATCTGGTTATGTGACTGCTTGACTTGATGATGTGGTTGATGGAACTATGCCTGATGGTCTCGAAGTAATTGGTGGCATAATTTTTAATCTTCAATAGTCCCTTCATTTTCTTTATAGGTTTTTTGTAGCCTTGTTTACTAATGGAAACCTCTTTGTTTCAGGATGTAGTAATAATGTTGATGTAGCTAATTTGGTGCTATTTATTCATGATTATTAATGATCTTTTGATAGCCTACATATACCCTTCTTGCTATTTAGGTATATCTTCTAAGCCTCCATAAGCGATGTTGTCTTCATGTTTCCCAAGTTGTGATGAAAATTCCATCATGTATACTTTATGCAGACTACTATAGGATTGTGTGGCTTCTTGTAGCACCTAAATATTCCCCTCAATTTCATAATTTTCTCTGAATGTTTCCTTGAAAATATTTGAAAATCCATGGGAAAATATCTAGTGGTATTTGGAGAGTCTTTTAGTGATGGTGATGGGTGAAACAGAGGTGCAGGATTAAGTTTTTGGTGGATGGTGAGTGGGATTATGGTGAGAATGTGAAGGATGATGGAGTGGATGGATATTAATTGCTTCTATAGAATCCTTATCTCCCTCTTATCCGTGATTCCATTGGGAGTATTTTTCACATCTACATCATGTGGTATGTCTTCTTCTTCCATGAAATGCATATCTTCTATTTTTTTTTATTACTCTTTTGAACATATAAAGAATCTAATGATAAGAATAATTGTTCAAAGCTACGGATCGTTTCTCTCCATCAAATGTGGTATAGGATTCGTTAGTCTTCTCTAGATTGTCCTGTTTTGGATGTTGTTCGCCAATAACATCAAGTGAAACTCTTTTTTGGAACACTCTTCCTGATCTAAGATGAATATTATTTTGATCAAGAGGAGTTGTTTGGAAGTTTTGTACCTAAGAATTATAAATGGGCTACATTATTCTATTGTTTGGGTTCATAAATGGTTGTCCATTTATTTTTTTTCTTTTTCTAAGTAAGAGTAATTCTATTAGTAAAACATATGTTACAGTGAGGCCACAACCTCAATAGTGCAGGCCATCATTAGTGGAACAAGTCCAGCAAAATAAAAAAAATAGAGCTACCCGCATGGGGAAACTAGCCCATGTAAGGTTTGTAATGCTGCCTTTATGGAGGAAACTAGCTACATCATAACATAGATTAATACATCCCAAAACAACAAAAATAACAAGATAACTGGAAAATATTACTTGGTCAAGGCCTGTAGAACTAAAGACCATAGTCATCCGAAGGAGGATCTTCTTCAATCTGACACCAATACTCATCATCATCGTCCAGTAAGGGGCCACATTGAGTTGCTGCCGCATCTACACCGCTTCCTCCTTCCTGTTTGCCTTTGTCCTGAAGGTGGCTCGAGCTGCTTTTTCCCATTTTGAGAGAAGTACAACCTTCCAAAGCTTGAGGAGGTTACAAGATGTCAGAGGGGGCAGGCATGTTACTCGGGCGTGCAGGCAAGGAGGGGCCAGGGATCACCTCTGGGATTTCATAAAAAGAAACCATGATGGTCGCCACAACCAGAGGGCGGTTGGTGTTGCACTGGAAATGGAAATGAGCAGTAGTCGAGTTGTGCAAAGAGGCAGAGGCAGCGGGACGGGAGAGAGGAGGCGCCATGTATTCAGAGGCAGTGCGCCAAGGGGAGGAGGTGGCAACTGGACTACGCCCACTACGCATGTCGAGGTAGAAACCCTGAAGACGCTCATGAGAAGACGAGGAGGAGCTGGAAGTGGAAGAGCGACGTCGGCCAAAAGAGCGTGCCGTGGAACTGCCTCTTCAGCATCTCAAGCGATGCCTAGCCGAGGCATGTCAACACGCAGCGAGAGGGAGAAAAGAGAGTTAGCAGTGGCAGAAAAAGAGGCGGAGGGATAATTGAGCTCAAAAGGGGCGGAGGATCGTAGAGGAAAAAAAGGGCTCTGAGAATAATGGAAGCCGGGGAGGAATTCAACACAAAAGCCCAGGTTGCATCGCCGGCTGAGAGAGGTGTGAGAGTTTTGCTCCTCAGCCTATGGGGAACAACTAAATTTTAAAGGCGAAAGCATAGGTGACATAGAAATATCCAGAAGGAGCTGAGGCGATACCTATAAGCCAAGCGCATAGTTGAGGAGCTAAGGAGGAGAACCAGAGTGCAGAATTTTGAAATGCTGATGGCCTTGACACCCGTAATGACATAAATTCCACACAAGGTGATGGCCTAGAGTTTTAATTACATGGAGGCAGCATAAGTGAGGCCTACGGGTGTCCATGTGGCCTTACCACGTGCCATCCTGCAGGCCCATCACCGTATGCTTACACCTTGACACCCGCATCCGGGGGGTTGTCCATTTATTTGACTGTGAGTGGATGTTTGAGATTTATGTGAGTGATGTAATATATGGTTGTTGTGAAGATGGATGGTGATCCGGATCTATGCAGGAATGCAAAAGAATATAGAAATAACCATAAACATAGAAATACAGCGGAAATAAGGCGTCATTTCATTAATATCAAATCACAGAAATATTCTTACAAACATGATGGAAATAAAATAGCTAGAGTGCTGGTAGCGAATCTCTGAGAAGAGATGTGGCGACTAAAAACCTCTAAACTATATTACAATAAGGCTCAAGGGCCTATTTATTATGGAGAAACAATGCAGAATTCTGAACAAACAAAAACCTAACCCTAAGAGATGAAGCACCAAAACTATTGGCCCCGTTTGGATGAATCGGTGTTTCAAATTCCCGGGGACATAATTTTGGCATACTATCTCCGTTTGGGGCTTCAAAATGGCTTCATAAGTTAAAGACCTCAAAAACTGCAAAAAATATTAAGTTGTGAAAAAAAACTCTGGGAGACAATGGTGGGGCCCCAAGTGGAATAGGTGGGTGGCCACCAATATCCACCTGGATCATTCCTCCCCCCTTAGGAAGCAATGGTCCCCATTTTTTTGAGTTCCTCCATGAGATGAAGAAACTTCTGTTGAACTTGATCCCTGGTGAACCACTTGCCTTGGTGCAAGATTTGGCCAGCTTTGACAACCTGGTACAGTTGGATCTTCTCTCGGTGAGTGTTCTTGGGTTGCATGTCCATGATATATTTTGTGGTGGCCTGTTCCATACATTCTGGGTTTAACTCTTTTGGTGTGAGTTCTTCTACAATGTCAGAGGTGTCCAATAGAGGTGGGAAGTAGGGATGAAGGCGGTCTACATTGAATACTGGGTGCAGACCAATGAATGGTGGAATAATAAGCTAGAAGGCATTGTTCCTTACAGCCTTGGTGATGGTGTATGACCCATATCAGAGCGGGATAATCTTGCAGTGGGGTCCATTGAGGCGCTCCTTCTGCAAATGTAGCCACACTTTTTCGCCCACCTGGAAGTTGTGTGGCACCTGATGTTAATCATGTCATTGCTTGTACTTAGCATTGGCTCTGTCCAATATGTCATGAACCTATTGGTGGATGTGCTGAATGCACTCGAAGAAGTTGTTTTCTTTGTCAGCTTTAGATTGGACATTATCTGAATCGGCCTGAGTAGCTGCAATTGGCATGGCTACATCAATGGGACATAGTGGCTGGAATCCCAAGCTCACCTGAAAGGTGCTATGGCCGGTTGAGCTGTGGAGAGCTCGGTTATAACTGTGTTGTACATAGGGAAGGCTCTAGCCCCATGTGCGTGGATGCTTTGATTGTACATGCGTATAATGTGTACAATCATCCTACTGATGACCTCTGTCTAGCCATCAGTTTGGGGATGTAAAGCTGTGGACTTGGTGAGCTTGGTGTCCAACATTGACCAGAGGCTGGACCAAAATGTGTTGAGAAACCTGCTATCACAATCTGATATGATAGACTTTAGGATCCAAAATTGCACCCACACTTGTTCAAAGAAGAGTTTAGCAGTGGCTTCTGCTATGATATTCTTCTTGCAAGCTGTCATAATGGCCATCTTTGAGAATCTGTCGATGACCACAAAAACACAGTCATTTCCATGCTTAGTAGAAGGAAGGCCTGACATGTCATCCGCGGAGATATATTCCCAAGGTTTTCTAGGGGTAGGTAGCCGAGTATAGAACCCTTGCTTCTTGATGGTCGGTTTGGCAAGGGAGCAAGCAGTGTAGGATCTGATGTACTTCCTGACATCCTGTCAAAGGTTCGACCAATAGAAATAATTCTGCAGTACTACCACTATTTTCTTGATCGCAAAATTCCTAGCGACTCGACTGTAGTGCGCTTCCCATATCATCTTGGAACACTTGCTTGAGGGAACACAAAGGTGTCCTAGGTGACATAATAGTGCATCTTGGAGGTGAAAATTTGGAGCTTTCATACCCCCCAAAAGTGCCTTGTATGTGTAGCTAAATTCTCGATCACTCTTGTAGAGAAGCTGCCAATCAGAAGTCTCATGCTGACAAGAGTTTAGAACGGTGATAATGGCCACGATTGGCACAACATTATTGGTGCTACCCTTCTTGTACTTGATGTTAAAATGAAATTTTTGCAGATATGTGGACCACTTCTGATGGCGATCATTCTGCAACTTCCCTTGTGTCTGTATGAACTACAGGTTTTGGTGGTCTGTGTGGATGATTGTCTCCATCCCCAAAATGTAATGCTTCCATTGTTGACAAGCCTGCACAATGGAACACATTTCTTTGTCATAAGTGGGATAATTTCAAACTATTTCAGAAAATTTCTCACTGTGATATGCCACTGGATGCCCTTGTTGAGTAAGAAATTCACCAATAGCATAGTCAGAGGCATCTGTCTCGATCTCAAATGGTTTTTGCAAGTCTGGTAATGTGAGCACTGGGGCAAAACAGAGGCGATGTTTCAATTCTACGAATGCCTTTTGTTGAGAATCTGACCAACATAATTTTTATTTTTCTCCTCCCTTGGTGACTTGACTCAAGGGCCAAGTGATATGATAGAATCCCAAAACCAACCTGCGGTAGAAATTAGCAATAACTAGAAAGCTGCGAAGCTATGTTAGGGTGGTTGGGGCTGGCCAATCCCGAATGACTTGGATCTTGGCTGGATCCACATGCATCCCCCTTTCATCAGCAATGTATCCCAGATGTTGAGCTTGGGTCATGCCAAAAGGGCACTTCTCCAAATTGGCACACAACTTGTGTTGCGGTAGTGTTTGGAGGACTTCTCAGATGTGTTGGAGGTGATCCTCCCAAGTGTGGATGAAGATAAGAATTTCATCTAAGTATACCGCTACAAATGAGTTGGTGAATGGATAGAAGATGTCGTCCATCAACCTCATGAAGGTTGCAGGAGCATTTGTCAATCCGAAAGGCATGACGAGCCATTTGAAAATCCCCTCCTTGGCTTTGAAGGCTGTCTTCCACACATCAAAGGGTTCGATTTGTACTTGGTGATACCCAGACTTAATTCGATCTTGCTAAAATATTTTTCCCCTTTGAGTTGGTCCAGAAGGTCATCAATCCATGGGATCGAGTACTTATTCCAAACAGTGATCTTTTTCAGTGCTCGATAATCAATTCAGAGTCTCCAAGTCCCATCCTTCTTCTATACCAACACGATTGGGCTCCCACGGGGTGATGAACTTGGCCAGATGTGACCTTTCTATAGCATCTCCTGAATCTGCCTCTTGATTTCATCATTCTCCAAAACAGAGCGCCTATAGATCCGTCCATTGGGTAGCGGCACACCTGGGGTCAGGTCAATGGGGTGCTTGACGTGACAGTTTAGAGGCACCCTTGTGGGTGCGGTGAATATGTTCTCGTACTCCTCCACAACCTTGTCCATTTTTTGTTGTCATGCAGAGGAGCCATGTCTGGAGGTCTTGGCCATAGTATTCTTCTTTCCCTGGGGGCAGATCATCAGGAAAAAAAATTTCCTGGTTTGGGAAATGAGCTTATTGCATTGTTTTTCAGTAACCAAAGAGATAGTGGGAGGCGACGGTACCTCTGCTGTCCTGTATAATTTATTGCCCAAAGTAACAATAATAGCGCGAGGCTAGGAGTCATACGCAACATGTCACTTCCACAAGTATGGTTGGCCTAATAATACATCAGAAACATCAATAGGAGCAATGTCACACAATACCTCATCTGTGAAGGGCTTGATGCTATAGGGAAGGCAGCACTGTTG
Organism: Pinus albicaulis; assembly: GCA_034641835.2. Classification (NCBI taxonomy): domain Eukaryota; kingdom Viridiplantae; phylum Streptophyta; class Pinopsida; order Pinales; family Pinaceae; genus Pinus; species Pinus albicaulis. The sequence goes on from CM076579.1 coordinate 501,646,732, forward strand.
GTTGATGCAGAGATCCTGTCCTTGATGAAGCCACCTGATGGTGTATGGTTGTGGGTGCGTTGTGGTCGGCAAGCCCAACTGCTTCACAACATCTGCTAAAATGAGGTTCTTTTGGCTCCCATTGTTTACAATGAACCGTAGCGGGGAACCCTTTAGCCACATCTGGGAGTGGAAGAGACGCTCTGCCTCCTATGGATATTTTGGTTCCTCCTTCTGGATCTTCGTAGTGGTAACAGTGGCATTGGGATCCGCATCAATAATTTTCTTCCCTTTGTCATTCACCTTGTCAGGTTCTGATTCAGAGTTGGAGCATGCATCTGATTCAGAAGCCCTCATCCTGGCCACCAGTGACTGCTTGGCCCGACACTCACTTGTGTTATGAGTGGAGCTCTTATGGAACTCACACCACTTTACTGTGTCTTTCTTTGGCTTCGCGGTGTTTTTCTTTGCTTGTGTATTTGGCAGGTTGTCTTGGGTCACCGTGCCTTGGCTTTGTCCTTTTTTCTGTGGTTTGGAGGCACCTTTCCCTTGCTTTTGATTCACAGATCCAAAGTCTCCCTTCTTCTGTTTGAATTTCTACTCAATCTTGGCAGCATACTGGTATGTTGTACCAAGCGAAGAGATGTTGAGGAACTCCATTTCCCCCTGAATGTGTTTGTGCAGACAACTACGATACTTTAGCACCAAATGTTTCTCTGAATATTTAATACACAACTTTGTGCGTAGGGTATGGAACAAATTCATTAGCTCATGCACATCTTGATTCCTTTGTTGCTGCAGCGTGGTCCATTGTATGTACTTGTCCTCATATCTCCCCACAGGACAATACTGTTCCTTGATGGAATCTCGAAAATAATTCCAAGCGGGTATGGCTAAGAACAGAGAGGGTTATGTCTCGTCCGTTTTCTCATAGTAGGTTTCCCACCAGTCCTTGACATGGGGGGTAGCTTTGAGGAGTGAAAAAATAATCTTCTCCCGGTTGGAAAAATCATGAACCGATAAATATCCTTCTAATAGATTCAACCATCTATCTACGGCATCTGCATCTATTTGACCCTCAAATATGGGAATGTCAAATTTTACTTGTACCTTAAAGGGAGTCGCGCCTCCAGAGTGGCTGCTAGATGCAGATGCATCGTCGGTGGGCAGTCGTTGAAGGATCTGGGAAAAGTTATCCATCATCGCGTTCCTTTGTTTTTTGAGGGCCTCCTCGAGCAATATTTTGATAGGATTTCCTGCTCCCTCATCTTTCTTTTTCGCCACCAATGGGTGTCTATCGGGGTTTGCGAGGCTGATCTTACAAAGGTTCCACGAGATCGAGCCCTAACTCCTTATACGCTGACCTCGTTGGGGACATAAAAAGAAGGATCGAGAAAAAGCACACCGCTCTGATACCACTGATCCGAATTTATGCAGGAATGCAATAGAATACAAAAATAACCATAAAAATAGAAATACAGTGGAAATAAGGCTTCATTTCATTAATATCGAATCATAGAAATATGCTTACAAACATGATGGAAATAAAATAGCTAGGGTGCTAGTAGCGAATCTCTGATAAGAATTGTGGCAACTACAGACCTCTGAATTGTATTACAATAAGGCTCAAGGGCCCATTTATTATGGAGAAACAATTGAGAATTCCAAACGTCCAAAAACCTAACCCTAAGAGATGAAGCGCCAAAACTATGGGCCCCGTTTCTGTAAATTGGTTTTTCAACTTCCTAGGGACGTAACTTCGGCATACTATCTCCGTTTGGGGCTTCAAAATGGCTCTGGAAGTTGAAGACCCAAAAAAATGCTAAAAATAGTACACTGTGAAAAAAAACTGAAAGAGACAATGGTGGGGCCCCAAGTGGAATAGGCGGGTGGCCACCAATATCCACCTGGATCAGATGGTATGGATAGCATTGAGTTTGGTATGGAGGATATGGAGGAAAATAGTGACGATATTAGGGATTTCTTCCATAAGGTCCTTTACCACCCTTTTGGAAATATTGGTTTTGGGTTTGATATGGATATGGATGCCAAGGAAAGGTGTTTTTCAATTACTTTGAGATTGGTGTGCATAACCTTGAAATTGTGAACTAGGTTCTTGCATCATAGCGAGTTGACTAGATTGTGATGCTCTTCTTTGAGCTACATAACAAAGTTGATCTTGAGTTCTAATTGTTCCATTTTCATCGTGGTCAACTTCGTGCAACCCTAGTAATGATCGGAAATATTTAGTAGAATGTGATTATACACAGGTAGCAAAAAATTCAGCATTCTCTTTTTTCTTATTTTGTGTTCTTAAGAGATTTACTTTTCTACATACATTGTTAACAATTTATGTTTTCAATGTATCAAGAAAATTTCCTAGTTCATCTTAAGTTATTGATCTCAATGTTGATTTACTTACTCCTTATATTCCTTTTGATATTTTCTTTCATATATCAGAAATTTCTTCAAATGGTAACTGGTATACATCCACTCTACACATTAGATCAAGGATATAAAATCCTAAATAATGTTATTTTCCCTCTTAACATTATACATAAATATCTCTATAATATCCTCATGGCTCCCATCTAGTTTTTAAGTCATTCTAAGTGTTTCCTATTGAATATCATCATTTTTATATTTTCCTAGAAACAACCTTTGCATATCATTCCATTATCTTACTAATTTAATCCCTAAACTTATGAACTATTTAAGATATCCCTCAATTTTTCCAAAAACAATCTCAATTTTTGAATGTGTAATAAGTAACCATATGATCTACAAATTATTTCAAATTCAAGGAGAAATCTTTCCCGATCATCTGACCTCATAGCATGGAAATTAGAAAGAAAATATGGAGGGTTTTTCTTCATATAGACATTGATATCAGTATCCTCAATGTAAAATCCAAGAGGATATTTGTCATTCTTGTCATCTTCAACCATTTCTTCTACCTTCCCTTCCACCTCTTCTACCTGCAAAATTAGATGGTGATGTGGTTCTTATTTCACCAAATGACCAAGTGGGGAATTGTGGTATTAAAGAAGTACTTTTGTATTTTTGTAAATTTTTGAATGAGAATATTAATCAAATGAAATTTTCTATTGTTTAAATGAATAATTCAGAATGTAATTTTTTTCGTTTTTACATAATGTAAAAGAACTGAATCAACTAGGCAATAAAACAATGCATACTTTGACACGTCCCCAAACACTACCCCAAAAAGTGATGAGCCCTAATATTGCAACAATAGTTTTGAAACTCCCAAGGTTACCAACTTTAGTTATCAATCCAGAGTTAATACAAACTTAAGAGGTATCGAAATTATGTGTGCAGCATGCAATGTTTCCTTCTTTCGCTAACTCGATGCAATGAAGTGAATTTAGATGCACAAAAACCACTTTGGAGGAACTATAAAAAGTAAAACTAGCTATATTATCTTTAGAAGATATAGTTAAAGCGCAAATTGTTCTATTTCATGAAAGAAACCATAATATATGAAATCAAATGCTAGAAAATAGATCCTAACCATTCATGCAGAAAATAAAAGGGAGAAAATTAATCCCAATCTATCTTACATAAAGTAAATTGTAGAAAGTAACTATGATATATATTGTATGCAATAAATCTATTCTATTGTAGAAAAGGTTAATTATATTCTACTTTAAAAAATTAATCAAATCCTTGAAAGATCAATTACTTGCATTCTATTGAACAAAAAAAAAAAAATATACCCTATTTGCGGTATTGAAGATATAACAATGGAATTAAATCATCTAAAGGGTTTCCAATATTCTCAAGCTCATAATGAGAGACTAGAGGACATTATGGGGGGATGAGAAGAAAAAAAATTATTTAGGATCAATTATGGGCATGTTCAAAAGAATTATGTGTAATTCTACAAGATTGCTACAAGATGACCTATATTGCTACAAGATTGCATCCGACATTCTAATGCATATTAAATGGTGTAATGTTCATCTAAGAAGCAATATAATTCATCTGCATACTATATAAATGTTTAGCTGACAAATAGAAAGTTGTTAAATGACTGCTAAAACACTAATTGCAGAAAGAATAATGAATGTGAAAGAATGGGTTGAATTTGGGGAAGATAAAACTATTGAATAAAATATAGAAACCCTTTTTGTGCTTATTCATAAAGTGTACATAACCGATATTTCCTAGGGAACTCACTCACTAACCTACAAAGACAATAATTTTCTTATAAACCATATTTGTGGAATAATGAACTAGTGAGCTGATTTAGGTATCCAAATTCCTAAGATAATCAAGTGAAAATGCTATGGGATAATTTTTTTTAATAATCTAATTTTTTTTTACCTATATCAATGTGTAATAAACTCAAAATAATGAAATTAACACATGCTCAATTTAGCAATAATGTATTACTAAAACCAAAAATTTTAGAATTATGAACTAGTAAACCAATTCAAGTATCTTAATGATGAATATGACTTTGTAGAGTTTTTTGAAGGATTCATAAAACTTATAACTGTATAAATGACCTAGAAACACACTCAGTTCAACCAGTTAAACAATCTAACTTACAAAAAATGAAGCATGAATACTAAGTGCAGAAATATGAAATGCAATAATAAGAGATGCAAGTGAACATGAAATGCAAAGAAGATAAATAAATTGTAAAAAAAGGGATTTGATGGCATTGGGATCTCCTAGCCCAAGGATAATCATATCCTTAAGAAGGAAACAAAGCCTTAGAAGCTAAAAATGAAACCAAACTCCATTATTAGAATCAATTCCAGTACATTCCTATTGGAAATGAGAGTAGATGTGTGAAATATTAAGTTTTATTCACAAGAAGGATAAAAAAACCAATGCCCCTAGAGGATAATTTGAATTGGTACTTATATGAATTGATGGGGAGGTGTCCTCCTTGAAAGGAGGTATATTTACCCTCCAATATCTCTCTAAAATTGGATATGGTTTTCAACAGTAATAATCCTCATTAAATATTGATTTATGGATTATCTTGTAGCATGGAACACATCCCTAAATGTTCTCAATCAATTGAGCTCCAAAACATGCGTATAATTTCATGATATCCTATTTATTTATTGGTCCATCCTATAACATATTTTGGCAGGTATCAAGTCCCTAAATTCTCTTATTGTACATATCTTTAGAATTTACTGTTATTCTGTAAAATATATAATATTAGGCACATAATATGTAATTATCTCTAAACCTTCTTAAGAAATTATTAAAGGTAATAAAATATTACTAAGTGTAGAACGAGAGATTTAATATAGGATTTATGTGCCTAGGAAAGGTTATATGGGCCTTAAGTTGTATCTAATTTGGAGGCGCATCGCCTAACCTCAACCTTGAAAAATACCAATAAACTGAAAGTGATGGAAGGAAGATTAAAGGAATATAATAGATATCATTTGACCAAACCTAAATATACCATATAATTATTTTAGAAATAAATCACATGGAATGAAATTCACTCAACAAATAATATATTTAAATAAATGAAAGCAAGGCATAAATTTATGACTGTAAAGGGATAATATAAACCATACGTTTATATTATAAAGTTAATTTCAAACATAACATCACCAATAGAAATAAGGAAATTTTATCCTCTTATTTTCCTCTTTGGTGTTCCATATAATATAAATATGCTCACATGAATATATTATAAAAATAAAAAAATATAAAACTCAAAAAAGAAGATAATGTACCACAAACTAAAACATGAATATTTTGATGAAATATAATAAAATAAAAGTGCTAAAAAATAAATATTACAATTTATTTCCAAAATCCAACCCCTCTAATATCTATGGTTGACTTATTTATTCCTTACAAACCTAGGCCCCTAACTAGAATCATGAAATTGATTTCTATTAGAATAAATGAACTTGACACCTATAGCTATGTGTTGTCTTAACTACCTAGTAAGTTAGGAAACTTTGCCAACAATTTTAAGCATGTGTACTTTTATCCTATTTTGAAGAGAATATATTTCGCCACCTATTAAAGTATGATTTACAAAATTTCTCCCATCTCGAAGTATGACTCTATCGAAATACATATTTACCAAGTGCTTCCATCCTTTACTAGAATTACTAGATGTATTTTTTCTTGAGAATTGGGCTTAAAGAATGATCTAGAGAATATAAATAATAATAATTTGGAAAACTATGTACCTTCACAGTAAAAAAATTCATCTCCATGACAAACAATATAAAAAATTTCATCGTTACCATTTCAAAAATATACTCCTACTTTATCCATGGGTTCTTTCCTTGTGTTTAAAACACAATAAGTCGTAAAATACAAAGGAAAATTTTATTGTTCATTCCGTTGAAATCTACTTGAATCCAAACAAAATACTTCGTTGTTGATGAAGTACTTGAAAACATCCAAAAGCAATCATTAACCAATGTAAAATATTTGTATTCTTCACTATTGTCTTTTATTTTAAAGGAAACAATTTTTATTCCTAATTTCTATTGGACAATTGCATTACCCTTCCTCATGGGACATTGGTGTAATATATAATGTGAGTAAACAAAAAATTAATATGAAGATATTGTCTATTTTCTATGACTATCCCTGATAGACACACATGCAGATGTTTACGTTTCTAATTGAATGACTCTATTTTGTATGTTGACTACATTAGCTCATTTTTTGTTCCATCCTTGAATTTCAATGGACAGGAATATCCCTCGTGTTTAATCAACTGTAAAATATATCATGCCTTTACAATATCCCTCTCAAATTCATAAATACTGATAACCATACTATAAATGCTTCCATCGGGTTTTATATTATTTTGTATCTATTTGAAAAATAAAATCCCTTTATGTCTATGACCATTTTCTTGGTATATATAAAACATTGTATGGTGAAAATCCAAGTCGGTGAAAATCCAAGTCCGCCTCAAGTCTTGTCCTTACTATCTGCATGTATAACCTAGAAGCATCCTCAACCAAGCGATCCTTTCCAAATAAAAAATAAAAATGAGTAAAATGGGAGATTCCTAGAGCCAACCCTTGTCCATGCATTTTCTTGATGGGGTCTTATGTTTCTTGAAATATTTGACAACATGTGATAGTACAAATTAGTGAAAAGTAATTACAGTAATCTGGAGAATCAAATTTATCCTAAATTTCAATGAAAATTTTATGTTCTTTGGTATGCTTCCTTGACTTGGTGTATGCATCGAGAGGGGTATTGTATATTATCCTCCTAGGTTTTATACTTTCTTGCTACATCGTGCTAAATAACTTAGTATTATCACGGAAGAAACCTTCGAAATTGAAATGTTAAGCTTGTAATTTCCAACATAAACAACATTGAGTCATGAAATGCTCGAGGAAATTCTCCAAAAATGAACAACTTTTACAATAGCATGAATGTACATGGTGCTATTATGCATACAACATCTCATTCTTTGTTTTCTCATCATAAGGTATTGCTACATCCATTGGTGCCTCATTCCCATCACTAGTTACTATTGGAAGCTCTCTTCGAGACCTCTTCCTCCCTAGATTGTACATAATGGTTCTCCATGTTTACTTTACATTTATTCCCTCTTACAATTTCACATTCTTATTGTGTCACATGATTCAACACGATGATGATATCTTGAATAGCTTCCACAATATTTTTCATCACTACTCGAACGAGTAGTGACAATGGAGGATGACAAATGATTCGATGATTATAAGGAAAAAAACATTATAATAATCAAAATCATGGAATCTGAAATGGCCTTTCGAGCATGAAAAATTATAAAAAATTCCAATATCGTTATAGAGAGAGAACATTTCCTTACATCCATATCAATTTAAATCACATATATTGATAACAAACTTTATCATAGAACGTTGGTATTATAATTCACAACTAACTGGGAAGATTTGCATGTGAGCACTCATAAGGAAAAAAATTAGTAAAGAAATAAGTAAGAAATTTTATTTTACAGAAAGCCTCCTCCCTCGTTGAATTTCATCATAATGATCACCATCGTATTTATTAGCATATGTCTTCAACTTTTCTTGATTATATTTTTCCCATTATTTTCCTACTCAAAGTCACAACAATGGAAATGGTGATTGACCCTAGCATGAGTCGTTCCTTCTACAAATTATACCATAGAATATTTGTTGGATTTCCCATATAAGGTGTTCCAAGTGATATTACAAAGACATGATAGGTATGTGTGAAGTTTTTTTCTTCCATTCAATGGGTCTATACATCAAAAGGTATTAAGAAGATAAACCTCACGTGAATCGACTCCCTAGTGATATACACAAGAATATTTATTCACTTCGATTACAATATTAACAACCCATCGTATGAAATATCACCTCAAAGGTTAATCAACACCAACAAGCTCAACCCACAATTGTTGATACATCTATGACAAGCAACCATTCACACTTATTATATATATGCAATGTTGTGTCTAATACCTTACCAATGATGTATTTCAATAAACATAATTATGAGAATAATAGCTTCTATTTTAGAGAAATAAATAAAATTGGATGATACCATTCCAAAAAAAATGCGACTAGTTAGTTCATCGCCCAAAATTGTAACTCGAATTTGATTTTGACCACTTGGAACCAAATTTGTTGTTTAAATCATTACAACATTGTTTGCACATGAAATCAATATTATATTATAAATGTGGCTGGACTTGTAAGACACTTTTTTGGGTTTTATTAGAGAGGAATCTCATGGTTTTATTTACCATTAATCAGAGATATGGTCTAACGTGATTTCTAAGAGACAGTATGGCGAAAACCATAAGAGAAATGCGAGCGGGGGAGGAGGGTCCATAATAGTTTTGGAAACCATTAATGGGGTCTCTTGAATGATGTTGTTGTTGCCATGTCAAGGAAATCGTTTAAACTAATAGACAAAGTGAAGACCCCCCCTCCATTAAAAATTAAGCATGTGGGGCATAATAATGAATAATAGTCATTCATATTTCTCTTGTTAGTTCTTCATTTTCTTTAATTGTACAAAATTTACTCCGAGACTCATCTCTGAAACATTCCATGTTGCTCTATTTGATAACCCTTTCGATTCAACAACCTACAAAAAATTTTCAACGAAGAAAAGCATGACATTGATATACAACAATGTGTAATTGTAATCATTATAAAAGAACGAAGGGATGAGAAAGCCACATAATATTTCTTGATTCAAATCGTTTCCAATATCATTTTTATTTCTATTGAGCACGATGTCTATTATAAGCAACGAGGAAAGGGGACTCAAGTAGATTAATCTTGTGAACTTCTCACGACCTTTTTGAGGAATATGAATCCTTATATTATCCATAAAAAAATGTTTTTCATGCTCTAGTACTATCCATGTTGGTGAAACACCAAGTGGTTTGAACCCAAGTTGAGTTTTGCATGAAGGATATCACATAATATTTCTCATATAACCCATGAGAGAGAATTGGGCCTAATTTATTAGGGCTTCATTGATTATATCATACACCACAGACATAGATTCCAAGATAGTCAACACTTTATGAAACATGTGAACATTTAGGATTGCTAACTCCTTTTCGCACCATGAATTTGTAGTATTAAGATGTTTAGTCCCTCATGAGAAAATGTAAAACCTATTACTTATAATAATATATTCTCCATATGAGTTAGACCATTCTATTATATATGAGATAAAAAAGTTGAGATTTGTCCCTTACATGCATTTGAGGTTATTCCCTAAATGTGTCTAATGATAATATTTAGGTTGTCTGCACATGATAACATATTCTAGTAGTTGTGGATAATAGTGATTGAGTCTGAGGGGATTCTATAATATATTTTATTGAGACAAGATTTTGAGTGAGCTCCCAATATCCCTTTGTTGGTGTCCAAGTGTGAATGAATATACAAACCATTTCCAACATTAATTATCAATCCAAGTGTGTTTTGTTATTGCAAGGCTAACGCACACAATATATGCAGATGATAATAGCATAATTCTATATTAATCATGGATTTGATAATTGAAACGAAGAAGCAATCATTGTAATAGAAAATAAAGAAATGGTAGAAATAAATCGTAAATATTATAATGAATTCACAACAATAAGAGTATCAACATATACATTTATTGTCACAGTAATTGCAAATTATACAAAACATGAAAAAGAAATAGCAACACATAGAAAATACGCAACACGTGATAGGAGAGTGGGCCCAACTCTCTGATCAGGGCTGCGGAAAATTCATAGCTTACAAATGGAACAGCGAAACATTGTGCATTCAATTAATCGAACATGCTTTTGCTACAAATCTGTCTCTTCTTGCTTAACAAACTGTGCCTTCTCCTATGCATTCTATCCTCCCCTTATCTCTGATCTGTTCCATTTTAAATATACAAAAAAAGGGGAAATAAACTGATTATAAAGTATGAATAAGAAATGTGAGATCTGAAATATCTTTCCATCATGATTCAGCTCGCACAACTCGAATCTGGAAATTATAACTGAGGCAATTTTGGAACACGACCAGAACAGAAAATCTGCAAATATGTCCTTTGAAGAACCCTGTATTTCTCTCAACCAAGATCAAATTTTGGAAAATGGCTTAGAATAAAACTGAATTGTTCTGTTCTGCACAAAACCCATGTTTCGTATTTTCAATATTCTTCTTTGTGTACCTGAAATGTTCAACGCAAAACTACCTCTTGTTATTCCAACGAATTTTTGAGTTGGAATATTTAATTAACAGCTGAAGATCAAATCTTCAATCTGGAAGAGATCTTTGAGGCTAAAATAGTGAGTTATGTTATAATGAATTAATTAGTAAACCATCATTGGTAAAATCATGCATAATAATCATTAATTTATTAAAATAAAGGAGAACAGGTATTATTTATCCAAAAGAGCATAAATGATTATGAAATGGAATTATATAATAAATTATGATAAATAATGAGATAAACGAATATTATAAATGGATGAAATGGATATTAATAAGTGATAATAATAATACAAATTAATGGCCCAACATCTCCCCCAAACTTAACATGCTGCATGTCCTCATGCAGCCCAATGCCTCAGTATTAACCAAGTTGTAATACAGTAATCAAAATGCTCACCCCAGCGCATGATATTAATGGAAGAGAATAATTTTTCCTCAAATGATTCCTTAAAACAAATTTCATGTATACTTTCAACCATATGTACATTAAGTTGCAACAAAGTATGATACAAGTAAATACAAACTTCATTACAAACCAAATTTTGCTGAAATTTTGTATGAAAATTTATACTATATCAAAGCTTCTCCATTCTGAAAATCAAATCAATGAAATGAACAGATATCAATATATTACCAAAATTATTTTAGTTAATAATGCATGATTTTTTGGAATTAACAATTTGGTTTATCTTGAAAATTTTTGGGTTTAATGATACATTTGTTGTCCACAAATCATAAGAATCTAATTGATATTTTTAAGGATATACACAAATCAATTTTAGGATTGTATACCTTAAATGAGGAAGAAATGAGAAATCATTCATCATGCATAGCAACCCTTCCCCCAAACTGGAGAATTAGCATGCCCTCATGCTACACTAGAAAACAAATTGGGCTGGTTTCTATAATCATGGCTGAAATATTTGTTTGGTGTATAACAACATGGAAAAAGGGAGATTTTGAGAATGAATAATGAGATCAATGGATGATAAAGAATATTAATGGAATTTTCATGATAATGAAAGTAACACTCCCCCAAACTGAAATATTTTGTCTCTGAAAAATATGAAGTGGTAAAGAAAGGGAAATAATGGTTGAAAAAGATGAGTGAATAATGCTCAATTGTTTATCATGACATTCTCCTAAAATTTTAATAAATCAAAACCTTATGCTTTTTTACCTCAATTTTTACCTCCATAAAAATCTGGAATGGCATGTATGGATTGAAATTTTTTTTCGAAGCTAATGTAGGCTGAGACGATGCTGAAAGTGATGTCAAAGGTGGAAGCCATGCAAGCTGAAAAAGTAATCAGAAAGTGTAGTAGGGTTTCCTTCCACAAAACTGATTAATTTCCTTATCATCTATAAAAAATTTCATGAGTACCCTTAATCAGTAATTCATCACCTCAATTACCTTATTACATGTAAATGTGACATAACCATATTGTGAATGGCATGGGATAATAATGGATAAGAAGGGAAAATATCCATTCCCTATACCCATAAGCTTTGGTTGTCATAAGCATAGAAATTATGAGAATTAGTTATCTCAGTATTTGCTTCTCACGGTCTGTCCAATTACATGGGATTCAAAATCAGAATCAAGCCTCTTAGTGGTGTTGTTAAGATATGAATAAATGGTGATTGATTGGGCAAGCAACTATCTTTGGTTAAATGTATGATACTTGTAGAATAAAGGAATTATAGATTAGATGATACAAAATGTCAAATATAAAATATCATAAAAGTTTCATCCCTGACATGTAAAGTAAATATTTATAACTCAATAATAGACATAAAACATAACCACCATCATCTAAGAACTGATTAAATATTACCCCATGAACCATGAGTTCTGGAAAACTTTGTATATGCAACAGCCAGCTTTATCGAAAATTAGCTTTGAGAAAACAAACTAACCAAGTAGATTATAGTATTAAATTAACTTCTATACCATAGGCATAGCCACTGCTACCAGCTAGCGTCCATAGCCTCGAGAGGGATGCCTTTTTAACCCATTGATATGCCAATGTCCCATCTATTAGAAATACGTACATAGTTGCAAAAAGCATTTCAATTTACTTAGATGTCAACTAAAGCTATTTTTCTGGCGTGGTAACTATTTAATAACAATTCCATTCATGGGAGCTAACAAAAGTGAAAAAGTCGACTCGTGATGATGCCTCTTATCCTTCAGTTTTATGGCCAAAGGCCATTATCGTGGCTTGGTGATGAGCAGTGGTAATGTCACTTTATTAGGACCTATGATCATGGTAGGTTGGCTCGTGATGAGACCTCCTATCCTCTAGTTGACCATTTAAGTTTAAAATTCAACTATAGTTTTTGTTAATCAATAACAGATTACTTAATAGATGGGGTGGCATATCAGCTCCTTAAGACTTAGGAATGGCGTAAAAATTTGTGTAGTAACTATTGTCAACTTTGATAGTTTTTCTTCTCAAAAAATAAAAACCTTAAAATGACTGCTAATAAATGTATTTTTCATTGTTGAGATTTGGGTTGAGGAAAAGTTCATTAGATAATGACATAAAGATTTAAATACAATTCTCTGGTCATCACCGTAAATTTTACAAGATCAGGGATTTGACCAATTAGGAAAGTTGAAAGTTGAAATGATGAAATTATCTTTGCATAATTATTAATTAAAAATAAGATTATGTTTATAGATAAACAAAGATAAATTGACTACCCAATCATTATGTCAAACAGGGCCTAGAACATTAAAATTATTTCCCATTCACCGAAGAGAAAAACAAGACAGAAAGACCTTCATATGTTGAATTCAATGTGAAAATTGGCCAACAACAATAGTTGTGACTGAGGTAACAACAACCATGACTTAGGCAATAATAGGGAAAGGGGAAAAAGAATGATTTTAGGAAGGTGACATGAAGGAGGATTAGTCACTTTACAAAATAATGAGGAATTAAGAGTAAATCATTCATGGCAAGAATTACCATAATAATCATCCTTTGAATACGAGACCACCCCCCCCCCCCCAAAGTAAAGTATGTCTGCCATCAATCATAGTTGATCATTTCATAAGTAAATTAACAAATAAATTCGCAGATTCGGTTGAGGACGTACCTGGCGACTTATGTTGACAAACTAAAAACACTAGAGGAGTAACGTCACCAAGTACTTAGAAAAATATCACCATGGATTAACATCACCAGAGGAGTAACAACACCAGACACTTGGAAAATTTTAGGAGTAACATCATCCAACACTTGGAAAAATTTTTCGGCAGCAGTGAAAATTTCACAGCACCAATGGAGTAGCAGCAGTGACGGATTCATAGCACTGACAGAGTAACAACAATGACAGATTCACAGCACTAACGGAGTAACAACAGTGACGGATTCACAACACTGGTGGAGTAACAACAGTGAAAAATTCACAACACCGACGAAGTAACAACATCCGGAGTAATAGTAGTGCGAGTAACAACATACGGAGTAACATCAGTGTGAATAATAGCATCCAAAGTAATAGTAGTGCGAGTAACAGCATTCGAGGTAACAAAAGTGTGAGTAACAACATCCGAAGTAACAACAATGCGAGTAATAGCATTCAGAGTAACAACAATGCAAGTAATAAAATTCGGAGTAATAGCAATGCGAGTAACAGAATCCAGAGTAACAGTAGTGCGAGTAACAACATCCAAAGTAAAAACAGTGTGAGTAACAGCATCTAGAGTAACAATAGTGCAAGTAACAACATCCGGAGTAACAACAGTTAATAGCATTCGGAGTAACAACAGTGCGAGTAACAACATCCGGAGTAACAACATCCAAGGAGTAACAACATCAAGGAGTAGCAGCATCGCGGAGTAACAACATCACAGAGTACCAGCATCCGAGGAGTAACAACATCCTTAGTAGCGACATCTGGAGTAATAACAACCAAGGAGTAACAACATCATGGAGTAGCAGCATCCGAGGAGTAAAAAAATCCTAAGGAGAATCATCCAGAATAACAACATTACAGAGTAGCAACATCCAAGGAGTAACAACATCACAAGTAGCAACATTCAAAGAGTAACAACATTAGTAGTAGCAACATTCGGAGTAACAACATCACGAAATTTAAGAACTCGCTCCTTTTATTTTGAGAAAAAAACAAAGAAAATGTGACTTTGCAATAAACAATACTAGAAGCATAAAAACATAATAGAAATCAGAAAACAATTCTTTATTGAAAACCAATAAATAAATAAATAAGTTAAGTTACTATGGTTATGATTTTTGCTGCAGCAAAGTTGTTTTTGAATGGTGAATAAATGGAAAAATGTAATTTTTTTTTTTTATTTCTTTTTCGGAAAGGACTTGGATCTTCAAATAGAAATCAATTCTCCATTGTAATATCCCTGGCTTAAGCCACCATAAAAACTCTCAGAAAATGAGGTTTATTAATTAATTAAATATTATTTATTCTTATATTGATATTACATGAAGAATATTCTTGTAATTCTTAATTATAAGAATATTGAAAGAATTATTTCTTAATTATTTTATATAGAAAAATTTATATTCTTCTATAGAAATAAATTATATTTCCAAGTTGGTATCTTTTATGAGTTTTAGAAATAATCAGTAATAGATTTGGAAAAAGTATGAATAAGTGATATTTTTCTCATAAGGAAAAAGCAAATCTAGCTTTAAAAATAAAAGCATGAGAGATTTATGGAGTTTTTTTCTAATTTAGGAAAAATCATATTTATGGACACTTTATTGAATTATTTTATAGTTTAGAAAAGATGGAATGATTTTATGAATTAGAAAATATATCCCATATAAAAATAGAAGACATAATGAGAGAAATATATCCCAGAAAAATAGAAGAAATAATGAGAGAATGCATGGAGAATGGAGCCAAGGAAGAGGAAGAAGAGATTCCAAGCATGCATCAGGAGATAAGTAACAATATTATTTGAAAATTATTTTGGTTGCATTTGGGCCATGATGATATAATGATTGAATTTATTTGCAAGAAAAAGTTCATGTGATAAATAATTAAGATTAATTCTAGATTAAACCTCTATAGAATTTTTTTCATAGAGGAATAGGTGTTTTATTCATTAAATTATGAGAATATTTCATGTGTTTTGAATTGATAAAAAGATTTTCATGGCTAAATAATTATGTGAATTGCATGAGTTATTGGCAAATATGGTCTAAATATGACTATGTATCTCTCAAACGGAAATAGATATGAAAAAAGTGAAATAAATTTTTGTAAAAGAGGATTTTATGACCAAAAGCCTATTTCATATTTTAAAAATTAGTTTCCCATGTCTCAAAAATCATGTCCATAATTGATGACCAAAACATGGGATTATTTAATATTTAATTCTAGAAAACTGAGCTCCAAATATTTGTTCGAATCTTCCAAACAATAACACCTGTGTAAAACCTGAGATAGGTTATTTTTATTTAAACTGTTAGAAACAAAAACCTCTTTGGCTTTTCCAAAAATCATTTCCATTTGGTTGGAAACCGTGTCCACATTTGATGAAAAAAACATAAAATTATTTAGTATTTAAATCTGGAAAAATCGACAGTGAAGATTCATTCAATCTTAAAAAAATGACACTTGTGACAAAAATGAGAGAGGTTATTTTTAATAAGTTTGTTCCAAACAAAAACCCCTTTTTTTTTTCTGAAATTGGTTTCCATATGTTCGTAATATGTGTCCAAAGTGGATGGCCAAAATAAAAAAAACCAGAGTAAAACATTGTACTTCCATTTCAATTTTCAATGAGATAAAACTAATTGTTTATGTACATAAGCCATAATAATTATGCTGACGATTATTTACAAGGAATTCATTTATATAATTACTAAGTATATGCACTAAAATTTTTAAAGAGAAATATTGGACTCTTGAAGGGAGTATGTGCTTAGGTGCACATGAATAATATCTAGTATATTTGATCTACCAGAAATTATTATGTGATTTTACATGCATGAGGAGTTTGAGTCATGTAAAAAGGTATAAATAACTTATGTGAGGGGTAGCTCACATAAAACCTTTGCGTAAAAGGAAATTGGTTGTGTTATTTGAAAATGATTTGTTATTCATGTTATTTCTTGAGGAAATATTACAAATCTCTCTAATATGTGAAATGATAAGAAAATATTATCTATTTCATGCATAATAGCTATTGAGTTATCTATATTTTGGAAAAATAATAATTAAGGTGTTAAATTCCTTGGAAAATAAATATATATAATCATATGCAAGGAAGCAAATATTGAGTTATAACTTTTCAAAAAGAATAGAAGAGAAAAATATATCGTTGTATGCATTATTGGTTTAGATTCTTAGAGAGGAAAAATAGTAATCACATGCTTTATTATGTAATATTATTTAGAGAAACATATATATGCTTGGATGCATGGAAAAAGTATAGTTTTGGGATTATATCTTTTGGATGAGAGGGAAATTTCCCTTTGTATGCATGGAAGAATAAGTGGTATGCGTTTGACCCCTGGGAAAAGTAATGTGTTTATTTTACTATGAAATATGTATTTAGTTTAGTTTGGAAAGAAATATATGTTTTACACGAAAGAATAAAAAGGATATCTTATTACATGCACAAAATTATAACTAGTATGTTAACTTGGTTTGAAATAAAGCTTGGATTGTTATAAGTATAGCCAATGTGAATAGATCTTGTGTAGAAAAGATGTCTTTGGAAAATAACATGCATTCATATGCATAAGTATAAAACATGTTGTGTTAATCCCTTTGGAAAAGAAAACATAAGAGTAGACAAAAAATAAATTGCTTGTTGGGATAATTATCTTGAAAGCTTGTTATGCATTTTTATGCACAATATTATTATATAGTATGTTATATTTCCTTTGAAAATAATATGAAAGTGCATGCAATATTTCTTTAGCGGTTGCTAGAAAGATGATTATTGATAGTGATCTATTTGTTAATAATACATGTGAAATGATGCTAAAGAAGGCATTTAATGTCAACCTCGTTATTTTTTATACATTCATACAAATATTTTTTGATATGTCACAAATAGAGATTGATTATTGGTTTATTAATATTTTATCTAATCATGATATCAAGTGTGTTGATGACAACAATGGCACAAAAGAATGACGACTTCAGAAAATGATTTTTCAAGTTTAACATTGTGGAAGATAAAGAGTTGTTAGTCCATGCAGGTTTACTAGTTCCAATTGCATGATAACCCATTGAAGGAAACAATCTGACTACAAAGACAAATATTGAGGATTCATAGGTAAATGGTATCATGATGATTGTAATAGCTTATAACTAGTTATGTTTCATTCAAGATTTATTTTCTATGTAAATTTTTTGACAATGGTCAAGGGATGGACTCCCTTATAACCATTGAGTGAGGGGTGACAACCCTCATGAGTGTTTAATAATAAAATTAAACGTTTGTTGGTTTTCACCCTACGAGGTTTCCAAGGTATATTGGTCTCTAATGATGTAATTGTTCATTGTGCCGTTTTCATGATGTTAATTTATTTCATGGTGTGATGTTTATATTATCAATAGGTGATCTACTAATTGAGTTAAAATGATCATGGGATCAATACATAGTTATAGCAGGAAATTTAAGTTAATATGCTACAACAAGGAAAATTAATGGTTGTGTAACTCACTATGATTTTTTTCTAAATATTTCTCTAAGTGATGATGATGGGTATTTAAATTGTTAATGCACAAATACAGAAAGTAATTTATAAGGTTACGCATTCGTAAATGTTGAAAACAATTCCTAACTCCACGCATTTTCCTGCGAGGTTATCAGAGAATGTTACAAATGGTAATAGAGCAAAAGTTTGAAAAATTCGTGAATTTTGGGAATCATTATGCAAAAAGGTAGTAGTGGTGTGATGCTAGTGAGCATCATCTCATGTATGATTTTAATTAAACTTGTAGTATACTACAATTAACATGAGATGCATGATGCCTGATTAATGACCGCATGAAAGAGTAGAAAGTTATAATGTTTCTTTAAAAGTTGTTCTCATAGAATTTGGATATGGATGTGGATAAAATACAACAAAACCTCTATTATACCTATGAACCATCCTGAGCGCTCACCGGTTATATTGAAGATTAATTACCAACCTTTGCATGCATAATATTAGAAAAATTATTATGGTGCATAAGAAAAAAAAGTGGAAAAACATGACTAAAGTTACCATGTACTGCCTATAAAGAATGAATACATGTGTGGTTGGTGTGATAACTAAATAATTTAGAATTTGGAGTTGACCCCGAAGAGGACAATGGAATATTGTAAAGAAAAAAAAAGAACAAAAATGAATGAACCTCTTTAGTTGTTAAAAATAAGCATTGAGTGAAGTGGAACTCACAAAGTGAATTTAAATTCAACGAAAAACTCATATTAGCATAATTGTGGGTTTCCTTTCTTCATGTAGAGCGATAGAGGAAATTTTGCATTCCATGTGTTCAAAAAAACTGGTAAATGAGATCCACAGTTTTGTTGTTTTAAATAATTACGTTCGTGGAGGTTTTGGATGTGATTAATCTTAACATCAAGTGGTTTTCATACCTTGATATCATGTAACCCTCGTGTCGATTCCAAGAAAAAGATATGTTCATACTTGGATCCATAATTTGGTCAAATTTTCTCATTCGACGCTCTTGTAGGGATTGTTGGTTGTGTTGTTTGGAAATTTTTTTACCATTGATGATATTAATATGATTCATATTATTCTACAAATTATAGTTTTACTATCTCTCTGAGAGTTTAAACATATTTATAAAAATTTATTTCATGTCTGCTAACTAGTCCCTCAATGGCGGTAGATTGTATGTTTGCCAACTATTTGGTAGAATGTCTCATTGACCATAGATTGTATGCTTGCAAATTGTTGTTAAAATTTCTCAATGGATGTAGATTTCATGCTTGAAAACTGTTTGATGGAATGTTGGATTGGTTGTAGATTGCATGCTTGCACACTATTTGATAAAAGTCTACAATAGTTTTATATTTCATGATTGCAAATTATTTTCCCAAAATTCCTCAATGGTTGTCACTTACATGGCTGCAAGCTAATGGTAAGGAAAGAAAAAATCACATTTTATGTCCTATGGTTGAATGGGACTATTATTTCTCAACAATAATTATGGTTGGTAAGGTGAGACCTTAAAGAAAATATCATGTGATGGTATGCAAGATATTTTAATGTATTTTTTCTAAGTTACATGATTATTATTATGTGGAAATTTGGAATGTATACCACCTATATTACATGTGATGAATTTTTGTCAATGTACTTTAAAAAATTGTAGGACCCATGTTGAGAGTCAAGTATAGATGCATGGTGTACATAAATGTTCCTTTTCCTTAATGATAATATGCAAATGGAAAATCATGTAAATTACAGTGGATTTGTAGACATTGACTATTTTTAAACATTGAATTTTTATTGGATTCAATGGCTATGGAAGCCATGATGGGACTGATGTAATGAGGTAATATTTTATTTTATTATTGAGTTAATGAATACATTGGTTGGGGTATTCAGGAAATAAATCTAGATATTTAGAAGACTTCTTGTTAGCTTATGAAAAGCTATTGGTGGTTAAGTTCAACATGGAACTTCCCTAAAAGTCTCCTAAAAATCCCTAGGAGAAAATAATAAAGAGGAAATATTAACATAATGGGAGAGAAAGATTATGTTAATGACTTAGTTGGAGATAAATACTAAGTGGGGTAAAATAAAGCATAGCGGGAGAAAAAGGCATGCTTTAAAGAAAAAGAAGAGTATATTTTTTCGAAAAATATAAAACAAAAAGGCCTAGGAAAAAAGGTTGGCAGACCTTAAAGCAGGACGCTGCTAAAAATATGCTGGGAAGAAAGAAGCAAGGAATCAATGAGGTTTTTTATTCTAGTGGCAAGTAGATCTTAACTCATTGGGTAAGTATTGGAGATAGTTCATGGTTGGGTGGAATATGCTCAGTTCCTCAATAATTTCCAGAAATTAACTATAGTTAGATGAAATTATGTCTATGTTCTGTTACTAATTTTAAAATTTTCTAAAAATTTTGGATGTTACAATGGACTATAAATTTCATGTCTCAAAGTTGTTTCATTTGTTATAGTTTTGCATTCATGACATTCTAAATTATCTTAGAAATTTTTTTGATGAAATATGTTGTGTTTTTATGAGAAAATGAACATGTCAGATACGACTTATCTATATGCTTGAAATATATAGGCGACTGAAATAACTCATGTTAGATAAAATAATAAGTTATTGAACTTTAAATTCCTGACGCACTAGAGGAAAATGGTTGGAGATTAATGGCATGAGTTTGAATTTGAGTGAAATTATCGTGGGAGAGAAAGACAGTAATTTTCAAGGGAAATGGCTGGAGATAAATACCATGAGTTTGAATTTGATTGAAATTATTGTAGGAGAGAAAGACAGTAATTTGCAAACAACACTAGTGGGAGAGAAATAATGGTGTAACTCCTAAATAAAATACAACATGCACTTAATAGAGTTTTTCTTATCATTTTGATTATTAAAGGGCTAGTGCTCCTTGATTTTTTGTGGAAGCATTATGATTGAAGTATTCTTTTACATTTCCTAAATAATTGTTAATTAAAAGTAAAGGTTAATGTTCCAAGAAGAGAATAAAATCGAGGATGATGTTCAATTTAAAGGGGGGAGTTTGTAATATCCTTGGCTTAAGCCACCGTAAAAACTCTCATAAAATGAGGTTTCTTAAATAATTAAATATTATTTATTCTTGTATTGATATTACATGAAGAATATTCTTCTAATTCTTAATTATAAGAATATTGAAAGAATTATTTCTTAATTATTTTATATAGAAAAATTTATATTCTTCTATAGAAGTAAATTATATTTTCAAGCTAGTATCTTTTATGAGCTTTAGAAATAATGAGTAATAGATTTGGAAAAAGTATGCATAAGTGATATTTTGCTCATAAGGAAAAAGCAAATCTATCTTTAAAAATAAAAGCATGAGAGATTTATGGAGTGCTTTTCTGATTTAGGAAAAATTAGATTTATGGATTCTTTATTGAATTCTTTTATGATTTAGAAAATCCGGAATGCTTTTATGAATTAGAAAAGATATCCCATTTTATTAATTCTATTTATTGTAAGCCTATGAGAAAAATAGAAGAAATAATGAGAGAATGCATGGAGAATGGAGCCAAGGAAGAGGAAGAAGAGATTCCACTCATGCCTCAAGTGATAAGTAACAATATTATTTGAAAATTATTTTGGTTGCATATGGGCCATGATGATATAATGATTGAATCTATTTGCAAGAAAATTTTCATGTGATAACTAGTCAAAATTAATTCTAGATTAAACATATATATAATTTTGTTCATAGAGGAATAAGTGTTTTATTCATTTAATTATGAGAATATTTCATGTGTTGTGAATTTATAAAAAGCTTTTCATGGCTAAATAATTATGTGAATTGCATGATTTATTGGAAAATGGGGTCTAAATATGACTATGTATCTCTCAAACGGAAATAGATATGAAAAAAGTAAAATATGTTTTTGTAAAAGAGGATGTTATGACCAAAAGCCTCTTTTATATTTTAAAAATTAGTTTTCTGTGTCCCAAAAAATGTTTCCATAATTGATGACCAAAACAGGGGATTATTTAATATTTAATTCTGGAAAAATGACCTCAAAATATTTGTTCGAACCTACCAAACCGTAACACCTGTGTAAAATCTGAGATAGTTTATTTTTATTTAAATTGTTAGAAAAAAAAAACCTATTTGGTTTTTCCAAAAATATTTTCCATTTGGTTGGAAACCGTGTCCACATTTGATGACAAAAACAATAAATTATTTAGTATTTAAATCTAGAAAAATGGGGAGTAAAGATTCATTGAATCTTAAAAAAAATGACACCTGTGACAAAAATGAGTGAGGTTATTTTTAACAAGTCTGTTCCAAACAAAAACCTCTTTTGGTTTTGATAAATTCATTTCCATATGTTCGTAATACGCGTCCAAAGTGGACGGCTAAAACAAAAAAAACCAGAGTAAAACATTGTACTGTCGTTTCATTTTTCAATGAGATAAAAATAATTGTTTATGTACATAAGACATAATAATTATGTTGATGATTATTTACAAGGAATTAATATCTATAATTACCAAGTATATGCATTAAAATTTTTAAAGAGAAATATTGGACTCTTGAAGAGAGTATGTGGTTAGGTGCAGATGAATAACATCTAGTATATTTGATCTACTAGAAATTATTGTGTGATTTTATATGCATGAGGAGTTTGAGTCATGTAAAAAGATATAAATAACTTATGTCAGGGGTAGCTCACATAAAACCTTTGCGTAAAAGGCAATTGGTTGTGTTATTTGAGAAGGATTCGTTATTCATATTATTTCTTGAGGAAATATTACAAATATTTCTAATATGTGAAATGATGAGAAAATATTATCTATTTCATGCATAATAGTTATTGAGTTATCTATATTTTGGAAAAAGAATAATTAAGGTGTTAAATCCCCTAGAAAATAAATATATATAATTGTATGCAAGGAATCAATTATTGGGTTAGAACTCTTAAAAAAAAAATAGAAGAGAAAAATATATCCTTGTATGCATTATTGGTTTAGATTCTTAGAGAGGAAAAATAGTAATCACATGCTTTATTATATAAGATTATTTAGAGAAAAATATATATTCTTGGATGCATGGAAAAGGTATAGTTTAGGGATTAGATCTTTTGAATGAGAGGGAAATTTCCCTTTGCATGCATGGAAGAATAAGTGGTATGCGTTTGACCCCTCGGAAAAGAAATGTGTTTATTTTTCCATGAAATATTTATTTAGTTTATTTTGGAAAGAAATATATGTTTTACACAAAATAATAAAAAGGATGTGTTATTACATGCACAAAATTATAACTATTATGTTAACTTGGTTTGAAATAAAACTCGCATTATTATAAGTATAGCCAATGTGAATAGCTCTTGTGTGGAAAAGATGTCTTTGGAAAAGAACATGCATTCATATGCATAAGTATATAATATATTGTCTTAATCCCTTTGAAAATTAAAACATAAGAGTAGACAAAAAGGAAATTGCTTGTTGGGATAGTTATCTTGAAAGCTTGTTATGCATTTTCATCCACAATATTATTATATAGTATGTTATATTTCCTTTGAAAATAATATGAAAGTGCATCCGAGATTTTGTTAGCAGTTGCTAGAAAGATGATGCTTGATAGTGATTTATTTGTTACTAATGCATGTGAAATGATGCTAAAGAAGGCATTTCATGTTAACTTGGTTATTTTTTATACATGCAATAAAATATTTGTTGAAATGTCACAAATAGAGATTGATTATTGTTTTATTAATATTTTATCTAATCATGATATCAAGTGTGCTGACAACAGTAATGTCACGAAAGAAAGATTACTGGAGAAAAGAATTTTTCAAGTTTAACATTATGGAAGATAAAGAGTTTTTTGTCCATGCAGGTTTACTAGTTCCAATTGCATGATGACTTACTAAAGGAAACAATCTGACTATAAAGACAAATATTGAGGATTCATGGGTAAATGGTATCATGATGATTGTAATAGCATATAGCTAGTTATTTTTCATTCAAGGTTTATTTTCTATGTAATTGTTTTGACAATAGTCAAGGGATGGAGTCCCTTATAATCATTGAGTGAGGGGTGACAACCCTCATGAGAATTTAATAATAAAATTAAACGTTTTCTAGTTTTCACCGTACGGGGTTTCCAGGGTATATCGGTGTCTAATGATGTTATTGTTCATTGTGTCATTTTTGTGATGTTAATGTATGTTATTATGTGATGTTTATATTATCAATTAGGTGATGTACTAATTGAGTTAAAATGATCATGGAATCGATGCATAGTTATAGTAGGATATTTAAGTCAATATCCTACAACAAGGAAAATTAATGGTTGTGTAACTCAATATGATTTTTTCTACATATTTCTCTAAGTGATGATGATGGGTATTTAAATGGTTAATACGCAAATACATAAAGTAATTTATAAGGTTCCACATTCGTAAATGTTGAAAACAATTCCTAACTCCATGCATTTTCCTGCGAGGTTATTAGGGTATGTTGCATGCATTTATTATGTTATATATCTATTAATTGATGAAAAATATTCATGTTGTTTTCTTTGTGTGAGGAAAATTATTTGAAAATATTTCATTATCATTGTCTTAAAGAATCACTTGTTCAAAAATTGACCTCATTTATTTTTCTCAGACCTGCAAAAAAATGAGTGTCTACCTGCAATAAAACATGAAATCATGGAAGAAGAGAGGTGATTGGGCTCTCCTAATCTAAGAAATATGAAAAAAAAAACTAGTTACTCTATAAAACATATCCATGAAAAAAAAATAACAAAGTAAAATTAATTTATTACCTGCAGGAGAGTGGTGGCCAACCATACTAACCAGCAATGTTTCAATGATAACTTCTTCGTTTTTCGTCTAATTTGAGAGATTCCAAAGCCAGATGAAAGTGAATTCAGATGGGTGTCTATAATAGAAATACGTTTTTAAAAATTTCATGTAACGATATGTTAAATCTGCTTAGAAAAACTTGCATAACAGAGTCATTTTCGATTTTCTAGCTAAGACGAATAGTTGATAACTCAAGCATAACTTTTTCATTTTATGATGCGAACCGATTCAAATTGGATATTAAAGTATACTCATTTATATATCTCGGATAGAAACCAGTTTTTAAGGAAAGAAGAAGTGATGGGTCAAATATGCTAGTGAACAGCCGTGAAAACAAAGTTTCAAGAGTGCTGATTTACGATAATCGATCAGTATTTTGGTCATAATTTCCTCATACAATATTGAAATAAAGTGATTCAAATTGTGTTGTAAACTATATTAATAGAATAATATACCATAGAAACCAGTTCTCAAAATCTAGTTGTTTAGCCCTCCAAAAACGGACTGTCCAAACTCTGTTCCTTAGCTACCTACTAGACATCCTATCATTGTTTTCGTCATAATTTTTTCGTTTCAAATCGAAATATAGTGATTCAAATTGGGATAGAAATTATAAATGAAGGAATACATCGTATAAAAATACGTCTTGAAAATATGCCCATTTTGTCCCTCAAAACATGACTGTCCCGATTATTTTTCCAGAATTTTCATCAAGCCCGCAAGCCACAAGATATGATAATTAAGGAATTTCCAAGAATGTGATCAAAATGACTATGAGTATTTGTAGGAATTTTATTTTCAATATAATGCATCTACATACATAAATAAATTTGAATATTTATCACCCATGTTAATTTTCATAGCGTGTTGCAACAAAAACAACTATGTTTACATGTAAAAAAAATTATTTATTTATGTTTTTATTCATTCTATATTCTACACTAAACTACTTTACTTTGAAAAATAAAATATACCTACCTATTAGAATAATTCCAGTGAAGCCATTTTCGAAATAAGGCTTCAAGTATGCACATACCCATAATTGAAAGATGTATGTTAATAAATACACGGGTATAACAGACCAACTTCCTTGTTAAATATGACGCCAAGAGTTTCTGATCTATGGAGTGATGTTGCAAGAAAACAACAGAGTGAAACTAGCCTTCAATGTATTCTTCGTTTCTCATATTTGTAACATCGTGAAATTCCTTAAATGAGTTCCAGATTATATTGATTCTTTCTTCCTTGACCTTATGCTATGAGTTTCGAGGGTCTTCCTCTGCCTTTTTTTTTATATCTTTGTTCATAGAACCAGAGGAAAGAAAAAAAATTCAAAAAATTCTTAAAGCTCAGGACTTGGAGCAGGGTGAAACTTCCCTCCCCAGGATGAGAGATTGGGTGTTTAAACATAAAGAAAGAAAGAAATAAAGAAAATTAAGAAATAGTAATCTTAGGACCTGGAGGAGGGTAGCATTTCCCTTCCCAGGATGAGAGATTAGGCCATAAAAAATCAGCAGAAATAAAAACAAAGAAAAATGACTAACGTTGATGACCTGGAGCAGAGAAGCTTTCCCTCCCCAGGACAAGAGATCAGTTCGTCGGAAATCTATCAAAAAAGAAGAAAAATAGAACAACTACGCTCAGGACCTAGAGAAGGGTATAATTTCCCTCTATAGGATGAGAGATTGGCTCCAAATAAATCAATAGAAAAGAAAAACAAAAAAACTATGTTGGAGACCAAGAGGAGGGTCGAATTTCCCTCCCTAGGTCAGGATATTGATCCTTAGATCAACATGAATCTGTAACATCCCTAGTTTTTTATTTTTCAAGTTAGACATTTGAACTTCAATCCAAAGGGGAGTGGACCCCAATGGATAATTATTGTGTGGATGTAATTAATTATTTAATTATGAAAATTAAATAAAATATTTTTTTGCATATTAACCAAATGAGATTTTTGAGATCACTTGCCAAATCCATGAGGTATTGAAAGAGGCTAAGACTTTCCCCAAAAATATTTCAAAAATCCTTGAAAGAATTTATTTCTAATTTATATTTTTGAGGAAAAATCTAGATTTCCCCAATGAGGTGGAGAGTAGTTGAGAAGAGGTAAAAAACTGGAAAAGCATAAAGTAGCTTTAAAAGTCCCTAAATAAGGGAAGCCTAGGCAAACGGGAATAAAGGCATTCTGTAATTCTGGACGCAGAATTAGAAATAGGCATTGGGGAGCATAAGCTTAAATAAGCTACTCCAGAACAGATTGAGGTTGGTCTGTTCTAGGAGAGGACCTCAGCTAGGGGGTGAGTTCTAGAGATAGAAGAACCCTATGGTTGGGAGAACTGGTCATTCGCAGAAGTGGTATGCACACAAATTTTATGAATGATTAATATAGGTGTTGTTGTACAATATTTATAAATGCTATAGCTGTTATTTAAATTAGGCTTTTTTTTTTTTTTAATTGTTGTTCCTTGCATTTACAGAATGGTTTAGAAGAAATTAATCCTCTAAATTTTGTATAGTTGTAGGAATAGGAATTATGGGGAATATCAACCTGAATCTCTAAACCTACTAATGGTTTAAATCTGGAGATATATAATACTCCCATAAATCTTTAAAGTTGTAACTTTAATCTGTTTCTGTAAATGTGCAAATATTTCTATCGATGGACTAAGAAAAGTTAGAAGTATAACCATGATAAACCAACTATGAATCTAGGAAGATAGATAAATACTAAACCCTGTATACTTACTGTAAAGTTAAAGTGTTGGAGTGCATGCATATAAATTGAAAACTTCCACCTCAAGGAGAAATTGAGCAGAGAAAGAAATACTTTTCTGTTGCATAAAAGAATTTAACCGGATAGAAAGTATAATTATATTTAATTATATGGCTGATATGAACATGCATTTTAAGAAATTATGAAGTTTAAAAGGTTAAATTCCATCCAGAGACTTTCATTTATTAGACTAAAACCCTGTGATATAAGACAAAAAAATAAAATGAAATTGTAACAAGTGAAATTTATATATGTACAGTGGATAGAAAACTAGAATTTCTATAACAGATAATAATTATATTATAGTCTATGCTAATCATTAACTTATGGAAAAGTAATATGAAAGATATTGCTAGGAAATATATGGGAAAACTTCAAGTACACCTATGTACTTAAGTAATAATAACACTTTCCAGAACTACAATAACATATGCATATGCCCAAATAGATGTGGAAACCCACATTAAGTGCACATAGGATTATATCCCTCTAGATGTAATATAAATAATTTTTTTGGTATTTTAACAGTGCATAAGTAGTGTTCCGGATGCGGATGAGGTGGCGGACTGAAGAGACCTGGGCCCCTGCGCAGCTCCCAACGGAGCTCGCATGGGATGCCCACATGGCCTCATGCATTATAATTAAAGGTGATATTAATACGCCTCGGGTCGACCAACTCTGGAGTTATTGCACCTCGGCAGTACTGCATATGGCGGTCATTTGGTTGATGGCTCTCACTATGGGTGGCGAGCATGACAAGAGCAGCCATGGGAGAGCTCTGACTCTCCTTCGCAGTGATTTCCCTCCTGGCTTTGCCGATTCCAGTTTTAAAACTCAGACTGGTCATCGATGTTGTATTCTGGCCTGCTTGGAGACGCTACCGGGAATTCACTTCACCAACAGCCCCTTCTGCAGCGTCTCCGCCCCACCTGGCGTCTCTGTCGAGCTTCTTGCAGGTACTTTGATTCCTTCTGACTTTCATTTGCTCTACCATGGTCATTGTCCCTCTGCTCACAGGGCTACTATCTCTTCTGTCGTCTCGCCTTGCTCGCACCACCCTGGACGTTGCCCCTCCGCTCACAGTGTCTCTGTCTCCTCCATCGACCTGCCTCGCTCGCGCCACCTTCTCCTCTCCATGCCTCGCCTCAGGCAGCGGATGCACTGGCGGAGTGGAGTTAGTCGGGGTCAGGCCTCTGTCATTCCTCCCTCGCCCTCTTCTGATTTGAGCTCTTCCTCTGAAAGTGATGAACCCACTCCTCCGCCAGCTTCGCGCAGAGACAGGGGCAGAGGACGCGGGCGGGGAGCTGAGAATTCGAGCAATGTCAGCAGAGGATGTGGGCGACCTTGTGCTCCCGGTCGCGTTTCTAGTCAGCCCATTCCACCTGACCCTTCTGCTCCTCCCAATCAGCCCATTCCACCTGGCCCTTCTGCTCCTCCTAGTCAGCCCATTCCACCTGGCAGAGGGCATTTGGGGTCCACCATCAGGCAAACTACCCAGAATGCTAAGCTTCACTTTCACTGTACCTCTGTCAACTCCATTGTCACAACTTTCATAACTGTCTCCCTCCATGAAGAAATCCCTCATTCTGCTCTCGACCATCTTGCTCCTCCCTCTCCTCCCCACGCCCCCTGCTCCAACCTCCCTCTTCAAACTGGGCAGATTTCTATTGCTGAGAACCAGGACCTGAAGGTTGATAGTTAAGCGGGCATGGCAGACAACAACAATGACGATGAGAATGGGTGCAGAATTATTGAGGAGCCGATGTCTTCAGAGCATGATGGATGACCCAAGGCGCGCATTCAGCATTCTCCCCAGGTCTCCTTGCTCAATTATTGTTGGAGTTTTTGTGTTTTACTGTTTTAGATGTTAGCCAGTATGGCTGATAGATGTTTTCAGTTTATATTTTACTGTCTCTATGTCTTGCATAAACTTAAGGCCGGTTTCCCTATCATGGGCGGCCCAGATATTTATGTTTGTAGGATCGGTTTCCCGCTATGGGCAATCCATGTTTCTTAAGAATAGCTTGCTTATCAACCCTAGCTGTCTGGCTTTCATAGCAGCAGCTGTGGCAGCTTTGTACTAGTACTTTTACACTTAATAGAATTAGTCTCACTTAGAAAAAAAAAAAAACAGTGCATGAGTACTGTCTAGACTTAATAGGAAGGAAAGATATGAGTCAAAAGTAATTTATGTAAATTGAAAATAGCCTCTGATATATATACAGGTGAAAGATTTAATTATTTACTGGAAATAAAATCTTTTTTAGGCTATCAAGATACTAACTGAAGATTAGAAAAATTATTTCTATCAGCTTACAAAATTAAGTATTCAGTTACTAGGAAAAACTATTGATAATCACAGGGAAGGAACTGTGTAATTATATAAAATAAAAATTTAGAATATAGAGAAAACATGTGTAAACAATGAGACCACTTCTGTAATTAAAATGAGATATAGGAGCATTGTTTTAACTTCTTATAAAAGTAATAATTAGAAATTGATACTCTTGGTATAGAAACAAGTGAAAAACTCTTCCTCCATTATAAATCAAAATCGAACAGGATTTTTATCAAAAAAAAGTATACGTTTAATACAATAAAAAAGTCTATAAGTCCTTGTAAAAACGAGTATTTCGCTAATTTCAATTAATGTAGGAGCGGGATCTGAATATGAGGGCTAAACGCTGAAACCCTCATGAAACCTCCAAGGAATTCCTAGTGAAGTGTGTCCTGATTTAAGAGAGAAAGTATTAAATCAGATCACCTACCTGAAAACTCGAATAGTCGTATAAATGAGTTCTTAAATAGAGGAAAAATATCACGATACCTGTACAAGTCAAAACGATAAAATTTTTAACTGTGTGTTATAAAAATTTCCAATGGAAACAACTTGATATACTTGCGAAGAATGAGAGATAGCTACCTGAGTAGTATTGATACAAACGCTGAACAAATAAGGGTCCTGATAAAATAAAATTACATGAATAGATATTAAAGTTCTATGGATTATTATTATGAGAAAAAAATATTTATCAAAATTCAAACCAGGGAGGAATTACCTCTGTGAACAGCCATGAATAGACTTCATTCATAAAGCCCAATTTCAAAACCTAACCTATCAATCACGATGGGAAGGTCGATTCAGGAAGAATCTAAATGCTTCCTTTACCCACGTCGAAAAGGAATAATTCAAAGATCATATTAATGGACAAAATGACATTTTATTATGACCCATAACTTAAGACGTTCAAAGCGGATGATACAAATTAATTCCATGAGATATCCGCAACAGAATCGAAATGAACTCTGTAATAATACCTATGTGTTCAAATGAAATTACAACAATACCATTACTATATCAAGGTATTCGAACCAAACCACATAGTGAAACCAATTACATTCAGAACAATGAAAATTTAGTTAAAGATAGAAGGAAACCAGAACTCGGCCTTCCAAGAGGAAAGAATATACACTTATAGACTGTTTTCATAACTATGGGATAAATAACAGAGGTAAGTCTTACCGAGAAAGAGGTAGTGAACATCTGCGTTGTAGAAGAACTCGAAAAAGTTTGCATTTTCAACATATGAACAAATCAGAGAAATAGAACCAGAGCTAAAAACCACACTTCAGAGAACCAAATGAATACTTGGCATGAGAAAGTAAACCTTAAGTACTAGGAATCGGGATGAAACCCTCAAGCATCTCGACCCTACAAGTGGCAAGCATCGGAATGCCCAACGACGGATTGATGACTCATGGCCGAGAGTTCAAGAAACGTCAAAAGGAGGCAGAAGTTAATTAATAACAGAGATTTATTGCCATAAATGAGAAAGATGTAAACGAGTACCAGATATTTTGAAAAACTACAGTAACTCAGAACTGTAAGAACTGTTGGCTGGAACCCTTAAAAAACTTCTAGTTCATACAATATGGAGATACTAAGAATTTAATGTGGACAGTTCACGAATGTCAAATCAATCCATAAGTGAACTCCTCGAACTTTTAAAGGAATTAAAGGGGTGTTAAGTATAATGGTTTCATTAATGTAAAGAAAAACTTAATATATATGGTGTTGTAAAACAATAGATAATTGGTAAAAGCCATGAGAACCATTACAAACTATAAGCACTATTTTATAGGTGGTAATACGAAATAAAACAATAAGTTTATATAAAATACTTACGTTATATGTATGCAATCTCTCTCTCTCTCTCTCTATATATATATATATATATATATAATCCTATTATATATATGTATATATATATATATATATATATATATATATATATATATATATATATATGTTTCCTCTTAATAATAGTAATAAAGTGGAAGATTTATATTAAAAAAAAAATAACCATATGATGTATATATAGTATTAAAAGAGATAATTATATTAATTATGATTGAGAAGTGTATTAAAAATGTCGAAGGAGGAAATAATAAGAAAATTTCCACTAGGTAAAAGTAAATTATATTCAATAAAAATAAAAAAAAAATTGGGAGTTGGGAGACATTACAGAATCATTTTCTTCCACCTTTATTAGCCTCCCCGGCAGTGGCGCCAAAATGTTGGTGTCCAAGTGTGAATAAATATTCAAACCCCTTCCCACATTAATTATCAATCCAGGTGCATTTTGTTATTGCAAGGCTAATGCGCACAATATGTGCAAATGAAAATAACATAATTATATATTAATCATGGATTCGATAATTTAAACAAAGCAACAATTATTTTAACAACAAATAAAGAAATGGCATAAATAAATTGTAAAGCTTACAATGGATTCACAACAATAAGAGTATCAACAAATACATCTACTATCACAACAATTGAAAATTATACAAAACATGAAATAGAAATAGCAACACACAAGAAATATGAAACATCTGATTGGAGAGTGGGCCCAACTCTCTAATCATGGTTTTGGCAAACTCACAGCTTACAAATGGAAGAAAAATACACTTTGCATTCAATTAATCGAACATGATTCAGTTACAAATCCATCTCTTCTTCCTTAACCCTCTATGCTCTCTCCTATGCATTCTATCATCCCCTTCTCTCTCATTTGTGCCCTTTTAAATATATACAAATAGCAAAGGGTAGATAAAATTATCACAAAATCTCAATAAGAAAGATGAGATATGAAAGATCTTTACATCATGATTCAGCTGGCACAAGTCAAATCTGCCAATTACAATTGGGGCAATTTTGGAAAATGGCCACAATAGAAAATCTCCAAATCTGTCCTCCAGATAACCATGCGTTTCTCTCAATCAAGGATGAATTTTGGAAAACTGTAGACAAGAAAACTAATCTGTTCTATTTTGCACAAAGCCCATGTTTTGGATTTTCAAGTTTCTTCTTTGTTTGCCCGAAATGTTCCACACAAAACTGTCTCTTGTTATTCGAATGAATTTCTCTTTTGGAATATTTCATTAGCATTTGAAGATCAAATATGAAATCTGGAAGAAATCTTGGAGGCTAAAATAGTGAGTTGTGTTATAAAGAATTCATTAATAAACCATCATTGGAAAAATCATGCATAATAATTATAAATTTAATAAAATAAAGGAGAACAAGTATTATTTATCGAAAAGAGCATACATAATTATGAAATGGAATTATATAATAAATTATGATAAATAATTTGATAAAAGAATATTGGAAATGGGTGAAATGGATGTTAAAAAGTGATATTAATAATACAAATTAGTGGCCCAACACCCTTCACCATTATAATCTATCATTTCCAAGTGTAATGTTCAAGACTATAATTTATAGGTTTATTTCATAACAAAACTTTACTTCCAATTCGAAGGAATATGCTCCTCATGGCATGCCTTGGGAACGAAATTTTCCATATTTGAGTTCTAAAAACAATTTAATATCTGATCATTTTCAGGCACTAGGGTGATCCAGATGAACGTTCAACGAAATTGACAATTTTTGAGGAAATATTCTATATCAGTAAAAAAAATTAAAAATTTTAACTAGGCATTTTTTTTGCTACAGTGGAGATATTGAATTGGAAGGAAAAGTTCCAAGAAAAAACTATATGGTACACTCGAGAGAATGTGAACAAAAATTTTCCTCACCTTATTAAATAAAATATTTTGGGGACCAAAAGCCTTCAAAAATGGGGAGATGTGATCTATATTGGATCATTCTATTACTTTTAATCTATCTTATTGCTTTTTGAGTGGAAAAAACAGAGGAATCAAATCACAAGAGAATTTTTACTGGATGGATGTAGTTTGGAAATTTGGGGTTTTTAACCTTCCAAGAGCTATTTGAGGAATTAAATAAATTTTCTTCGGGGTAAGACTTTTTTTTTTTAAATAAGAGCACATATGTTTCCTATTCTACACATATATAGATTTTCAACAACCCAAAAATCACCTCAATCAAAGTCTGCATCCAAATGCTTTGTTGCTTGAAGTTTGACCTTGTTTATTTTACCACCATAATTTGAGAGAATTCCATCCAAATAACCATTATTCATGTAAAGGGGCTAGCCGAATGATAATTTTGAAGTATACTCTAGAAGATTCCATACTATAACTCTAATTAAGAGTTCATGGATTGAAATCTAACCACTAGTTGGCTATTAGGTAGTGTTATAACCGTGTCACTATGAGGAAAAGTTCTTTCATTCTATTCGAGTTCATTTTGTTCTATATATGAGAAAAATATTAAGAGTGGATAAGGAAAGAGAAAATAGAGATTATTTATGCATTATAGAAAGCCACAAACCACAATCCCTCTTTATTTCTATTTCAATATATTTTTCATTAAAATAATGAGAGAATAGTAGCCTCAACTTCCAACTGAGTTGTTCTCTTGAAAATATTTTTGAAGCTATCTTGTGTTCTTATGGTTTAAGCGAATGTATTTTTTTCTATAATTTATTTTAGGAACTTTAAATATTTCATGTAATAAACTATAACTTAATAAATCCATAATTATAAGGAAAAATAATCCACATACTATACATTCTAGAATTTTAGGTATAATTGTATCAGATATGTTGTGAGAAAATATCTAGTGGATTTTCCATGGAAATTTGTATATCACTTTATATCTGAAATTAACTTCACCTTTATAGTTTGAAAAAATATGGTAAAACTTGATCTGTTCTTCTATTAAGGGACACAATTCAATTGTATGGGAGAGGGGAAGGTAGACATTTGGTGCATTGCAAGGATGACCTATTTTTTTTGTTTTTAGTAGGAAAATCACCAAGGAAAATGCATCAAAATGTTTTACTTCCCACTTCCCGCATGAAATCCATTTTTGACTTTTTTTTTTATTTTTTATTTTATATAAATTTAAAACAAAATTTAATTAATTTGGATCCTTCAAATATTAGGGCGAGTCAGGGTTGTTGTCTTTTTATATATAAATTTCGCCTAAATGAAAACACTCTATGGACAACTTGATTCAAGGGCCAACTAGAGATATTGGACCCAAATGGAGTTGGGAGTAGGGGTTTTTGTTGGTTCGGAATAAGAGCTCTTCAAACTCAGAAAGTGCACCCATTGTCTACACTAGCCTCTGACTATTTAGTGTGACCAACCCACATGAGGTTTGAACTCAACTATTTTTGAAAATTTCGAAGAATAATGAGGGGGCTCTGAGGGCTGAACTTTCACTACTATCTCACCACTTCAAATTCCAGCGTAGAAGTTAGGAATTATGCATTTATGAAACTCACTTCCATCACGAGGTTTTATTCACATTCCATCAAGGTTTCAAAAACATTTTCATTTTTAATGAAATGCTTACACCGATAAATTACAACATCAAAATTATGACTTAAATTTTGTAAGAAAAAAAAAATTTGTTCGTGTGTGGAGAGTTACCTCGGTTCAGTGACTGGTGAGGAATATGTTTGGTGCGCTGAACTCGCTTTCCTAGTGTTTACCTAAGAGGCAGAGTGTTGTAACTAAAATAAATAACAAAACCACATATGCTAGTCTAAACCTAGAATATAATAGTAGTATATCATATAATACACTCATACAAGACATAAAATAAAGTACTTGATTCTTCTTCTCTAGCGCTTCGCACCCGCGATGTCTTTCGGTATACATATTTATACATAAGAAAGGAATATATTCCAAACCATAAAAGGATATGCTACTAATAGCATCCTCCCTAAAAATGAAAGTTTGTCTTCTATAGAATCTCTCTACTAACAACCTAACCAATTTTCCAAACAAAATGGACACATCAACAAACAAAAAATAGCATATGGGTGTATTTTTATTTCAAGGGACACATAGGCAAGAAAAATATCAACTGAAAGGAATATTTACATGGACGTTTTCAAAAACAAAAGTGTGATGTTATGCCCCTGCATAAAACTCCCTGAGAGAAGAATATTTTATGGACTCTTCTCCATGAGGTCTGCAATAGTGCTGCCATGTTTTATAATTTCTTCTTCCTTCATCCAAATTTCTTCTTCTTCTAGAAGACCCTTCCATTTGACTATGTATTCATCATATTTTTTTTCTTATTTCTTTTGATAATATTTTGGTTAAGGACCATCTACATATAAATATTATTTAGTGTTAGTAGCTAAGCTTCCCAATGAATCTCCTCTTCTCCAAGCACCTTATAATGGTATAAATTTTCAACATTAAATATAGGTGAAGTCCCTATACCGGGGGGTAACTCAATCTCAAATTAGTTGGCTAAGAACTTCCTAAATCCTTTGCAAGGAAAATTTTTCTTTAATTTCATCTTATTATATTCCTGCTTTTGGAACCTTTCCTGCGATACATGTGCGAAAACCATATCCCCAACATCAAAATTTACTTCCTTTCTCTTGAGATCATCTCCTTATTTCTACCTAAGGCTACTTTCTTGAAACTATCCTTTGACTTTATTGTGCATCATTTACATAGTTATCTTGAAGTCTTCTCCATGAACACTTTAAGCTTCTTTTTTCCTGAAATTTTGGAGCTTGGAAATAACTTTGGGATGCATGCCATACACAATATCAAAATGGAATTTTCCTGTACTCCTATTAGGATAATCATTATATGAAAATTCAGCTTCTCATATTATTTGATCCCATATTTTATTATGTTCAGGGACAAAACATCTCAATAAATTTTCCAAACTTCTATTAATATCCTTAGACTTCCCATCAATTTGGGTATGTTATGATATGTTATAGGCTAATTTTTCTCCCAATTTCATCCACAAATTCCTCCATAATTTTGGAACAAATTTTTTGGATCTATATGAGACTATATTTATGGGTAGTCCATATAGTCTCACGACTTCCATGAAATATAGATTAGCATTTTCAGTAGCATAATTTGTTTTTGAACAAGGTATAAAGTTTACCATCTTAGAAAATCATTCCAGTACTACAAAAATTGAGTCATGTTTCCTCTGATATTTTGGAAAAGCCATAAAAATTTCCATATTAATTGCTTCCCAAAGCCTATTGATTATGGGAAATGCCTTATATATGTCAACATATTTTTTTCTTCCTCTAGCATATTAACTAATCCTGCAACTTTCCACAAATGATTTAACATATTTTCTCATACCTCGCTAAAAATAAAAAGAACTTAATTGTGCATATGTCTTTTCATGGTCAAAATTACAAATGAGCCCCCCATTGCGCTTCTACTTAAAAAAATTATCTCTCCTTGACGCTCTTGGAATGCGTAGAATGTTTCTCTTAAACAAAAATCCTTCTTTCATCATGTACTAAAGCCACAAACGTCTATCTCTCACCACCATATTTTCACAAGCTTCATAGATTTCAATGAAATTTAGACCTTCCATGTATAATTCTTGAAGGTGTTGATAGCCCAAAGTGTTAACCTATAGTTCCTGCAAAATCATACATCTAATTCTAAAACCATCATAAACTTTGATAGCATTTCCATCAATATTTTTCAAAACAAAGGAAAAATTTTGCATGTATTTGATCGATTTGGCATGTCTCTGGTTGAACTTGTGTTTTCTTGTTATGAACAAAAATGCATTATTATTTTTGTACATAATAAAATATTTTGGAATAACATAATGCACCCACTTGTTCGGGGATTTAATTTTTGCATAAAATTCCTTGTCATAGGTGGAATACTTTGACTAGGTCTCATTTAATTTCTCACTAAAATATGCAACACTCTTATCACCTTGGCTAAAAGAAACTCCAATAGTTGTCCCACTTTCATCATCCTCTACATGAAAAGGATTTTGGAAATAACACATAACAAAAATTGGATTCATGATTATTTTATTTTTAGAAATTAGAGTGCATTTTCTTCTCATGTTGTCCA
Source organism: Pinus albicaulis (assembly GCA_034641835.2). Lineage (NCBI taxonomy): Eukaryota > Viridiplantae > Streptophyta > Pinopsida > Pinales > Pinaceae > Pinus > Pinus albicaulis. The sequence continues at coordinate 501,685,079 of CM076579.1, forward strand.
TTTAAAAGGTTGCTTCTCATTTTTTATTGTTTCCATTATCGGTGCACTAATGTGACTAAAATTCTGAATAAATTTTTAGTAAAAGCTATCCAATCGAAGGAAAATTCTAAATTGATGTATACTTTTTGGATAAGGCCAATCCTTTGTATATTTCACCCTCTTAGGGTAATTTTCTATCCGTTCGAAAGAAGTTACAAATCCTAAGTAAAGTAATTTTGTCATAAGGAATGAGCATTTTTTCATATTTATTAGAATGTTTTCCTGGTGCAATTTTATTAATACCAATTTTAAAAATATGTGATGTTATTCCTTTGTCCTATTGAACACAAATATATCATCCAAATAAAATAAAATTAGACATTCTCATGGATTCTTTGAGGAATTAATTCATGATCCTAATAGAAATAGTAGGTGCCCTAGTTATGCTAAAAGGCATAAGCAACCATTCGTATAAAACATAATTGGTTTTGAACACAATCTTCAACTCATCTCCTTCTCTCATTCTGATTTGACGAGGCCCAATATTAAATATATCTTGGAAAACTATATAACACCACTAGGATAATATATTATATCGTTCATATTGGGTAAGGGGAATTTATACATAATTGCTATATTGTTAATAAAAATAGAATCAATACACATATTCAAACCTCCATGTTTCTTTCGGCCAAAGATTGTAGTTACAACACAAGGACTAAACTTTTATCTAATCAATCCCTTGTCTAACAATGATTGGAATTTTTTCTTGGTTTCTTCATTTGCTTTAGGGTTCTTCTCTTAGGAGGACTTATCCAATAAAAAATCTCTTGGAATTAAATCTATATGATGATTCATGCAATTTATGAGTGTTAAGGAATTTAGAAACTCATCGATGGTAATACCAGTAAATTCATATAACAATGATTATATGTCAATAGGAAACTCATTAAATTTGTATGCTTACAGGAAATATTAGGCTTACCAATTAAGGTGAAATGTACCTCTTCTTCTCGCTTTAATTCCTAAAGAAGTTCCTTCTCGGTCATCACTGGAAAAGTTGGGGCTGCTTCATCTTATACTATTTTTCCTCCATGTATTGGAAATATTTTATCATTTATGGCAATGGTAAAAGTGGAAGAGAATCATGGCAAAGGATCATGGCATAGGTGGTCAAGAATGGCTAAAGGATAGGTGCGAACAAATGGTCAAGGTTTAAATAAGAGGACATAATTTTAAGCCAATATGTTGTCATTGATGTCAGCGGGGTAGTCATTATTGGGAATAGGGTGTCCATTGAGTAGATGGTTGGAAATATGTTGTTAAAAAGTTGTAGCAGGTGGCACAGGTTTCAAAGAGATGTATTATAAGAGAAAGTTCTAGGTGCAAGAAGAAAGGTCAAGGTGGAAATAATACCAAAGAGTCTGAAGCCATTTTTTTCAGGCAGCAAAAAATATCAAAGACTACATCATACCCACTCAACTATAAATGGTTATGAAAGAAATTTCCAATGGTATAAAGAATTATGTAAATGGAAACCTAGAGAAATTGATAGAGGTAGTCAAAGCTAGGCCTAAAAAAATGAAAATCCCAAAACCCACATATTTGGTAACCCTATAGAAAATGAATTCCCAAAATCTCTAGGCACTAAGGCAACCGGGTTCCAGCTTAGCAAATCATAAGTGTTGGTTGGGGCATATGTAAAAGGTGAAGGGCCACTATTGGAAGGAGTCAGTTGGAGTGGACCAGTAAGGCTGCACATGTGCAGTATCTCTGTAATTGAAGATAAGCTGAAAATTGGAGGGATGCAATAACAGGCTAGAATTTAAGAGAAGCTAAATATTAGTGATGTAGTAGTAAATTTTACCAATGTTGACTTGAAAGGAAGAAAATATCTTGAAGGAATAATTGTCAGTTGGTATCGGATGAGTCTTTGGTCATGGTTGTAGGTCTTGGAATTCGTCAATTGAATATTCTATAAGAAGAAGAATTCTTGTAGGTTTTCCTCCCATGTTGAAGAGGTTTTTCCCATGGATGATTGATTATATCTCTTTTCCTTTGTACCTTGTCTCATTATTCTTTATGTTTTGGTAGTTGTTTGATGAATAGAACTTAATATTAATCAATATAAATAAGAACCTGATTAATAAAAGTAAAAAGTATTCAAAAGTAGTTCTCATGATAAGAGAAATATCCTACACATTTTTCCTCTATATTTCTCCACATGGTATAAAAGCTAAGGTGACAAGTCAAGGAAGAAAAACATAAAGAAGGACACCCAAAGACTAAAGTACTAAAATATCATCAAGATTATAAATCATCAATAAGAAACACTCATCTAACATGAAATACAAGGATACGTATTACATCACCACCTTGAAGGAAGTTACTAAACAAGATATTACAAACCTTAGTGTGTTCAAAGAATGCTTCTACAATTGAAGTATTCTTGGAACCTTGTTCAATCATCACCTCTAAGAAGGCGACCGTAAAGACCCTACCTCTACTCAAATAGACGAAATCTACAAATCAAAGCATCTTGAAATTTATTTATCCAAGGGGAGAAATAAGAAATGAATTATCATCATATTCAAGGATTGAAAGTGATGTCCCTCACCTTGAGTCAAGGATCAGTTTTATAGGAAGCCATCTTCATCGAGAAGACATCTTCCACTATCAATATTATCATCAAAATTAATAGGGAAACAGGTAGAAGATATTGAAATCAAGGAGTATCTCCTCAAGTTAGTTGGGGCTTGAAATCTATCAAAATGTTTTTTTGTAACGAAATCAACAAGTTATTTGGGGCTTCAAACATTTTTCATAGAATAAAAGGACATATCTAAACCTCATAGAAAATGAAGTCGTGGAACATATTAAGGGCTCACTCGCTAAACCTCCAAAAGAATAATCTAAATATCTTGAAAAATTCATGAAAGGGGAAGTAAGGGATCAAATGATTCTCATAGAATAAATCAAGGATCCCATCATTCCCTATGTATCAAAATTATAAAAATCAAACGAAATATTTGAAAATATTGTGGATTTTTTCTTCGTAAGCACTGCAAGAGTAGAGTTCACGTTAAGACAATAACTCTACAAGATGAATATATCAAAATAAGAAGGAAAAAACTCATACTTCATGAGGGTGTAACAAGTTAGAGACCAACTACATGATTTGAGGGAAATAATTTCTGAGAATAAAATGACAACTATAGTGCTCAATGCACTATTAGAGGAATGGGGAAATTCACATCACACATATATGGGGAGAAGAAGGCTACCTATTTCAATGAAATATGGTTGTTGCACAAAATTGATGAAAAGAAAAGCCTACTATAGGGTAGGTTAACTTTCATTTTATCAATCTGAACCTGCAACCTTCTGGATCTGTATCAAAGTTGCATGATTCATAAACCTGATGCTTCGATCTCGAGACCTATGGGTTATGGCCCACGTATATATATATATATATACATACATACATATCGGAAGTAATAAAACATAAAAACATAGTGATTACAATAGTCTTTAACCAAAAATCACAGGCTCACATTTTTCTGCTTTATGCTTCCCACGGGATCACCATTGGATCTCCGACACACATGATCAGATGACTATCGTATTCCAATAGGCCTGATGATTTATTGCTCCAAAGCAATGTGAAATCGGTGGTTTTACTGTTGTGACGTGTCGTGTTCTTACTCGATCGCGTTTGATTGAGATAAAACCACTTACCATTTAAAATTTGCGCGAAAACCATTAGTCGGTTTTCGAAACCCACCTACACTGTTCATCCGCTTGTGGTTCCAAAACGTAGGTTCCAAATTAATTGAAAATTGGAACACTTAAAAGGAAACTCCATCAAGCTATATATTGGACCTAGTTCCAAACGAGCGTGTATTTTCGCCGTGCTTCCACTGCGCATTCAACACGAGATTCGATATGAGTGCTGGTCCAAATCATGTGGTTCCAATGCACAGTTTTGCCATGTCTTTTTCAACGATTCCAATCCAAACATGTGAATCGGAACATAACAAACTCATTTGCACAAAATAAAATCTCCTTCTATAATATTTTATTAACATTGGATCACCATCGATCCTTACAGTGATCAATGGTCAATCAATAAATATAATAACACAACATTTAAATAAAAAATTTAAGCTATAAAGAACCACAACTCAGCATACAGAAAATCACATAATATGTATTTTAATTATATACAAACCCTAAGGAATTTCAGCCTTAGTCAACCAATCCCTTTCTGATTACATTGTATTTTCCACTCGCTCTCCTTTCTATCACACACACACTCTCTCTTTTATAGAATTTTCGAGGAGTGTGAATCATCCAAGATCCACAATTTCACTCCTTCAATTTCTCAAACAAAACCTAAATCTCCCATTATACATAAATGACAGATAATAACAATTAATTATTTCAAGCAATTTCGATCTCTTTTAAACCATTTTGCCCCAATTTACAATGACTATCCACATTTTCCTTTCCACAGCTTCAGATTCTAATTTTAATGAAATTTTGCTAGGATGCCCCTGCATCAGAGTCTTTTGGGAAGCATTGGTTCTCTATATTCTGGTTCTCACATGCAAACTTCTTCTCGCATGAAATCCTTTCACTCCTTTGATACCACTTGATGAAAATCCAAACCTACTATAGGGTAGGTTAAATTTCATTTTATCAATATGAACCTGCAACCTTCTGAATCTGTATCAAATTTGCATGATTCATAAGCTCGATCCTTCGATCCTGGGACCTATGGGTTATGGCCCACGTATATATATATACATATCGGAAGAAATAAAACATAAAAACATAGTGACTACAATAGTCTTTAACCAACAATTGTTGGCCCACATTTTTCTACTTTCTTCTTCCCACGCAATCACCATTGGATCTCTGACACACACGATTGGACAGCTATTGTGTTTCAATAGCCCTGGTGATTTATCTCTCCAAAGCAACATGAAATCGGTGGTCTTACTACTGTGACGTGTCGTGTTCTTACTTGATTGCATTCGATTGAGATAAAACCACTTACCATTTAAAAGTTGCGCGAAAACCATTAGTTTGTTTTTGAAACCTACCTACACTATTCATCCGCTCGTGGTTCCAAAATGTAGGTTACAAATTAACTGAACATTGGAACACTTAAAAGGAAACTATGTCAAGCTATAGATTGGACTTGGTTCCAAATGAGACTGTATTTTCATCGTGCTTCCACTGCGCATTCAACATGAGATTCGATATGAGTGTCGGTCCAAATCATGTGGTTCCAACGGACACTTTTTCCATGTCTTCATTCAACGGTTCCAACCCAAAGGCATTTCAGCCTTAGTCAACAAATCCACTTCTGATTACATTGTATTTTCCACTCACTTTCCTTTCTATCACACACATAATCTCTCTTTTAGATAATTTTCCAAGAGTGTGAATCATCCAAGATCCACAATTTCACTCCTTCAATTTTCTCAAACAAACCCTAAATCTCTCGTTATAAATAAATGACAGATAATTGAAATTAATTAGTTTCACCAATTTAGCCCTGTTTTAACCAATTTTGCCCCAATTTACAATGACTATCCACATTTTCCTTTCCACAGCTTTGGATTCTAATTTTAATGAAAGTTTTCTCACATGCCCCTGCATCAGAGTCTTTTGGCAAGAACTGGTTCTCTTTATTCTAGTTCTCACATGCAAATTTCTTCTCACAGGAAATGTTTTCCCTGCTCTGATACCACTTGATGAAAAGCCAAACCTACTATAGGGTAGGTTAACTTTCATTTTATCAATATGAACCTGCAACCTTCTGAATTTGTATCAAAGTTGCATGATTCATATTGAATCCTTGATCCACCAGATACCAGGATATATGATTCATAATTGATATATATATATATATATATATATATATATATATATATATATATATATATATATATATATATATATATATATATATATACATATCAGAATCAATAAAACATAAAAACATAGTGATTACAATAGTCTTTAACCAACAATTTTTGGCCCACATTTTTTTGCTTTCTGCTTCCCATGCAATCAACACTGGATCTCTGAAACACACGATCGGACGGCTATAGTGTTCCAATAGCCCTGGTGATTTATCACTACAAAGAAACATGAAATCGATGGTTTTACTGCTATGACGTGTTGCATTCTTACTCGATCGCATTCAATTTATATAAAACCACTTACCATTTAAAAGTTGCACGAAAACAATTATTTCATTTTCGAAACCCACCTACAAATAATTACAATTAATTAGTTCCAGCAATTTAGCTCTGTTTTAACAAATTTTTCCCCAATTTACAATGACTGTCCACATTTTCCTTTCCATAGGTTCGGATTCTAATTTTAATGAAAGTTTTCTCGGCTGCCTTTGCATCAAAAATTTAAGAAACGATTCTGAAAGAAAAAAAGTGATATAGGATCAAACAAAAAAAAACCACAATAATTTTGTTCCTTGGCTAACAGAAAAGGGAAGTTTGGGAATTTTGGTCCTCAAAAAAGGAAGATGAAAATGGAAAAGGTCCAAGAATATGGGCACTACAAAATATATTTTCCCAAGATAAATAAGGATAAAAGAGGAATGGAATAATCCCATATCATTGAAGAAGTGGAAAATGTTGAGAAGAAGAAGTCACATAAGAAATAAGTGAAATATCTCTACTATGATTCAGATAATAGTCTCCACCAAGTTATTTTCAATTCTTATAAAATATATCAATCATGGTAGGAAGCATTAGAAGCATGATAGTATGCATCATTTTATGAGATCGAATCATGGTATGTGATGGAAGGAATAGCTCATGACATCAAAAGAAGCTTGAAATCTAGTTGAAGAAGAAGTTTTTGTCAGTCATCATTAGAAGGAAGTAGATGTTGGTAACCTCATTAGAAGCATAAGTAGTACCTATGGGTAGAAGGAAGTCATATAGTACTGAGATCATCATAGATCATTGGAAAGGTGCATTTCCAAGATGAGGATAATTGAGGTCCTCCATTGGAAACTTCAATATAAGGTCCATATCTTGGAAGACATAACTTGTCTCACTGAAAATACTACCTTATGGAATTAATTATTTGAATGAATGATGGTATGATGAAAAAGAAATGCAACATGTCAAAATGGTTGAAATAATCTCAACCAAGGAAAGGAAGTTGTTGAAGGGATTCCAGATGAATAAAGGAATAAAAGAAGTATTTATGCATGTAATTATTAAATTGTGTCATTTCATCATCTAGTTATAGATAGTAGGGATATTTACTCTATATAATGAGAATTATAAGAGGAAATTTTTGTCTTCTATTGGAAATATGCACGAAGTCATGGTTCACATATTTACTAGATGAAATTAACATAATATGTCCTCATAAGGAATAGGAGGTGGTTGAGAAAGATAAATGAACTATGTACAAACTTTCCTGCAAATAAATATGTCAAGAATGAAAGTAGAGATCATGAAGGATGAAACTATGAGCACAAGGAAATCAACATTCTATGACTAGGATAATTGACCATAACATCTCCATGTAAAAATTATGAATAATCTAATGAGTTTTGGAAAGGAGAGATCCCCTTGACATTGAGTATTTTGGAGATGTGTCAATATGTACGAAAGATGTTTATTTTTTTACAAGAAGATGTCATAATGAAGGGCCATCCCAGAAAGGTAAATTTTGATTTAATTTTCACTGTTTTATTTTGAACAATATCTAAATGGGAACAATATCTAAATGGGCTAATATAGTCATACAAAAAAAAAATTATATATTTCAAGTACAATAAGTACTTATGTGGAGGATTAAATATCCTACAGGAAACATGATAGGGAAGAGGTAGCATTATGAAGAAAAATCCATATATAGTCTATTAGATCACTTTCTGATGAAAAAAAGTTAGACATGGTTGGCATGGTTCGAGAAGGAAAGTGATGGAAGGTCGATTCCCTAAAAATAACTCCCAAAATATGAAGGCTCCATAATATTAAAATGAAATTCTTGACATGAAATGGAGGATATCTACAGGAAGAAAAAGGTCCCATAATCTCCACCAAAAGGCATAAACCTACTATTGAAAACAATTCCCTAGATAAGAGGGAGCTTGGACAAGTTCTTGGTTGAAATGGATATTGTGTACATTCCTTTAAAATGATGAGTGCATTCCTTGATAGGAATGGGGATATCATATGTACTTGAGAGGGATACATATGCACATCATTATTGTCTTCACTCGATAATAATGAATGGAGTATTAGGTAAGCATCTGGAATTTGTTGCTCTTTGAGGATGTGGTATGGAATAAAATATAAGATTACTCATAGAGGATTGATATTTTTTGAGGAATGGGAATCCAACATAAGAATATTTTTGAAAGGACATACCCTGTGAACACCCAAGTGGGGTATGGTCCTTGAGAGGAAATGATTATGGTGTCTATAAACCATTGGTCTCATCATCATTGTGCTCTGATCTTGTGGAGATATAGAGCTCTTACTCAAGGAATTCCTATGCGACACCATTTAATGATATGATGCTATACAGACAGGTTACCAATCTGAACATTATTATGATAATTCTTCAGATTGATAATGTCCAAGTAGCTTGTATGGATTATGAATACCTCCTAATTTAAGAGGGAGTGGTGAAATATGTTACTAGGTTTGGTCATCATAATGACATATGTAATCATGATTTTATGAATTTTAAGTTATGGGAAAAATAAAATTTATTATTGTTGATCTTGAGGCATGGGTTTCGTGCTCAAGGAATTTTATTTTCAGTTCAATCTCCCATTGAGAGCTTCTAGGTCATTGCAATGTATGAAACACCCATTTGGGCATGTTGCATATTGTAACAAAAAATATTTTAGCTAACATTGGAGTCTAAATACCCTCCAAGACCTTGTCACACGTGATACAACCAATCATCCTTCAAAATCATCAGTTGGACTATCGAAAAGAGATGTTAGCCTCGAAAGGATATCAAGAAAAACTATTAGCATGAGTAAGAAGACTATATATAGAGGTATTCGACCTCATTCCAAATGGAGTCAATCTAGCATTTTACATCAAGAAAATAAGTGTGACTAAAAAGAATAAGGAAGCGTCTTGAGAACCAAGTTGAGGAAGAAGAATATCGAACTCTTCAAGCATATTATTTGGGTCCCCATCTCACATGTGTGACTAAAACATGTGTTTCTACAGTAGGGCATTAAAGAGATTGAAGGAAGTGAAATATATCCTAAGGAAGGAGAATTCTTTCTAGTCAACTTCACAAGAATAATTTTCCAATTAAATCGAATGAGAGAAACCTCACATTCTACCCCAATCAAATCACATGTGTGGTATCTCTACAGTTCTAGGCAAGCCAAAAATTGCAGACCCAAAATAGGAGGTTGAAATTGAGGAGAAGCTGAAAATGAGTGGTGTAGTAGTCAATTTGAACAATGTTGACTTGAAAGGAAAGAATCCCTTCAATGAATAATTTTTACCTTGTCTTTGAGGAGTCTTTGGTCAAGGGTCTAGGTATTGGAAATTTTCAATTGAATATTCTATAAGATGAATAATTCGTATGGGTTTTCCTCCTAGATCGAAGTGGTTTTGGCCCTAGTTGATCACTTATATCTTGTGGCCTTTTTATCTTGTCTCATTTAATTTATGTTTTTGTATTTGTTTAATGAATAAAAACACTATAATCAAGCTAAATAATAACATAATTATGAAAAGTAAAAATTCTTCACAAGAAGTTATTATGATAAGAGAAATCTCCTATACTTGTTTCCCCTAGATTTACAAAGATTAAAGAAATCAAGAAAATAAAAGCCAAAAATATGGATCTAGAGAAGGAGAATATGACATTAAAAATACAGTTTTTGAATCTTCATAAGCATGCATAAAATTCCAGGAAGTTCGAAGACATTCAGACTAGTCATTGTTACTATCAAAATCGAGACATTAATTGAGAATGAAAGTGACGCAAAAATAACATTAATCAGACTCACCAACTTTGTTAGAGAAAGGTACATAAACACTGAAGTGGAATAGAAAATTGTAACAAACTTGGGTTAAAAGTTCATGTAATAAAGTTAATAAAGGTAAAAATAAGTCCAAGGGCATTGGACACGTATTCCAAGTTGAATGTTAGGAAAAACATCCTAGTAGTGTTAGTATTTACTGCAAATATAATAAAAAATTTACTAAGAGGAATAAACATAAAAGGCCAACAACAAATCATAAACATAAACACATATGTTTATCCAAGAAAACACCAAATCTGGGGCAAAACCCAATCAATGAAATTTCATTAAGCATTGGCGAAAACCCTGGCCAATCCATCCATGTAAACCTTCACCGCACTCCTCCAGGCCTACATTACAATGATGTATTCCTAGCCTTTTATAGGCTCCATTACATAAAATAACATGGGTTGATAACTGTGGGTGCACAATACCATGTGCCTCAAAACCACTATAATTTACCCTAGTCAACATTGACTCTATCCTGAGTCAAGTTTACCTAACAATTCCCCCCATAAACTTGACTTGGGGTTTATTGACTAAGTCCAGCCAAAACTGCTAAGTGAGACAACCCGGCTAACTCTAGCCCTTTCCCCCCTAAAAAATTTTACCCAGGGAAACTGTTAACCTGACATCCCCCTATCACCTAGGTCTAACCCAAAATTTACCACTAATTATCCACGGGTACGCATGCCATACCAAGGTTTATAGTAGTATGCACATTTACATGCAAAACATAACTCCATTATAATAATAAATTATTTTTTTTCATTGTTGTCTTTCTTTGTATGACCATTCTCTACATTCATGATGTCCTCTCCAAATAGGACATCATAGTTGTACATGAATCTTCCCACCAACTGCAATAAAAGCCATTAATTTTCATGAGCCTTTCCACGGCCTCTGCTCTGCATCTCTTCATCACTACGATCTCCTAACTCATGCTCTGCCATTGTTAATTCCTCTTTTTTCAAGTCCACTTCACCATTTCGGTCCACATTCCATCCATTTTTCTTCTACACGTGAGTGCATTATCCTCAGTTTGATTCTAATTCCTGCACCCTTGTCCATATCGATATTCTTTCCACATACAAGACTTTATTGCTGAACCATCCCACAAGGTTTCATTTTGTGGATACAATCACTAGATCCATTAGACTCAGATTTCATGCAATCCAGTCACTACAATCTCATGGAATCAAATCAAATCGATTCACGAAACTACGATCTAGTTGACCTTCTCGGCATTTAGGTGCATCTACCATAGTAATCTTCCATTTATCACAAGGACTTACTATGATTAGTTGAACATATCACTACAATATTGTTGACTATCCTTTCTGATCAACCGAGAAGAGATTTCGATCTACACATCCAGTGGTCCGTGCATGTGCTCCCCTCACACATTCTTATTTGTGCACTATTGTAGATTTGATTTCCACCTCGAGTTCCTGAAAAATGCCCCCACCACCATATCCATTGCCCTTGGAATTGTATTCATTGCCCTCAATTTGCTTCGGTGACCTTGCTCAGTCTATGTGGCCACCGATCTTACCTACATGAAATCTCTACACGTATGCCTCCTTAGCGTATTTTTTTTTTTTTAATATTTTTTTTTTTACGATTATGACTTCATTCTATAGTCCTCTCTACTGTGCATCACACGATTGTATGGGATTGGATTTACATGGATCCTATCCCTTTTTAGATATGCGATGGTGTTCTCATCATGGCCAACAAGCATTTGTCACACTTTCCTACCCGTGAACAAACTTTGAAAAACTGCAACCTTTCAACGTGACTTCCCATGGTGTTGTCACACTCACCCACATCACATTCCAGGTCTCTTCCACTACTCCACCGTGAAAAACCATCAATATCCTTATGCGTCGACTGTGTAGAATATGCCTTTGTCTTCTTCTTCGTAACCTCAGCAAATGATTACATGACACTGAAGTATTTATGTGCATTCTTGGCTCGAATCCTGTAAATATCCTCTTGGATTCCAAATCTACATCTGGAAATGGATCCAGAATTTATCATGGCGTCCATGACTCTCAGTGATCACAGGGTCCTCCTGAGGCAGACAATGACAACGTTTACCTTGACAGCTTCCATCTCAAGCATATCGCTCTCCATCAGTGAAGATATCCTCATGTTTGCACAACTTCCTTGCATAGATCACTTCCAGCAATCCTGCGCCAAATTACAATATTGCATTAAAATTCACCAGAGATTTCCTTTTACTTGTGCTATCCCCAAAGACATGAACTTTCTCATGCCATAAAGTCCATGCACCCGGCTATCGACCCAACACACACTCGTCTTCCTCAGCCATCTAGTTTCACATCTTGATCACCACGTAGTACAAACACACATTGCAAACATAGAACTTCCTTTGATGTTTTAGATCAAGAATTTCATTTTTTTGATCTCCGATCAGATCTCTCCATCAACCAGACCATAAAACCGTTGGCCATAAACCATCCCTCTGAAGTCAAAATGGCTCTAATAGCAGTTTTTAGGATTTACAACAGATATAATAAACAATTTAGTCAGAGGAACAAACTTGAAAGGCCAGCAACAAATCATAAACATAAACACATATGTTTATCCCAGAAAACCCCAAATCCGAGGCAAAACCCAACTAATGAAATTTCATTAAGCATTGGCCAAAACACTCGCCAATCTGGTCAAGTCAGCCTTCACCGCTCATCTCCAAGCCTACATTAAAATGAAAGCTTCCCAACCTTTTATAGGCTCCATTACATGAAATACCATGGGATAAAACCATGGGTGCACAATACCATGTGCCCCAAAACCACTACTATATACCCTAGTCAACATTGACTCTATCCCGAGTCAAGTTTACCTAACAAGTAGGTGTTCATTTGAGTTTATTATGGCTAAGGAAATTGGAAAAGGAATTAGAAAATGGTTTGGAAAGGAAAATAAAAATTAGCTGACATTTTATTTATGAATTAATGGAAAATAGAGGCCTAAGTCATAAAAATGTCACATATTTGCATGACAGGAAATTGAATGAAAAATAGAGGGAAATGAAGAAAATAGAGGCCTAAGTGATAAAAAATTTTCTTAGGACCAGCTCACAATTTTTTTTTAGTTTGTATTTGGAATTACTTTCATAGAGAGAAGATCACCCAAAAGATAAATGAAGCAGGGAAGAAAAGGTAAAGTGGATCAAGCAGCTTCATCACAAAAACTTTCAAGTAACAGGTTACATCTATGATTTCCTAGCTGGTTTGTGAATGCATGGTACATTCATGTGTGTATTTGTTTCTCTTGTTGTCATTGGCATTGGTTTTTACATGAGTGACTATGGTTTCAGTATTTTCTTTCCATTTCTAGATAGCCATTTTGTGATGGGATTCTTCTACTCGGTTGAGATTTGGGTTGATAGATGGCTTTAGTACCAATTGAGATGGTCTCAATTAAACTCCCATAGGGCATAGGAATCCCTTGACCAGTTTCGGAGGGGTTGCGATAAATCCTAATGGTGGAGATAAGAAAGTTCCTCAAGGTATTTTTAAAGAAATTATGAGGAAACCGAGCTTGTTTTGAGCCTAGTAATCCCCTAACTAGTGTTGGCGGGATTACAGTAAAGCCTAAGGGTGGACGTGGTTTAATATCAGAGAAGCCCTGGTTTCTTATGTATTAGCTTTCTTATGTGACATATTTACCATTTTTGGCAGGTTCGCTGGAGCATTATGGTGGAGGTGGTTTAATCTTTGAGAAGCCTTGCTTGTCTTTGTATTCAGTCCCACATCAATGCTTGGACTATCGAAAAGGGTTCATTGGTTGAAATAAATATTTTTTTGAACCCAATCTATGGTCGGGTGGTACATGCAAGGCCCTGAATTGGTTGGATTTTTCATATAATAATAAGAGCTACTTTCCTATTGTATTTCATGCTTATGTGTACTTGTTATCATGTGGCTCTCATGGTTGTTATATCATGGTTATTATTCAGGTTAGATGCTACATTAGAGGAAATTTCAGCTTAAAACTTCCCATCAAAATTTTCATGTAATTTCCATGTCATAATATGTAAACTAAACAAAATGGTTTAAATTTAAAAAGAGGTACATGTAAATATTTTGCAGGGAAAAGAAGAAAAACTACAATTTTTTTTATTGTATTTTTGGCTTATCTCCTTATATGTTTATTCAAATTTGATGTTTAGACACTCATTAGATGCAGGATTAAATTCCACATCCAACTCGTACCCTTTATACATAATTTTGAGAAGACCCGCCTTGATAAAAATTGCAGATACATTAAAAAAGTGTGCTTTAACATGTTTTTTAAAGTATCAGAAATTTTTATTAATGTGGGTCGTGTTAAAAGTATCTATAATGGGTTCTTGTTGGATGTGGAATTTCATTCCGCATCTAATGAGTGTCTAAACTTGAAATTTGAGTAAACCTATAAGGAGATAAGTCAAAAATACAATTAAAAAAAGTAGCTTTCTTGTTTTCCCTCCAAAATTACTAACTCTTATTTTATTATTTTAACTATTTTTCCTTACGGGGCCACTTTTAGGCTTTAATTTTCTCTAATGGTTATCATCATGGTTCCATAACAGGTTCTAGTCATGGTGTTTGACATGTTTTTATTAGTTGATGAATGTTAATTGAATGCATTATCTAAAAAATGTTATTGAAGTTGTTATGAAAAGGAATTAGACCTTCCTTATGACTCTCAAATAAGTACCAGATCCCTATCTTCATATATCCTTTCATGACGTTTAGATCACTTGTTCTCAATATGTTTGACGAAATGACTATCATGGTTACGACTGGTTAGGTAAAGTATTTGATCAAGTTTTGTATGAATGGATTTGTACTCATGTTATTTAACACTATGGAATGTTTCATTGAGTCTTGGGTAGTGGTTTGGAGAAAAGACCTTAAAAAGTGGCTCAGAATGTGGAATTTCATGCTCATAATTGGAAGTTTTGGGCCATATTCACACCCTTACATGATTATGCATGTGGGTAGAGGCGTATAGCTGCATGGAGGCCTTTCATCCATTCATTTGTGGGCCCAAGTTACTAAAAGAACACTCCAACATACTGTTTGGGAACATGGAGTGGTTATCTAGCTCCTATGGGTCCTGCATCTCATGAGGAAGGCAAGTAAAGTTTCATATCATCAATTCGACTTTCTTAAATGTAGTAAGGAGTTTGATTCATGTCATAGTATTCATCATCTCATGTTTACCCCGAGAGGGTGGTGAAAGTGAGTAAATGTGGGAGTTGGCAATACAAAATGAACATATAACCAAGGAGACCAAAAGACCTCTATAAATCAAAACAAAGGTATGCATCCCCTCATATTTTTATATTCTAGTAACATAGGGAACTTTTTCTTCAAATGTCCAGAGAAGAAAAAGAAGGTTCAACAACAGATGTGGAATGTGATATTCCATCCAAAACCACGAGTTGCAAAGAGAAATTCTAATATACATGCACAAATATTGGGAATCAATCCTATAAAATGAATAGAAAAAATCCCTAGAAAGAATAACACTTTCTATGTCCCCTTATTGAATAATTTTGAATGCTATAGGTGTAAAAATTACAGGCACAAAAAATCCACATGCAAATTTGGCAACAAATCCTCCTTTCATAAAGTTGTAATCATAGGCATGGATTATGCACGAACACACAAGGAAAACTGCACATGATATATTTTCGCACTCTTAAGAGAGGCATATCCTATGGGGCATGGATAAAGTACACGAAAAAATTCATTTTCTTAGATAATCAATAAAATTTAAAATATCACAATCTGAAATTACTACAGTTGGTATCTCTCATATACTTCTAATATGAAGACACTCAAATTAGACAGAATAGGCAACATCAGCCATGAAAATCCTCCAAATAAATATACTGATAAAGAGGAGAAATACGTAAATTACAAATTGGGCCTCATTGATGCTAACAAAAAAAATGATCAATGGCATGTATGCTCAGGAAATGGAAAAAAATCACCCAGTCAGGCAAGCTAGTACGAGAAATCATCACATATGCAGATGTGAGAACAAAAAGGAAGATAATCTACTTAGGGGGGTAAATCCCCGGTTCCTCTTCATTGAATAGGAGATTTTGGCTTCAAGGTTAGCCATAAAGGTAAAATGCAAGGAGAAATAAGAAAAATTTGAAGGAATGTGTCTGATGGATTAAGGGAAACTTTCCTTTTTCATGTTGATTGCGGAGAACTATGGTTGATTAAATATTGTTGTCAAATAATATTTTTGATGATATGTTTAATATTTTTTTTAGAAAGTGTTGACTATATATTTCTAATTCAAATAAGGAGCATGGTGAGAGGGGGAGTATATTCAAGACAATATACAAGTATCATGTAATTCCTTGATAGTTTATATCATTAATTTGTATCAATTGTTTGTTGTAAGACAATGGCTAATGATGTTTTTTGTTGCAAGACAATGGCTAATGTGAGTAATCATATTGGATTGCTGTTATGATTTTATTACAAGTGGAAATTGATATTAGGCACTATATTTGTAGTGAAAGGATGATGATCACAGGATAAGAACATTCAGTTATAAAGTGTTAAATAATTGATATGAGTTACACCAATTCAACAAGTTTCATCATTCGAACACTTAGTATCAAAGGATAAAGAGGAAGCTGCTTGGATGTTATGAAAGATACCTAAGAGTTTCAATGGAAGAAGAAGCAGTTTCTAGGTCCATAGGTTTAAAAGATGAAGTGGTATTATTGATAGGGGGAGTATGAAAGCATCCTTGCTGTAGATGTTAAACGGTGAGAAATATTTTTGACCAAACAAAATATGGTAAATAACATCATACAAAGAGAGATAAATACCTCCAACAAAACATAGGGAAAGTATCAAAGATAAACAAAGAGAAATATACTTATCCTAGCTTGATCACTGGTTAATCATTAGATGGTATTTTACTTGATATTGATGTTGACACCAATGTCAAAGGGGGCAATTGGTGCCCATGTACAACATGGAAAATAATCATGGAAATGGAGCATGGCCTAGGTGGAAAATAATGGATAAAGGATAGATGCAGAAATATGGTGAAGGTGTAGAAAACATACATTGAAGCAAATATGTTTTCATTGATGTCAACAAGATATTAAATGCTGGCACTAGGGTGTCCAGTAAGCATATGGTTTGAAATATTTTGTCAATAGATGGCAACAGGTGTCACAAGTGTCAAAGATATGTCTTATAAGAGAAAGCTCTAAACACAAGAATAAAGGTCAAGGTGAAAATAATAGTACAGAGTTTGAAGCCATTTTGTGAGGAGGTATATGAGCTCAAACACTAAAATAGATTCACACAATTAGGAATTTCTCTAAAATATATTTCCAATAGCATAAATACGTCTCAAAATGGCCTCCTACATCAAAATATATACTCACAGTTGAATTTTGGCTACAAAATTAAAAATCATGTATCCCTAGAATCTACTAACAGTTTAGAAAATGAATTCCAAAAATCTTAGGCAACCAAGGAATCCAGATTCCAAATCAACAGAGTGGAAGTTTTAGGTGAGCCATACCTTGAAGGTGAAGAGCCAAGAGTGGAAGGAGTCAGGTGGAGTGTGTCGTCATGGAAACATTATTCTCATAGTAGAAGGGTGGCTAAGTGGTAGTGGGCCCACCCTGACAGGCATGAATGGGTAGTGAACTATTTTTAGATGTTTTTCTTGGCACAAATACCTATTAAGAGGAATTTTTGTAAGAATTATAGTGAAGGAGGAAGGTTTAGAAGTTTTGGAAAAGTTTTGAAGGTCACTAACTTTAGCTAGCCTAAGAAAAATATGTAAAGGGTCAAATTTGACTCTAACTAGTATAAAAACTCACAGAAAATGTTGATATTTCTAGAGTACCTTAAAATAACATGAGGATAATATTTATAGGAACAAATTGAATAGGACGAATGAAAAAATAATAAAAACCATTCAGTAGATAAAAAAAAAAAGATAACTGAAGTAAAATACCAAAAATATCAGTTTAGAATTTTTTGAAAACAAAAACGCAAGAAACATAGTGATGGATGAGTGTAGTAGATTTGTGAAAGACAAAAAGTGTGTTGGAGAGTGTGTGTGAGAGATATTGTTGCAACATTATGCATGATGGTGGTATTCATAAATGGTGAAAAGAAGGAAAATTTTGGTATCTAAAAGGTGTTTCAAAGTTGCATATAATGTGTTGGTAATTGGGGTTGATGTTTCTAGTGTATAGAGCTTGGTTATTTGTTCAAAAATGACATATTACAGAAGGTGGTGGTGTTTTGTACCAATAATTCTAGATTTTTGAAGGTGTTCGCACTAATCATATATTGTTGAAGGTATTTTTATGGTGAATTTGGTGAGAAATCACAGTGGGAAAATTTAGTTTTTTATGAGGTAAGAGGTCTATTGGTTTTAATTTGAAAAAGGATGAAATATGAATCAACAAGGCTGAAAATTAGTATCTTGAAAATGAGGGGTTCGAGCTCCTTCGACTGGGTAATTGTAAATATTTAAGGGAAAGATTCCCTTTCAACACAGACTGATAAACATGCAGGGGAAAGAGTCCCTTTCATCAAAGTCTGATAAAGAGGAAGGGGAAATATTACCTTCCTATGAGTCCTAGTAAATGAAAATGGGATAGATGATGCAGGTTGATATTTGTGGTGATCCCCCTATTCCACCTAGACCTCTAGTTGATTTCATCAGTTTCCTTGTTTATACCATCAAATACTATTTTTAGTAGTTTTTTGGGTGATGAAATTCCAAAGTAGTTTTCACCCCCTAATCGACATTTTTTTAGGTCTTCAACAATGTGAAAAATCTTGTAGTACTCAAAGAGATATTTCCGATGATATAAGTTATGCACAAAATAGAGATAATAGAAACAAGTTATTACCCTAGGAAGTTGGTTGCATAACTAATGCCAATGAGACCCACTAACTCTTGGTTTTTCATCTCCAGGAGTTAGGGTTTTTGTTTTTTAGGGTTTTCCCATGTCGTTCAATAATTAAACCATGAGCCTCATTTTCACATAGTTGAGAGGCATCGGGCTGCCACATATCTTCTCAGATATAAGCTACAATCACCCTGTCTAGTTGATTTCCATTCTAACTGTAAGCATATTTTAGTTATTTGATATTAATGAAATGAAGTTTTATTTCTACTGCATATTTGTTTTTATGTTTACTTGTCTATTTTATTTTGTTCCTGTATAAATATGGATCAGTGGTATTAGAGCAGTCTTCCATTTCTTGATCTTTCATTACATTTACCTAACGAGATCAGGGTATAAGGACTTACGGATCGATTTTCTTGAACTTTTGCAAGATCAACCTTGCAAACCTTGACAACCTCCCATGGTGGAAAAAAATAAAGATGAGGGAGAACAAGATTCTATCAAAATATTTCTCGATTTGGCCCTCATGAAATAGAGGAATTCGGTGATGGATAACTTTTCCCATATCCTTTGATGGTTATCCACCACCGACACATCTTCATTCAGCAGCTACTCTGGATGTACCACTCCTTTTAAGGTACAAGCTAAATTTGAGATTCACATATTTGAGGGCTAAATAGATGTAGACGCTATAGATATATGGATGAATCTATTAGAAGGATATTTTTTAGGTCGTGACTTTTCCAATCAGGAAAATATTATTTTTACACTCCTCAAATTCACCCCCCATGTCAAGGATTGATGGGAAACCTATTGTGATCAAAAGGAAAAGAGGTAATCCTCCCTGTTCTCAGATGCACCCAGTTCGAATTATATCTAAGACACCATCAAGTACATATGATGGATGACCTTGCAGAAAAAAAAGTACATATAATGGGCGAGTACATATAATGGATGACCTTATAGAAACCAAGGGATGAATATGTGCATGAGCGGATAAATTTTTTCCATACTCTGAACACAAATTTGGGTATCAAAGATTCGGAGAAACATTTGGTGCACAGATACCAAATTTTTTTGTATAGATACACCCAAGAGGAAATGGAGTTCCTCGACATCTCCTCTCTTAGTGAAGAATACAGATACACTGCAAATATTGAGAAATAATTAAAACAAATGAAGCAAGACTTTCGATCTATGAATCAGAAACAAGGGAAAGGTGCCCCAAAATCATAGAAAAATGAAAAAGCCAAGGCATGGAATCCCAGGATAACCCACCCAATCCACAAGAAAATAAAAACACCACGAATCCCAAGAAGAACATGAGAAAGTGGTGTGAGTTCCATAAGATCACCACTCACAACATAAGTGAGTGTCGGGCCTGGAAGTCACTAGTGGTCGAGCTGAAGGCTTCTAAATCAGATGCATGTTCTGACTCTGAGTCAAAGCCTGACAAGGGGAATGATGAGGGCAAGAATATTATCGATGTGGATCCTGGTGCGATAATCTCCACCACTAATATCCAAAAGGAGGAACCCGGAGATCCAAAGGAGGTGGAGTTCTACTTCGATTCCCGGATGTGGGTGAAGGGTTCTCCGTTGTAGTTAATTATCGATAGTGGGAGATAAAGGAACCTCATTTTAGCAGAGGTCGTGAAGAGGTAGGGCCTATCGACCAAAAAACAACCACAACCATACACAATTGGGTGGCTTTAGCAAGGACAAGATATCTGCGGCAGCGAGTAGTGTCGCCTTCCCTATAACATCAAGCCCCTCATGGATGAGGTATTATGTGATGTTTCTCCTATTGAAGTTTTTGATGTATTATTAGGCTAACCATAACTGTGGAAGCGACATGTTGTGTATGATTCTAGGCCTTGCACTGCTATTGCTACTTTGGGTAATAATTTGTATAGGATATCGAAGTTAGTAGCACCGAATGTCATCTCTTTGATCAATGCAAATAAATGCAGTAAGATCATTTCCCAAAATGGGAATTTTTTTCCTTATGATCTGCCCTCATGAAAAGAATAATATTATGCCCACAAGCTCTAGACAGGGCTCCTCCGCACGAAAAAAATAGATGGACAAGGTGGTTGAGGAGTACGGGGGCATCTTCACCTCACCCACAGGGGCACCGCTGCACTACTTGGTGAAGCGCCCTATTTTCTGACCCAAGGCATGCCACTACACTATGGACCAATCTGTCGTTGCTTTATTCTTGATAATTATGAAATCAAGAGGAAGATTCAGGAGTTGTTGCATAAAGCTCACATCTGGCCATGTTCGTCGCCCTCTAGGAGCCCAATCGTGTTTTTGCAGAAGAAGGATGGGACTTGGAGACTATGTATTGAATATCGGGCACTGAAGAAGATCACGCTCCGGAATAAATACCTGATCCCATGGATTGATAAAATTATGGAGCAACTCAGTGGGGCCAAATATTTCATCCAAATGTACATGAAGTCTGGGTATCACCAAGTGCCAATAGAACCCTATGATGTGTGGAAGACTACCTTTAAATCCAAGGAAGGCCTTTTGAATGGTTGTCCATGCCTTTTGGTTTTACGAATGCTTTGATAACCTTCCTGAGGCTGATGGAAGAAATATTGTGACCGTTCACCGACTCATTCGTGGTGGTTCATTTGAATGAAATACTCATCTTTAGTGATAGTTGTGAATAGCACCTCCACCAAATTTGACCGGTCATCCAGTCACTGTAGCAACACAGTTTGTGCACCAGTTTGGAGAAATGCACTTTTGGCATGACCCATCTTCAATATATGGGATACATCATTGATAATATGTGGGTTCATGTGGACCCAGCAAGATCTGGGTCATTCGGGATTGGTCAGCCCCAACCACTCTATCAGAGCTCCGAAATTTTTTGGGTATTTCCAATTTCTACTGCAGGTTTGTGTTGGTGTCCTCTCATGTCACTTGCTCCTTGAGTCAAATAACTAAGGAAGGAGCGAAAGAAAAAATATTTTGATCTGAATCTAAATAGAAGGCATTAGCAGAGTTGACGCATCTACTTTGATATGCACTAGTGCTTACACTACCATAATTTCAACAATCGCTTGAGATCGATATAGATGCCTTTGGCTATGCTATTTGGGTAGTTCTTACTGAGCAGGGGCATCCAATAGCATATCATCGTGAGACACTTTTGGACACAGTATGAATGTATCCCACCTATGACAAAGAGATGTATTCCATTATGTAGGCATATCCACAATGGAATCATTACATTTTGGGGAAGGAAATGATCATCCAAATAGATCATCAACCCTTGTAGTTCACACAGACACATTGGATATTTCAAAATGATCGTCATCAAAAATGGTCCACAGACCTGCAACAATTTCATTTTAACATCAAGTATAAGAATGACAACACCAATAATGTTGAATATTCCCTAAGCCAATTGTTGATTGTGGCGCTAACCACTATGCTCAACTCTTGTTAAAATGAGACTTCAGGCTACATCTCTATGAAAGAAATCCAGAATTTGACAACAGATATTCGACTCTCTTGGAAGGTAAGAACGTTTCATATTTTCACCTCTAGCATGCACTTGTATGCCACCTATGACACCTCTGTAATTTCACTATGTGCTCAGTTCTACAAACCAAGATTTCCACTAGGGTTTTGTTGACGTGGGAATTGACACACATATGTCAACAAAGGAGAAATGATCCACACCAAGAGTCTTCACACAAACCCAGTTGTTTGGGATGGTAGTTAAGGAACCATTGGCATTTTTCCTTCGCCTCCTCCTCCTATTAAGAATACCATTAAAATTTCCTAAGCTAATATCTAAGTTAATAGTATCTAAGTCTAGATAAATTAAGTGAAATCAACGAGCTACTCGAGCTTGTATTGATTAAATTTCTAGAATCCTAACTTGAATAAATCTATAGAAAATGTCAAGGTTAATTTATAAAATCAAAATAACATTATAATATAGAGATAAAATAATAATAGTAAAACCTTAATGTAGCACAATATAAATAAATGAAATTGTTATTATATAACAACTACTATGAGAAAGAAAAAAATCACACGAAAAATCTATTATAAACAAAAATAAAAGTTAATTTTTTCTAACATGTACTAAAGAACCGAATGAATAACTTTAATCAAATCAAACAAGCAGTTGACATCATTAAGTAAACACGACATGAAAAATATGTTTTTTTTTAATCAGTGTAACACTTGAAAAAAATTTAATTAGTCTAATTTATAGTTACTGATTGCCGCTTATAAGCCAGACAGAAAATTAGACAATGAATGATATGTAATAAAAAATTCAGACTATCCTTGGTGATAAACGAATCAAATCAAATTATCATCGAATTATTACTAAACAAAATAGCATCCATAAAATTCATGTAATATTGTTACTAGATATTAAAACAAATCAACAATAAGATTAAAACAAAAAAACAATAAGATTAACAAGACGTTGTAGTAAAATTGTAATAATAGATAAATGAAAAAAAACATTTAGTTGTTAGTCCACAAACTCATCTTAACAAATATGAATACATTATAAACTACAAAATATTATGAAATTTAAATTACGTGTATGGAAGGTGTAAAACACAACACACGGATTGAATCAAACCAAATCAAAATGTCAGAACTGCCATTATTTCCATAATAAAGAAAAATAACACGTCTCTGTGGGTAATGTCTCCCTCTTGTCTCTCGGGTTCTCCACATTTCAAAACAGAAATTCCTCATTTATAAACAGATAAGTCCTCTCTCTCCTTCGATTAGATGCAAGATTTCCTGTATTCCAATCAAAGGTATACAGATATTATTTATCTTCATCAAATCGATAGAATATTGATACAAGTCTTTCAAAATAAGAATCGTTTTTTTATCATTTGCCAAATTAAGATTGAAGGATCAATGTTAAAAAAATGAATTTTCCTGGATGTGCCTTCTCAAATGCGCTGAAAATCTTGTCTAAGATTGGATTCCGCAACAAAAGAACAAATTTAACTATTAAAAAGCAATATTTTAATGAAAACACCCACCAGAAAACAACGACCGAGGAAAATTCAATAAGAAAATAGCATTATCATCTGATTTTGGTGTTTGCAGGTTCTAGAATGGTATTTGGTAACTTCGTTGACTGACTACAAAAATATGACGAGAACCTGAAGCTCCAAGCCCAAATCTGATCCTGAAACTTATCACAGTCCGCTAAAAGCCTTTTTCAATCTCCAAGTCAAAATTGTGACTGCCACAATAGAGGATGAAATCAAACAAATCCCACAGTTTTCTCTATGGATACTTAATCGAATTTTCCATTAGTTCTCGCAGAGTGAATATTTTAGCGATCTAGATACAGGGATAACAAAAGGAAAAATGTGAAGGATAATTTGGCACGTAGCATTTTCGTTATGCCACACACGTCATTAACGTTAACCCCCATATCCATTACGTCTTGGAGAGCCAATTAGTATGGAAGTCCAGTTAATGGAGAAGACATGAGGCTATAATTAAAGGGAGGGAGTTAGATCTGGGTGTTGGAAGAAGTAATTCTTATTTCTTTTAGTTTTGAGAGGATTTTTCAACCAAGCAATAAGAAAGCATATATGTATTGTTTTATTTTATTTTTTTGTTGATCCATGCCCTAAGTATGTCGAAAGCTAAAATAGAAAAGACTATATATATATTTTTAAATATAATATAAAAAATATCGGCTTTAAAAATAACTTACATAACCATATAAATTAAAAATTAAAAAAAAAAATCAAACAATATAAATTTAAAATATGAAGTGTTTTACAAACACTAAAAAAAAAAGATATTGGAAATAAATAAAAATATAAATAAATGGGAGATATGGTAAATAAATCAAACCTATTTTTATACTTACTCCTGAGGTACAGTAAATAAATAAAAACTATTTTTATACTCACTCCGAGGTATAGTAAACCTCCATAAACCTCTATAGATTTACAAAAACTCAAAAAT
The DNA here is from genome assembly GCA_034641835.2 of Pinus albicaulis. NCBI lineage: Eukaryota > Viridiplantae > Streptophyta > Pinopsida > Pinales > Pinaceae > Pinus > Pinus albicaulis. The sequence continues at coordinate 501,710,055 of CM076579.1, forward strand.
AAGTTTTATTTAGGTGAAGCCTATGGGGCAAATACTATGGGACAAATTATTATCAATACCATAGGCCAAATAACATATTTATAAAAGAGGTATAAAAAGGTAAGGCAAATAAATAAAAATGTATCGAATAGGAGTAGAAATAAACATCTAATTATATTTGAAGCCTATGGACCAAATACCATGGACAAAATTAATAATACCATGAAAAAAATCATTATTAGCACTAACATTAAAATTAAAATTTATTAAATTTAATAACTTTGTATTAATACAATATTAAATTTGTTATATATATATATATATATATATGGGAGGTGAGAAAAAAAACATATGATGGAGGTGGAGAAATAGAGGGAGTGACAAGGATGGAGATAAACTAAAGGAGAAGGGAGAGAGGAGGAATGAAGAGAGAGAGGGAGAGGAGCGAGAGAGGTAGAGAAGGGTAAGAGAGGGAGATGGATAGATAAAGACGGAGGTGGGAGAGAGAGGGATGAGAGAGGGAGGGAGAAGGAGAAATGATTGGAGGGTAGAGAGAGAGAGAGAGAGGGAGGTAGGAGAGAAAGGGAGACAAAGAGGAAGGATAAGAGGAGGAGAGAGGGAGGGATAGAGAGATGGAATTTTTGGGGGGGTGGGTGGGTGCGGGGGGGGTGGTGGAGGGGTAAAGAATAAATACATAGAGAGTGAGAAGTTGAGAGAGAGGGAGTGACAAGGGAGAGATAGAGAGAGCGTGTGTATGTTTAGGGGTGAGGCAAAGAGACATAGGAGGAGTGATGGAGACAAGCGAGGAGAGAAGGAGAGAGAAGAAAAAGGGAGGGATATAGTAAAATAGTTGGAGAGATAGATAGAGTGATGGGGGAAGAGAGAGAGAGAGAGGGAGAGGGAGAGAGGGTGAAGATAGAGGGAGGCAGGTGATAAATGGAGAGAGAGGACATGATAGAGAAGAAGAGAGTGATGCGGGAATACATAGGATTGTATGAGGGGGAGAGAGAGAGAGAGAGAGAGTTATGGGGGAGGAGAGAGGGAGGTAGGAGGGAAAGGGAGAGAGAAGAATGAAAATGGAGGGGACTTGATAGAGACAAGGAGAGAGGGAGGGATAAATATATGTATTTGGAGGGGGAGAGAGGTAAGGATAGAGATATGGAGCTGGATGGGTAGAGAGGGACGAATAGAGAGATGGAGTTGGAGGGGCAGAGAGGGATGGATTGGGAGATGGAGTTTGATGGGGAGGGAGGGAGGAAGGGAAGAAGAAAGACATATAGAGTGACAAGTGGAGAGAGAGAGGGAGTGACAAGGGATAGGTGGAGATAGACTGTGTATGTTTGGGGGTGATATAAAGAGACAAAGAAGAAGAGATGGAGAGAATGGGTGAGAGATTGAGAGACAGAGAGATATAGTGAAAAAGTTAGAAGGTGGAGAGATAGAGTGGAGAGAGGTAGGGAAAGAGAGATGAACATGGAGGGGGGGAGAGAGGGATGTAAGAAGAAAGACATATACAGTGAAATTTCGAGAGAAAAAGAGAGAATGAGTCAGAATATGGAGGGAGAGTGAGAGAGGATTGCAGGTGGGAAGAGAGATAGAAGTGGGGGAGAGGCAGGGAAGGGGAAGAGACAGAGAGAGGGGAAGGGAGAGGAGGAGGGAGTGATAGATAGATATATTGGAGAAAGAGACTGTGTTCTTATGGGTTGATATAAAGAAACAAATGGAGAAAAACATATAGATGGAAGGTTAATAGAAAGAAGAGATAGACAGAGACAAGGAGGGAGGGACAAAGAGATTGATGAATATGGAGTGAGAGAGTGTGCGTGTGTTTGTGGGGGTGAGATAAAGAGACAAAGAAGGAGATATGGAGGGACATATAGATATATATGGAGGGGGAAGAGAGGGAATAATATTTCTTATAATAGATGCATTTATTTTAAGTGTATAAGGTGATTTCTAATTCTATTTGATTTCTTGCACTACATGTATTAATTTTAGTGTAGATTTTGATTTCTAATGATATTTGATTACTTGCACTAGATGCATTGATTTCAATGTAGATGATTTCTAATTATATTTGGTTGCTTGCACTAAATGCATTGATTTGAGTATAGATGGTTATTTCTAATCCTATTTGACTGTTTTCACTAGATGCATTAATTTCAATGTAGATGTTGATTTATAATTATATTTGATTTCTTACACTATTTGCATTGATTTCAATATAAATTATTTCTAATCCTATTATATTTCTTGCACTATATGCATTTATTTCAGTGTATATGGTGATTTATAATCCTATTTGATTTATTGCACTAGATGCATTTATTTTAGTGTATATGTTGGTTTCTAGTCCTATTTTCTTACTTGCACTAGATGCATTGATTTGAGTGTAGAAGTTGATTTCTAATCCTATTTGGTTACTTGCATTATATGCATTGATTTATGTGTAAATCTTGTTTTCTAATCTTATTTTACTTCTTCCATTAGATGCATTGATTTCAGCGTATATGTTGATTTTTTATTTGATGTAATTGGATGTATGATTTACATTAATTTTAAAGTCATTGGATTAATGGTGTGCATTGAATTGAGGGTAAGCAGACAAAATTATTGACAATGTAAAATGATTTATTAACAATAAAAAATTATTGATACTTCGAGCTAAATATTTAAATTGTTTATGATTTATGTTTCCTACTGTTATTTTCATATAGCCCATATGAAAAGATGACAAAACGTACAAGGGTGACAATGAGAATAGTAGAAGAAAATAATTTGAGATTGATCAAAATGAAGGCTATTTGTAATTTAGTACATTCTTATTGTCCACATTTTATATCATTCAATATTATCATATTGTCACTTTGAATTCAAAAATTTCATTTCATCATTTTTCATCATTAAAGTTATTTTAAAAAATTGATCATCTCAACAAACTAAGGTAACTAATCAAATTTAAAATTAAAATGAATCGATAAATCTCAAACATATTTAGCATATTTAAAATGGTTATATTAATATAAGATGTATTTACGTATTATTGATAAAATTAATCATATGTTCCTCATATTATCGATAGATTTTTCTTGGTCACACATGACTGTAACTAGCCTAGATCCATCTTAACTACAGATCTGTCAAGTGCCGAGAGGGATCAAATCTCTCGAGTTACAAACCTTTGCTCAAGTTTTGTACTCAAAAAAGAGGCTTGCACCTCGAGAGATTTGATCCCTCTCCGTGCTTGATAGATCCACAGTGAAGATGGATCTAGGCTGGTTAGTAGGTAGCCCCAAAGTAATGTTTCCTCCATTTAATAATGGTTTGAACAAACCTAATATTACTGAAGATGGCATCACAGTAGAAAAAACCCCTAAATTGGAGGAAAGTTCACAGTTGGAGATCTCTAAGGACTTTCTATCTTTGGAATCATATATGAGGTTGTTCCAGTTGTAGTATTTCGACGAGAGCCCAAATCAATCGTTGCAAGGTGTGGGTATTGGTGAAACTTTGTTTCCATAAGGCATTCGCCTACACTAACTTTAGAGATAACTGAAGAATATCGTTCTTCTTTCCATTTTTTTTTTTGTGATCTTGGACCAGAGTTTACTATATTTGACGCGATGATGATAAAATGATGAACCAATTGAATAAGGTTCCATGAATAATGGAAAAATGTTGTCGACATTAAGCTACATAGGTCACGAAGCTCCATTTTTTATCTGTGATGAGTGCTTGTTGAAGATTTCAAATCCATGGTCTATTATTAATCTAGTTGATTATGTGTTGAGAGAGCAGCGGTTTCTATTTATTTTGATAATAATCACTATTGCATCGAAATTCTTTATCATTACACCTGATGTTTTGCGCATCTAATGGTATTGTTAGGGATCCACCTTCATCGTGCAGTGTAGGGCCTATGGGAGAACGCCTCTTACATTAGGAGGCCACCATCATGTGTCCTACTGATACTCCTTATGCAGGAAGTGTGTTTCTCAAATGGTAATGAATATTTAACGTTTGTTCTAGACAGACATCACCGGGTCATTTATGAGACTCCTATTTCTCGGGTTGCTTAGTATCATTGGAGTTTTATGTTGAATTTTGGGGCTAAAATTTCCCCCAGGTTTGAAGAGAAATTCCTTGTGATTTTTCATGACTCGTGGAGCTATATTTGTTGGTAGTCACCTTGTTAACTGGCTCATGACAAGAGGGGACAATGCTATTATTTTTGACAATTTATTTATAGGAAGGAAGGGGAATGTTTTGCATCATTTTGGAAATATAAGGTTTGAAGTCATAAGGAATAATTTCATGTAAAATAGAATTATTTTTCCATTGTTTAAAATTTTTATAAAGAGTTATGTAATTGATATAATTAAGGTTGAAAGAAGACAATGTCATTTAGTTTGGCCAACTATTGTGACAGATTTGCATCTTTGTTGGAACTGGTCATTCCAAAAATAGAGAAATTTATTTTCAAGAATGATTGACTACCATATGCGATGGAGAGATGATAATGGACATGACATCAAAGGATAGTGGTTAGAGCAGCATCAGATATTGGACAATGATGGACAATTGAGTTTGTGTGAGTTTGTGAAATAGATTCTTGATGATGGTCACATATATTTATAGTAATAAAGTCTAAAATATTTTTGTACTGGCCTTTGTAGAGTATGTACCTGGTAACTCCAAGAGTTCGAGTGTGTAATTTAAGACTGATGAGGCATGTGAATCTCCATGGAGTTTGTGGTAATATGAAAACAACTTTGTAATTGCAGGTTTTTGGTCACCCGAAAACCACTTTGCAGTGTCGATTTGTTGTATACCAGAAACCATGTGTGAGAGTGAATTGGATAGGGATTCTTGTAGGCATGGTTTAGAGTCAGCCGACCAAACACTTGGCATGGTTGAGGGTGAGCTGAGAAAATATTGGGCCTAGTTGAGTCAAGTCTCAAATGAGTTGTAGTGGCTTGAGTGCCTTAGTGGCATATTTGTGGCCCATAGTGGCTGGAGTGCCTTAGTGGCATATTTATGGCCCTGGTGACTGAAGTGACTTAATGACAGATTTGAAGCCCTTGGTGGCTGAGTTGAGCCTTCGTGGCTAAATTGAGTGCCTTAGTAGTAGTGTGAAGCCTTGGTGGCTATGTTGATCCATGGTGGTTGAGAGCCCTTGGTGGCATGATTGAGGGTAATCTAACAAAACCCAGAGCATGGTTATGCTTAATTCGATAAAACCCACAATGTTGATGTTGTAGGGGAGTTTACAAGTACATGTACATGTATGAAATTATAATGGTTGACAGAACCAGGTGTGTAAAGGACATCCTACGAGAGTAGCAGTTGTAGCGGTTGGAACCCATGAATTCTGGTGGATGGTTGGTCCCTTAAATGGATGTCGACATATCCTTTTGTTATGTTTGACCACAACTAGACTTTGTAGATTAATATTGATACAAGTTTTGGAAAAATTAATTCCTACTTGTCTCAGTTGTGATTCTTTATATCAAGAGGAGTCTGCTCCTATTTTGTTTCCTAAATTTGCGTGTGGTGATGCCTTTTATTTTCAATGTTTTATACATAATTAATACCTTGTATGTCAATGAAAATAGTGAGGTGGATTCGATAATGTTGGGAAATGACCAATGCGTGAAAGGTATAGGTATTACTTTCTCACTAAAGACAACTACAACTTGTTTCTTTAAACTTTCTCCTCACTGCCACATTCATATGTTAATATGATTTTTTTAGTTTGTTTTTTAATGTCCTCTCGATTTGATGCATAATTCATCTTAAAAAAAAAATTTGGGAACCCAACTAGATAATGATTGGTGCAAACATGGTGAAATGATCAAATTGATCACATATAATCCACATTTATTTCCTTTTCTGGCTGAGAGTTAATTACCCTTTCTAACTTGGGAAGCCTTTATGGCATTCATAACCTTTGATCTATATAATTTTTGAAAAATTTTGATTTTTTCACTCATAACATTTCCTGTACATGTGGTTACGTTATATTATTTTCATTTGACCCTTTTATTTTGTTAAGGCTCACATAGAAATGGTTTGTATTGACATTCATTATTTCTCATATGAATTTAGTTAAAAATATTATAATATGATATGTATAGTGCATTATGTTTTTTTAATATGGATGAGTGTATTTATTCAAGTTTATAAACCATGTGCTGGGAAATAAATATTTATTGGCAAGTTTTTCCCCTTTTTGGGTTTTATTTGTAATATATATATATATAGTGGGTTTAGTATATATTAAATATATATAATATTCTATTTTATGAAATATAATATTGTGTGTGTGTATATATATATATATAAGGGTAAAAAATATGAAAACACCACATAAAGAACAAGTTAAGTTAGAATAAGGTTCCAAAATGTCGAAAGTGGCCAGATATTCAAGTAGCAAGTGAATGTGGGAGAATGCATTGATTAGAGTTTTGTTGAAAGGAGCTAATTAATATGTGATCATGAATAATGCGGAAGAGATGAAACCAATCAACACTTTCAATAAGGTGATTTTGTAGAAAGTTTCTTCTAATCAAACAACAATTTCGAGGAATCAAAGTATACATCAAGACATAATCGAAAACCATGAAATGTAAGAAGGGTTAAAATAAGGGGAATTGTAAATCACTCTTCAAATAAAATGTTATAAAGGGAAACTTTTCCAAAAAATTGTATGGGGAGCCTTCATTTCTTATCCAAAAATGGAGAATGTTTTCTTGCCAACATTGGTGACTTACTCGGTGAAACACTTATCTCTAGTGTAAATATTTGAAAAATGTATTAAGATAATTGAAAATTTTCACATTCTAACCCCCACCAAACCAATGAGAGAAGGACTGGGGAAATCTGCAAATGTGAAGGAAAAATAAAAATAGAAGCAAAATCATGAAAAATAGGTGAAAAAGAAATAGTCATCCACCGATGTAGTAATCATAACACAAGAAAGAAATGAATAGAAAAGGATGATGGTATAGAGATAATATGAAAATTAAAAGGTAACATGTTTACTCCCTTAATGTTTTGTTCCTTTTATAAGAATATACTTGGCTTTAAAAATTGATCATTGCGTAATATGTTTAATGATTTAACCAGTTATTATATACCAATACCATTAAAAGAGAAATAAGACTAAAATGAATATGTAGTTGTGGTAATTATTTCAAAGAAGAGGAGAACCAAAATATTAAACTTCTCATAAAATAAAATTTTGTGAATGATTGATTCACCTAGATCATTTAGTTATTATAAACTACTCAAAAAGAATAAAATGCAAAGAATCACAATTAAACAAAATTCCCTTATTATTTTATGATGGTTGTTCATTCTTAGCTTCATCACTAGCAAGCTTCACCAACTGCATTATTTAAACTAAAAAGAGAAAAAGTCAAAAAACAAATAATTGACTCCTAAGCTACTTAAAACCACTGAAGAAGCTCTAAACCCATAAAAACAAAGAAGTTATGATAAATATGAAACAAATCATAATTATTGTATTGATTTTGATTTAGAAACACAAGAAGTATGTTCTTACCATTGTTATAACTTTTTACAAAATATTAACCCTCAACCCGTTGTGTTATCCTGTCATGAACTAAAAACGAAAGTTGATGCTTGAATAAATCATTTTTGCAAATGACAATTGTATATTTTGAAGATTCACTAGGGAAATGAGAATACTAGTTTGATTATTCACTTTGATTAAATCAAATGATTCAAAATTAGATAATATAAGATAAAAAATATATTGAACCAAAGGGCAATTAGGGAGTGTAGGACCTAAGAATTGAACCAAATAAGATGTATAATTGGAGATTATTGGAATCAAATCATTATGTAACATATATCTCTTCCTTATGGGTGGTCGAAAAGAAGATTGATCATTTTCAATTTTACATGCCTCATATGGGAAGGATCAAAATGTGGTAGCATCATGTAAGATAAATAAAAATATTTTGCACCAACATATCCAAATAGATCATGATATAAATAATAAAAATAATTGGAGAAGAGGAATTGAAAAGGTTCCGTTGAATCATAATAGTTGAAATCAGAAAAACTTTCAAGAGGAACCTCTTCGCTTACCTTATCGTGTTTACTATGATTAGATTATGGATTACGGTACATTAAATGATCATTATAATTTTCCTCTCTTGTGCTCAAAGAGTCATAATATTGAATAATAATCTCATGACAAGCATCTAGTCTTTCTTGAGTATAAAATTCGGTTTGTTGATCTAGATTTATAGCCCTATTTTTAGAAAAAAAAAATCATTATCAATATCTTCATGAAAATTTGACTCTAATAATAGATTGGAATGAAAATAAAAGGCATATTGATCAACAATGAGGAATTTTTCCACTATATTACTAGTAGAAGATTGTATAGGAGAGAGACTAATTTGATCAGAGCTTTGCTTGACCGATTTTACCTCTTCTACTTGTTCAGTATAAATTTGGGATTGGAAATTTTCAAACGAATCCATCCAAATTTGTGAGAAAAAGTTGTGTTGTAGAATCATATTACAATATTTATATAGTCTTCAAAATTCAATTGAATTTATATAAAGGAAAGGGGGAGAAGCATCAGAAAAATAAAATATAAAATGAGAGACAAATCAAAAAGATAAAATTTCAAAAGAACATGACTAACTTTATCTGAAAATATCTTTGAAGATAAATAATCTACAATTAATAACATCCTTAATTCCTCGTATATATTATTTTGATCTAATTTTTCAAGAGAATAAAAAAACTCTTCAGCAAAATGAAACCAATCAAGGATAGAATATGTAGAAAAAATTTCAAACCAGTCCTTGACTCTTCCTCTGAATGTGAATTAAAATGACCTGCAGAAAACATTTAAATCACTACTTTTATGTTTCATATATCTACACCAAAATTTATCTAAAATTTTAATGTAGGTATACTTCTCTCACCATCGAAATCGGGTTTAGACAAGTGATAAGTTTTCTTGCAAGGAATTTCTAACAATACAAAGATAAATGCATACTCACACATAGATATTTGGTTGACATTCTCTAATTAATAACACAATAAAAATACAAAATCCAGATATGTCAGCTTGTATTTGTAATGTCTCTTCTTTTCCACCCCAATTTTTTTTTTCCTATTGATAGTTTACTTTCTGTTCTTCTACCTTCGAATTTCACCATTTATGAAATTCTATTGAACAGGGTTTTTCCTATCCCTACTATTACTCATATATGTATGCTTGGCTAACTATCATAGTTTTATTTTTCTCTTCCCATAAGTTTTTGTGGATTTTGTTACATATTTATACTACCATATATATGTTACTCACACATAAGTTATATGGTTACTTTTTATTCCTAACAAAATTTCCATCTATGCATTAAAATTTCACACTCAACCCGTACAGGGTTCACCATGCTCACGTTTTTTATTTCGATATTATAACCTTATGGATTATAGGGTTGATATGGTTATACATTTGTGTTTAGCTACTATTTTCGTTCTGTGAATTCGTTACAGCCTTGCGGCCACTTCTCTTATGTGTAATTTCTATGCTCATCGCACTATAGATATCCCACGTACCCTTAACTGGGATGAATCTTCTGGAGATATAAACGACATTAAAGTCATTGTACTGGTTGTGCTTCGTTGACGAGGTTGCATTTATGTGTGTGGCTTGGTTAACCTCGTCAAGCTGTCCATGTCAACTTGGGTTGACGACCCTCTATGGATTTTCAATTGTTGTCATCTCTCGACCGACTTTCATTCACGTTTACACACAAGGATTATTTGTTTTCATTTTTCCACTATGCAACGTAGGTTTGTTTATTTATTATCGTCGGCCATGTGATACGATCCTGAGTACTGTGGGATTGAGTTCGATGGATTTGCATTTATGTGTTGGACGACTATTGTTACACCATTTTTTGGTCATCTAACGTACTATCATTAGATAGACCCAAGTACACCATGTAAGACCAATTTTACCCTAAGTAAAATTGCTTTCAGTATGTAAAATAACTTAATAAAACACATTTATTAGGTTGTTTATGGTCTAAACAGGAAACCCCAAAAGGAAAAATTAAACAAACCTATATTTGTTTGATTTTCCTCAAGGAATAATTAATTAAACAATAATTTAATTATTATTCCTGGTCATGTTTAACCCAAAACAAAGAAATTAATTAGATAAATCCTTATTTATCTTATTATTTTGTAGGAATAACTGTTTAAATCTTATTTAAATAATATTCCTTGTTAAATATGACTAAATCACGCATAAATAATTAAATAAATCATTATTTATTTGATTATCTTTCAACCACTTCTTTAAAATGATAAATAAATCATTTATTTATTTATTATTTACAAATAAAGGGATTTGACCCAAGTCAAATACTTTTTCCCTCCAACAAATATAATAAAATATTCCATAAAAGCTCGATCTAGATTTGGTTAATGTTATTTTAATATTGCACCAATAGCTAGAATGACCCAATATTTTGTTATAAATAGGAGGGTTTCTCCTACCATTATTCACCTTTTGTTGCCTATTAGATCACTCTGGATCTATACTCTTGGTCTGACTTTGAGCCATTATCATTGTCAAATTTTCCATTATTTGTTGTGTGAACTCCCTTTGAGTTCTATCTTTGTCTGGGTTTTCTACACCAACAAGAGAGAGAAATACTAGATCTGAGGTACTGAGGACTTCCAAGAACCCATCCCATTGAGGAGAATTGGAAACACCTTCTTGTTTTCCTCCCAGGTGCCCTTAATACAAAATATTCTTTGAAAAATATTGTTCTTGTCTTGTCTATTGGATGTATGGAGCAAAACCTTACTTTTACTGCTTAATGTCTCTTTATGCATAGATCTGGATTTTTGCAGCATTTGTCTTGATCAACTAACTACAGATCTGAAGATATTGGCAGCCATATTTGATGTTAGGGCTATAAGTTATGCGTAGCTAAAGTGGTATTTTTTCGTACACTTCGACAAAAGATTCATACTAACAGCTATGTATTATTTCTTGATTTTCCCCAATCGATCCACATGTTTCCCATATATCTGAGGACACTTGGATGGTGGAGATGGCTCAGTTACATTATGGTTTTGTTGGTTTCGATTTGAGGAAATCGTATTTACCTCTGTATCGTGAATGGGATTGTTCTTTCGTCATTCACTATTCTTGAACGACTCTTGGTGGTCGAGGCTCTGCTCGTTTGGGGAAAATGAAGCATCATGCTCTCCCAGGCTTCTGAGCGTACTAGTTCTTCAGCTCATTTTCATTCAGGTATGTGAATTTGGGGGTTTCAATTGCTTGAGTATACAGATTTGTTCTCTGTGCTTAACTCCTTTATACAATTTCCTCATTGTTCTCAACTCATTCGATTTAAGGTGATAGAGTAGTTGTTAAAAAAATTTCAACACATTTTCATTTAAATGTGGTAAAACCGTCTCAGTCTAATATTAATCAATCTCCTGTTGAAATCTCCTTGTTCAGTCGCGAGTGATTTTTATTCCAGCATCACTTCTTGCATTTCGTTTAGCGTCCCTTTGCTAAATTTTTGTACTAACCCTAAATCACTGGCTGGTAGGAATTGTTCCTCATGGTCTTCCGTGGCAATGTGCGGTTTATTAGAGTCGAGTTACCCTAGCTCCAACCGTCTTCCATCTGATGAGCAATTTATACTCTAGGTATGAATCGATTCACTTGTGACATTTTCACCACCGTGTTCTTTAGTTCCTGATGAACATTACGATAGTCGAATTTTTAATACAACATATATAATTTATTTTGCAGGTCGTTGGGAGTTGAGGGTTTCAGTCTTCCAAGGTAATCATTCATTTTTATGCTCAGTACTAATATATTATTGTCTGTGAGACAATTCGTAGCGACTAATTAATTCGTATGTCTTACATGCCCTCATTTTGTTCAGGTAAATTTGAATCCCATTACGAATTCCCTTCACGGTTATATAGTGAATTGGTCTTTCACTCGGATTTGACTTCACTCCACCCTGCACTTTCAGGTTGGTATCGACAACGTATTGGTCGAACTGAAGCCAGACTCTCACGTTATTATACATAATTTGTTCAAACCATTTGAGTCTTATTTTCATAAATTTTGTTACTGTAATAATAACTGTTACCAGAGACTTGGATTGTTAAAAAAAATTATGGATAATATAGTTACTAGGAGCACATTTTTTCTATGGATTTGCTATGGAACGAGATAGTCTTGTTTTATTATTTTTGTTCAGGAATTGACATGTAAAAATTTCATATATATATATATATATATTCCATCCTTGGTTGAAAAGTAAATTTCATGATATACTATGGTGGGTTCTAGATCGCTATTTTAGGTTGATGCTCATGTTAGGATTTATTTCTACTGAATTTATCTGCTTCAATTTACTTGATAGAGTTGATAAGTTTACTATTCTTATCTTGTATTTCGGTTTCCTCCACCTTGTAGTAACATAAGTGTATATATATATCTCTGTTACAAGAGTCTACAAAATCTGTAATAGTCTAGTGGCTACTGACTGTACCATCACAATTTCCACTTGGTCTATGTGTTCATGTGTATTATACTATTCTTGTAGTATCACTCTCCTTACACTCCTTGATTCAAAGTTTCGATGTATTGTTTACTTGTGACAACAATAATAGACTCTGGCATTATTGTTTTATTTTATATCATATTTAGTATATCAAATTTTCTAGCTAGCACTTCAAATCCGCATTTTAGGTAGATTTAGTGGGTGAAATATTTGTTATTCTTCACTACTTATAAAATTGGTTTGTAATTCATATAAGTTTCCTTATATTTAATTTCCAAGAAGGTATTTAGTTTGGACATTTCACCAGTAATAGATGTCATTCATGCACCATTTTATGTTTATTTCTCAGACCAGAATTATGTACAGGTTTATTAAACCATATTTAGCTCTATTTATGTTTGGATATCTTTAACTCTAATAACGGTACTCATCCATCTGTTTTTTTTCTTATCATAGAGGGTAAATCTCTAGATATACATGCAATGTTACTTCAACAAATCTACAAATCTACACTTCACCTCTTTAATGAATCCTTCAAAGATGTTGTGTTTTTCTAGTGTTTGCTGATTTAATTCTATTTTTAACAGAAACAGATTAAAGTTACACATTTATGAATTATGAGGGTAACATAAATCTCCAGATTTAAACCAGTCACTGGTTTAGAGCTTCTGGTTGATTTTTCCCATAATTCTTGTTCCTACAACTATGCAAAAATGAGAGGCTTTAATTCTTCTAACAATTTTGTAAATGTATGGAACACAAGAATAAAAAACATTACAAGTAATATGTAGCTGTAATCGTTAACCCTAAAAAATAACAACAAATAAATTCAATCATTCATAAACACTGTGACCATACCACTTCGGAAATTGAGCATTCCTCCCAACCTTAGAGTCCCTCTATCTCCAGAACTCGCCCCCGAGCTGAGATCCTCTCTATAACAGATCAACCTCTAATCTGTTTAGGAGTAGCTTATTTAAGCTTTTGCTCCCCAAAGCCTGTTTCTAATTCTGCGTCCAGAATTTCAGGATGCTTTTCTTCCTGTATGCCTAGGCTTCCCTTATTTAGGGATTTTTAAAGCTGCTTTCTACTTTTCTCAGCTTTTTACCTCCTCCGAAATACTTTCCACCTCATTGGGGAAAAACTAGATTTTTCCTCAAAAATCTAATTTGGAAATAAATTCTTTCAAGGATTTTTGAAAGATTTTTGGGTAAAGTATTTTCCTCTTTCCATCCTCATGGATTTGGCAAGTGATCTCATAATTCTCATATGTTCAATCTGTAAAAAAAATTTTTATTTAATTCCCATAATTAAATACTTAATTACATCCACAAAATACTTATCCATTGGGGTCCACTTCCCTTTGGATTAAAGTTCACATGTCTAGCTTGCAGGAAACATAAAACTAGGGGTGTTACATATTCCCCCTGTAAAATCAAACACCATCCTTGCTGTTGATAACTAACTACTATAGTTCATTTTGCAAACAAATATGGATATTTTTCCATCATCTCAGCTTCCCTTTCCCAGGTAGCTTCTTCAGCAATAAAGTACTTCCACTACACCTTTACTCTTACTACCTTTCGATTCCTCAATTCAATTTCTTCCCACTCCAATATTTGAAGCGGATCTGGAAGGAACTCCTCTTCTAATTCCACCTGTATCACATTCCAATCAACAATGTGAGAATCATCATGTCCATATTTTTTTAATAATGAAACATGAAATAGATCATGAAATTTTACATGGGGCGGTAAGGCCAGCTAATAAGCCATTGTTCCCACCCTTTCTAACACCTCAAAAGGCCCACAAAATCTAGGAGCAAATTTTGCAGAACTTCCAGCATAAAGTGTGCTATTCTTGGGTTTAATACGCAAATACACATGCTCCCCCACTTTGAATTCTCGATGTACCCTCCTCTTATCAGCATAGTTTTTCTGTCGATCTTGTGCTGTCTTGATGTTTCTTTGTATTAGTTTAACAATTCTTTCCATCTCTTGTAAAGCATCCGGTCCCAACATTAGCTTATCCTCAGGTTGGCTCCAGCTCAAAGGAGTAAGAAATTTCCTTCCATAGAGTGCTTCAAATGGACTCATTTTGATGGAGGATTGATAGTTGTTATTATAGGAAAATTCAGCTAAATGCAAGTAGTATTCCCATTTCGATGGCCTATCCATCACATACATTCTCAACATATCCCCCAAAATCTGATTTGTTCTCTCTATCTGACTGTCGGTCTGAGGGTGATAGGCAGTACTAAAATTCAACTTAATGCCCATGCCCCCAAATAGACCTTTCCAAAAGGCTATTGTGAATTTAGCATCTCTGTCCAAAACAATCATCTTTGGGACCCCATGGATCCAAGTTACTACTTCCTTCAGGAACACATCCGCTACTTGGGCAATCCCAAAAGTAGATTTCACAAGTATGAAGTGTGCAAATTTTGTTAAAGTGTCTACCACTACCATCACTGAGTCATGTTGGTATTTGGTTTTAGGTAGCCCTATTATGAAATCTATAGAAACTGTGTCCCATTTCCATTCTGCAATCGGAAAAGGATTTAGAAGACCAGTAGGATGTTGATGCTCAACTTTAACTAGTTGACACTCCATGCACCTAGCTAAATATTCTACTACATCTCTTTTCATTCCTGGGCAAAAAAACTTCTTTTTCAAAGCTGTAAGAATTTTCTGATATCTAGGATGCCCTGCATACGGTTGTTTGTGATATTCATCTAGGATTTCTATTTTTAAAGTTTCCACATTGGGGATATACAATCTATTTTTGTAGCAGATCAGCCCTTTTTGGTTTTGAGTGTATTCAGCCATCTCCTTCTTTAGTATTTTCACCTGTATATTCTCATAATTTGGATCCTGGTGTGCTACCATTTTCACTAGATCTTCTAAATTAAAATTAGCACTGCTTCCAATGCTCTTTATGTTTTAGCAATCATTTCTGCTCAGTGCATCAACAATTTTGTTTTCCTTCCCTCTGATATGTTTTATTTCCATATCAAATTCACTCAGAAAAGACAGCCATCTGGTTTGTCGAGCATTCAAATCAGTTTGGGAAAAGAAATATTTAAGATTGATATGATCAGTCATCAAGGTAAATTTTTTCCCAAGAAGATAGTGTCGCCACATCTTCAACACATGAATTACGGTAGCCAATTCAAAATCATATGCACTATAGTTCTGTTCATGTGTCTTAAGTTTCCTAGACTCATATGCAATAACCGAGTTTTCTTGCAACGAGACTCCTCCCAACCGCTCTCTACAGGTATCCGTACACACAAAAAATTCTTTAGCAGGATCTGCAATCTTCAGTATAGGGGCTGTAGTGAGTTTTAATTTTAATTATTCAAAACTGTTTTGGCATTTCTCAGTCCACTCAAATTTAACACCCTTTCTTTGTAGTGAGGTTATGGGATATGATATGGCAGAAAATATTTCCACAAATCTGCGATAATAACCTGCAATCCCCATGAATGATCTCACTGCTGAAACATCAGTTGGCACCGACCATTCTCTAATAGCCTTTATCTTTTCAGGGTCAACAGCCAACCCTTGTTCAGAAATAATATGACCCAAGTATTGGATCATGTCCTTATAGAATTCACATTTATTGAATTTGGCATATAACTAGTTTTCTTTCAAAGTTTGCAACACTATCCTCAAGTGCTCTTTGTGCTCCTCCTCACTTTTTGAGTAAACTAAAATATCATCTATGAACACTAGTACGAATTTATCCAAGTACTTGTTTAAAAACGCTATTCATTAAGCACATAAAGATGGCAGGGGCATTTGTCAAACTGAAATGTAGGACTACAAATTCGTAGTGACCATACCTGGTTCGAAAAGTTGTTTTACGAATGTCTTCCTCCTTAATTTTGAGTTGGTGATAACCAATCCTTAGATCAATCTTAGAAAATACTGAAGCTCCTCTTACCTGATCAAAAATATCATCAATTTGAGGCAAAGGGTATCTGTTTTTAATTGTCAACTTATTGAGATGACGATAATCAATGCACATTCTAAAGGTTCCATCATTATTTTTCACAAACAGGACTGGTGATCCCCAAGGAGACATACTCAATCTGATATAACCCTTACCCAACAATTCTTGCAATTGCATTTTCAGTTCCATGAGTTTAGGGGGACTCATTTGATAAGGGGCTCGGGAAACAGGTGTTGCTCCCAACACCAAATCAATTGAAAATTCAATCTCTCCTTTAGGGGTAAGATGAGGAATCTCATCTGGAAAAACTTCCTTAAAATATCTTACTACTGGCAAAGTAACCAGCAGGTGTTCTTCAGGTTGTTGTTCTAATTCTTCAACATGTATTGCATATACTTGATATCCTTTCCTAGCTTTTCTTTCTAGTTGTAGTGCTGATATTTGTCTTACAGAGATGGGTTTTGGTTTTCCCTTGAGAATAAAAGGTTTCCCTTCTTCATCTATGCAATGCAGAGTTTTATCCCAACAGTTCATCATAGCCTTTCTCTTTTCCAGCCAGTCCATTCCTATCAGCAAGTCATATGAGCCTAAGGGAAGAATGTTTAAATTTACTTCTGTATGAAAATCATTTAATTTAATTGTTGTTTGAGGTAACTTATGAGTTACTTTCCTCTTGGTGCCAGTGGCTAACTGGACCAACCAAGACTGCTGAAATTTTTCAGCTTTGAGATTTCATTTTTCTACCACTTGTGGACTAATGTAACTCAAAGAAGCACTTGAATCAATTAAAATGGTAACAGATTGGTCAGCAATCTTACCTTTCATTTCGACCATGGTAGCTTGGTGTTCTGCTTGTCGATTCTCCAAGGCTGCACTGATAGTGGGTATATTTCTTGCTATATCATTTACTGTGGTAGCTTCTCGGTCCCTCATAATCATCTGAATATTTCGGTGGGGACAATCTCTCAAGAGATGAGGTTCTCCACAACCCCAGCATTTCAAAGGCTCCCTCATTTTAACTGTGCCTTCCTTCTTATTCTCTCCATCTAGTTGTTTGGAACCAACTTGAGACTGAGCAGTTTGGATTTATTTTGGTTTATTAAACATTTTCCACTGATGATCCCTACCAAAATTCTTTAAGTAAGATAGTTTCTGTTTGTTTCCTTTGATTTCACCCTTGTTTATCCAGCCTTTTCCATGCTCACCCGTTCCTTTAAACTATTGGTAGCATAACCTAGCTTTACTCACTGCTTCTTCCATAGCTTTTGGGTTATCAAACTCAATCTTCTCTTTGTACACAGCAAGCAAACTATTCAAAAACCTTTGCACCTTTGCCTTCTCTTCCTGAATGTAAGGGACATATCTCAACATATTTGTAAACATGGTGACAAACTCATCAATAGTGAGTTGTCCCAGTCTAAGTTCATGGAATTCCTTTCCTTTATCATCATAATAACGTTTGTTCAAATAGAAGTTTTTAAACTTGACTTTATATTGCTTTCATATTCATAGACCCGGAAATACTTAATCATGTTCAACAACTAGGCTTCGGCATCTTCCTCCTTCTCCCCATAATAGGAGGAAGGTTTGATCTTTCGGAATTCCCCCTGTAATTCCTTTTTCTGCTTATACTAATTCCTAGTAGCATCATCTTCCTCATAATCATCAGAGAACTTGCCCTTCTTCCTCTTTCTGGAACCTTCACCTTCTTGGCTGTTCTGCGAAGTTAATTCTCTAATGAGCTTTTCCTGCTCCTCGTTGGCTAATGACAGTCTATCATTCTGGCTTCTTATCTCAGCCATCTCTCATTGCAAACTGTGCAACATAGCCATCACTGGAGCGTTGGGATCTGGTGTATTATCTTCATCACGCAAATCAACATAAATTTCGTCACTTCGAGCCATTTGACTTTTCTGTTTTAGCACCACTGTACACTAAACAACACATATTATAAAAAAAATAAAAATCAACAAAAAAAATAATTTATATAGTGAAGACAACAACAACAGCCCAGTTTTATGTAACATGAGCTCTAATACCATTTGTAACGTCTCTTCTTTTCCACCCCAAATTTTTTTTTCCTACTGAAAGTTTACTTTCTGTTCTTCTACCATCGAATTTCACCATTTATGAAATTCTATTGAACAGGGTTTTTCCTATCCCTACTATTACTCATATATGTATGCTTGGATAACTATCATAGTTTTATTTTTCTCTTCCTGTAAGTTTTTGTGTCTTTTGTTACATATTTATACTACCATATATATGCTACTCACACATAAGTTATATGGTTACTTTTTACTCCTAACAAAATTTCCATCTATGCATTAAACTTTCACACTCAACCCGTATAGGGTTCACCATGCTCACATTTTTTATTTCGATATTATACCCTTATGGATTATGGGGTTGATATGGTTATACATTTGTGTTTAGCTACTCGTACATTTTCATGATTTATACACTATGTATTGATCTTAAATTATCCAAAGTCCTGAATAGTTTATTCCCATTTGAAATCGTATTTTGGTTCTGTGAATTTGTTACAGCCTTGCGGCCACTACTCTTATGTGTAATTTCTGTGCTCATCGCACTATAGATATCCCATGTACCCTTAATTGGGACGAATCTTCTGGAGAGATAAACGACATTAAAAGTCGTTGTACTAGTTGTGCTTCGTTGGCGAGGTTGAATTTATGTGTGTGGCTTGGTTAACCTTGTCGAGCTCTCCACGTCAACTTGGGTTGATGGCCCTCTGTGGATTTTTAATTGTTGTCATCTCTCGACTGAATTTCGTTCACGTTTACATGCAAGGATTATTTTTTTTCATTTTTCCATTATGCAACGTAGGTTTGTTTATTTATTATCACCGACCATGTGATACGATCCTGAGTACTGTGGGATTGAGTTCGATGGATTTTCATTTATGTGTTGGACGGCTATCTATTAATTCTCGATTTTTTCCAATCGATCCACGTGTATCCCATAGATCTGAGGACACTTGGACAGTGGATATGGCTCAATTTCGTTATGGTTTTGTTGGTTTCAATTTGAGGAAATCGTATTTACCTCTGTATTGTGAATGGGATTGTTCTTTCTCCCTTCACTATTCTTGATCGACTCTTGGTGGTCGAGGCTCTACTCGTTTCAGGAAAATGAAGCGTCATGCTCTCCCAAACTTCTGAGCATACTAGTTCTTTAGCTCGTTGTCATTCAGGTATGTGAATTTAGGTGTTTCAATTGCTTGAGTATATAGATTTGTTCTCTGTGCTTAACTCCTTTATAAAATTTCCTCATCATTCTCAACCCATTCGATTTAAGGTGATAGAGCAGTTGTTAAAAAAATTTCAACATATTTTCATTTAAATGTGGTAAAACCGTCTCAGTCTAATATGAATCAATCTCTTGTTGAAATCTCCCTACTCGGTCGCGAGTGATTTTGATTCCAGCATCACTTCTTGCATTTCATTTAGCGTCCCTTTGCTAATTATTTTTTACTAACCTTAAATCACTGGCTGGTAGGAATTGTTCCTCATTGTCTTCTGTGGCCATACGCGATTTATTAGAGTCAAGTTACCCTGGCTACAACTGTCTTCCTTCCGACGAGCAATTTCTACTCTAGGTATGAATCGATTCACTTGTGACATTTTCACCACTGTGTTCTTTAGTTCCTGATGAATATTATAGTAGTCAAATTTTTAATACAACATATATAATTTCTTTTGCAGGTCATTGGGAGTTGAGGGTTTCAATCTTCCAAGGCAATCATTCGTTTCTATGCTCAGTACTAATATATTATTGTCTGTGAGACAATTCGTAGCGACTAATTAATTTGTATGTCTTAGATGCTCTCATTTTGTTCAGGTAAATTCGAATCCCATTACGAATTCCCTTCATGGTTATATAGTGAATTGGTCTTTCACTCGGATTTGACTTCGCTCCACCCTACACTTACAGGTCGGTATCGACAACGTATTGGTTGAAGTGATGCCATACTCTCACGTTATTATACATAATTTGTTCAGACCATTTGAGTCTTATTTTCATAAATTTTTTTACTGTAATAATAACTATTACCAGAGACTTGGACTGTTAAAAAAAATTCTGGATAATATAGTTACTGGGACCACATTTTTTCTATGGATTTGCTATGGAACGAGATAGTCTCGTTTTATTATTTTTGTTCAGGAATTGACATGTAAAAATTAAATATATATATATATATATATATATATATATATATATATATATATATATATATATATATTCCATCCCTGGTTGAAAATGCAATTTCATGATATACTATGGTGGGTTCCAGATCACTATTTCAGGTTGATGCTCATGTTAGCATTTATTTCTACTGAATTTTTCTGCTTCACTTTACTTGATAGAGTTGATAAGTTTACTATTCTTATCTTGTATTTTGCTTTCCTCCACCTTGTAGTAACCTAAGTGTATATATATATCTCTGTTACAAGAGTTTACAAAATCTATAACAGTCTAGTGGCTACTAACTGTACCATCACAATTTCCACTTGGTCTATGTGTTCATGTGTATTATACTATTCTCGTAGTATCACTCTCCTTACACTCCTTGATTCAAATTTTCCATGCATTGTTTACTTGTGACAACAATAATAGACTCTGGCATTATTGTTTTATTTTATAGCATATTCAGTATATCAAATTTTCTAGCTAGCACTTCAAATCCGCATTTTAGGTAGATTTAGTGGGTGAAATATTTTTTATTCTTCACTGCTTATAAAATTGGTTTGTAATTCATATTAGTTTCCTTATATTTAATTTACAAGAACGTATTCAGTTTGGACATTTCACCAGTAATAGATATCATTCCTGCACAAGTTTATGTTTATTTATCAGACCAGAATTATGTATAGGTTTATTAAACCATATTTAGCTTTATTTATGTCTGGATATCTTTAAATCTAATAACGGTACTCATCCATCTGTTTTTTTTTCTTATCATAGAGGGTAAATCTCTAGATATACATGCACTCTTACTTCAACAAATCTACAGATCTACACTTCACCTCTTTAATCACTCCTTCATACATGTTTTGTTTTTCTAGTGTTTGTTGATTTAATTCTATTTTTAACAGAAACAGATTAAAGTTACACATTTATGAATTATGAGGGTAACATAAATCTCCAGATTTCAACCAGACACTGGTTTAGAGCTTCTGGTTGATTTTTCCCATAATTATTGTTCCTACAACTATGAAAAAATGAGAGCATTTAATTCTTCTAACAATTCTGTAAATGTATGGAACACAAGAAAAAAAAAAACATTACAAGTAATATGCAACTATAATCATTAACCCTAGGTCATAACAAAAAATAAATTCAATCGTTCATAAACACTGTGACTGTACCACTTCAGCAATTGACCAATCCTCCCAACCTTAGAGTCCCTCTATCTCCGGAACTCACCCTCGAGCTGCGATCCTCTCCATAACAAACCAACCTCTAATCTATTTAGGAGTAGCGTATTTAAGCTTTTGTTCCCCAAAGCCTCTTTCTAATTCTGCATCCAGAATTTCAGGATGCTTTTCTTCCTGTTTGCCTAGGCTTCCCTTATTTAGGGATTTTTAAAGCTGCTTTCTACTTTTCTCAGCTTTTTACCTCTTCCCAACTACTCTCCACCTCATTGGGGAAAGACTAGATTTTTCCTCAAAAATCTAATTTGGAAATAAATTCTTTCAAGGATTTTTAAAAGATTTTTGGGGAAAGTATTTGCCTCTTTCCATCCTCATGGATTTGGAAAGTGATCTCATAATTCTCATTTGTTCAATCTGCACAAAATTATTTTATTTAATTCCCATAATTAAATACTTAATTACATCCACAAAATACTTATCCATTGGGGTCCACTTCCCTTTGGATTAAAGTTCACATGTCTAGCTTGCAGGAAACATAAAACTAGGGGTGTTGCATGTGTGTTATTTCATTGTGCATGTCTGAAATTTTTGTTGTAAATTGTCAAATAATATCTACGGAATAGTATAGTAGGTCTGTGTCTTGTGATTTAGGTTAAAAATTCATGAGAAGTTGAAAATATATAACATAATTTTTACCTGGTATAGAGCAAGATTCATATTAGAGTAGAAATTTGAAGTTGTTTCTTACAGGTCGAAATCTGCATATTAGTGTTGCTGGCTTTCTTCAATACGGAGAAGATGGCTTTCAATGGAATAAGGCTAGAGTATTCCATGGAAAGCACCTCTAATTTTTTTTCATGGAAAGATAACATGGAGGTGGTATTCGATGACAATGGATTTCTAGAATACATGAAGTCAAATGGTGTAAAACCACAAGCATATGATGTCTAGAACCTTGCTAGGGGGAATAAATATTTAGCCAAGTATAGGAGGATCATATTAGAGAAGTAAAATATCATATTATTTCAAATATCCATGGAAAGTAAACTTGGTTCACGATATTGAAAACACTCACCAAATTGTTCGAGAATAGTAGTGACCACATGATGCAGGGGCTTAAGGATAAAATTCTAAGTAACAAGATGCCAAAGAATGACACAATTTCACAGTATCTGAGAAGGTTTGCATAGCTTCATGATGAACTTGGTGGGTTTGGGTTTAATGTCCCTAAAGAATACATGGAAATCCTAGCCCTTCTGTGCCTTCCCAAGAGTTGTCACACCTTGATGATTCGGTGCATGGGAGGGAAAAACTACCAAATTGGGGGCACTTATGGTTTGATTTTGTGTAAGAAGAAATAAGGTGGAATACCGGATATGGGAAATCATCAAAGAGTGAGGCTGAAATAAAAATTACTTTGGATGGAAACGCAAAGAAAGGAAAAGGGATTAAATCCCAATCCAAGCTAGAATATAGTGAAGGGGGCAAGAAAAAATATTTTTCAAAGTGTCCACACAAGAATACAAGAACATATTATATATAGATGTAGCTATATATATTATATATTAAATATTTACACATTTTTAATGGGGGAAATTTTATGAAAATAACACATAAAGATAAAGTTCAGTTGGAATAAGTTTCTCAAATGTCGAAAGTATCCAAATATTCCAACCAATATGGGAGGATGCATTTATTAGAAGGTTCTTGAAAATATATAATTAAATATGTGATAATTAAGAATGTGGGAGAGATGAAACCAATCAACACTTTTAGTAAGGTTATTGTGTAGAAAATCTCTTGTAGTCAACAAACAATTTCAAAGAATCAAAGGATACACTAACACATAACTGAAAACCATGAAAAGTATGAAGGGTGAAAATAAGGGAAAAGTGAAATAATTGTCAAAATAAAATGTGATAAAGGAAAACCTTTCCAAAATTTTATATTACGGACACTTCATTTATTATTAAAAAATGAAGGGATTAGGTTGGGATGCCATCAAGTTTTCAGCTCTACAATTTTCCTTCATTCTCTAGTAATTGTTAATGTTTTTTTTTCATGGAGATTTTTGGTTTGTAAATCCACAACATGAAATCACCTTGATTTATTGGAAATAGATAAAATTTATATTTACAACGATGATTTTTATATTCACTGTGTTGTTCAGGGTTTTTATCAATGTTAAATTGGATTGATTAATAATATTTTGGACTACAAATATTTATAGGTTGATGATGTGTTTTATTTATTAATAATATTATACCTATCAATTTGTACATATGTTACAAGGATTTCAGAGAGCACAACATGATTACCCAAGAATATTCCTTTTTCACATGATAATTTTTTTTTCCTTAAGGTTTAAATGTGTATATGGTCTCCCAGAGCATGGAATATCTGATGATTGGGTGAATGGCTAAGTTACTTTTTGATGTGGAGGTTTCCAGTTCAAAAATCCATGGGCAAGATTCCATCCATTTTAAGCGTTGGTGTAGCCATGTTCGGGTGTGATACGTGGGTGATTCTAATGACGTAGTTGCCCCGAGGTCACAATTTCACAAATGGAAGGTTAATCCTGTAGTCATCTCAGGACTCAAACAACTTGACAAAAACCAAATGTTGATTTGGTTGTTGCATAAATTGTTCATTTTTTTTAAATAGAGATTTCCTCGTGAATTAATCTCTTAGAATATTTAATGTTTTTCCTACGTATTCCAGCTTACAGTTATTTGGAATAAGTTGTTATAGGTGATTTTGTATTAGAATACATCTAGGATTTCAATCCAATTTTTTAATTTTTTTAAATTTTTTGTAGGAACCTCTTGAATTCAGTTCTCTTGATGATTGCAATACCTTTGAGGAGCCAGTGAAGAAAATCCCACTTTCCTTGTGACATTCTATCATCAGTTCTTGGTGGTGGTGACAATTGGTTTAGGGTATTATTATTTGATAATTTAGGGAGCCCAATCGTTTCCAAAAATTTGTTCCTATCGATTCTAATATGAGGAACAAAGTTGCTAAATTTAAAATATATGATTTATAAAGGATTTCATTACTTGCAATCCTTTTGGGGTTTCTATTTTGGGAATAACCTGAAATGTTTCTTTATTTATAGGAATTTTTAGGTATTATGGACTTGAATTCCTCACATGTTATAGTAGATGCCTCACTAGTTGAGAAAATCCATATCTATGTGTTACCATAGCTAGCCATAAATACATATATTTATTAAAATGTACGACGTCTGTTTTCTTAGGTTCAAAACTCTTTATTGTATATACACATAGTCTTTTTTTGGTTTCATGTTACATATTTTAGTGGAAAGGGTTCATATTTATGAACCTCCTCTTCCTATAGCGTTAATATTGTTAGGGAAATAACTTTACATTCATTATTTTAACCATCTCCATACTTACAATAGGTCTTAGTAGCCACAATTTCTTGATAAAAACCTTAAGGTAAGCTCACAGTTGAATCTCTTGCCTCGAATTTCTTGGTTTATTGTTAAGTATTAAAATGAAAATACTAATAGAAATATTATATTTTGCTTTGATATAGGTTAGGCCTTCAAAAACCATATCAAGAATATCTCAATACATCCTCGTCATTATATATATATAATTTACCCTTTTCAGATAAGTATTTCCCTTTCGACTCCTCCTTTCTTTCACGAGCTTTACTATTATGTAGATTGACACCAACTAGGGATAGTCATATTTTCTCTATTTCAACAATTTCAATAGAGTTTAGCATGCTCGACCTCAATTTATTCGACTATCTTAACAATTTAGTATCAATTTCTAACACTCTATATGTCAATTTAAAATGATTAATATGAATATGATGTTATGATATGTATCTTATTCTCTAAAAATTCTTTATAATATGATTTTTTTTTCATGATTACTCAACTTTGAGTATGCATAATTAATTCTATTTAGAATGAGAGATCCATTCACATCTTCACAACCTATTATTCTGACTGTGTAGTGTCCTTTTTAAGTCACCCTTTTGAAAATAATAATGTGGACAATCAGAGAAGCATCTTGGGAAAGAGGAGAAGGTTTTTGTTCCTAACACGCCACAGAATGAAAAGCTCTCTCATTTTTGCAAATAATTTCATGATTAGTGAGACATCGCTCCATATTTGAGGTATATGTTTCTAGAAAATCGAAAATTTTGGCAATTTCACTAGGTCTAGAAGCGTAGTGCCTTGGCACTGCACTTTTTCCTTATGGATCCAAATAACAAATGGTTTACATTTCTAGATATATGGTGGCATCCTAGAAAAGCCAATTTTATCATATTTTTAATTAAGGGCTCACATTTTGAGAAAAATGAGAAAAGGGGGTAAGAAATCAACATTTTGCCCCTCTTTTTTACTAGCGTTGCGCTTCTGGAGACACCTAGGGAGAATAAGTTTTCTAAGGCCCTCCCATCGGTAATTTTCCAAAATAAAAGATGTTATGGAAACTAGACACACATTTCTAGTCTACTGTTCTCTCATATTTCAATTTTTACTTAAGGAAGGTTCCTAAACATGGCCTCCAAAATGGTGTTGCACATTTGCAATTTTCTCATATATTTGTAAAATTTTCAGTGTGTAATTTTCTCCAATTTCTAGTTTGACTTTTGTAAAAGTTAAAAAGTGAAAGTAGATGAATGTAAATATAAATGGTAAAAATTAAGTTGAATATGTGTCTTATCTTCCATTTATTGCTTTGAGGATATGTCTCTTAGTGGTTAGATAAAGGAGGAATTTTTTATGTAACCTCCTTAGTTTGTAGCAGACTTCATATTGATGCATGTACTTGACTTTATTGCTAGAAAATTCGACCTCCAAGGGAGGATTTCGACCTTAGTAACTATATGAGGCCTTTTGTAATCATTTGCAAGGGTTGGAGTCGTGGAAATTGAGCTAGTGTATTTCATTTTGGCAATGTAATACAATGACTACAGAGAAAAGTTGCAACTTAAAATTAGGAATTCATGTGGTGAGACTGTATGACTATGTTTCTCTTTTTTATGTCACTAAATTGAATGATTTCTCTTTCCATTACATATCTACTTCTTTTAATCATTGTCTTTAAAGGTTTTAAGCAATATTAATGAGTAATACATTCCCTGTTTTGATAATATGATGATGTTGTGTTTATTTTCTTCTTAAGGAATGAATTCATACTTCTATGCATGTTCCTATTCTCAGTGTTCATATTAAACAATAACCATAAAGCCTAAAGGGTCATTCAAGCTTCCCTACCTTGCCCTTTTATTCCCCCACAATTTTTGTTCTTAGAACCCTACTAGAGTTTCAAGACTAGCGCTAAAGGTCTAGTTTCATCCAACACAATAATGCAAAACAATCAAACCCCTAGATCTCATTATACCTAGCCTAAAATCTTCATGATCGAGTCAAATTGGATATGAATTTCATTGATAGATCCCTCTCAACCTAGTAGGGCTAGATACTAGATCAAAGTGGTTTATGGTTACCTTTTCTTCTCTCCTCCTCAAACTTCAGAACAATGGTGGAGTGCTAACATCTTGGTGTCGTTTCCAAGGAATGAAAGCTCTATCTTACCTGGGAAATAACGAAAAGAATCAGATATGATTGTTGATGGTGAAAAGTGATTGGACACACAAATACTGAAATCATTCACCTAGCAACTCCAAATTCATTTCAAAACCAAATCTAAGACTCCACTGGAGGGTGAACCTTACCAACAGAAACATCAAAAGACAACATGGGAAGATCAAATATTCAACTAGGACTTCCATCCAAGACATCATGTTCTTTGTCCTGGATTATTTTTTCTCTTTCCCCGAGAATGTCAAGAATTTTTTTTAAAGTATACTCCTTTTGAGAAAAGATCCCAGATCTATATTTGATTCCTTCCCTCTTAAAACTTTGGATTCAAATTATTCTTATGCCTTTAATCTTAGTCAAGACCCTTCTTTTGAATCTTATGATGATCATCCTCCACTTGATGAGCCCCAAGTGATAAAGACTAATCTTACAACTTCCGTACATACTCCTATACCTTGTAAAATTCCAGATAGATACAAACCACTCATCTTACCTTCTATACTCCATGATTTCCCTGAAAACTATTACAAATATCTTCCTAGGTTCAACAAAATATATGGTAACATCAGCGATGAGGAACACATTCAGATTTTTGAGAAATTTCTCGATATTTTTGAGGTTGATGAAGATGATATTAGTATCATGATATTTTCTCTATATGTGCAGGGCGAAGCCAAGAAATGGTTCGAAAACTTTACATTTGTAAGAATTTTTTATTTCCATTAGTTTGTGAAAGTATTCCTTGATAAATGGGTGATAAAGAGGAATCCTTTTATGATTTTATAAGAATATAATCATTTGAAAAGACATCCAATAAAAATAGTGCAATTCTTTGAAGCTAGGTTTAATCGAGTATGCAATTCAATCCCTGCTAATATAAACCCACCTCCTATTTAAGCTCTCTTACAATACAAAGATTTCTTTGATCCATAAATGAAATTTCAATTGATGGAAAGGAATGCTGCAATGCTTGAAAAAATTAATTATAGTGCAATATAAGTGGAAGCTAATCTTCCACTCAAAAGGTTAAAGTTGAAGGCATGAGAAAGGGAGAACATAGAAAAGGAATACCAGACATCTTCATAAGTAAATATCCATATTTTTTAAAGTACCATGGAAGAAGTAATGAAAAAGATCATGATGAGAAATGAATTTTCTATTCAAAAACATCATGTCCCACTTATTGCAGAGGAAGTGGTTGTTGGCCCTAAACATTTTCCTTCAAATCCTAGTTATCATGGATCAAAAAATGATTTCTTTTTCTATTCATTTATGGAAAATCACGAAAACGGATTTTTAGATCAAATTGAGGAGAAGAAATATTCCGATATAATGTGTATATTTGATGACATTAATTATATTGGTGATTTACCCAAGTATGATCATTATGATCATGATTATGTTATTGAAATTTAGGTCGACTCTCCAAAACAACCACTGACATGTTTTTGGGAGGGAGAATTTCAATTACAAATTCCCAAATACAGCACTCAGCCTTTACATATCAATCATGAAAGTGATGAAGAGAATACAAAAAATTAAATAAGTGAAAGCTCTTTGACTTTGAGTTTTGCTTGATTTCAATTTCTGAGAAAAAACTTTCGCAAGATTAAAAATCATCAGTCTTTTAGTTTTGACATCGAGCATGAAGAACACAATTAAATTCTCGATCAGGACTCCTTACCCTTTTTTTCCTCCCCATTTGTGAAAATAAGAGAAAAATATACATAATATGATAAGCAAGTTATCAGTATTTTAAAGGGGCATCCTTCTCATCAATTGGTTGAGGATGCCAATTGTGATATGAAAACTTCATTCGCTCCAGAATCCCAACCACTAAGCTACATTAAGTTTCAAATCACAGATGAAAGATTACGACATGAAACATATTATGAATTGATGCAGCATGACTCTTTATCGTTGAGTTTTGAATAATTTCAATTTTTGAAGAGAAATTTTGATAATATCTCTGAAATAAAGAATCATAGGCCTATATAAAATCATATAATCTCCTTATAACGAATGTATGATAAGTTTCAACAATCTACTCAAGTTCTCCATGATCCAATAGCTAATTTTTTGGATGATATTTCTAATGAAAGTTCTTGTCTATTATTTGGTTATGAGCTTCAAAGAAGAGATGATAAGGCTTCAATCCAACAACCGACTTCATTGTCTTGTTCATCAATAGTCTCATTAAAAATCTCATAGAAATATTTGCAGTCATATCAAGAGAGTAATGAAGAATATTCTTGTTTTTTTGTTGATCATCAGGAAAAATTAGTCATTCACGAGTTTTAGGATCCTTTTTTCAACTTGATGCAGTCATCAAGGGAGGAAAGTGTGGAACATGAAAAATTTATACAAGTTCATTAGTTTCATAAGAAATTATCCACAACAGGTTACAAAAGTTTTCTCATATTTATGCAGATCGAGTAGGAAATTAAATAGATGGTATTTGTGTCCAAATTTCTCATTATTTGGATGGTTTTTAGTTTGAAGATAGAGTTGATAATGATTTAGTTTGGAATACAGTTTTAATGTCTTGTCCATCAGCAATCTCATCACATTTATCACAAAGTTCTCAAGAAATCTTGTAGCCTTGACATGAATGTTTAAAATTGAAAGTTAAGGGAGGCTCGGATGCTTGGAAAATTTTAAAATCAAGGTACGAAGAATACCTAGAGCAGAGAAGAAACGCATTAGGTGGGATGGAAATTAATATGTATTCATATGAAGATCCCTTTGTAGCATTTCTGAGGTTAGCTGGTATCCTCATGCTTTGCAATTTCATTAAGATTCAATATGTTGACAAGTTCTCATGAGAAAGCACTTGCGGATAATTAAACTAGCAGACAAAATGCTTACATGGTTGCATTGGATGTTCCATTGCACTTAATCATGTAATGTATGGATTAGTTCGAGTAGGTGTGATGAATAAGTTAAATTCTCATCATTTGTTTTAAATAGTATCTTCGAGTAAAGTTTGCAGTTAGTCTACAATTCACTTTGTCAGTCAGTTTTCAATATTGAGTCTCATATTTTTTTTACTCCATGCCCAATGGTTAGGAAATTTGGTCTAGGATGTTCTTGACATCTCCAAGGAGCTGCCATCCCCAACTGGAGCCAATGTTAGTGTGTGTCTTTACATCTTCTCACCAGTGATCAATGTGCTCTTATCATGTCTTGTCACGGTCTCATAGTAAAAAAAATTCATTTCATTAGGTCTTCAGGATAAATTCTTGTAACTGGGTATTAGGTCTAGCACTATTTTCACTGCTCCCAAAATTTTCATAGTTATTGTCCATGTCATTACTCAATTTCGTGTATCATCATTTAGAGATTATCATCATCATTTTATTCATCATAATTATTATTTAATTAATTTTAGTGTCTCCATTTGGTCATTATCATTTCAAGGTCACTAAAACTCTTATTTCATGCATAAAATCTGACAATTCGAGGAGTGGTAATAGGCAACCTTCTTCAATAAATTTTTATTTCAGAATGTAATTATATGTTTCCTAATGTAATAAGCACTCCATTTTCTTAAAATATGAAATTCAAGGTTTCATAGAGATTCAAGGTTTCAAACAAATTTACCATGTTCCAAAAAGTTTCAATGTCCAAGGTTATGAAGTTCAAAACATGACAGACATGCTAGAAAAATACATATTGGGCCCATCATCAGTCAAAGGGAGTAATTCCATGTCTGTAGAAGGAAAAAATACACAAACATGTTTCATTCTGACTCCTATTACCTCTTATCATCGAGCTCCTTCCTGCTTTCGTGAGCAAACAAGGTTTGTAAGATCAAATTGGGAAAACTTGGTCAGCGTTGCTCATAGAGACACTGCACTACACTTCTAGAGGAGGCGTTGAATGTAAGAAGACTATGTTGCACACCAGTGGCTTGTGCTAAGCATAGAGCATAGTCGCTCAAATTTTCCATTTAAGGAAAAAATTAAAAATTTTCAAACTCCATTCTAGATTTTTCACCCTCCAAACTTCATAACAAGTAAGTGTATTCATTTTGGTGCCCTCTCTTCCATTGCAAACCAAGAAATAATCATAATCTTTGTCTACTAGGTTTTTGTATGAATTTAATGGTATTTTTCTCCAAATGATGGATCGATGGTTTAAACACTAGTTTCATTGTCCCTACATTTTTTTTGTAGTTTATACACCATATTCATCCATCACATAGCCATTTCCTATCATTTTTCTTATCTTCCTTATTAACCCTAACCCTATTCTACCAATTTGGGCAATTTCCCTAGATAGGACTATGTTTAAATTTCATAGCACATTTCCCTCACTCATTTCCCTTAATTTCACTCCCTAAATATCCCTAAGACCCCTTCCCATCTCCCTAACTTTTTCTACTCCCATCTACCTTACCTAACTCTCTTATTTCATCCCTTTACTCATTTTCCGTATTTTTTCAATCCTATCATCTAGGGTTTCAATCATGGAAGCAAATTCCTCACCATAAGATACAATAAAACACCACAAAGTAGGGATGATACTAAATCACTTCCTCACCACCATAAGATTATTCAAATTTTAGTGAATCACTTCCTCACCATTCATTATAAAATTCTTTGAATATTTCAACTGTCTACAATTTTTCAAAGAGTGGAGGAGGTAGGTTTCTATGAGAAGCTTATAGATTTTTTTGCCACCAATTTGAAGGGAGAAAATCCCACATTGCAAGGATTTATTTCACATATTTAGTAAATAATATCTCTCATTGTACAAGGATACGAAAATGTGGTGAGTATTGGCTCAAAGGCATGAACCTAGAGCTTGAGCAATATAAACCCTACTTCAAATCAGAGTACAAAGGAAACCCTAATCAAGAAGAACGAGAAGGATAAGTTGGATTTTATTATTGATGCATAAATGATAGCATGGAATTGCATCTCAAGTCTCCATGAAGTAATTCTGTAGTAATTTTGAGGAAATTTGCAGAATATTTGGGAAATTTTAGAAATCTTTGAAGGCACATTTTCCAGAAATGTTCTATTTAGCCATCTTTTTTAAGAACATATTGTGGCAAAGAAGAGATTCATTTTGGGAAAATGGAGGAGGTTTTTGTTCCTAAGATACCAAAATACAATAACCTACTTCATATTTTTCATAGGTATTACATAATGAGTGATCTATTCACATATTCAAAACCTATTTTTATGACTCTTCAATGTCCTGTTTAAGTCACCTTTTTGCAGAGAATATTGTGGACACTCAGAGAAGAATCTTGGGAAACTGTAGGAGGTTTTTTTCTAACAGGATATAGAACAAAAAACTCTCTAATGTTTGCAAAATATTCCATTTTTAGTGCGATATTGTTGCACCTTGCAGCCCTATTTTTCCATAAATTCCACAAATTTTGGAATTTCACTTGGTCTAGAAGCGCAGTGCCTTGGCGCTGCACTTTTCCCTCATGCATCTAGATGAAAAACGGTTTAAATTTATAAATCTATAATGGCCTCCTCTAAAAACAAATTTGCTCGTATTTTTCATTCAAGGCTTAGATTTTGGGAAAATGAGAAAACAGAGTCAAAAATCAACATTCTGCCCCTATTTCTGACTCACGTCGTGCTCTTGGATACACCTTGGAGAATGAGTTTTTGAAGGCCTTCTCATGGGTAATTTTCACAAATTCAATATGATCTCAAAACTAGATAGATATGTCTAGTTTACCATTCTCTCATATTTCAATTTTGCCTTTAGGAAGTTGCCTAAAAATGGCCTCCAAAATGGCACCGTGCATCTAGAACTTTATGAGATTTTTGTAAACTTTTCAAAGTGTAGTTTTCTCTAATTTCCACTTTGAATTTTGTAAAAGTTAAAAAGTGAAATTAGATGAATTTAAAAGTCAAAATGTAAATGAAAATGGTAAAAATATAGTTGAATAGGTTTCTTATCCTCCATTTATTATTTTGAGGATATGTCTCTTAGTGGTTAGATAAAGGAGGAATTTGTTGTGTGACCTCCCTAGTGTGTAGCAGACTTGAGATAGATGCAGGAATTTGACTTTATTTCTGAAAAATTTAACTTCCAAGGGGGGATTCTAACCTCGGTAGCTATATGAGTCATTTTGTAATCATTTTTAAGGGTTGGAGTCTTAGAAATTGAGCTAGTGTATTTCATTTTGACAAAGTAATACAATGAATACAGAGAAAAGTTGTAGCTTAAATTTAGGGATTCATGTGGTGAGCTTGTATGGCTATTTTTATCTTTTGTAAGTCACTCCATTGAATGATTTCTCTTTCCATTACATATCTACTGCTCTCACTCATTGCATTTAAAGGTTTTAGGTAGGATTCATGAGAAATATATTCCATGTATTGATAAGATTATGATGTTGTGTTGTAGTGTTTTCCAAGTATGTCACATCCATGTTTTTCATTTTGACGTTTCAAACCAAACCACCATGGTTCATCTTCAGGAAAAAGATCCATGAGTAATTAAGATCTCACGTGATGTATAAATAGGATAAAGGGAGAGATGAATGGAGGGGAAAGGAAAGGAAGCTGACTTTGAAAAGTAATGTGTTAATATTTATTTTAATTTAATTCCTTTCATGATTATTTATTTAATTTGATGATTGTTAATATATTAATTTAATTAATTTGTTAATTAATTAATTAAAAAATTAATTAAATTAATATATTAAGAATCATCAAATTAAACAAATAATAATTAAAGAAATTAAATTAAAATAAATAATAACACATTACTTTTCAAAGTCGGATTCCTTTCCTTTCCCCTCCATTCATCTCTCCCTTTATCCTATTTATACCTCATGTGAGATCTTACTTACGCATGGATATTTTTCCTGAAGATGAACCATGGTGGTTTGGTTCCAAACGTCGAAATGAAAAAAATGGATGCGACAGACCCGCAAAACACTACAACACAAAATATTGTTCGCAAAAGCCTAAAATCTACAATTATGATGTTGTGTTTATTTTCTTCTTAAGGAATGAATTCATACTTTTATTCTTGATCCTAACCTCTTTGTTCATATTCCACCATAACCATAAAGCCTAAAGGTTCATTCAAGCTTGGATACATTTCCCCTTTCTTCCCATGCAGTTTTTTCTCTTATAGCCCTACTAGAGTTTGAAGCCTAGCTCTAAAGGTAAATTTTCATCTATCACAAAAATCCAAATCAAATAAAACCCTAAATCCTATTATACATAGCCTAAAACCTTCATGTTCCACCCAAATTTGTTGTGAATCTCATTGAGAGAGCCCTCTTAGCCTAGTAGGGCTAGCTACTAGGTCAAAATGGTATGTGGTTACCTTTACTGGTCTCCTCCATAGCCTTAAGAGAAATGGTGGAGTGATAAAACAATGATAAGTACAAGTAGCAATATGATTAGCAATAGGTGCCACATAAGTTCTAGGTGGGAGACAATGTTTGGTGACATTTACAGAGGGAGCCCCTCGTTGGACCCCACAAAAGGCTTCACCTTCTTCAAAATGGGCCATACCCCATCACTAAGGCTTTAGGGGGCAATGTATTTGAGCTCAGTATTCCACCATTCCTAGGTTTGCACAAAATTTTCAATGTGGAGTGGCTTCAGCCCTACTTTCCACCATTACTGGACACATCCGACACTGTAGAACAACTCACACCAACAAATTTAAACTGTGACTCCATGAAACAAGCCACAACTGATCAAATCATGGAAACACAAATGAAGAACACCCGTCGTACAAGATCCATCTATATCAAGTTTTAAAAGAAAGTCAAGTCCTTCACTAGGGCAAGTGGTTCACTAGGGACGAGCTTTAAAAGAAATTTCCTCACTTCATCCAGGCTTTGCAAGCGATGGGGAACATTTCTTCCTAAAAGGTGGAGGAATGATCCATGTGAATATTGGTGGAAGCAGACCTATTCCACCTAGACCTCCATTCCATTTTATCAGTTTCCTTGTTTATACTAGTATTTACTATTTTTTGCAGTTTTTTGGGTCCTGCACTTCTGGAGCAGTTTTGACCCCCTTAACAGTGTTTTTTGAGGTCCGCAATAGGAATAGAGCCATAGGTAGGGGGCTGAAACAAATAATGTAGTATCAAGAGAGATAATTCCAATGACATATTGTATGCACCAAACAAAGATAATATTACTAGGTTACGATCGCGAGAAATTGGTTTCCCAACTAACCCCATTGGGGCCTACTAACCCTTGCCATTCCATCTCCCAGGGAAAAGGTTTTGGTTTTTTAGGGTCTTCACATGTTTTTCAATAAAAAAAGAGATTTAGACTCATTGTAACATATTTTAGAGGCATCTAGTGGCCACATATCTTCTCAGAGATAAGCTAACATTTCCCTAGCTATTTTATTTCCATTATTTCTATACGCATATTTCAGTTATTTGATATTAATGAAATGAAGTTTTATTCTGCTGCATTTATGCATTTATGTTTATTTCAGTATATCCGACATAAGTCTTGATAAATACAATCCCTTTCAGTGGTAGTTGATAAATGAGTGATGATAGAACTTCCTTCAAATAGTAGTCGATAAACTTACAAGTGGTAGCTTGTGGGACATTGATGTAATCAAGTTGAAACTTGTAATAAATTGAACATTGATGTCTTTTGTTTATGTTTATCGTGTTCTTTTGATATTAGGTTTTTCATGATTTAGTTGGGTTGTTGATCCATGAACTATTGCTAAAGTGATTCAAAACTATAATTGTGATTTTTTTTTTAATTTGGTCACACTATTGATTCACCACCCTCTCAGTAATATCATAATTTCCATTATTTCTAAAACCATGGTCAATAGTATATGCCTATATTTATTTCTCAAAAGAGTACATATTCTTCCTCCTGACATGAAAATATCATCTTTCATACTCCAACGACCTTATTAAGAATACATGGTAAACATCCATAGGGATGATGTCACATAGCATCACATCCTTGTAGATTTTTCTCTACAACTCTAACTTACTCTGTTCATTTACGAGGATGTGATGTCCATTTTGTAAACATGTCACCTGA
The DNA here is from genome assembly GCA_034641835.2 of Pinus albicaulis. Lineage (NCBI taxonomy): Eukaryota > Viridiplantae > Streptophyta > Pinopsida > Pinales > Pinaceae > Pinus > Pinus albicaulis. The sequence continues at coordinate 501,746,610 of CM076579.1, forward strand.
TAAGGAGTGGGGTGTGTCATCCTTTGTAGTCCTAATTTCTCCACCATTTCCATAGAGACCAAGTTATATGTGTTGTTGCTATAAATAATTACATTGCAATATTTTCCCTTGGATTTACAAAATATTCGGAATAAGTTCCATTGTTTTGCTAGCTCTTCCTTCTGCCTTTATCCTTTAATTAAATTCCTCTTCAATAATAGGGATTCAACCAACTCCAGATTTTACTCTTTTACCTCGATTTTTACAGCCTCATCCTTAGCTTTTACAACATGCACTCTTCTCTCACTTGCTAATTTGTTTTTTGGGATTTTCCATGAAATATGACCTATTTTTCCATATATGTAGCATCTAAATTCCCTTTATCTACCTCTTCCTCTCAGGAAAAATATCATGCCTTGTGAATCTCTGCATCTTGAACATTGGTTGCTTGAATTCCTTGCTACTTCTCTTGGGGTTTCAACTCTTCGCTTGTTAAGAGAGCCTTTCCCTCCAACTAGACTCCTTCCTCTAGTTCATTGGTTCTATTTCATAGCCAACTTTTCTTCTACCCTTAATTTTTCTTGGTAATAATCCTCCACAATCTTCAATCAAAAGAGGAAAATTCATCTTGGATTTCATAACTCTTGCCCTTTATGTATTTTTCCACCCTATCCAAATATTCCTCAATGTGACCTACTCTAATATTCAACCTGTAGAATTCCTTTATATATGATTTCACCATCATTGATTTTTACCTCAAGTTTTGTAGTTTTCTGAATAAATTCGCCTAATAATTCTTGGCCATAAACTTTCTATTGAATTTAACCAATCTTCTATGCTATTTTTTAATATTCACTTTCCCTTTTTTTCTCCAATCTTCGTACAACTGATCCCACCATAGTGTTGTGTGGCCCCTTAACCTAGTCACAATGTGCTTGAAATGTTTGTCTTCGTCAGCATCCTCCTAATGAGAATGCTTGTCTAGGGTGTTGATCTAATCTAGTAGCTCTTAAACATTCAAGTTGTCATCATATGATGACACTTCCATATTTGGTATGGTCTTGAACTTGGTAACCAAATTTATCAATTGTTCATCTAGTTTCTCCCTTCCTATAGTTTCTTCCACCTATTACTCATAACTCGTGTCCTCACTCTCAATGACACCTCCGACATCAAGTTATCGTATTTGGAGAGTCTTTTTGGACTCTATTCTTTCCTAGATATGCCTCAACTCCAATCTCAATTCCTCATCCCATATACTCCTTTCTTGACCTCCAGTTTTAAGTGACATAGTAGAAGAATAATTTTTAATAGCTTCTCAAACTATTTTACTTGCTATAGGCTTTGCAGGGCTCAAAATCTCTGATACCACTATGACACAGCACAAGCATAATCCCTCTCTTCTTCCTTTCTCTTGTTTTTATTTGGAAAGATCCCAATAAAATACGTCGAAATATTTTACTTCCCTCTTCCTCCACAGAATAACTTTTCAATTTTATTTATTTATTTATTTTAATTTTTTAATTTTATTTTTTATCTATATATTAAAAAAAAACAATTAAATGTGGATTTTTCAAATATAAGACCGAGTCAAGGTTCGACTAGAGCTAATATACCCACACAGAATAAAGGTCCAGGATTTTTTTTTTTTTGAGGATTAGAGCTCTTCAAATTCAACAAGTGTGCTCGCCCAATATGCCAACCTCTTACTATTTAGCGAGCCCCACCTGCATGAGGTCAGAACACAACTATTTTTGAAAAATTCAAAGAATAAGAAGGGGGCTAGGAGGGCCGACTTCCAAATACTTCCTACCACTTCAAATTCAACCTACAATTTGGGAATGGCGCATTTATAAAACTCACTTCCATCATGCGGATTTATTGAAAGTCCATCAAGGTTTCAATTTTTTTTTCTTTTTAACAGAATATTCACTCTAAGAAATTTGAGCATACAAATTATGGATAAGCCTCTCTAACACAAACCAAATTTGTTATTATATGGATACTTTCCTCAATCCAATGACTATTTAGGGATACATTTGTTTCCCTCTGCTCACCTCTCTAGTGTTTACATAGGATGCAGAGCATTGTAGTTCTCAAATAAATAACAAAACTACAGACACTAGTATAAACCCAGAATCAAATAACATCATATCATATGATGATTTCACTGATGACATAAAATAAAGTACTTTTCACTTCTGTCCCTCCACGCCTATGAGGTCTTCGGCCGTATATATTTGTATTCAATAAAGGAACATCTTCCAAAAAATAAAAGGAGACGCTTCTAATAGAAGCCTCCCTAAAAATGATAGTTGGGCTTCTGTAGAATCTCTCTACGAACAACCTAACTAACTATCCAAACAAAAGAGAGACACGAAGAAAGAAAAAAAACATGTGGGTGTAGTTTTCCTTGAAGGGACACGTAGGCAAAAAAGTATGAATAGAAAGAAATATTGGCATGGAAAATTTTCCAAAAATCAAAAGGTGGAGAGATGAACCTGGATCAATATGCAACCATCACCAACATAACTTTGGTCAAAAGTCAGGAAATATATATGAATTAGAATATGATTAGAACCACATCGTACTACCAATAGAATATGCAAAGGAACAATTAAACTTCTTTAAGAAAAATGCACATCTACACATTTGATGGCTTCATGCCTTCCTTCCCTTTCAATTTATATGATTTTCAGCGTTGTTACCATGTTTGAATTCAAATTGAAATGCATATTCTCTTAGGTATGGAAAAAAAGTTGGGGTGTACCTCTTAACCATACTAAAATATTTATTTTTCTAAATTTCAAAATTACTTTTATGGTAATTAACTATATCTAAACTTGTAATGCTTTAATAACCTTATTATCTTTTCCTATATTTTCCACATTGTTTCCTATATTCATTTAATTTGAGAAAATAGTTACTCTGGGAAACATCCCCAATTTGGTTTACCTAAAAAATAAGTCAATATGAGATCAACTAAACTACAATTAGAGGCACATAAAAAAATACTAGTACACACACCCCGCTCATAAAAACATGAAAGAAAATAAAATATACTTGGGTCTACATGAACTCCATAAAATTTTTATTTGATAAATGTTCAAAATATTAAGAAGATATCAAATTACTTATATCTAAATTCATAGAACCATGGACTTCAGTAATAATTGTTTAATAGAAATGAAGCTAATAACTAATGACTAGTTCTAAGATTCTCAATTATAAACAAATTTCTAATACACAATAACTCATTTAAAAAATATTTAAGAAACAAAAAGAAAACACTAAAAGCTACAAATAAATACAAATTCTTAATTAAAAGTAAGTTTTTTTTAATGTAGATTTAATTTTTAATACACCACAATACCACAAATAAAATGTACATGTTAGAATGCGAGGATAAAGAATCCCATTTGATTACGAAGAACTTACATACACTAAGAACCCAGTCACCTACTAGCCGAGACCACCCACTAAAATAATAAAATTGGAAGAAGTAAAAACTAGAATAATAGAATGACCATTTGAAGAGATAAGAAAAAGGCTTCAAAAGGAAAACAAAATTCTATTGTGACGCTATAAATATTTCACTAAGAATGGATTCAACGCACCAACCCTAAATTATCCACTCTCAACATCGATCACTAGGTTTAAGCCAAAAGAGGAGGCAAGCAAGAAATAGGTTTAAGCCAAGAGAGGAGACAAGGACTAAAGGGAATTCCATTATTACCCTATAAAGTTTTCACTAAGAATGGATTCAACTGTAAGATTCCAAACAATAAAAATTTGGATAGATCTAAAACATCTTATTGTTCTCATTTAATATAATCTTTCATCAAGAACCAGAACATAAGAAATGCAACCATCTATTTATATTATTATTCACTGAAAGTTAAATACATGCCCAGACCATAAAATCCTACAAATGGCATGCACAACTCCTTGAAAATGACAAATATAAGAAATTGAAGCCCACTTGTGAATCCTGGATAGATTCACCACATAAACATCACCGCGGGGTTTTCGTCCCGAGATCAATGATAGAACTGGTCATGCCAGGTTCTCAACCCAAAAATAATAAGATAGATAATCTAGAATGCTATAAATGCCTAGCTTCTCTCCCCTTTTATAGGCTTGATGGGTCAATACCAACAAGAAATACCATGGGTCAATACCAACAAGAAATACCATGGGAAAATACCACGGTAAGTACCATGGATTGATTCTATCCACTTTGACTGGATCAAGAAAGGGAATATTACAAATCCTCTCGCCCAAAGATTGCTTGTCCTCAAGTGATCCACTTCTATCCACAAAAAAAGCATTTGTACATTGATACCAGGATCCCATACAATCTGATGTGCCCTCCATGTTGAATAGTCTTGAATGGATCCTTTGATACCTGGATCCCAAACAATCCTTTGACCAATCCTTTCTTCAATGGATTTTCCTAGATCCCAAACAATGCTTTCCCCAATGGATTCTCCCAGATCCCAATGCCACCTAAATCCTGGGACCTATGGGTTATGGTACCATTCCAGCCTTCCATCACTGCCTGCACCAAAGGGCTCAAGTTGCAATATGCCGTCAGCTACGAGTATCCTCCAAAGAATAAGCCTATCGATAGAATACCAACTCATAATCTCTCGCCAATCCATACATGGGGAGGGATGAATATCTGCAAATCTACTATGTTGATGTTGTTTGATGCTAAATTCATGCTTCTCTACTTGGTTACCCAAAATCATGCAGTTGGAGAACTCTTCCCTTCTCTTCCCAATGTATAAAGGTGGGTTGTTGGTAGTGTTGCAAGACTTATCTATGTATTCCTGTAGAGGGCTGCTCTGGAACTCCCAATCGTACTCCTCTTGCTGCCTTATGAGTAATTTGAGTCGTTCTTCAACAATAAACAACTTGGTCTTTGATTCGGCACATACCCCTATGAGTTCCTCAATTTTTTTGTTCTCCTGTAAGGAAATGTCTCGAACTGTCTAGACTTTCTGCTTCAACAACATAAGATTTGTCTTGAAATGCTTGATCCTTTCTCGAAAGTCTTCTACTGGAAATTCTAGTGTTGTGCTGACTGTCTCTGTATATGTTTGCACCCGATGCCCAACAACCACATCTTCAACTTCAGCCTTTTACCAACTCTTTAGGAATGGTCTATTTTGCACATTATGTTTGTCATGCTGCTCCTCGTGATCATACTCATCATGCTAGTTCACTATGGCTAGATCCTCACTCAAATCTCCCAACTCTCCTTCACCTGTGGAGATCATCTGTTCATCCCTTTCAACTGTCGAACATAGATGCATTGGTGGAATTTTATCTATACTTGATTTTTCATATTCTTCATGAATATTACCCTGGGGATCTACGAAATCCATTGTATAGGAATCAACCTCATCAATGGAATTAGGTAGAATTTCCTCATGCACTTCTAAATTTTTGTCGTCCTACAAGCCTCCTTGAATAATGTGATGATCTTGCTCACCATCCTGAAGATCAATAGACCCATATACAAAAGATTCCCCATGATTTGTATTAATATCCTCTTCTTTTGTCTTTGTTGCCTTCTTCTTATCACCTGGACATGGATGGTTAAGGGCTCAAGGTCCCTTGCAGATAAAGCATAGTCCTCTCCTCCTTAGTTTATTGTTACTACAGATTTTGTTATTTCTTTGATTATCATTTTGGTCTATAGAGATATGGCTACTTAAAGGACCATATAACCTCACTAGTAAATCAAGAATTTTCTTGTTGTTTTTCAAAATTTCTTCAAGACGACCCATCTTCTTCCATACGCAAACAGGAATGTATTAATTTTTCATAGGAATATTTTGTCAATCATGCCTTGAAGACTTATAAATGATTTTCCTTTCACTTATGTCTCCCAATAAAAATAATTTACTAAAAAATAAAAATCCAACTAGGGTGATAAATATCACCGAAGTGAGAAATGCTCGCTAGGGTGAAAAATAAATTTCACCAAAGTTCCTTGCATAAAACTCTCAGGGATGCACAACTCTTATACCATTCTAAGATTCTAAACAATAAAAATTTGGATAGATCTAAAACATATTAGTGTTCTCATTTAATACAGTCTTTCATCAAGAACCAGAACACAAGAAATGGAGCCATTTTATTTATATTAGTCACTTAACGTAAAATACATGCCCAGACCATAAAATCATACAAATGGCATGCACAACTGCTTGACAATGACAAATATAAGAAATTGAAGCCCACTTGTGAATCCTGGATGGATCCACCACATAAACATCACCGCGGGGTTTTCGTCCCGGGATCAATGATAGAACTGGCCATGTCACATTCTCAACACAAACCTAATAAGATAGATAATCCAGAATGCTCTAAATGCCTAGCTTCTCTCCGCTTTTATAGGCTTGATGGGTCAATACCAACAAGAAATACCATGGTTCAATACCATGAGAAAATACCACGATAAGTACCATGGATTGATTCTATCCACTTTGACTAGATCAAGAAAGGGAATATTACTTCAACACACCTGCCCTAAACCATCTACCCTCTAAACCATCGACCCTGAAATACGGTCTGTGGGTTTATGCCAAAAGAGGAGACAAGGAGGAAAAAGAAACGGGTCGTGAAATTCTCGATAATCCAACTATCCACCTTTATGATGGAGGAGAACAATAAATAAAACTTCAAAAAAGGTGATTTGCAATTACTTGTCATATCATTATAAGAAAGCAATACCATTTTAGGATCCACAGGAGCGAATATAAGATCGACAGGATTGAGTTGCTGTAGTTTTTCATTCTGCTGCCAGAGGGTTAGAATATAATTTTATGAATGTCGGCAATGTCAAATTGGTTGTCATTCCTTATTACATCTTTATTCCATGAACCATCGTATTTCCAAAAGTCAAATGTATTGTTCTGAGTTCAAGCGAATCTGTTCGTGAGTTAGTACACTCTCTATATAAATCTCCAGTCCTTCTCTAACATGTGTTCATCGAAGGAAGCTTTTGTCTTCTTCTCCGGTGTTAGCGTCGTCGGGGATCATGACGGGACGATATATTTGGCAAGACCCTGCAAGAGATAATAAAGAGTTGGATTCTTTGTCAAGAACACACAAACTTGTATTGTTTACTATCATATATCCTCCTCTCCTCTCATGTGGTCTCATGTGCTATAATGTTAAAATTTGATTTTGTGGGGAGCAAGTTTAAAAATTCTTTTTCATTGCCTTAGCATGTTATAGCATAGTCTTCAGTCTTCTCATGTACTCTCTGTGCCGCTATATGTTTTTGGTTCAGGTTCCAAATTTGTTGGTGTTTGATTCTTTACTGCTTTTTCTTGTGTTGTCTTTGGCATAGATGTTCCAGCTCCTAATTGTTATATTTTATTATGGTGCTTGGCTTCTTATGTTGAAGTTACGTTCGGTTTCTCAGTATGGAAGGGAGGAGGTTACGGGGAGCTCTCTTCAGTCCAACCAAAGGCCGTGTGGGGATGATTCAACTGCTGGTTCATGGACTCTATTATCTTGTAATGTTCGAGGCTCTGTATTCGTGGCAAGATAATGGTGTGCATGACACGGGAGTCGTATTGCCACTACGCTGCTTTTACTTGGAATGAAGAGAGCTCCCAGAAGGTCTACTGCCTATTTATAGTTGATGAAATTATATTTTGTTACTTCTCATCTAGAAATAGATTTAATAATGTCATTTGTGGTCTGAATAGCTATAAATCTCTTTGCTTGCAAACCGCGAATAACACAATAAAAGAATTGTATGAATCCTTCTGAAGCTTTTTATGATTTTTTCGTACTCGTAAGATTTATTACACTACGTTATGCTAACGACTTCACAGGCCAAGCTAGGAACTTCGGGCCGTTACTCAAGAATTGATATCCAAAATTTTACATGTGCCTGAATGGACATGACCACGAATAGCCAGTCATCAACTCCAATCAAAGAAAAGAAAAAATAGGACGTAGTGCTTTCTTGTGATTAGAGACGAGGCAAATTGTGTCATGGATCCAATGCTATTAAACGCATTATAGCTTGTTCTATTTTGCAACAGGTTATGCATATCAGTTCTTCTTATCACGCTAAGCGATCTATGTTACGTTATATCAATATTATGAGGCCTTATGTTCTGTTTTTGTACTAATCAAATGGTTCTACATTAACTTTGGAAAAACTTTTTATAAATGCAAAAATGGCTTGCAAATTTGTTTTTCCACGGTAAACAATATGATCTCCTTTATTGCGGCTTTTCATTATTGAATATTAGGAAGCTTTATGTTTCGACTTTATGTTCAATGAATTGTTTCTATTAATTTAAAAAAAAAAAAAAAAAAAAAAAAAAACTTTCCAAATAATCTGGTCTGCTATCTATAAGATGTTGTATTGTTTTCTGAATGAAAATGAAGAGTTATAGCGAATCTGCACGGGAGAGGGCGCTGCCTAATGGCTTCCTCGGCCCACATATAATGCTCCTCGTATGGGCACCCATATAAAGCTACTCATTCAAGATCTACGCCCCTCATTCCAGGTCGATCCTGCGCCTCTCGCAACCCTCCGCCGGCTTGTAAGGGAAATCTTATAGTGTTCCTCTCCCTCTGGAAATAAGGAACCCTCGACACATGACACATAGCATGCTGCCCCTTGCTTGACCAATCATAAATTCTTCGCCCTCAAATGGTATATAATTAAGACCGGGCATCTTTCAAGCATGTAGTACTTAAAGAAGTCTAGCGGTATATAAGAATCAGCGAACCACTGAATCTCTAACGCCTCATAGTAGTGATAGAATATCTCAATGTAACAATCCAAGTACTTTGAGAGATTAGATGCCTCGATGCCTTCCTTTCCCTAGTTATAAAGTTAGAATGCACGTTTATAGATTTTATGGCTTTATGCTTTTCTAGTATTTTTATGGTTTAATGTATCGTTATCGAACTCGAATTAAAATTTAAGTTTAAATGGTCTGAGTTAGTGAAAAAAAATTGGATCTTATCTCTTATACATCAATCATATATATATTTTATTGAATAATTTTATGATTTTTTTCATAAATTTTGACAATATTATATATATTTAAATAACTTTTAAAAAACATGATGAAGATATATTCCTTTATATTTTAACTTCGCTTTTCCATGATAAAAATAATAGTAGTGATAGAATATCCCAATGTAACAATCAAAGTACTTTGAGTAATTGGATGCCTCGATGCCTTCCTTTTCCTAGTTATAAAGGTAGAATTCAAATTCCATTAAAGGAGAATCATGTTTGGATGCCTCATGCCTTCCTTTTCCTAGTTATAAAGTTAGAATTCAAATTCCATTAAAGGAGAATCACGTTTATAGATTTGATAGCTTTATGCTTTCTAGTATTTTTTATGGTTTGAAAGTATTGTTATCGAACTCGAATTAAAGTTTTAAGTTTAAATGTTACGAGTTAGTGAAAAACATTTGGAGCATATCTCTTATACATCAATCATATATATATATTAAGTTTTAGAAAATTCAATTGAATAATTTTATAATTTTTTCCTATAAATTTTGATAATATTATATATATTTAAATCATTTTAAAAAATCATGATGAAGAATATTCCTTTATATTTTAAATTCTCTTTTCCATTATAAAAATTGATTTGATTTTCTCTAAAGCTAAACAATACATATGCACAATGGTGATACATATACATATGCCGGATGAGAAAGAAAGCTCATAAAAAATCAATGTAAGAAAGTAGAATTAATAGACATGCGATTACTGCTAACCTTATTTGCATTTAAAAAAATGTCGCCTTCCGTTTAATGGTTATGAACATTCAAATTCATGCCTCCACACAGCGTTGAACATTCCTCGGATATTTCTTTGATTCTCATATTATTTAGCTTCCACTTTCCATATTCGTTTGCTTCTTTCCGCGCTCTCCCAGTACCAAATGTATACTATTCTTATGCGAGTCCCACTGTGCAAGGGTTAATTCTCCGAATGGTTACCAAAACTGGCATTATGGTTACGAAGATCCTCAATGGTGGTCTAAGATAATGACTGGAGCGAGTATGAAATGCTTTGGAATTTGGGTTGCCTCCACGACAATTTTTCATCCCTCGATTTTTCACAACAAAGTCACTCTGGGTCAAGGTTCTCTGTCGAGTTTTGGCCCTTATACAATACCCACTTCAGGATTCAGTTATCATAGCCTAAATTCTTGTCTCTAAGGAGGATATCCTAAGGTTTTTCCTTACTTGGACTGCAAATTATTTAGGGTTTTTAAAACTGAAGAGAGGTTTGTAGAGTGGTGAATAGAATGGCCTATGCAACTCAACGTCCAAGCCCAACCAGAGTCGGTAAGTTGCCATGACACCTAGAAGGTAGGATACCCAAGCCCTCACGGTGGTCTAGGTCAACCCCAAGGAGCTATCCCCCAGATAAGCAGATAAGCACCTTTGACTGCTTGGATAACAAGAATAGATAAATGTCTGGACTAATATGAGGAAGCTGATACATAGGAGACTGCCTTACGATAGAGATAAATCAGAGTGTCTAGAATTATTGCACCGTATCAGTTGGTTGGAAAGACTCCAGTAAGGAATGCTAGAAGAGTTGGAAGATCAATCTGGTTAGATAGCTCGTTTAGGATCTCGAAGAGCTTCCCAGACACCACGATTTGGTTAGACAATTGATATTGGGTCTAGAAGAACTCTGTCGGGCCTTGGGAGGACCTTTGAATGGCCATGCTAGCCGCAGATGCTGCAGTGATAGTCCTGATCACAATCCTATTTATGATCACAGGGCTCATTTTGTTATCTATCCTTAAAACTCACTTCATTTCCTAGTCCCCTCGTCCCCATGCAAAATAGAGGACCAAAATTGGCCACCCAGACCCCAAGTATTGACTCTGATTCCTCCCACTCTCCAAACAAGTCCCGATTTACCTCATTATGGCATAAATGGGTGGAAAAATTTATTATCTCCAGGCTATGTAAATATTTTTTCTTCCACTTCTGCAATCGACGGTGGCTCTGTGGAGCCAGTTTTTGTTCATGTTGCTACCACCTCTAACCTTCTTCCTCATCCCAATTCCTCTCTACAATTTCCGACAAGATTTTCCAGTCACCACCCTAGACTCCTTCCTTTTTTATCTCACCAAAAGTAAAATCCACCTAACCCTGTGACCTGTTTATTTCGCACAAGTCCGCTTGTCAGAGTTCTCCCCTTTCAAGAATAACATGAACATCAGGATCCTGCTCGCTGACATATACAACTTTGAAAAGATTCAATTTAACCTTCTAGAGGGTCATTCTTCCTTACCCCCTCTGACATTTCTCTCTTCTCGCGACACCCATTAATGGACATTTATGCCTTTTGAGCAACTCCATCTCATCGCTATATTTAGTCATCTAATATTGGACAAGAAAATCAGCGTTAGGTTGAAAAAATATTTTGTGTTAGAATTGAGTCATCATATGTCGCATTGCCCATTATGGGTGACAATGTGAACATCCAAGATTCAGAGAGCTCAACATATGAAGCACTAATTGTTGCCACCTTGGATGCAGAGAGGGCCTTCATCGCTGGCTTGGACAATGGACCTTGGAATGGCAATTTTTAAGATTTGAGTGACACCTATGGTAATGTAAGAAATTAGTCAATATGTCTCAAGTCAAATCACTCGGGTCATAATCTCACAAGGGCAGACTGAGGTCACTCAAGAAAAAAATTCCTCAAGCCTGCAACAAAGATTAAATTTGTAAAATTCGGTTTCAATGACCTCTGGGGCAGAGTTTCCAGCCTTCAAATCTATGCCTTAGTGGATCGCTGGATCTTTTAAGAAATCCAAGTGAAATATATGATGGAATGGGTCAAAACTTCTTGCGGTCCCCTACTTGGATATACACTGAAATTCAGCCAAATGATGAATTCCTGGTTCTATATACACTTTCTACATTTGGATGACTATGATAGAATCCTCAAGCGCACCTGAGTCCGCGATCACAGCTTCCTGCAGCTCCTCCCATGGTATTTTGAATTCAACCCAATTCTGGAAACCTCACAAAACCTCGCAAAGAAAAACTTCAAGGGATTCCCCTAGAATTTTGAACTCTGAATGCACTAGAAGTAATTGGGAATTCAATCAGTTGTCTATGCTACATCGATCCGGCTATCCTAGGCACCAAAGAGGAGAATTTCTTGGTTGTTGGTGGAGATAGTTTTCTCTGGAGGAGTGCCAGGAAACATACACCTCGAGTGGGAGAAAAGGATCCATAGAGAAAGGATCGACTACTCGGGACTACCTTTTCGCTGCCTCCTGTGTCATAACACTAGACATCTAATGGAGAGATTCCCTCTCGAGCATAGGAAGAAGACTTCAAAGTGGTCCAAGCCTGCCATCCTCCTTTCGAGTCCTCCGCCTGCATCTTATGTTTCGCTGACTACTAAGGGTAAGAAACTCTCCCCTCTGGCTAATCCTTATTACCAAAAGTCTCCATATACTTCTATTTCATTCTCTATGACACACTCCATTGACCACAGAAATATTTCCCACCCCTTCATAGCTAACTCTTCTCCTATCGACCTCTCTCTCACTGATCTCGTGGACTCTTTATCAAAACACGCGGATGGGTCGCGCCCCCATCCTGACCATCTTCCCTCGTTGTACCTTACACCTTATTCAACCTTAAGCCCTCTCCTGGAATGTTCCCCTTCCATGTTAGCCCTCGATCTTGCCTCGCTGCCTCTATCCACGAAATTGGAAAATGCTGACCCCCGTGACTCCCCCCAGAATTGAGTGGGTAACGATGTTGATTTCGTGCTTTGCAACCCGAATATTGGCATTGATACTCTCACTGTTTATGATCAGATTATTTTTGCCCCTCCTTTGATCATCTCTCAAGCCTCTGCAACCAACATCAGAGTGTGAACAAAATCAAATAATGGCACCAGGTATTTCAGGGGTCGAGTGAAATCCAAAAATTTATTTCTATATGGACTAGATGGGTTCTGAGATATCCCCATCCCTTCCTCTGCTGACCTTTGGGTGCTTAGAGCATGCCATCCCTCCCTGGGTTCCAAATGAATTGTATCCTCTCACTAAACATTCGAGGGAAAACTGGCCACTCAAAATTCCTTCGCCTTAAATCTCTTCTCTCTAAAGCCGAACCTTTCATTGTAGTTTTTCAGGAAACTTTATGTCCCTTAACAAAAGCCTTACAATATTTTCTTGCTTTTCGTCCAGGTTGGCATGAATTGGGCATAGAATCGACTAGAAAATTGGGAGGCATGACATCAGTATGGAATCTGTGCATGGCTAAACTCCATACATACATGTTCGTTGGAGGAATCATCCTATCGGGAAGTATTAGAGGATACCGTGAATATTTTCACATGATTAAATTATATGATCCTATTGAGCTCAAGAGCTCTTTTTGGACTCGGATGGAAGCATCAACAATCTTGAGAATCAACAAACTTATCATAGCATGCGACTTGAGCTCAACCATATCAGTAGGGGAGATTTGGGGCTGTCACTCTCAAAAATACCCTCTGGAAGCTCACATATCCCAAATTTTTTATGATCACCACCTTGTGGACATTTTCCCTATTCCTCTCACGTCGAAATGGAAAAATCATTGATCTGAGGATGAATTCATTGGAAAGATGTTGGACAGGTTCCTTGCGCACATGAGAGTAAGGGAAATGTTGGGCAACTTGAGATCGTTGGTTGTCTTGGCCTCATTATCAGACCATCATCAAACCTATCTATCTTGGAAAATGGAGGTTGTCAAATAGGGGCTCCATTTTAAATACCATAAAATCTGGCTTCAAGATCCAGACTATTAGTCCCTCGTCAAAAAATTATGGAAGGAAGAGGCACCATTATCAGAGGGCATGGCTTGGAACAATATCCCACAGAAAATCCACCAGCCAAAAGGGAGAAATAACTCTGGAGAGTGAGAAAGGAAGGAGGCCCTGAATTGGGAACTTCAGGTCATATCCAAAAGGGTGTTTTGGATCTACAACTCTCTAAATGAAGCTTTCCCAGACCCTCTTCTCCACAAATTCTTGGAAGATCTCGAAAATCAAAAAACATAAATGTTGAGGATTCAAGACACATCATGGAAATTAAAAAATAGAGGCACTTGGTTGAAGGAAGGGGACTTAAACACTAAGTACTTCCATCATTGTGCAAATGGCAGGAAAAACAAAAATGAAATCTAGAATATATAATCATTTGAATGTATTATAATTCACTTATTAAAATACATTCCATTTGAGGCTTTTCAATATTTATTGAAGTTATTCATGGTTGAGAGGGGGTCTGATCATTCATGCCAAGGATGGGCACTACAATATTATGAAATAATGTTCAACTACTCGACAAATCTGGAGTTGGGAAGGGAGATACCAATTGAAAAAATCTTGGGGGTGTTAAAATCCATTTCTCGGGACAAGAGGCCTGGCCATGATGGATGTCCAGCTCAGTTTCTCATCCATTTCTTCGACCTGATGTGGGAGGAAATCTGTGAAGTGGTGGAACTATACATATCGACAAGGGTTGTTCCATGGCAACATAAATTCCACCTTTCTCTCCCTTATCCTGAAATCGTCCAGTCGAATCCATTTCAAGTACTTCCGCCCAACTGCACTCTGCAATGTGATCTATAAAATCACATCAAAGTTCATCACATGTCGTATGAAAGAGATTATTTCTCAGTTCAACACAAGAGAGTAATTATGCTTTCTTCAAAGAATATCGATCCATGATGTAGTTGCAGTAGCCCAAGAGGTAATGCACTTGATTCACTCAAAAAAATGGAATCCATCATCATGAAGGTTTATTTATTTAAATATTTTTATTGTGTGTATTGATTGTTCATTCAGGTAATCCTTATTAATATTGGAATATTTATCTCCAATACCCAATGGATAGCAGCCTGCATTTCATTTTTCAAATATGTTTCCAGAATCAAATGTTTTCCCCCAAAAAATTTGAAGGCATGGTGTGGACTTCGCCAGAGATTCCCCCTCTCCCCGCGTATCTTCATTCTAGTGATGAATGTGCTCAGCTCTATTCTCAAGGAGGCTTAGTGGTTTGGTTCCTTTGAAGGCTTCTCCTTTTCTCCCACTATTAACATATCTCACTCTCCTTTTTTGGTCGACCTCCTATTCTTCGGCAACCTAATAAGAGCTCAATGAATCCATATCCACTTCTTTTTTCTCTGTTTTGGGGCATCTTCTAGGCTGCTAATATGTTGAAATATTACTTTCAACCGCTACACTGTATAATAAGCCGCCTTCTAAAATTGTTTTCAAAATCGCTTACAGTAGTAACAGCTTTCATTTTCCTTCTCCAAGTTTTACTACTCAGCTGCTTGCTATTTTGGTTGAGGAGTCAAATTTAATTTTTGAGATCAGGGTACATAGATCTCTGTTTGGAAAATAGAGGTTTTTGTGTTGGCCTCTATACATTTAAAATAGAGTGGTATTTTTTTGTTTAAACGCAGGAGATTTTGAACACGAGAGTTGTTTTGAAATTCGGTGGTCCCCATGACCACGTCAGCAGCTAGCAGGAATATTGGTCCCCATGGCCAAGTCATCAGTCCAATCAGCAGGTAAGATGTGTGGCAGCATTTCATTGGAGCAGGTGATTTGCTTGACAGTCCGTGGATTAAAGAACCTGACCCGAAATAGTTTTAGGGTAGGTTTAATTTGGATTTCGGGTCACAATGATGTCGACGTCAGCAAGCCCAAAACCGAACCCAATACGGTTTATAGGGAAGATTGTATAAGAATTTCGGGTCACAACTTGGGTGACATCAGCCGTCTCTTTTTGGCACGCGAAATCAGATGCAATCTGGTTTAATTTAATTTGGAGTCCGGGTTCATGTGTTTGTCAAAGGTTTGTCGTGTTCTTTTTATAGCGCAACGTAAAAGGTTTTAACCTTGGTCCAATTTGATGTATGTGTTTTTTATTATGTGGGCCCTGACATAGTTTTAGATTTAGACTTAAGTTTTAGTTGATATACGGTGTAAAAGGCCCGTGAGATATATATGCAATGTTTTTGTATACACAACTAATATATATAAGTTTTTGTTCGTGAGTGCACAGTAGTGCGAAAGAAAAGAATACACAACAGTGTAGTTTTGTTATTTTACACACAGAGACAGAGTGTTGCTTTTGGTATGACAGTGAATTCATTTTAGGCACTGCATTTGCAGCAGTCACATTTTTTATAATCCCTCTGTTGAGGAAGAATTTGTAATAGTTTTTTTTTAAAAGGAATAGAAATTTGTTTTTCAACTGGAAACTCTATCTCCTGTCAAGAATTTTTAATTTCTCTGTGTTAGAAGAGGAGAGTATTACTCTCTCCATTGTTTGTTCTGAAATTTTCAATATTACAACATGGTATCGGAGCTATTCCAGGCTCTTTGAAAATCAAAGAAGCTGAAGGAAAGGAGTTATTTCTAGCAGCTTCTCCAGCAATGTGAAGACTCGGCCAAAAAGAATTCAAGGTATTTCTCTATACAGTTTATTGTGTTACTATTGCAGAACAGTCAGTTATTTTAAATACACAGTCAAGTGTTTTTGAATCATAGTTAAGAGTGCAGAATGGCTGGAGCCAACACTGGTATGGGTATGGGAAATATCCACCTCCCATTATTTAATGGGAAAAACTATGACTACTGGTCAATAACTATGAGAGCTTTATTTACTTCTCAGGACTTATGGGATTTTGTTGAGGATGGCTTTGAAGAGCCAGCGAATGAAGAAGAGTTTGAAGATTTAACTGAGGCAGAGAAAGAGTTTTTGAAAAGAAATAGGAAGAAAGACACCAAAGCTCTCTTCTTATTATATGAAGCAGTGCATGAGAGTGTGTTTCCGAGGATAGCAGCAGCCAAGAGATCCAGAGAAGCATGGGAAACTCTCAAGACAACCTATCAAGGCATGGAAAGAGTGAAGACAACAAAACTTCAGTTACTGAGGAGAGACTTTGAAACTCTCTAGAGTGTAAAAACTCTGGTAAACTTTATAAGTATATATTATTATTTATAAAATATGAAAGATGATTACAATGGGGAATCACCGAGACTTTAAATATAGCCTTATGGTGTCCCTTGGCGAAGAGGCATGATCTTTGATCATGCCCTTTCACTTAATAAAACCTAAGATAACTATATCTAACTAATAATTAATAAAATATACATAACATTGCCCCTCTCTTAAAGATGCTATATCCTCAAATCATACGTAACGATGGACAATGCTGACGAACGCCTAGGTTTCTTAAGTGGCGGGCTCTTGCTTCCCACATTTTAAAAAGATCGTGGAGCATCTTCTCAAGTTAAATCTTTTGGTGATGTGGATAGTGAAAAGATTTTATATTGACAGGGTCAGGTCCTTTCTTGACTTCTATTGGATGTTCATGTTCCTTATTAGGAGGTATTTTTATTGGTAGGTCTTGGAAGACTTTTTCGTGTTTCCTAACTATTCCTTGTTCTTCTGGTGATTTTTTCGTGATTTTTCTTTAGATTTAGACGTAAGTTACCCACAATTATCGTTCGATGCAACTTCTCCTCATCATAAAACGCTTCCTTCTTAACAACCATATCTAATTCATCACCAAAGGCCTCAACAGCTTCTAGCACTGTATCAGTGGCTTCGGATGTCTTTGCCTCTTCACATTTTTCTTTCAATTCTGGGGATGAAACATTATTTTGTTTATAAGAAACTATATTTTCATGGATGATTTCATTTTCAACGACTATGTCTATTGTTGCATATGTGATAGCAGTCACGTTAAATTCTTTATGTGGCTCCTTCACCAACATTGTTTCTTTTTCTGCCATTGGATTTTCATTTATATAAAAGTTCTCAATAACTTCTGTTGTTGCATTACTAGCTTTATAAGTGGATTGCGTTGTATTTTCTTCTCTTGGTTTCTCAACTCTATAATTTTCATGGTTGATTTCAGAGTCTTTGCTTCTAGATGGTTCAACACTATAGCCTTCATGTGATCTGATTTCCAATTCAACCCCATTTAATTGCTCTTCTTCAAACATGCTATATTCATGATGATGATCTGAATTAGCTGAATTGTTCAGTTGACATTTTTGCATTAGATATAACTTGTCCATAATGGCATTAAATGTCTGCATTACCTTGTTAATATTCTCCTTGGCCTCCATACTTTTTAGCCATATTTCCTTTTCTATCTGATCGTCCATCGTCATTGATGAAGACATACTCCTCATACTCCTTGTAATTAGGGCTTAGCCCCTTTTCCTTAAGAGCTTTGACCTCAAAGCTGTATTTTTTTGACAATTTTCTTCACTTAAGATTTATCTTCTTTGGCATATATTATTCACCACTAGTACCTTCTCTTGTAATGTTGTCTTTGAAAATTGGATTTTTTAATTAATTAATTAATTAATTAATTAATATTTAATTAATTAATTAAATTTTTTATTTTTTTTTAAATAATAATAATAATAATTATTTTCATTATTATTATATTATTTGATATATATATATATATATATATATATATATATATATATATATATATATAACTACGGGGAAATTTTTTTTTGTTAATTTTGAAAAGTCACGTTGTTGAAACGTCACATTGTTTTGAAAAGTCACTTTGTTTTGAAAATGGTGAATGGGTTTTAATACCATGGGCAATTACCATGGTCTCCAAAACCACGAGCTTGTAAACCACGAGCAATTACTCTTCCTTATTTCTTTTTAATTGTTTTCACATGTACGTATATGTACTTATTTATATATATATCTCTTTTTACTTTTTCTTTTTCTCTTTTGGAACTATTTTCTTTTAAATATATATATATATTTTTCCTTTTAATTTATTTCCCCATTTATGTTAACTTTCCTTATTCTATTTTATTATATATATATATATATATTTTTTTTCCTTCTTCTTTTTTTATGGCTCGATGTTTGCTACACGACTTGGTTTTTAAAAAATACATAATTACGAATTTTCTTAATTCTTAATTAGGAGTGATCACAGGATCTGAAGAAGCGATGGCTCTGATGCACCAATGAGTCTTTTGTAAAAATCAATTAAACTTTATAAGTATATATTATTATTGATAAGGATGCGAAAAGATGATTACAGAGAGAATCAGAAGCACAGAAATATGGCCTTGTGGTGTCCCTTGGCGAAGAGGCATGATCTTTGATCATTCTTTTCCCTTAATAAAACCCTGAATAACTATCATAAGAATTAATAAAATATATAACACTCCTGACAACAGAAAGTCATGTCTATTCTCTCATTCTTCACTCATGTGATTGGAATGGTCACACAAATAAGATCTCATGGAGAGACTCTTGAAGACAAGAGGATTGTGGAAAAACTCTTGAGGAGTCTACCCTCAAGATTCGATGTGATTGTCACCACCATAGAGGAGACTAAGGATCTCACAAATTTTTCAGTGGATGAGCTAAATGCATCATTGATGACTCATGAGCAGAGATTGGGTAGGAGTGAAAAATCATCTCTTGAACATGCCTTTAAGACCCAAATTTCTTTTGGAAGAGGAAGAGGGCAAGGCAGAGGAAACAAAAGAGGAAGAGGCAGAAGCCAAAACAGAGGTGGAAGGAATAGTCCAGCAAATGCTCAAGGAAGGGGCGGCAATCCAAATCGACGCCAAGACAAAGCGTGACCATTTCAAGTAGTCAGTGAAAGAATGCCAAGGGGCGAGAAGTGACATTCAAACTATCCAATTTTGTAAAGAATATGGTCATTATGATAATGAATGTAGAAAGAAACAACATGATATGGAAAGTAGAACTATTGCAAATTTCACTAGAGAAAATCTCAGCCAAGATAATTTGTTTTTATCTTGTAATATGGCTGAAGAAAAAAGTGAGGATTTATGGTTTCTAGACTCCGGTTGCAGTAACCATATGACATGAAACTTAGCAATGTTTTCTATGCTAGATGAGAGTGTGAAGTCACAAGTCACACTAGGAACTGATAGCAAAGTTTCTGTTATGGGAAAATGAAGTGTAAATGTGTTAAAAAGGAAAGGTGCAAATAAATCCATAACAAATGTGTATTATGTTCCAAAAATGAAGTGTAACCTCTTAAGTATTGGAAAGCTTGTTCAAAAGGGGTATAATGTATTTTTTGAGGATGATGTTTGTACCATCATGGACAAACCACCCAGCAAAAAATGTATTGCTGAAGTAAATATGACAAGGAACAGGATGTTCCCTCTTAGAATGAGAGCAGATTTGAATAACGGTGAAGAGAAAGCAGCAGTGGCACAAGAGGCTATCCAAAGCGAACTAAAATATGAAAATTGGTTGTGGCACTTGAGATTTAGACATCTCAACTTTGGAGGTGTTAACTTGTTGAACAGAAA
Organism: Pinus albicaulis; assembly: GCA_034641835.2. NCBI lineage: Eukaryota > Viridiplantae > Streptophyta > Pinopsida > Pinales > Pinaceae > Pinus > Pinus albicaulis. The sequence continues at coordinate 501,767,002 of CM076579.1, forward strand.
AGGAATGGTAAGAGGTTTACCATTGATAGAGAAACCGAACAACCTTTGTGAAGGTTGTATCTTGGGGAACAACACAGAGAAATTTTTCCTTCCGGGAAAAGCATAAGGGCAAAGGCACCCTTAGAGATTGTCCACTCAGATTTGTGTGGACCGATGAAAACTCCATCCATTGCTAGCAGCCACTACATGTTAACATTCATAGATGATTTTACAAAAAAAACTTGGGTTTACTTTCTGAAGAAAAAAAGTGAACTATTTGAAAAAAAATTCAATTTCAAAGCACTTTTGGAAAACCAGAGTGGGCTGCACAACAAATTCCTAAGGAATGATAAATGAGGTGAGTATATCTCTAAATATTTTCTACGTTTTTGTAGAGAAAATGGTATTCATAAGCAGTTTACAACTAGATATACTCCGCAGCAAAATGGAGTAGCTGAAAGGAAGAATAGAACCATAATGGACATGGTGAGGAGTATGTTAAAGGCAAAGAATTTTCCTAATGATTATTGGGTTGAAGCTATACATTATGTAGCATAAAGTTTGAATAGGTGCCCTACAAAAGCAATTATGAACAAAGTGACGGAAGAGGCATGGAGTGGCACAAAGCAAGGTGTCACACACATGAAGGTTTTTGGATGTGTGGCTTATGCACACATTCCAGATCAGCTAAGGAAGAAGTTGGACAAAAAGGGGGAGAAATGTGTATTCATTGGATACAGTGAGGAATCCAAGGCTTACAGTTTATACAACCCATCCACCAAGAAGTTTATTGTAAGCAAAGATGTTCAGTTCATTGAAGAGGAAGCTTGGGATGGAATCATAGAGGAAACAGTGAATGTTAAACATTGTTTATCTCATGATGAAAGTGATGATGAATTGGATGAAATACCTCCCCAAACAGTAGTGCCAACACAAGAGAAGCAAAGCACACCCTTGAAGAGAAATGAAGGTGCTTCTCCAGGTACACCACAAGGAGGAAATTCAAGTGCTTCCTCAGGCATTTGTACACCTAATGAAAGAGGTAAGAAGTTCAGAAATTTGAATGACATTTATGCACAAGAGGCAGAAAATGAAGGTATCAATTCTTTTTTTGCTTTATATTTTCATGTTGAAGATCATATCCACTTTAAAGAAGCTATCAAGGATAGGAAATGGATAGAAGCCATGGTTGAGGAGATTAATGCCATAGAGAGGAACAAGACTTGGGATTTGGTTGAACTCCCAAAAGGTAAAGATGTCATTGGAGTTAAATGGGTCTACAAGACCAAGATTAATGATGAAGGAAAAATATAGAGACACAAAGCAAGACTTGTTGTCAAGGGATATGACCACAGGCATGGGATAGATTATGAGAATGCTTTCGCACCGGTTGCTAGAATGGAAACAGTGAGAGCAGTGGTGTCCATAGCAGCACAAAACAAGTGGAAATTTTACCAAATGGACGTGAAGTCAGCATTCCTAAATGGAGTGTTAATGGAAGAGGTTTACATTGAACACCCTCTCGGATATGAAAAGAAAGGCCAAGAGCACAAAGTGTGCAAGTTGAAGAAAGTTGTTTATGGGCTAAAGCAAGCATGAAGAGCATGGTACAGTAGGATAGATTCCTATCTACTGGAAAATGGATTTGAAAAGTGTGAGGGAGAACCCACCCTCTACATCAAAGAAAAAGATGGTAAAATGTTGACTGTAGTTTTATATGTTGATGATGTTATTTTCACAGGTAATGATGATTACCTTATTGAAATTTTAAAACAGTCATGAAAGAAGAAATTGAAATGACTAACATGGGTTTGTTGAAGTACTTCTTAGGAATAGAAGTAGAACAATATGAAAATGGGATTTTTATCTCATAGGAAAAATATGTTAATTAAGTGCTTGAAAGATTTAATATGCAGGAAAGAAAAGCAGCAATCACTCCCATAGTGATGGGATCAAAACTCAGCAGAGAGGACGGCAGCAAGGATTTTGATCCTAGATTGTACAAGAGCATAGTTGGTAGCCTCATGTATTTGACTGCAACTAGGCCAGACATAATGCATGCTGTTAGTTTGATTTCCAGATTCATGGAGAAGCCAAAGGATGCACATTGGCAGGCAGCAAAGAGAATTTTGAGGTATGTTAAAGGTACTAAAAGGTATGGCATTTTATATACTGCTTTAGAAAATTTAGATTTAGTTGGATACGCTGACAACGATTGAGTTGGAAGTGTAGATGATCAGAAGAGCACTTCCGGTTATGTTTTTCACATGGGTTCAGGAGCCATTTCATGGGCTTCTAAAAAGTAGCCTATTGTAGCATTGTCTACAGAAGAGGCAGAATATGTGGCAGCTACAGCAGCATCTTGTCAAGTGATATGCATGAGGAGGATGTTAAGAATTTTGTGCCAAGAGCAGACAAAAGGAACAGTGAATTTTTGTGACAATAACTCAGATATTTCATTATCGAAGAATTTTTTGTTTTGTTAAACACCATGTTGAAGCACACACATGGTGTATGAGGAGAAGAATGCACACACACAAAACTCAACACACAATGAAAGATAAGTGTGAGGCTTTCTTATTTTCCATTATACAAAGATGTACATTTATAGTACAATGGTGTGACTCTTGGTTTCACATTCCAAGGTCACTTGGACTCCATTGTGAATTTTCGCATTCCACACCTACCCATGTAGGATTAGGTGTTCCAACATCCCCCCTTAATCCGAAGGGGTATGTGTGAGTCCAAGAAGAGAGTTGTAATACAAATCTGCAAAGTATACATGGCAGCACTTGGGCTGAATCAACTCTCTGAAATGTTGGAAAAAGAGGTGGTTTAAGGATGACCACCAACACTGGAACGCAAAACTTGTTGCAGTTCCTGGAACTCTTCCAAAACTGGCAAGAAGCTGAAAGCTTCTGCTAGAGGAATTGTCCCTCATATAAAAGGGAGACCTTCAACCTAAAAGAAGGGAGGTCTACTACCTGTGGTGGTTTTAGGTTGTCCACCAACCAAAGATGATGGTTTTAGGTTATCCACCAACCGAAAATGATGGTTTTAGGTTATCCACCAACCAAAGATGATGGTTTTAGGTTATCCACCAATCGAAGGTATGCTCATGGGCATCCGTATCTCTGGCTACATCTCTGAATCCAGAATGACGAATTGTGGCTCAGGCTCGCTTGAACTGCTGGCTACAACTCTGAACATGGAATGAGAGATTGTGGCTCAGGCTCGCTTGATCTGTTGTTGAAGCTTGTACATGACCACCATTTTCCCCCCTGTCAGGGACAAGGTGAGATGATGGCGAAAACTCAACTGCAAGTTTGCTCAATATCCGTGAACAAGTTCTAACATGTGTTGTAAACATATTCTTGGCTGCTGATGCCCATTGCCAAGAAGCGATCCATCCAAGATGAATCTTGGTTCTTGCAGGAGGCTTTTTTTTGAAGCATCTGTTTGAAGAATGTGTGTGCCGACCACAGTGCTTGCATGGATGAAGATCAAAAATTTGATCTTTCATATGGCCAACTCGATCACAATGTTGGCATTTCACAATCTGATGTTGTTGTGGAAGTGGAGCATGGTCTGGAATAGATGCAGGTGAACTGTCATACAAGAATCCGAAACTCTGAAATATGATGGGCTTGGTGTAGTCCGGAATATGAAAGGACACATCCTTGTCATATCCAAGACCAGTTCGGTGCTTGTTATGGACAATATCTTCCAAAGGTCTGATGATGGGCTTGAGAAGTGCAGGCTGAACTGCTGCATCTGCATGAAAATCTGTTGTTGTGCAAGGAACTGAATGTGAATCAACTGAAACTTTGTTGACTTCCTGCTGATGGGAGTCCTTCTCAATCTTCTGAACAGAAATAGGTTCAGAATGGTGACTCTTTTGCTGAAGTTCATCTTGCTGAAGCTGAGTTTCCAACTGCAAAAACTCAATCTTTTCTCGTGCATCTTGCAAACAAATCTGAATATTACAAAGAGCATTCTTGCTCATTTTTATCACATCATCAACATTTGAATGAATGAGGTCATTCAACAACACTAATGCCTCATTGATTTTGGCCATTTTCAACAACTTAGGCTCAAAAATGAAAGGGTGTCGGCTTCAACCGAAAATGCACCCGTTTACAATGTGATGCAAGAAGAAATACAAATGACTCCAAAGAATTCTCAAAGTACAAAGTGTGCTCCTCAAATGATGGAGGGCAATCAACAGTCCAACAACTCAAATACTGATTGCAACTATGAATGAAGAGGAAAATTCCACTCAAAATACAATGTCAGCTCAATACATATCTCTGCAAAATATTTGTAAATGTGTAGCTGAAAACACTTGTGCAAGAATCTTTTTATGGCAGCTGAATTCTCTTCTTCAAATAACTGTTTTCAATGATGGCAAACTTGTCTTCAAATGTGAAATTCTTCAAAAAATCAACCTTATGCCACGAATCACACAATGTCAAATCTGCTCGTTTCTCTATGTATTCATTCCATCTTCTTCATATGTCAATTCCTCTTTTTCTGCTGTTCAAATTCACTCTTTCCTCTCTCTCTCTGCTGTTTTTTTTTTTTTTTAAATTAATTAAAAAAAATGGGAATAATTAAAAATAAAAGGGAATGGGATTAATTAAAAGGGATGGGGATAATTAAAAAAATGAAGAGGGAAATTTATATGAGGGTGGGGAGGGAATATTAAAAAGAGGATTAATAAGATATGGGAAAAGGAAATTTTTAATAATAAAAAATTAAAAGGGAAAAAGGGATAGTTGGGAAGAATTTAAAAGGGTTAGGAAATTTTAATGGGAAGGGGAATTTAAAAAGAGTGGAGATTTTATGAAATTTAAAAGTTGAATTTTAAAAAGTCGTGGAAGGAGGGGATTAATTGAATTAAATAAATTAAAAAAGAGGAGGAGCGTATGCATTGAGGGAGTCAGGGAGGGTTATTAAAATGGGGAGGGAGGGAATATTAAAAAAATGAATTTTAAATGAATGTTTTGAGAGGGCGGGGTATTGAGTTGGGTAGAGTGCGTTTGGAGAGGTCGTGGCAAAGTGAGGGAGGGCCGGCTAGAGGAGAGCGTTAAGAATGAGTGGAGTGGAAGCGTTGGACAACGCGTGGAGAGCGCAGAGAGTGGAGCGGGTATGGAGCTGGGAGGTAACGCAGTAGATGTGCGTTTGCAGTGAGAGAGGGATGAGGGTGTATGACTGTGGATTCGTGAGAGAGCGTAGGTTAGGTGGGTAAGGGAGTGTGCTGTTTCAATGTGGGAGCAATGGTATAGGGCGGAGTTATAAGGAGCTGTTCGAAGGTTTTTTTTAATTAGTGGGAAGGGATGTTGGAAAGGGCGCAAGAGTAGCTCGACAAAGAGGGATGTGAGTGTACGCAGAGGGAGGTAAGGGGCGCATGGGTAGGGGGGTGGGTTGGCCGCGGAGGAAGTTTGTGAGCAGAGGGCGCGAGATAGCAGCGAGGAGGTGGTGTAGTGGAGTTGTAAGGGAGTAGTGTGGAGCGATAAGGATGGGTGCAGATCCGTTTGTTGTAAAAATTGCAGGTTGGGAAGTCCAGAGAGGGGCCGAAAGGCCAATATATATATATATATATATATATATATATATATGTAAAACAACAGAGAATAGAAAGCAGAGTATTTTTTTTTCTTCCAGTAGAAGAGGAGTAAAACTGAGACTGCAGACTTTAAAGCAGCAGCAGGAAATTTCTTCAGAAATGCAGGATTTCAAGTAGTAATACACCGCAGAAAAATTTTCAGAGATTGCCAATAAAACTTCGAAATTTTTCCAGGAAAATGTACTTTAAAAATGCAGAATTCTCCAGAAAATTTTAGCAGTAAAACCCAGAAATTTGTTCAGAAACCCAATATAAATCGTATCCAGCAGCGCTTCAAAATGCAGAATTTAAAATGCAGAGATTGCAGAGAAATAAACCTTCAGATGTGCAGTGCTGCTTGCTGCTCTTCTTCAAAACAAATGCTGAATGCTTCCAATTTCTGAATGCTGCTCCTTCTCCAAAACAAATGCCGGAATGCTGCAAAATGTATGCTCCTCTCGAAACCAACGCTGCTCTTCTTCAAAACACCTCTGAATAGTGGCAAAAACACTACTGCAAAAACTCTCTAAATGCTGCAAAAATGCAGATATGCACGGGCCATAAACACAAATGGCTCACTCAATTTGGAGCAGGGCCAGCAATCGCCCGCTCTGATACCATGTTAAACACCATGTTGAAGCACAAAAATGGTGTATGAGGAGAAGAATGCACACACACAAAACTCAACACACAATGAAAGATAAGCGTGAGGCTTTCTTATTTTCCATTATACAAAGATGTAAATTTATAGTACAATGGTGTGACTCTTGGTTTCACATTCCAAGGTCACTTGGACTCCATTGTGACTTTTCGCATTCAACACCTACCCAATTAGGATTAGGTGTTCCAACATGTTTCATAAGATAAGGAAACACATTAACACAAAATTTCATTATATCAGAGAATTGGTAAACAATGGTGAAATTATTTTGGAACACTGCAGAACTCAGGAGCAGTTTGTAGACATTCTGACCAAGCCATTAGGTCAGAAGAGTTTCGAATTTTTGAGGAAATGTCTGGGTATGACTGATAACCCAGTAGTTGAAAGTAAGGGGGAGTGTTGAAATATTACTTTCAACCGCTACACTGTGCAATGAGTCGCCTTCCAAAATTGTTTTCAAAATCACTGACAGTAGTAGCGGCTTTCATTTTTCTTCTCCACGTTTTAGTACTCGGCCGCTTGCTATTTTGGTTGAGGAGTCAAATTTAATTTCTTAGATCAGGGTACATAGATCTCTATTTGGCAAACAGAGGTTTTCATGCCGGCCTCTGTACATTTAAAAAAGAGTGGTATTTTTTGTTTAAATGCAGGAGTTTTTGAACGCAGGAATTGTTTTGAAATTCGTTGGTGCCCATGACCACATCAACAGCCAGCAGGAACAGTGGTCCCCAAGGCCAAGTCATCAGTCCAATCAATAGGCAAGACACGTGGCAGCGTTTCATTGGAGCAGGTGACTTGCTTGACAGTCCATGGATTAAAGAACCATACCCAAAATAGTTTTAGGGCAGGTTTAATTTGGATTTCGGGTCACAATGATGTCGACGTCAACAAGCCCAAAATCAAACCCGATACAATTTATAGGGCAGATTGTATAAGGATTTCAGGTCACAGCTTAGGTGACGTCAGCCGACTCATTTTGGCATGCGAAATCATATGCAATCCGGTTTAATTTAATTTGGAGTCCGGGTTCATGTGTTTGTCAAAGGTTTGTCATGTTTTTTTATAGCGCAACGTAAAATGTTTTAACCTTGGTCCAATTTGATGTATGCATTTTTTATTATGTGGGCTTTGACGTAGTTTTATATTTAGACTTAAGTTTTAATTGATATATAGTGTAAAAGGCTCGTGATATGTATATGCAATTTTTTTGTATACACAACTGATATATATAAGTTTTTTTTCGTGAGTGCACAGTAGTGCGAAAGAAAAGAATACACAACAGTGTAGTTTTTTTATTTTACACACATAGATAGAGTGTTGTTTTTGGTATGAAAGTGAAGTCATTTTAGGCACAGCGTTTGCAGCAGTCACATTTTTTGTAATCCCTCTATTGAGGAAGAATTTGTAATAGTTTTTTTTTTTTAAGGAATATAAATTTTTTTTTCAAGTGGAAACTCTGTCTCCTGTCAAGAATTTTTAATTTCTCTGTGTTAGAAGAGGAGAGTATCACTCTCTCCATTGTTTGTTCTGGAATTTTTAATATTGCAACATAATAAATGGAAGTAAATTTCTTCTCTTATTCATGACTAGGAACAAAGAGGAAATTGATTTCGTTTCCGAGCTCTTTGAAGTACAATAGAAGCCCATCTCAAATGGCGTGTGTTATCTTGGCTTCAGGCAAAAGCCCTATGGGTACAGGTCCACCAACTGGATGTGACTTGTGGATAGATTTAAAAACAAAATACAATTCTTGACGAACATATGGTTAACTTTAGGTAGCAGGTTTTTCTTGGTCCAAGTAGTTCTCTAACAACTACAAGTTTTTTTGGGCACACGTCTTCTTCCTTCCTTCTCGAATAATACCTCTTCGCAATGCAACAATCTCTCACTTCATATCTTCAGGTGTTTCGAAGGGTAAAAAGTATCACCTCTGTAAAGAGGTCGCATTGTCTAATGCCAAGAAATATGGATGTTGGGGGCTATTGGAAGTGCGCTCTTTCTCTCAGGAAATTTTTCTTAAATCCCTGTGGCAAGCACTCAATGGTCTAGGGATCTAGCCAGCAATAGTCAAATTAAAATAATTGGATTCTCTTCCCCTTTTTTAAATATTTGGAAACACTCCATTTCCTCTCAAGAAAGAATCTCATATCTCGCAAGGATTTAAAAAATTTATGGATCTCCTAGTGGGTCGACTGGCGTGGATCTATGGAAATCAGGAAAAAAAACTTTTTGGAAAAGACAAAATAAAAGGTTTTTTTGTTTCTCAAAGTATGGAAGAACATCTCAAATATGCCTTGGAACAGAAGAGGATTTTTTTCCTTACTGAGGTAATTTTGCATTGGCAGCCAGGTTTCCGAGTATGGAGATTAGCCTCCCCTTTTGGCTTGAATGGGGATTATGTCGATCCATGGAATTCATATTTGGAACAGCTGCAATATGGTGGCTTTTGTCTACAGCAAGGGTGTGATTTCATCACGTGGGAAGGTTAATTGAGTGATGGGTCTATTTTGGTGGTTGAGACCTACCAACATGTGATCCTCAATCTTGTTTAGAGCCTTGAACCATCCCCCTTCAAGCCCTTCTGGTCTACAAATATCGGAAACAAGATCTTGTTGTTCAGATGGTTAATATGAAAAACAAAATATTGACATGGGAAAATTTAATCAATATGGGTTTCTTTGGTCCTTGCCTCTATATCTTTTGCCACTACCAATCTAAATCCATCGCCCACCTATTCCTCTCCTTCCTGGTCATTAACAACCTTTGGTTCCTCTTCTCATCCTTCATCCACATCCCTGATTGGAGCCCTATCTACATCATAAACACCCTCACTTCCTACAATGTAACTCATCTGAGATTCCATTCCTTTCCATTCTTCTTCTTCTCGGATGTCTCGACAACAAGGAACCACTTCATCTTTGAAAAAAAACCGATGACTATCAGCCACATTCATGGGGAAATAATGTCCTGGATTGCTTGTCATTCCCTCTCTCCTCCTCCAATAAAATATCTCTCTCATCGTTATCATCCCTTCTCAACCTCCTTTCCTACATCTTTCTTTGACGAAGTTGAGTAGACCGATGCTTATGGCTATGGTGCTTGGATCAAGCTGGGAAATGGGGATAGATTCCACATCTTCTGGAATGGTGGAGCAGGAACAAACACCAAGGCTGAGGTTCTCGCTCTATGGAGCATCCTTTGTCTAGCTTCTAATCTCTAGCTTTCCTCCATACACATATTTGGATATTCCAGGACAGTTATAGATGGACTCTCTTGAAATCCGCTATTTCATCCTCCTAGTTTGCAGGGTTGGTTTGATCATGTTAGCTTTCTCCTCAAAAGGATGTGTGATACTCCTCTTATGTACATCTACTGGGAACTAAATACTCAAGCATCCTCTCTCACCAAACGTGTCTTGGCTGACTCTCTTGACTCCATCATGTTATGCAATTCTCTGGCAAGCAACAACCAGTATCAAGATCCTATTTGCTTCCTTAATTTCTAGTTGGTTCCTCATTGATGCCATCTCCTTTAGTTTCTGGTGCGATCACTATCTCTAGTTTTGGATGTTTTTGGAGTACTCTCCTTCTCAATAGGAGAGATTATATACCAAGTTGTTTATATTTTTCTCTTATTTCCTATGATAATCATGCCAATACGAGAATCCGTTATAAGCACCAAATTGCTTATAATGGGGCATAATTTTGTGATCATTAAATTACATAAGAAGTTATACTCTGACATATAGATGTTTCTCGTTCTCTTGTTTGATCAAGAATTTTTCTGAACCATATCTCCACATTATGTACCTATCTTCTCATCAATATATGGTTACTTTTCCTCTTTGAAAAAAATCAACATTCAACTTCAAATTTTATAATTTTTTTCTACAAATTTTGACAATATCATATATATTTAAATCATTTTAAAAAATCATGATGAAGATAGATTCCTTTATATTTCAAATTCATTTTTCCATGATAAAATTTGATTTGATTTTCTCTAAATCCAAGCAATACATATGCAAAATGGCAATAAATATGCATATAAAGAATGAGGAAGAAAGCTCATAAAAAATCAATGTAGGAAAGTAGAGTTAATAGATCTTTAACCTTATATGGATTTAAAAAAAAATTGCTTCCATTTTATGGTTATGAACATTAAAATTCAAATTTTATTAAGTATAATGTAATTATTGTTAACCTTATTTGTATTTCAAACAAATGTCTCCTTCCATTTTATGGTTATGAACATTTAAGTTCAAATTTTATTAACCATTAAATTTTTCTTGGAATTTACCTTTACCGTATCATGTGTTTTTATTTTTATTTTTAGTGAGTATTAATTATGTCTAAAATTATATCCTTTAATGATCTTATTATATTTTTATATAGTTTCTACAATGTTAGATATGTGCATTTAATTTAAAAAAATAGTTATGGTGGGAAAATCATTTCATTATAAGTTGGATGATAGAAATTGATTTCTTCTTCCTTTAAAGCAACCGAAATATATATATAGAGAGAGAGAAATAGAAAGAGATAATTACCTCTAGGGAAGACATGCAGACATCACCAACTTTCTTTGAGTTAACAATATGACAAAATAGATACTAATGATAAAATATGCAGTGGAATAGTCAAACTCCTTTAAAGGAAATGCACATCTAGGTATTTCATGGCTTCATGTATTCCTTCCCATTCCATTTTTAGGGTTATAATAATAGTCACCAAATTTGAATTATAATTCAAATTCAAATTCCATTAGATAAGGAATATTTTTTAGAGTATGCATCTGAAGGATACTAAAATATATATTTTAAAAAAAATTAAATTTTTTCTATGGATATTAATTCTATCGAGAATTATATCATTTAATAATTATATTCACGTGTATTATGGTTTCCATTATATTATATACGTAGATTTAATTTCAAAAAAAATTATAGTGGAAGATACATTTCATTACCTATCTTGGCACTTTTAGAGTTGGAAAAGTGGAGGAATTGGATCACATGATCTTTTTTATTGGTAGGACGAAATTTGGAAAACTTGATTCTAAAACCTTATGAGACCAATATTGAGGAATTAAATGGCATTTTTGAGGGATAAAATGTTGTAACCTATGTGCCACACTTTTATGTTGTTCTACACACAAAAATATTCCTGATGACACAAGAATCACCTATTAGTATCTCTATCAAAATGTCTTTCCATTTGGAGCATGAATTTTTTGTTTTCATCACCATAATTTTAGAATATGCCAATTCAACACAGTTATACATGGAAAGGGGCATATCCACATAACCATGAAGAAATACATTGTACAATATTTCATATTGTAACTCTAGTTAAGAGTTGAAGTGGTCAAACATAACTACTGGTAAGTTATCAAGATATGTTATAACTGGGTGACTAGAGGGAAAAGGGATTATATTCTATTCAACAATATTTTTTTTCAAAAATTGAGTAAATTAGTCATGAGTGGATAAACAGAGAAAATTCATAGTCTATTTTTTTGCTATAACATCCCATGGCTCACAAGACTTATTTCTCTATACTTGCATCCATTCTCCACTCATAGAGATAGAGTATAGTAACCTCACCTTCCAGTTGGGATTTTCTCTCGAAGGGGTCTCGTTGGGGTATATCTCGTGTTCCTATGGTAGTTAGTGATTCTATTTTTTTTTGTTCTCTATTTTCCATAGTTCACATATTGCATTCATGAAACAATAACTTAATAAAAATATAAATGTATCGAAAAATAATCTATGTAGTATAAATTTCATAATTTTAACTACAATTATGTGAGATCTATTGTAGCAAATTATTTAGTGGAATATTGAAGGAAGTGTATAATTAATCATATTGGTTTCAAATAAGGTTTCTTTTCGTATACTTTGCAGAGTTGTAGGAGAGGTTTAGATAGATAGAAGCACACATTTCCAACATAAATCATAATGTGATCTTCCTCATATAAACTATGACCAATAAGCTCATACTATTTAGGTAATATGGATATTTTAGCATAGAGGTTCAATTACAGGGGAGATTAATAGATTGGGAGGAAACCAAAGAACCGAACAAAGAACCTAGAAAAGATCAACTTGTTTTAAGTCTAGTGAAACATTCATAGTCACTATTAAAAATGGAAGTGAAGGGTGACATGAATCAATGTCAAGGTGAGATTGATACTATGAAATTAAATCATTTGTTGCAGTAAAGGAATGTTTATTTTAGTATTCATTATATCAAAGAAAAGTAGAAGAATTTTTTTTTTGTACTAACATTAGAGGGTCGTGGCCTGACCTAGTGGGAAATCCACATGAAGAACTTGACATTGGAGGGAGATATTGTAGTAATTAAGTGGGAGGAGTTAAAAAAATCATAATTTCACAATTTTACCATATTGAGTATGGAGAGGACTAGTGCATTTCATGGCATTACTTCAAGTAGAAGCAAGGGAAAATATTATAGGAGTATAGTACACAATTCAAAAATATGGCTATAATGCTAAGTACTTTCCAAAGAGCCTAGATGTGCTCCTCTATATAGTCATCTTCAGAATCAAGTGATTTTTTTCAAATGTAGATCAATGCAAGAGGCTTGTGTACATGCAGATTACATAGAGAACATAGGCCAGAAGAAAGTGAAATAAAATGGGTTGAAGTAGAAGGAACACTTAGAGTAAGTTGCATCGAGGGGTTCTAAGGAGGGGAAGAATAACTAAAAAGCGGTAAAGATAAAAGGATGGAAGTAATAGAAAAATAATGCATCAGAATCGTTGTAAGTTGCATCAAGGGCTTACCTTGAAGAAGAAAAATAAAAATATTAGAAACAATAATATCATTTCTAGTCATTTTAGTAGCAATGTAGAAATTATCTAGTACATGGATGAGAATATTTAAGCTACATCAATGTGAAAGGAGGTGAATCTGAGTATCCTTAAGCTACATGAAGAGAACAAAAAGAAATCTCTCCCATATAAATATATAGGCCAAGAAGACAAATATTGATGCTATATTCGACTCGGTATCATGAATAAATCTCATAGCATTACAGTTGGTTAAAAAAGTGGAAGAATAATTCCATGATCATCCAATACCATATGCATTGGGATGAGTAAATAAGGATTGAGAAATAAATCTAACCAAATAGTGCAAAACTAGATTTTCTATCACTGTTGATTTTGTTAATGAAGTAGAAAAATACATAGTTATACTTTTTGTATGTGGAGTTACGTTTATAAAAACCTACATGTACAGGTAGTATTAAATATTCATGTAGAGATACAACTAGTACTACCTCATGAAGGAATAAAAATCCTTCTCCATCAACTTACAAAAGGACAAGTCCAAAATTGTGCTAGCAAGTATCAATCATGCAAAGAAACTTATTAGTTGTATATAAAGGTATGTTTTACTACATTTAAGAGAAAATTATTCTGTATAAGGGTCAGTAACAACATAGGAATCCCCAAGTGATTTTGACGACTTAGATGCCACTGTGTCATGGTTTTTCAATCCAAAGGTTAAGAATGCAGTCACCTAAGGACACACAACTTAGAAAACAAAAAAAAACAATAACTAGAATAGTTGCTACAAGGATATAAGGATGTTTTCAAGTAGCTTAAAGTGATAATGCAAGAGGGAAGTGGAGCACAATATCCATCTATTTTCGCACTCCCCACTTCTGAAAATTGGGTTGTATAGGAAATTTCTGATATATGCAAGTGAGTTGAAAAATGTTGCAATAACTACTAAAACATGGCATCATTTGACTAACTAAATCACCATGTCGAACACCCATTATAATTATTATAAAGAAGGATGCGACCTAGTAGAGGTATATATATCATAGGATTCTAAGCCAAATAAATCTCAATAAGATGTCCCCAATGGCGATTATAAATGATATGTTGGATCAATTTAATCAATCCTAATATGTTGCGAAGCTAGAGATAAAGTTTGGATATCACTAGTTTTGAGTCAGAGAAGAAGATACCTAAAATACTACCTTCAAAAATAGGCAACGCTTGTATGAGTGGTTAGCCATATCTTTTTTCCTATGCATTGCACCAACTACATTTATGAGGTTAATGAGTGGTATAATGGACTATTATTTAGATTATTTTTTTATTATTTATGTAGATGATATATTGGTTTACAATGATACCTAAGAGGAGGACATATTACATTTTACATAGGCAATAGAGACATTAAATAAGAATCAACTACTATAAAATATCAAGATAAAATGATTTTTCATAGAATTATTTAGTGTATATGGTAAATATGATAAGTGGAGGGGAGTTAAACATAGATCCTACCAGGATGGAGACCATCATGAAATGGTTGGTTATTACTAATGTTACTGAGGTATAGAGTTCCATTGATTAGCATAATTCCTAAGGAAATTCATGGCCTCATTTTCAATAACAGAAGCACAAATCCATGCCATAACAATGAGTGGAAAGAGTTTCCAATTGATAAGAAATTAGTAAATTTCATTTAAGGAGATAAAAAAAGGACCAGTTGTCGAGGAGGTAAATCCCCTCTGCGGACAAAGGCGATACCTACTAGCCCAGCAGGGGTCTAGCAACAATCATCAAATGTTACAGTGCAGATTCCTAGTTACGAATAAAAGATCAAAGATGGAGGCCTACCTGGAATCCAATGCTATGATCCGTAGAAGAAAGCGTTCCCGTTCCTCAGCCTCGGCAGATCACGATCCTCCCACGATCTGCATGGATGGACACCTGCAAATGCAAGAAACAACACGAATACAAGCATAAAATCCAGAATACGCAACTATATATCAGTCAGAAAGGATATAACTCGTTATTAACATAAGTGAAAACAGAGTGGAACCATAACCATAATCATTCATTAAATAACAATCGAAAGAGAGTACAACCAATGTTCTGACGCCGCGATCTCTTTCGGAAGGGTCCCCAGTCGTTCACGTCTCGCAAAGCTCGCCATGGAAAGGGAAAACCTCTCTTGAGTCTCTCGACGATAGTCTCCTTACTTGAGTCGGCCTTAAGGGAAGAAAGAGGGCTCTTACAGCACAAAGGCTCTTGGGAATTTGGAGATTCAAAGCTTAGGCACTTCAAGACTAGCTTGCAATGGAATTGAGCAAGCTTTTATAGATGGGGAAGGAGGGAGTTGGAATCCCTATTATTGTGGGATTGGCCCTATCATCAAGGAAGGGTCCATGAAAGATGGCAAACCACTTCCCTTCCATGGAACTCCCGCGGCCAAACCTCCCAACTCAAGATAGGCAATGGTTTCTGAGTTTGTTGAAACACAACTTCCGCCATCTTTATTTAAAAAACACTCCTTAAATTGGTTGGTGCGACTACTGCTCTGGGACAGAGCGCCAGTTGGCGCGGCCTCTTTGTAGGATTTTCCCCATTGGCGCGAGTGATGAACTGTCTGCCCGCGCCAATGCAAAAGGAGATGTTTTCATGATTTTTTGCAAGGAGATGTCTTTAGGGAAATTGAAGCTCATGCTTAGAGGAATGCATTGATGATGTTTTTAAGGCATGACAATGTTCACAGGTCACAAAATGGGTCCTCCATTGTGCGGGACGGGGAATGGTAGGGACGGTGACAAATTACTGTGTAACAGATGCCCCGTAAAGTATGAGGCCCGAGAGAGAGAGGGGTGAAATGCTTTACGAGAACATGTTCAAATGAAGCCCCGCCGTCGGAAAACCTGCACAGAAAAATACAACTGATATCTCAAGTACATGATGTATATGTGGTATGGGCACAGCCATCCGAAACAGAGTACACTATAATCCGGATCCAGGGTATGGGCGTAGCCATCCAGCGTGGATCAAATAAATAGACTCAGGTATGGTCGCACCATCCAATCAGTGAGTCATATACATAATGATAATAATCCACAATCGCAGCCTGGATTACAACAGACACAATCCAGGGTCTTGCGCTCCATCTCGACCCAAACAAAGTACAAGTTCAGGCATGCGAATATGTGAGCTGAAGTCGAACATGCAGGAACATCGTCTAATTACCAGCCAATGATGAAAGCTGTTAACAGACGCGAGAGGAACCACCAATAATGACAATGGTCCTCAAGGTACTATAGGTACAATCTACAACGTGTGAATCAATGAGTTGGCGTCGAACACCCGCAGAATCACTCGATTGGAGGCCAATGATGAAAACCTCACATCGAATGCGACGAACCTGCCATTGAGGCATGCAGGCTCCAAGGTACCATGAAGGAGTCTCTAGATCAACTTCCTGGATAATGAGCTAAAGTCGACAGGAAGTGACCTTGACCGAAGGTGGGCCATAATGTTTCCCACATCATCGACACGAGACAGAGGAACATGATGTTTTTGTTGTGAATCAGGATCGTATTAGAATCAGAGGAAGGTTGATATTTGCAGAGGCCAACTTCTATTGAACATATAAACGGCACGACAGTGGACTTGGCAGTATTTGACATCAACGGATCAGAGGTCATGGTGACAAGGAAATGAGCAGATGAGAGGTCAAAAGGGATTATCCAAACCCACGGAGGGAAAGTGAGGAAACGAGATGAGATGTCACCAACCTGACACGAATGCAGACAAGTGCCATGTTCAAGAGCGACATACTGCCGATGACAACGATGATGGTTCCATTTTTCCCCTTCCATTTCTGGCGAGTACCCCAATTATTTTTTATAACAAGCTTGAAGGGGATAGCATATGCTTGTAATATAAGTCCGCCCTTCGGGCGAATCCATCCTAGTGAATTTAACGAGTCCTAGGAAGGAGGAAGGAGGAGAACGTCATTTCGACTGGATCCGATGTCATCAGGGTTTAACGAGTCTGACAAAGGGAGAACTCGGCGTATTTTCACATTTAGAGAGTTTGAAAAGACAGAAGAAAAGTAAACTCCACAGGTCCCTTTTCGTAAATAGTTCCTCAGATCCGAAAAGGTAGAAAACCATATCCGAGAAAACCTCCTAGTCGCGATAGGCTAGGGTATTCCTTTTTCGTAATCAATCCATCCCAGCCCGAAAAAGGGGTAAACGTATACTGGGTAGATGTCGATTCGTGTCCAATTTAACGAGATCAAAACGACAAGGTCCTCGGCAATCTTTTCATGTTTAGAGAGTCAGAAAAGCGCTGAAAGATGACTCCAAAGTGACTTTTTCGTGTATTTACCGAGTCCAAAAAAGTATAAAATACAACTCGTTTCCATCGTTAAAGTCGCAAAAACCTGCTGCTGCACATACCAAGCAAGCGTAAAACCCATTTTCGACATAACATATTAAAATATTTGATAAAAATAACTTTTTAAAACTCATTTTATGTCAAAAAGTTATAAATATGCCAAAATGGTAAAAATAAAATTACATTTACTATTCACCTTGGTAAAAAGCAACAGTGGTCCATTTGGAGTGGAAACTTCTGACGGCGATTGTGACAGATCCGGTTGACCATTCAGATTCTCGTCTGCTACAGGTAAGAGGCGCTTCCCTGCTCTTCATTTCCATTCATTTTTTAATAGTTTTCCCTTCTGTATCAGTCCTCTGTGGCCACTTTTTGAAATTTTAGGGCCGCGCTCATTGGCGCGGGCATCGGGCACAGACTCGCACCAATGGGCTCTTTTATGCAAAGGGCCCACGCCACGTGGCGCGACTGTTCACAAAATAGCCGCGCCACTGGCCGAACCTAAAATTCCGCCTAAAAATTCGATATTTTAACCAAATTGAATGGAATTTGAAGCCTAACAGAGATCTAACTAAGGGTTTATGACCATATGGATGCAGGTAATCAAGAAAAATGGTGATTGAATGGAAAGAACGAGAGCATGGAGAAGAGGATGAACAGGCCATAGAAAGTGAGGCTTGCATGAATGCCCTCAGAAACTGTGGGCTGAAGAAGTTCTTACTTACACCCTGTCTACGAGCTCAGCCCGAGCTCCTCCAGTATTTGATCAGTATTTGGGATGAAGATGAACAAGTGTTCAAGTTGCGAGATCGGGTATTGGAGCTGGAGGTTTCTGATGTGTATTTTATCACCAGATTGTCTCGCAGAGGTCCGATCCCTGTCTTGACCAGAAGCAGACCATCTGGCGAGAAGATGGAAGAAGTGATGGCACGAGTGTGCCGAGGAGCACAAATGGGATCAGGGAGCAAGAAGGTGGATATCCACACTATCCATGATCTGGCATTGAGTGTTGTCTTACATACCATCACGCGGGCTGCAGGGTCGCAGGCATCGCACGAGGCCACAAATGCCCAACTCCTGCTGGCCTCAGAATGCATAGTCCCTTACTGTTCGACTGGGCAACAGCAGTAATAATAAACATGAAAAGGCAGCTCACAAAATGCAAACAAGAAAAACTGAAACAGTTTGGCTATCGTTCCATCCTGGTATCGTTCATTCTGGAACGCTTACCAATCTTCCAGGGCCAAGGGGCCTCAGTAGCAGATCCGATACCACGAGAGCCAAGAATGGCTCGCTGGGCAGCACTAACGCCTAGAGCTGGAGGCCGGAGTTATTTAGGTGGTTACGACGCCAGTTGATTGGAGTGGAGGACTGGCCATATGCAGGAATTGACTTCACCGGAGACCCAGATCTCCCACTACCAGAAGGAGATGACTGGGACGAGGAGTTGGGTAAGACCTCATGTTTTCGATTTTTTATGCTTTATGTTTTTTTTGTTAATACACATTCATCCTAACACATTTTATATATGTATGCATATGTGGGACCTGAGAGACCAGCTGGGATGTCTCTAATCTCACGGAGGACTCAGCTCGCCCGTGATCCTCAGGGAGAGGGCACCGGAGGAGAGGAGTTGATCCAGAATCTCGAGGGCATTGCTCCAGGGATCCTGGACTATGCTCGGCTGGCGAACGTACCGATGGCATACCAGCATCATACGGTGGGAGTTCCAAGTCAGATCCACCGAATCCTGAGACGCTTAGTGCATGCAGTCACATGCTATCATGAGCACCATGCGGATTAGCTCTTAGGATTTATACCACACATATTTTTTGAGAGACGTATCGTCTTCGGATGTACTTAAGATGATTATGTATATTTTGAATTTATGTGACACACTCTATGTAAACATTTCGATATCTATATATATATGAATATCTATTTCTAGATGGATCTTTCTGTACATGTGATGATGATTTACAAATTGCGCAAATGTGTGTCTAATACCAAATTTGCTACTGCATCTGTTAATGTGTTCAAATGTCTGGGTATATGATGATATGTAATGTAGTCAAAATTTCTTTCCAGTAATCGAATACGCAGATACAGACGTAAGATGGATGGGTTCCTTACCGAATAGTGTCCGTTCAGTTGTAACACTACAAGTTGCGAATCTAGATACACGAGCAATTCACGGATACCAAGGTTTACTGCCTCGGTTAATAATTCTAACACAGCACTATATTCCGCGATGTTGTTCGTGGTACGTCCTAGACACACTCCTTGCAGGTTGATCAACTCACCAACAGGATCGTAGATTACCCAGGCTGCTGAAGACAGATTCCTGGTACTGCGGGAGGCACCATCCGCGAAACCAACAAATGGATGAATAGACATCTGCACAACCAGGAAGACCCGATCAGCAGAAAGATGTTTACAAAGCACACCACACTATACATGCACACAAATGAAAATCACACACCTATGTACATACACCACACCAAGAAATCACTTCAGGCATAGTACTTTTTGAGGTACAACCCATTTCTGGGCTGCGCCAGCGGAACTCCTTCATAATCTATAAGCTCGTAGGCCCCGTTTTTCAAAATGCGTTTTACTATATAGGGCCCATGCCACATAGGCTGGAACTTACCGGCTCCAAGCTTGTCATGTGCTTGATCGTACAGGAGGACGAGGTCTCCTTCAATAAAGGAACGAGGAGAAACAGATTGATCAAAATGAGTTTTGACCCTCTTCTTTTGTGCTTCGATAACCAAAGCAGCCAGACGACGGGTTTCATCTAACCGTTCCAGATACAGAAGATGTTCTTCCTCAGCAAAAGTATTAGGTAGAAGCTCCATAGCTAATTTCAATGAAGGAATCTCGCATTCAACCGGAAGAGTTGCTTCCAGACCATACACCAATTGAAAAGGTGTGAACCCAGTTGCACTCTTTGCAGATGTTCGGTATGCCGAGAGAGCTGAGAAGAGTTGGAGATGCCAATTGGATTTGTGAATACCAACTGTTCGCTGAAGCATAGTGACCAAAACCTTGTTCACTACTTCAACCTGACCATTCGCCTGAGGGTAATATGTTGTTGAGGTGTCGTGACGCAAGCCCAACTTTGAAGTCAGCTCCGCCATCATATAATCTCGGAAATGAGTACCGTGATCAGTGACGATGGCTTGAGGAACCCCGAATCTTGAAATAACGTGTTTGAATATAAATTGAGCAGCCATTTTCCCGTCAGCAGCTAGTGAAGTCATCGCCTCGGCTCACTTGGTGAAGTAGTCGACGGCAACAATTATATACGCATGCCCCCCGGCCGAGTGAGGGTTACACGTCATAAAATCCACGCCCCATTTCGCAAAAGGACCGACGGTAATAACAGGATGCAATGGTAAAGGCGGCGCGCGCATCTTGCGCTGAAATATCTGGCATGCATGAAATTTACGGACTGTAGTGATACAGTCTTTGAATATGGAAGGCCATAAATAACCTGCTCGCAGAATCTTCTGGGCAGTAGCATACCCAGACATATGTCCACCACAGGCGCCACTGTGGCAGTCATTTAGGACCTTTTCAG
This sequence comes from Pinus albicaulis, assembly GCA_034641835.2. NCBI lineage: Eukaryota > Viridiplantae > Streptophyta > Pinopsida > Pinales > Pinaceae > Pinus > Pinus albicaulis. Next base: position 501,788,032 of record CM076579.1, read on the forward strand.
CCTCTTCCAAGGTTAGGCATCGCCTGAGCACTGAATCTACTCCAATGCGGTATAAGGTATCTCCTACTATACGGTAGGGCTGGGATTGATGCCGAATCCGACGGCGGGCAGCTTTATCCAACTCAGACCAAAACGTCAAGGTCTGAAGATACACTATTATGTCACCGTACCAAGGCTCATGAGTACTGATGAGGAAAAGTGTTTCGTCCGGTATATGGTCTTCAGAGTATGAGGGAGCAGAGTCTGTAGGGAGAGAACATATCAAATCCGCGAAGACCAGTGATTTAGTTGACTTAGCAGTAGTGAACTCTAAGTCAAACTCCTGCAGGATCACAATCCATTTGGAGTACTTGCCCCCCAGTAATTGTGTAGAAAGAATATACGTCATAGGGTTGCAGTCTGAAACCACTGTTATCGTACGTAAAAGGATGTAATGGCGAAAGCGTTGTACATCGTGTACTGCTGCTAATGCCAACTTCTTGACATGAGCATAACGTGTTTCTGGATCGAGAAGGTTCCATGACAGGTAATAAACAACATTTTCATCACCGTCATCGTCATCCTACACCAATACCATGGCTATGGTGCTAAATGCGGCGGCTAGATATAAAGTGAAGTCGTGATGGTAGTTCGGAGGACGAAGCAACGGAGCATTGACAAGCAACGTCTTCAGCTTCTCAAAGGATTCTTGAGCAATTTCATCCCAATGAAAGGGAACGTTCTGCTTTAACAAACGAGTGAATCCTTTGGCCACCTCGGCATAATTCGGGATAAAGCGCCGAAGAAAGTTTGCTTTCCCTTGTAGACTCTGTAACTGATACAGGGAGGAGGGTGATGGGAGATTTACAATGGCCTCGAACTTTAAAGGGTCAAGGCGAATTCTGTCTTTCGAGACTATGAATCCTAAAAGACGGCCAGAATCAACGCAGAAGACGCATTTATGAGGATTGAGCCTGATATTGTAGCGTCTGCAATGAAGAAAGATCTGGCGGAGATGCTCAGGATGGTCCTCTCGCTTACCCGAATGGGCTGGCAAGTCGTCCAGATAAGGCTGAACGATATGGCGAATGTCATGAAAAGCATAGGACATCGCACGCTGAAAAGTGGCTCCAGCGTTCTTCAAGCCGAACGGGAGTTTTTTATACGCGAAAGTACCCCACGGACAGATGAATGTGGTATTATGTTGATCCTCAGGTGCAATATTGATTTGATTATATCCTGAGAAACCATCCATTAAGGAATAGATCTCACTCTCGGCACATTCGTCGATGATCTGGTCTATAAACGGAGTGGGATAATTATCCTTTGGACAGGAGCGATTGATGTCGCGATAATCAACACAGACTCTAATCGTACCCTGCTTTTTATCGACGGGGACAATGTTAGACACCCATTCTGTGAGGGGGATGGGATAAATAAAACCCGCATTCAGAAGTTTTTCAACTTCTGCCTTGATGGCGGTGGCTTTCCGAGGATGCATGAGGCGTAAGCATTGGCGCACGGGTTTCGCACCTCGATAGGTTGGAATCTCGTGCACTACGATACTGGGATCAATCCCCGACATTTCCTCGTAAGACCACGCGAAAACATCTCTGAATTCTTTGAAAAGCTCAGTATAGACTTGAATCTCATCGGGAGAACAAGTCACACCCACGTGAATATTCTCAATGATCCCCAGTTTAACAGAGATGTTGATCGGGATAGTTTGAGTAATGTTACTCAGGTTACCCTCCGAAAAAACCTCGTGCATCAAAATGGGCGTTTGAAGAGGAGGGGTAGGAACCTGAGTAGCATAACGCTCCAGACAGTCAGTCATTGCCCCCAAGCTAGGCATAAAAGAGGAGCGATGATGTCCATCGCCCCAAGGCAGCTCCTCAAGAGACATAGTTTCAATGATAGCCTCATCGGAAGGAAAAGTCTCTTTGAGAGGATCAGGTGAATCAGCCTGACCAAGCCAGGGGGATTGAGAGTAGACGTCAAGAGCCATGCTCAAAGGAGCATGCTAAGGAGGTGGAGGATCAGATGTAGCAACAATTTCACAGTAGTTGATCTCTACTGGCGTTAAGGGCATTGATTCTCCAAACTCAAACACCTGCTCAGGCGTAGGAATAAGCCAGGGGTCATCAGACCTGGACATCATGTTGACTTGAGCGGTGTGCGGTGGTGGTGCGGGAAAGATACCCATGAGGACTGGGTCTTTGAAGAGACCAGGTCCTACACTGTCCGAGGGATTTGGAATTTGATCCACGTATGGCACATTGTTCTCAGAGGTAGAGGTGAAAAATGACAACTGATCCACCATGAAAATCTTGCCCTCGTGAGGGAACTCAATGAATCGAAAGACGGTGGATGGCACGCAGAGCATGGCATGGGTCCAGCTGTAGCCAAGAAGTATATTGTAGTTGAGTTTAGCATCAACCACTTCCACTTCTACGTTGACAGTTTTTCCCTGTAATGTGATCGCTAGACTCTCGAGAAAGCCCAGGGGTTTAGATTCCCGACCATCAAATGCCTCAAGGGCATTGGGGGATGATGAAAGGGCTGGAGAGCTGATGGCCTTCCAGCAAGCGGAGGACATAACGCAGGTAGATGCACCTTCATCCACAATGGCCCTATGAATGTTCAGACCGTTAATCCCGAATTGAATAATCAGAGCGATTTGATGTGGAAGCCGGGGAGTGAAATTCTCGAAATCGAAGGTGAGAAGACTCAAGTCGGTGGGATCAAGGCCCCCGATCGCAGACAATAAACCCTTCCGTTGCGAAGGACAACTTTGAAGAACTTATAGTGCAGACATGGCAGACAATGCCTGTGCCAAATCCTCAACAATGTTGTAATGTTGAGCGGCACGAGCATTTGGATTATAAGAAGATCTTCGAAGGACACCTTTAGGAGGTGGCTTCACAATGGGTTCAGGAGTAGGCTTCTCGATTTCCAACGGACCAGAGATAGGTGGGGGAGGCGGCCCATCCGCAACTGCCTTCCCGGGTGCCTGCTGCGATTCGTTGTAATCCTTCGACCACGTAGCGACAGAGATAGGTGCAACACTCTTCACCATGAAAACCTGAGACCCAAACGGTGTAGATGGTGATGGCTGTTCGACCATCTGGGTCTGCTGAGATGGAAATGGCTCTTTTAAAATAGCCGGAGTCCCTTTAGGGCTCTTAAGAAGTTGACTAACCTCGGATCGTCGTGGACAATCCTTAGTATAATGGTCCCCTTCACAGATGAGGCAAGGGTACTTTGGTTTACGCTGAGAGCCATCCTCAGTACGAGATTTAGATTCTGGTTTCGGGGCGTCAGATTTAGATTTGCCTTTGCCCTTATTTTTCCCCTTGGAATTTTTCTCTGTAGGATTGGCCTGAACGACATTCACTTCCGCGGTTTTACCAGAATTGGAGGGGGCGGGATTAGCAGGAGCATTGTTGGAAGAATTAGACTTCTGCTTCCCATTCGAAGATTTCTTCGAATTCTGAGAGACAGAACCAATGACACCATCCACCGCAGGGGTAGGCGAAGCCTTAGAGTTTCCAGACCGCGGGGCATCAGGCAAGATATCATAAAGCGTGTCGGACAGAGAATATACACGATCCAGATATTGGGCACGCACAATGGCCTGTTCCTCCGTCACACACGCTCCCATCGCAATATACTGAGCGATTTTATTCACAAAGGAGGTGGTGAAACAGTGAGTCAGTATCTGATCAGGTATGTGAAACTTGATCAGTCTACGATGGCGCCGCCACTCATGAATGTGATTAGAGATGTGAGTGGTTTTGTCCTGCTTCAGAGAAGTCAGGAGGTGCGTCCCGGCTTCATAACGAACGGGTAACTAGAAGTGCGTGAGGAAAGCCATGGATAAAGAATTGAAATCTTGGAAAATGCCACGGGATAACTCTATGTACCACTTAGCAGCAGCTCCAGTTAAAGTACGCTGGAAGAGGCGCAGGCGAATCGAATCGTCGACCGAAGAGTTAGACGAACACCAAAGATGATACGTCATCACATGCGCCTGGGGGTCCTCTCCAGCTTTTCCTCAAACTTGGGGCAACCACCTGGTATCTTGGTGGGAACTCGAGGCCAATATGGATTATGTAAAATCGGATCATTGGTCAACTTTGAAACATCCGGCAACTCCAAGGTGGCCAAGAACGGCAATGGCGGATTGACCGGCATGCCAGACCCGGGATGAGGACCGTTACCTGTACTCCACAATGGTTGTAAATATCCTTGCCCCCATGGGTTCTGTCTCACAGGATTCTGACCGTAGGGGGTGTAGGTCATGTAACCAGACTGATTTGGATGCTGGTAACCAGAGTGTGGGGCCTGATAACCAGGGTATGGACCCTGATTATATGTCGGCCTGGTGTAAGCAGCGTTTGTATTTGGCTGCTGAGTATAGGTAAAACTGGGTGGAGGAGGATAATACTGAGAGCCTCTGGGGTGGTTATAGTTCAGTTGAGATTGACCATGAGGGTAATAACCACCCTGAGGATGAGTAGGCTGCTGAAAAGTGGAACCCTGCGGAGCCTGATAAGTAGGGCACAGCTGTTGATTTGGCTGCGACATGGAATGAGTCGGCTGCTGAGTAGGGTTGATGGAATGAGCGGGCTGCCCTGAGTGACCAGGTTGACCCGACTGAGAGGGCTGACCTGAGTGAACAGGTTGACCCGGGTGAGAGGGTTGACCTGAATGACCAGGTTGACCCGGATAGACAGGCGGCGCCGATTGCGCAGGTTGACCTGGCTGTAAGTGAGCCCCAGGTTGTACCGAATGGGCCGGTTGGCCTGGAGGCGGGACAAGGTTGTCTTGGATAAGCGGTTAACAGTGGTGGAACGGAACCAGTGCTGAAGTGTGGTTTGACCTGATGTTTCCTCGATGGTCTAAACACACGATGTGTGTCCGGCACAGCAGATGGCTGCAGTTGTCAGGCAGGGGCAGCTGGGTTTCCCCCTAGGACCATAAATAAATCCCAGGCAGCCTTGGCCCGAGCCCAGCAGGCAGCCCCAGGCTATGTCCTTGTCACTTAGAACGATTCTCACCCACATTTAGGCAGAATCAGCCTTGGTGGCCTGCCCTATGGATGTAAGATAGCCAAGTTGGCCCGCAGGTTGGCCTTGGAAAGGCTGTCCTTGCGGGTTATAAGCCTGGTTATAAGGTAAACCTTGAGCATAGAGATAAGCCTCAGGAGCGGGTAGACGTAAAATCTCCCCGTGCTCATCATACTAACCTGGGAAAGCATACATGGGAGTACCATCCTGTGCATAGTGCGAAAAGTAAGAACGGTTAGGATCTTGGGAGGACGGTCCAGCCTCGGCGTTCGGCCGTTGCAAAGACAACCGATACTCCTCCGGAGAGATATTCTCCGGTATAGCAGTCGCTATATATAACTCGTTATTAGCATAAGTGAAAACAGAGTGGAACCATAACCGTAATCATTCATTAAATAACAATCGAAAGAGAGTACAACCAATGTTCTGACGTCGCGGTCTCCTTCGGATGGGTCTCCAGTCATTCACGTCTCGCAAAGCTCACCAGGGAAAGGGCAAACCTCTCTAGAGTCTCTCGACGATAGTCTCCTTACTTGAGTCGGCCTTAAGGGAAGAAAGAGGGCTCTTACAGCACAAAGGCTCTTGGGAATTTGGAGATTCAAAGCTTAGGCACTTCCCCACTAGCTTGCCATGGAATTGAGCAGGCTTTTATAGATGGGGAAGGAGGGAGTTGGGATCCCTATTATTGTGGGATTGGCCCTATCAACAAGGAAGGTTCCATGGGAGGTGGCAAACCACTTCCCTTCCATGGAACTCCTACAGCCAAACCTCCCAACTCAAGATAGGCAAAGGTTTCTGAGTTTGTTGAAACACAACTTCCACCATCTTTATTTAAAAAACACTCCTTAAATTGGCTGGCGCGACTACTGCTCTGGGACAGAGCGCCAGTTGGCGCGGCCTCTTTGTAGGATTTTCCCCATTGGCGCGAGTGATGAGCGTATGCCGCGCCATGCAAGGAGATGTTTTCATGATTTTTTGCAAGGAGATGTCTTTAGGGCAATTGAAGCTCATGCTTAGAGGAATGCATTGATGATGATTTCAAGGCATGACAATGTTCACAGGTCAGAAAGTGGGTCCTCCATTGTGCGGGACGGGGAATGGTAGGGGCGGTGACAATTACTGTGTAACACCAGTCAAGCACTAGTTCTGGCATTATCAAACTTGAAATATTCATTTTAAGTGGTGGCAAATCCAAGTGGGTATGATATGGGAATGGTCTTAACGTAAGGAGGAAGGCGTTTTTTTCTACCATTATAAATTATTTAAGGGGCAGTTTTTAACTACCCTTCCTATGACATGGAGCTATATGCCGTATTACAAACTATGAGGAAGAAAAAACACTATCTAATGGGAAAGGAAACATTAACACACATATATCACTAGCCACTACATTAATTGTACACCGAAAGTAAGCTATAATAGCCCTATCATTAAAATTTAATGAGGTTTCTATAATAGTTTCATTTATTTATAAAGCATTAAAAAGGTATCACAAGAAATTTATCTAGCCACACAAATCAAATATCATAGCTTTGGGAGCTATGATGCACATGAATCCATTCACCCATGATGATTACAGAGAGGCATATTCAAAGGATGAGGATTTCAAAGAGGTGTTTCAAAAGTTTCAAAGTAAAATTCATCTCCATGCAGATAGTGACAACACAGTTGACTAGCATCTCCTGTATGGGTTACTCCATAAGCTATATATATTATGTGCTCCTAAAGGTGAGAAAATTCAGCTCATTATAGAGGCTAACACCTTAAAGGTAGAAAGGAAATTTGGAGTACGAAAGATAGTGGCCAACTTGGAAAGTTATGTGCATTCAACTAAAGATGCAAGAAAATGTATCTAGAGTCATATGAGGAGGCATTTTTTGTTGTTTTAGAAAGCCTAGTAATAGGGAACATGGTTTATATCATCCCTTACCTATAACCACTCATCCATGGGAAAACATTTTCATGTAATTTGTGGGAGGATTACCAACAAGTATGAAGGGAAATGAGTAACTATTCAAGGTAGTTGACTCATTTAACAATATGCATGTTCTGATGCCCTAGAAAAATACCATAAATGAGTAAGAGATAGGAAAATTACTCTTTGGACAAGTTTGGGTGCACTTTGGGATACCAAGGATCATCTTTTTAGACATGGACACAAGATCCCTTGGTGAATTTGAGAATACATTATTGGAGAACATCGAAATGAAGTTAAATGGGTATAAAGCATTCCATCTATAGATAGATGGGAAGATAGAGGTCCTTCATAGAAATTTGGTGGATCTTATGATTGGAAACAATCAGAAGCATAGATCACCTCTTGCGCCATAGGGTCTTGCTAGGTTAATAAATTCTTTATGATGTTGTCTCCTTGAAATACTCAAAAAATTGGGACATAACACCTATAGACTCAATATACCCCCACACATGCACATTTATTGAATCGTGAATGTAGAGAATATAAAACTTTGTAATGTACCTCCAATTTACACAGGTAAAAAATATTAGTATGATTTTTAATTCTAATTAATCCAATGTTAGCATATAGTTGAAGGTTTAGCTCTCCATTTCATAACAAGTTCATATTCCCATTCAAAATCTCTTAATTTTTTTTTTGATTGATAGCTTGGTCATATAATTTATGTTTTCCTTCAAATTAATCTCTTAAAAGGACTAATCATATGTATAAATTATATTTGAGCTTTTTACCTTGGAAAGTATTAACTAAATAATATTTAGCTATCCACAATATATGTACCATGATATGTTATGGTCTTCCTTTGAAATAAAAATATATTTGTTGGGATAAATAACCTTGCATTACCTCATGGTAGTTTGAACTTGAGACATACTTGGTGCTACTCATTCTTATCATTAATATAAACCATTAGGGAAAACTATATATTATATGAGCCCTCGACCATAAGCTAAGGTAGTTATACTTGTAAACCTTTGTTATATTTAATATATTTTTTTAAGTTGTGGCCTTTTTGAACTAAGAAAAGAACTCTTGTTCATTATTCAAATGCACAACCAATATCTTATGGAACCTTTCCTCACAACACAGCTTAATTTATTAATACGTGGGTCCCTTGGAAACATGTTTAACATACATAGTATGGTGCTGACTGATCCATGTGATGAATTTATAGATCGATAACTCTGGATATTTATGGGGTAATCAAAAAAAATAATTTTTGATCAAACAAGCCTTGGATTAACTTTATTCCTAGACTTGTTATTTCAATCTGTGCTCAGTTCTACCAACGAAGATCTTTGCTAGGGTTTTATTGACGCATTGAAAAACCTATGTCAGCAAAGAACAAATTACCCAGACCAAGGCTCTTCACATAACCCCAGCTGTTCAGGATGGTCGTTCTCGAAGGCTTTTAAAGAACCATTGCCCTTTGGACTTTTCCTCCTATTACGAATACCACTAAACTTTCCTTAGCTAATATCTAAGTTAACAGTATCTAAGTCTACTTAATTTAAGTAGACTTAGATACCCAGACCAAAGGCTCTTCAACAAATTACCCCAGCTGTTCAGGATGGTCGTTCTCGAAGGCTTTTAAAGAACCATTGCCCTTTGGACTCGTCCTCCTATTACGAATACCACTAAACTTTCCTTACCTAATATCTAAGTTAACAGTATCTAAGTCTACTTAATTTAAGTGAAATCAATGAGCTACTCGAGCTTGCATTGAAGAAATTTCTAGAATCCTAACTTGAATAAATGTAAAGAAACTGTCAAGGTTAATCTATAAAATCATAATAATGTTACAATATTTACAATACAATATAGAGATAAAATAAATATAAAACGTTAATGTAACTAGCACAATATAAAGAAATGAAATTGTTATGATATAAAAACTACTATGAAAAAGAAAGCAATAAAAGGAAAAACCTACTATCAACAAAAAGAAAAGTTATTTTTTTTTAAAATGTAGTAACGAACGCAATGAATAATTTTAATCAAAACAAGCAGCTCATATCAATAAGTAAACACAACAAGAAAAATATGTTTGTTTTTTTAATGATTTTAACACTTCGAAAAGAAAAAAAAAATAGTTAGTATAATTTATAATTATTGATTTGCCAAGGCTTATAAGCGAGAGAGAAAAATAAACAATGAATGATATGTAATAAAAAATTCATACTATCATTGGTGATAAACAATTCAAATTAAATTATCATCATATAAATACTAAACAAAATAGTATTTGTAAAATTCATGTAATATCCTTACTAGAGATTAAAACAAAACAACAGTAAAATTAACTAGATATTTTTCTAGCAAATAAAACCATCAAACTATAATTATTCTTATGAGAACACAAGCCACTCAAGTTTAACAATTGATCAATTTAAACAAATCTGAGCACAAGCCACTCGAGATGAACAATTTATCAATTTAAAAAAATCCAAGTAGTAAAATTCTAATAATAGATAAATGAATAAAACCATTTTCTTGTTAGCCCACATACTCATCTTAAAAAATAAAAATACATGATAAACCAAAAAACATTATGAAATTAAATTATGAGTATCAAAGGAGTAGAACACAACACATAGATTGGTCTAAGATCAGGTAGATATGTTTCTTGACATTGCTGTGTTTTTTTTTCGTGTGCTCCTTGGGTAGATCTGGTTGTAGATCCCGTTTTTTTCAATTCCCACACATCGTGCTTTTTTTTAGTGTCAAGATGAATAATATGATGTACGTATACTTGAACGAGAGAAATAATCTCAATGGTTCCAATTATTCTAATTGGAAATTCAAGTTACAAACTATGATGGAAGGGCATAGTGCATGGGGGATCACAAATGGAGATGACGTGAAATGTACAATTGAAGTAGGTGCAATAGATACAACAATACAAGAGTGGGAGAAGAGGGAGAACAAGGTGAGAATGATGTGGAATATGGAATTGAAATATTGAATCATCCCTCACAGTAGAGACTGTAAGTCTGCGAATGAAATATAGACAACTCTCAGAGAATTGTACGAAATCGAAATACAAATCACCTGCTACTCCTAAAAAGAAAGATTCTCTCCATCAAGATGGATCAAGATAGAGGAGAATGAGACAATAGTTGAATTTATCTCACACATCAAGGATCTTAATGACAATCTTGGTGACATTGGAGAGGTTGAAAATAATACTTATATGGTGAAAAATTATTATGACTGGTATGACTAATGACTGCTAGATGTTTATAATAGGCTTGAATGCTAGTGAAAAAGCCCCAAAATTCGAAGAATTGCTAGGGATTCTCATGCAATAGGATGAAAGTTGGATGACACCTAAACCCCGTAATTGAGATCTAGCATTAATGAAGAAGAAGAAGTTGTTCAGAGGGAAGGTGAAAGGATGTCAGAGAGATGGAGGTACAACACAAAAAATTCTGAATCCATCTTAAGGTATGTCACAAAATAGGAATGATCCATCATTAAAATTTTTCTATTGTGGAAAACTTTGCCATATGGCTAAACATTGTCGAAAGAAGAAATATGATGAAAGTCAATAGAAATACAAGAGACATGCAAGGAATTTTTCATATTGTCACCATAACGAGTATCTTAGACTATTTATAGCCGACTCTGATAAGAAGGATGAATCAGATACATGATATGCGGATTCTGGAGCATCCACCACCATGATAGGGAACAAAAAATGGATTGAAGACTTCAATGAAACAAACACTGGAGCAAAAATATACCTTGGAGATGACACATAGTACCTAATCAAATGACATGGTAATTTTCCTGTAATCCTGCCTTATAAAAATATTAGGCACATTCATAATGTGATGTAAGTACTTGACATTAATAAGAATCTGATTTATGTTTTATTGATAACAGATCATAACCTTAAGGTAGAATTTTATAAATCATATTGTGTTGTTAAATATTTGCTAGATAGTATGAAGACCATTGCAACAGGGATTGGTGTGGGCGGTCTTTACAAGATGAATGTGAAAAGTGTGCCACATCCAACGTTGACATCATCATGTATGTATCCATAAGATTTATGGCATCATATATTTCTCCATAAAATTTTCAAAAAAAATTTGTTACTTCAAAAGAGAGGTATGGTCATTGGTTTTCCCGATTTAAAGCATATTCATCTTGATTGTGAAGCATTTTCTCTTTGGAATATGCACATATATGAGTTTCATATTAATTTTAATATAAAATAGAGAGATATACTACAGTTAGTCTACACTGATTTATGTGGGCCAATGCAGTCAAGATCATTGGAAGGTGCTTATTATTTCCTATTATTTGTTGATGATTGTACTAGATTTACGTGGATATATTTTATTAGAAAAAAGAGTCATACTTTTGAATATTTCAAGTAGTTCAGAAGCATGATTGAGAAGGAGACATGTAAATTCATCAAGATTCTCCACTCAGATCAAGGGGGAGAGTACATGAAGGCTGGTTTTAGCAAATATTGCAAAGACCATGGAATACTACAACAATTTACAATACTCCACACTCATTAGTAGTATGGGGTTATAGAGAGGAGAAACAAAACCCTTGTGGAGTGTGATTGAAGCATGACGAACATTAACAATATTTCTTATGGATTTTGGTTTGAAGTCATAAATACTACAGGGTATTTGAAAAACATGAGTCCTAAAAAGAGTCTTGACTTTAAAAATCCTTTGAAGCTTTATAAGGATTTAAACATGCAGTTAAGCATTTAATAATTTTTCTATCTAAAGCCTTTGCCCATGTGCCAAAAGAGGATAGAAAACTAGATTCAAATGCCATCAAATGCGCCTTTGTTGGGAACTATACAAAATTTAAAGCTTACAAATTATTTGATCCCTTTACTCATAATTTTTTTGCGAGTAGAGATGTAGTGTTTCATGAAGAGGTACACGATGAAAATAGTGTTGATAAAAATGATGAATGGGATATTTCTTTTTTGGTGGAAGAAGGGAATGGTCAAATAGGAGACATCCATGAGGAGCAGTAGCAATAGCAAGAGAAGTAAAAAGAAATAATCGGAAAGTTGAGATACAACTATCAAACCAATTCCATGAGGGGATAATTATAACAAGTTGGTTGCCACTCCGATGCCCAGGATATCAGGTAGGCAGACACAACTCCCAGCTAGATATAGGGAGAATTATTTTATAAATAGCATGTAAAATGTTGTTGAACCCTCTAGTTATAAATAAGAAAGTCAATATAATGAATGGAGGGAAGCCATGGAAGAGGAACATGAATCAATTCTTAAAAACAAAAACTTCGGAGTTAGTTGAAAAACTAGAGGGAAAAGAAACCATAGGTTTCAAATCGCTATACAAGCCCAAATTTAAATTAGATCGGACCATAGATAAAGAAAAAGCTAGGCTAGCTCCAAAGGGGTATTCACAAAAACAAGGTGTAGACTATGAGGAAACCTTCGCTCCCATAGCTAAAATTAATACAATCGGAATTCTAATTTCCTTAGCTAATAAACATCACTGGTTGATGCACCAGCTAGATGTTAAATCTTATTTCTTAAATGGGGAGTTTAAAGAGGAAGTTTATTTAGAGAAACCCAACGGATTCATCAAATAGGGAAAATAGAATTTTTTTATGCAGATTAAAGAAAGCTTTATATGGACTAAAACAGGCTCCAAGGTCATAGTACGATAAAATTGATTCATTTTTTATGCAGCACAACTATAATATAAGGAAAAATGACCCCAATCTCTATACTATGTTTTATGAAAAGGGGAAAATTATTTTCATTTCTTTATATGTATATGATCTCATCATTACAGGAAATGCAAATAAACTCATTGAAGAAATTGGGGTGAATATGTCAAAAGTCTTTGAGATGGAAGACGTCGCTGAGATTCACTATTTCTTGGGTTTAAAGATCTAGAGGGATTCAGGACATAATTTTCTATCATAGAGTAAGTGTTTCATAAGTCTTCTGAATTTTTTTAAGATGGATCACTGTAAGGTTGCAATAGTGCTAGTAACAGAACACCAAACTTTAGTGTGATGACTATTCAATGGAGGTAGATGCAACAATGTACAAAAAATTGGTTAGGATTTTAATCTACTTGACCACTACTAGATTGGATTTGGCTTATGCAGTCAGTGCACTGATCCAATGTATGTCCAAGCCACTTGAGAGCCATTGGATTGAAGAAAACGGTGTCATAAGGTATCTACAAGGAATCTTAGACTATGGCATTTTGTATACTGATTCTTGTGATGTGAATTTGACAGGTTCTTCAGACTCTGACAAGCCTGGAAACATATATGAAAAGAGATCCATAATAGGCTATGCATTTAGCATTGGGTCTAGCGTAGTTGCATGGATTAGCAAAAAACATAACACAATTTCCTCGTCTTCAGCAGAAGCGGAGTACCAAGCGATGTGTGTAGCAATTTGTGAGGCAGTTTGGTTGAGGCAAATTCTCCAAGATATAGGAGAACAAAAAAAAAATGAAACAATTATCAGATGTGATAACCAGAGCTCCATCAAACTTGAAAATAATCCAGTGTTTCAAGAAAACACTAAGCACATTGATACAGAGTTCCACATTTGCAGAGAGAAATTTCACTCAAAAGAAAATTCATGTTGAATATTATAATACTTGTGATAACGTTTCCAACTTTTTTACTAAGCCTCTTAGTAAAATTAAATTTGAAATGTTTAGGGAAATGTTCGGAATATTTTTTAACCATTTATCCATTAAGGGGGAGTGTTGAAGATAATGGAGAAAATTAATTAGAGATATTTTGTTCACCAGAAGCTTAGACTAAAAGTTTGTTCCTATTTCTTAGGTATTGGTTCTAACTTCCGTATTTTCATGAAACCTATATATTGTTTGATCCATAATGAGAATGAAGAGTGACTTGCAGACGCAGTCCCTTCTGGTATACTCCCTCTGAATAGAGCTAAATAGTAATTATTTCATTAATTTAATCTGCCATTTTTATCAAAATCATAAGTGGGACAATAGAGCATCACATCAACAATTCCCACAATTTTATCCACGGATACTTAATCGACTTTGTCATTAATTCTCGTGTAATGATCCTTTTGGTGAGCTAGAGGCTGGCATAACAAAAGGAGAAATGTGAAGGATAATTTTCACGTAGCATTTTCATTCTGCCACAATCTTCATTAACGTTCAACCCCATAGCCATTACATCGACATTTTCGGAGAACCTATGGAAGTCGAGTTAATGGAGAATACATGAGGCTATAGTTAAAGGGAGTTAGAACTGGGTTAGCATTCAGATGGATGACATGGCATGGTGATGCCTTTTATTTTTCGAAGTTTTCTACACAATGAAGGAGTTGTCTTTACTGTGACTTTTAGGAGTTTCAGGTGTGAAAAAAATTGAGGTAAAATCTTGATTTCTGTTATTTAAATTGGTTTTTAAACACTTCGATTGTGCAAGATTACCCATCAAACTTCTATTTTCAATAAATTCCTACCGAAATTTAGACAAATTAAACCGGAAAAAACTACCGTAAAAACCTTCAAAAAATTGCATTATAGATTACTTGCACAATGAATACCTGGTACGTTAATGAAAACAGTGAAGTGCATTCGAGAATGTTGGTAAATGACCAATGCGGGAAAGGTATAGGTATTTCTTTCTCACTAAACAACTCGTTTCTTTAAACTTTCTCCTCACAAAATTCATACGTTAATATGATGTTTGTAGTTTGTTTTTAATGTCCTCTCGTGTTGATGCATCATTAACATTACACAAACATGGTCAAACGATGAAATTGATTGCATGCATTTCACATTTATTTCCTTTTTTGGCTCAGAGTTAATTATCCTTTCCGAAGTCTTGGGAAACATTCATGGCATTCATAACATTTGAACTATATAATGTTTGGACAATTTTGATTTGTTCACTCGTAACATTGCCTCTCCATGTGGTTACGTTATATTATTTTCATTTTCCCCTTTTATTTTGTTAAGACTCACGTAGAAACGGTTTGTATTGTCATTCATTATTTGTCAAAAGAATGTTGTTAAACTTATTATAATATGATATGTATAGTGCATTAGCCTCTTGTAATATGGATGAGAGCATTTATTAAAGTTTATAAACTATGTGGTGGGCAATAAATATTTATTAGCGAGTTTTTTCCTTTTTGGGTTTTATTTGTATAATATATGTAATACATTTTAGAGTTAAAAAATAAAACAATATTTAAAATAAAACGTTTATATATAAATAAATAAATCAATAAATTGGATTTATTATATATTACATATATAATATCATATTTGATGAAATATAATATTGTATATATATATATATATATATATATAAAGAGGTAAAAAATATGAAAACACCACATAAAGATTAAGTTATGCTAGAATAAGATTCCAAAATGTCGAAAGTAGCCACTTAATCTGGGAGGATGCATTGATTAGAAGTTTGTTGAAAGGGGCTAACTAATATGGGATCATGAAGAATATGGGAGAGATGAAACCAATCAACACTTTCAATAAGATGATTGTGTAGAAACTTTCTTGTACTCAACCAAATATTTCCAAGAATCAAAGGATACACGAAGACATAACCAAAAACCATGAAAAGTAAGAAGCGTGAAAATAAGGGGAAATGGAAATTGTTGTCGAAATTAAATATGATAAAGGGAAGCTTTTCCAAAAATTTTTATGGGGGTCCTTCATTTCTTATATAAAATTGGCGTAGGTTGTCATGCCAACATTGGCGACTGACTTGGTGAATTAATTACCTCTTGTTTAACTCTTTGAAACACATAAAAAAAAAGGAATTATGATAAGATGTGTTATTTTGCCACTCAAATAACACAAGAAGTTCCATCTCTGATTTGTATGAAAACCAATTAGAAAATTGCAACATGCCAAAATAATTTCCATTATAATTTGAAATGAGATAATTTGAAATGAGATAAGAACCAATAAATACAAATTACTGATAATGAGCTCAGGGAAAGTGAAAGATGACTAAGTATATTGTAGATTTATATTAACTTTAATACCACAGGCATCACAATTGTTGCTAGCGGCATCTATAGCCTCGACATGAATGCCTTTCAATCTAATGAAATGTTTGTGTCCCACCTATTAGATATAGATTATGAGTTGTATGAAATCATTTATTTTAGTTTATAAATTAATTGGAGGCCAATGTCCCCATGTGGTAACCAAATAGTGACAATTCCATTCACAAAAATTTACAAAAGGCAAGCAATTTGTCTCATGATGATACCCCTTGTCTTTCAGTTGTACAAATTAAAGCCACTACCCCGACATGGTGACCAGATAATGGTAATGCCACTTTTTTTAATACCCATGATCATGCCATGTTGGCTCGTAATGAGACCTCATATCCCTCAATTAATCCTTACATGTTAAAATAAAATTTGGTTATAATTAACATTTAATAGGTTACTTAACATGTGGGGATAAAAATCTACTCCTTAAGAGCAAGAGACAACGTGAAATTTTTTTGATAACTAATCATTACTCGTTCGTCTCGATAGACCAAAGACTCATTTTAAAGAAGATTATTATTTCATATATTTTTAACCACAGTGGAAATATTAAGACACACGTAAAGAACGATCAAATCATAACTTCACAAGTTAATAAATTTCACTTATTAGGAAATGTTCAATGTTAACATAAGGAAAACATATTTATAGGAAATATTCCTTTGAAATAATATTTCGTTTATGGATAACAGATTATTAAAGTTTTACGCAAATGGTCATGCCAAAGATAATTGAAAATTTTCATAATATACACCCCGCCAAACCAATGAGAGAATGACCGGGGAAATCTAATAATGTGAAGGAAAAATAAAAAAATGAAGAAAAATGATAGTCATATACACAAAAATGAATACAAAAGTATGATGGTATAGGGATAATATGAAAATTAAAAGGTCAGATGTTTACTCCCTTAATGTTTTGTTCCTTTTATAAAAATATATTTTCCTTTAAAAATTAAAAATTGTGTAAGGTGTTGAATGATTTGACAATTTATTATACACCAATACTATTAAATTCAAAATGAACCTAAAATAAATTTGTAATTTTGATAGTTATTTGAAACCAAATGAGAACCAAAATATTAAAAACTTCTCATGAAATCAAATTTTGTGAATGATTGATTCTCCGAGAGAATTTAGTTATTTTCAACTACTCATAATAAACAAGAATAAAAGAGAAAGTATCACAATAAAAAAAAATTCCCTAATGATGTTTTGATAGTAGTTTATCCTTAGATTTGTCACTAACAAGCTCCGCGAACTACATTATTTAAACCGGAAATAGAAAAATTCGAAGATATTTAATCTACTCCTAAACTACTCTAAACCATCGAAGCAAATCTAAACTCGTTAAAATGAAGAGGTTTTAAATCAACAACGTGAATTGGAGCAAGTTATGATAAATATGAAGTAAATCATACTTACTATAATGATTTTTATTTAGAAACACAACAAGTATGATCTTACCACTGTTACAAAATTTAGAAAAATATGAACCCTCAACCCATTGTGTTATCCTGTCATAAAACTAAAAATGAAAGTTGATGCTTGAATAAATAAATTTTGCAAATGACAAGTGTTACTTTTGAGAGGATTCACTAGGGAAATGAGAATACTAGTTTGATTCTTCCCTTCCATTAAATCAAATGATTCGAAACTAAATGATATAGGATAAAAATTATATTGAACCAAAGCGTGATTAGGGAGTGTAAGACCTTAAAATTCAAATAGAGAAGATGTATAGTTAGAAATTATTGGAAGACAATCATTATGTAACATATATCTCTTCCTTATGGGCGGTCAAATAGAAGATTGATCATTTTCAATTTTACAAGCCTCACATTCAATGGTCACATCACCTTAACTTACCATATTGGAAGGATCAAAATGTGGTAGCATCGTATAAGATAAATAAAAAAAATATCCACCAACATATGCAAATAGGTCGTGATACAAATAAAAAAAATAATTGGAGACGAGCTATTGAAAAGGTTCCCTTGAATAATAATAATTAAAATTAGAAAATATCTCAAAGGGAACCTCTTCGCTTACCTTATCGTGTTGATTATGATTAGATGATGGATCATCATACACTAAGTGATCATTATGATTTTCCTCTCTTATCTTAAACAAGTCATAAGATTGAATAATAAGCTCACGTTAAGCATATAGTCTTTCTTTCGAATAAAATCTGATTTGGTGATCTAGATTTATAGCACTATTTTCATAAGAACAATCATTAACAATATGTTCATCAAAAGTTAACTCTAAGAATAGATTAGAATGAAAATAAAATGCATCTTGACAACAATGAGGAATTTTTCCATTATATCACTAGTATATGATTGTTCAAAAGAGAGACTAATTTGATTAGAGCTTTGCTTGACCGATTTTACTTCTTCTACTTGTTGAGTAGAATTTTAGGATTGAAATTTTTCAGACGGATCCTTCTGAATTTTTGAGAGAGGCTTGTGTTGCAGTCTCGTAATACAATATTTATATATTCTTCCAAATGAAATCTAATATATACCAAGGAATGGGGCACAAGCATTAGAAAAAAGAATCCAATATGAAAGACAAAGCACAAAAATGAAATTTCAAAATAACATGACTAACTTTATTTACAAATATCTTCGAAGATAAATCATCTAAAATTAATAACACCCTTAATTACTCACATATATTATTTTTGTCATATGTTTCAAAAGAATCTAAAATATTTTTAACAAAATGAAACTAATCAAAGATACCATATCGAGAAAACGTTTCAAACCAGCCCTTCATTCTTCCCCTAATTGTGAAAGAAAATGACCTGAAAAAAAAACATTTAAATCGCTAATTTTATGTTTCATACATTTACTCCAAAATTTATCTAAATTTTTTAATGTGAGTATGCTTCCCTCATCGTCGAAATTGAGTTTAAACAATAATTTGTCTCAGAGGAATGTACGATAATACAAAGATAAATGCATACTCACACAGAGAGATTTGGTTAAGAGACGGTAACTAATAACACAATAAAAATACAAACTCCAGATATGTCAGCTTGTATTCTAAGCTATTTCAAGCACATGTGAGATGACATAATCAAGGGTTAAAAATATGGAATTACGGGGGCTACAAGTTAAGTTATTTAATGAATTAATTTTTTTGTATGCGCTCCTTCTAGCACCATATTTTTTACGTGAACATTGATACACCTATGTCAACAAAGATGAAATTTCCTAAACCAAGGCTCTTCACACAACCTCAGTGGTTTGGGATGGTCATTCTCAACGGGATTTAGCCTTTGTTTTCCTTTGGCCTCCTCCCCCTCCTACGAAGAATACTCGTAAAATTTCCTAAGATAATATGTAAGTTAATAGTATATAAGTGTACTTAAGTTATGTGAATTTTATGAATTTCTAGAACCTAAATTAAAAAAATTTACACATTCCTAACTTGAATAAATCTAGAGAAATTGTAAATGCTAATTTTATGTTATAAAATCAAAATAATATTACAACATTTACAATACAATATAGAGATAAAATAAGTCTATAATGTTAATGTAATTATCACAATATAAAGAAAATAAATTGTTATGATGCAGCAACAAATACGAAGAAGAACACAATCAAATAAAAATGATAACATCAAAAAAGATAAAATTCATTCCATTAGGTAAATAGAGCTTGAAAACATTGTTTTCTTTCTTGATTCAATTTAACACTAATAAAATAAAGAAGAAATAAATTAATTACTGTTATTTACAGTTAGTAAGAGAGAAAATTAAACAATGAATGATATGTATTAGAAAATCCATACTATCATTGGCGAAAAACAAATAAAATCATATTATCATCAAATCAATACTGAACGAAATAATATTGATAACATTCACTGTAATATTTCTACTACAAATTCAAGAAAAACAAAAGTAAAATTAACAAGATACTATTCTAGCTAACCCAACTATCAAAATCAAATTATCCTTCTTAGGGCACAAGCCAATAGAGATAAAGAATTGGTCAATTTAAAGTGTTGAAAAATTGACCAAGAAATTCTCAATTTGATTTTTCCTTGATTAAATTGAAAATTTGAATTTCCACATTAGCAGACAAATTGCATGATGTTAACATGAGATATATTGCTGGTGTCTCCAAATTTACTTAGTAAATTCAATGTGGAGGAGTCGTAGTTTATTTAAGCATGTGTGATTTCTAATATGTATCAATCAAGGTCTGTTATCTAAGGTTGTTTTTAGTTAAAATACTTCCAACTCTTAAAAGAAATAGTGGAGGGTCAAGTTGTGCAGTGGCATTTCAATAAAACTCAGTGATCATCCAATTCATTGATCAATCAACCCAATCTAACTATAGAATTCGATTTACTACATTGAGATGGAGATTCGAAGGATGTGTAACATTAGTTATAGACTAGTTCTGAGTGTACATGTGTTACATGAAGTCACATGATTAGCCTATATGAATTGTGTAATAAATTAGAGGAATTTCCTAAATAATAGGGGCCTAATTTGTCAAGGAGAAACATAAGGAAATAGGATCTCAAGCTAAGGCATAAATTGACTAAGTATGGGTCAGAGGCCTTCATTGAGTAGAGATATAGGTTGTGCACTTGTGGGTTGAGGTTAGTTGGGAAAATTACTTGTATTACATCTATATTTTATCTAAGTAATGAAAGCGACATTGTAGTTTGTAGAAAATTGCATTCTCGAGATAAAAGTACTTATTTCATGTGTGTTATTTCTTCGTGCATGTGTGAAACATTTGTTCTAAATTGTGAAATAATGTCTATGGAATAATATAGTATGTTTTTTTATTATGATTTTGGTTAAAAACTCATGATAAGTTGCAAATATATAACATAATTTCTACATGCTATGAGAGCAGGATTCACACTAGAAAAAAAATTTGAAGTTGTTTCTCAGAGGTTCAAATTTTCATATCAGTGTTGCAGGTTTTTCTCAGTATTGAGAGGATGGATTTCAATTGACTAAGGCTAGAGTATGCCCTGGAAGGCACCTCTAATTTTGTTTCATGGAAAGCTCACATGGAGGCATTATTCGATGACAATGGATTTTTAGAGTACATCATGTTAGATGTTGTAAAACCATAAGCATATGATGCCTAGAACCTTTCTTGGTGAATAAATATGTAGCCAAATATAGGAGAATCATATTACAAGGAGTACGAGTTCATATTGTCTCGAATATCCATGGAAATTAAACTTTGTTCTCAATGTTGAAAAAATTAAACGAATTGTTCAAGAATAATAGCAACCACAGGATGTATGCGCTTAAGGATAACATTACAAGTTTCAAGATGCAGAAGAATGATACAATTTTGCAGTTTCTTAGAAGGTTCACATAGTTTCATGATGAACTTGGCGGGGTTGTGTTTAATGTCATTAAGAATACCTGGTAAGCCTAGCCCTTCTGGACCTTCGCAAGAGCTGACACACCTTCAAGATTCGATGAATGGGAGAGAGAAAATACCGAATTGGGAGCGCTTATGGTCTAATTTGATGCAAGAGAAAATAAAGTGGAATACCAGAGATGGGAAATAATCGAAGGGCATGGATGAAGAAAAAAATACTTTGGATGGAAACACAAAGAATGTTGAGATTGCAACAAGATGATGAGCTTAGTGGAAAGAAGTCACTTTCACTAAGTGGGCCCGCAGGCTATTTTTGGCGCAAGTCTATTTTTAGACTATGTCTATTTTTAGACATGTCGATCATATTCTATGAGTTGCAGGATGCTATTTGTGGATGGTTGGTCAAGTCAGAAAAAATAGATGGACTTCTATTTTTAGACATATTGGACGGAATCTATTTTTAGATTTCCAGTCTAAAAATAGATATGTCGAAAATTATTAGCTATTAATAATATTTGGACTATAAACATTATCTTATTCTCTTGGAGCACTTCAGTTAAGTGCACATATGTGGCACAGGAGCTGACAGAAGAAATTATGCTATTCTTGAGGGTTAAGTGGAGCTATTGCATGGATACTTCAGTTAGAACTCATGTGACAGAGTTTGGTGGAGTTATTGAGGTAGTTGATGGAGTTGTGTTCAGTTTAACTGAGTTAAACATAGTTGAGCTAGTTGTATCTAGTCTAACTGATTGATACACTAGTGAGAGTGGCGCGAATTAATTATTAATTAATTCACTAATTATTAACTCATTAATCAAGTAAAGAATACATAAGTTAACTACAGTGCATGGACAATTTTAGTGGAGACCAGTGAAGAGGTAGGTGAAAGAGCAGTGTGACTATCAGTTATGGCTATACTGTTGCATGATTTGCAACAACCAGTGATTGGAGGTGCCAATGAGGATTGTGTGAGCAAGGATGGACCAATTCAATTTTATTTAGAGCTATTATTCAGCAGTTATTGCGTAGTAGAGGCAGACTATCAGGTGGTAGAGATTCGAGCATGTGATTTGCTAGATCGGGCTTGATTAGTGTGTAACAATTGGAGATTGTACTGAGATCTTTGTGAGGAGATTTGTATAATGATTGTTACATGATCTCTATGTCATATAATATACAGATAGTTGGTGGTTTTCAGCTTTAAACTTTCCCATAAAATATTGTGTTCATATGTGTGATTGTTTATGGTTTTAATGTGCGCATGCGATTGTTTTTATTTCTGCAGTTAATGATCAATGGTAGAAGAGATTTTGTATTGTGCGTGAAGTTAAAATAGTGTGTGATCAGGAGAATCTCAGTGTATAACATATCAGTTATCAAATTTCTACATGGTATCGGAGCGATATTGATCATTGGAGCAATTGCAAAATATTGAAGCAGTTGAGTTTTGTGCTGGTGGAATTCTAATTTGCAATAGTGTTTTCTTGGTGTCAAAGTTGAGATTTATTTCAACGGATTGTGATTGGAGTATGCCCTTGAGGGCAACTCGAATTATATTTCATGGAAGTATAGGATGGAGGCGGTGCTGGACGACAATGGGTTGAAGGATTTCATAGATGCAAAAATTCCAAAACCTGCTTCTAGCGATGCTGCCACACTTGATGCTTGGAAAAAGAGGATCGCAAAGTGTCGACAAATTCTGTTGGAAGGTGTAAAGGATCACATAGTGTCCAGCCTTCATGGTAAGGCTTCTCCATTCTTGATGTGGAAAGCATTGATAGACTTATTCCAAAGCAAGAGCGACCAGAGGAAGTTGGCGCTCAAGGATAAACGTAGGAACATAAAAATGGAGAAAGGCGACAGTATGCCCAAGTACCTCACGAAGTTCATCCAATGCAAGGATGAGCTGGGAAGTGTGGGGGTGACCATAGATGATGAGGAATTGGTGAGCTTGGCTCTCCTTGGGCTTCCGAAGAGTTCGCATTCCTATCAGGACTCTGTCAATGATCGGGAGAAATTTCCAGGATGGAAGCGACTTTGGTCAGATCTTGTGCAAGAGGAGATAAGACAAAGTACCATGGATGGATCTTCATCAAAGAACTCAGATGAAGAAAAATTTTCTTTGGCTGCCAAAGCAAGGAAGGGGAAGAGAAAGAAGAATGCTTCTCAATCTAGTGCGAAAGGAAAGAAGCAGGACATGTCCAAGGTGAAGTGCTTTAACTGTCACCAACAAGGACATTACGCCACTAATTGTCCACAGAAGAAGAAAAATAAGCAAGTTTCTAGATCTACAGTTGGAGAGGCCTTAGCCTCGTAGTTTGAGCTATATTTTTCATTGATCGCATGCTTGGTCTCAAGTATGATGGGTTTAGTGTGGTTTCTTGATAGTGGTTCGTATTTTCACATGAAAGGAGATAAATATTTGTTTACTTATCTAGATGAGAAAGATCTTGGAGTGCACATCGAGATGGGCGATGATGGTAGATACAGTGCGACCGGTATCGGTACTATTTCCTTTGAGAGGGAGTTTGGTAAACCCTTCGTATTAAAGGAAGTGATGCATGTTCCAGGATTAAAGAAGAATCTTATCTCTGTGGAGATGTTAGAAGACAAGGGATATGATGTTGTCTTTAGCGAGGGAAAGGCTTTCCTGCATAGTAAGGAAACTGGTGAAAGCCGGAGGATAGGGGTTCGAGTTAAGAACCTTTATCAATTGCAGGTAGATGGCTGCGCAACAATGGCAAGCAAGGCAGAAGGAGTGCTGAGCCAGGATGAGGGCGAGCTGTGGCATAGGAGATTGGGCCACCTTCACCATGGAGCTTTGAATATACTGTAGCAGATTTCTACTGGGCTTCCTAAGGGTACTATTGTGTAGTCAGATCAGTGCAAGGGATGTACCTTGGGAAAATTTGTGAAAGCCACCTTTCATGAGAAGGATAGTTGTGCCACGACAATCCTTGAGAGAATTCACACAGACGTGTGTGGACCTTTCTCAGTAGCTTCGACAACAAAGCACAGGTACTATGTGATATTTGTTTATGATTTTTCTCGGAAGTGCTGGATCTTCTTCATGTAGAAGAAGAGCGAGACATACTCAAATTTCTGTGAATTCACGGCACTGGTTGAGAAATAATCGGGGAAGCAGGTGAAGGCTCTTAGGAGTGACAATGGTGGTGAATTCATCTTTGGAGAATTCAAGGACTTTTGCAGTGCAGAAGGAATTCGAAGAGAGCTCATAGCACCTCATAACCCAGAGCAGAATGGGGTTGCTAAGAAGAAGAACATAATGATCATGGGTTCTACATGGATGATGTTGCATGATTAGGGCCTTCCCATACACTTGTGGGCTGAGGCATGCAATATTGCAGTTTATGTGAAAAACCGTTGTCCTCACATGATACTTGGCATGAGTA
Organism: Pinus albicaulis; assembly: GCA_034641835.2. Classification (NCBI taxonomy): domain Eukaryota; kingdom Viridiplantae; phylum Streptophyta; class Pinopsida; order Pinales; family Pinaceae; genus Pinus; species Pinus albicaulis. The sequence continues at coordinate 501,812,912 of CM076579.1, forward strand.
CACCCGAGGAGGAATTTTCTGGTAAGAAGTTTGATATTTCTCATTTGAGGATTTTTGGTTCACCTGTTTAAATTCATGTGACAAAGGATGCCAGGAAGAAGCTGGAGCCAACTGCAGAGGTTGGGATATTTGTGGGGTACACTGATATGCCCCACAACTATCGTGTGTATTCGCCAGATAGTTGCAAGAATTTTGTGTGACGGGATATCAAATTTCATGAGGAGAAAGCCATGAAGTGTTTTCTTGAGAGAGAGCCACACTTGCATGCAGATGAGGAGCTATTAGTTCATAAGGATGAGCCTTAGGATGTGGATCAGCCACAAGAGGAGGTTCATGGAGTGGAAGAGACCAGTCATGCAGTGCCAACCATCAGAGGGCGGTAGCACACTACAGAAGCTGAGCAACTGGCTCAAGATGCAGAGAAGGTTGTAGGAGCACCTACATCATAGCACAGACAGAGACAGTCACCTGACCGGTACACTGGATACATGGCTCTTATGAGCAAGTGTATCGTGACAAATCCATCCTCTTTCAAGGAAACTGTGGAGGATCCCGCATGGGTAGATGCCATGGTGGAAGATTATGATTCGATTGTAAAAAACAGTGCATGGGAGATTTTCCCAAAGATGGAAGGGAAATCAGTGGTGGGTTCGAGATGGATCTACAAAGTGAAGCAAGTAGCTGATGGGAGTGTGGAGAAGTACAAGGAAATATTTATTGCCCGAGGCTTTTCACATATTGAGGGGATCGATTATGAGGATACCTTTGCACCTCTCGCAAGGTATTCTTCCATACGGACGATTCTTGATCTCTCAGCGAATATGGGGTGGCACATGCATAATATGGATGTGAATATTACATTCCTCAATGGAGTGATTGAGGAGGAGGTGTACATAGAGCAGCCCGAAGGTTTCGAGACCTTCAGTAGCGAGTCACATGTGTGCAGGCTCAAGAGAGCATTGTATGGGTTGAAATAAGCACCTCATGCTTGGTGCACATGGATAGACAGTTATTTCACTGGACTTGGATTCTCCAAGAGTGAGGCGGATCCAAACATATACCAGATAGTGGTAGAGGGTAAGTTGTGAATCATTGTACCTTATCTAGATGATTTGATTTTTACGGGTGATGAACTGTTGATACTCTCATGCAAGGTTGATCTTGCAAAAGAGTTTGAGATGAAGGACATGGGCCTCCATTATTTCCTGATATTGGAAATTTGGCAACGCAGTGATGGACTATTTGTGTCTCAAGGCAAGTATGCCCAGGAGATACTGGAGAAGTTCAACATGCATGGCTGCAATCCTATCAACACTCCTCTTCCTGGTGGATGGAGGAAAGAGGATGCTACATCGGCAAAGGTAGTGGATGCCACTACTTATCGACAGTTGGTGGGGTCGCTTATGTATCTGGTCAATACATGACCCAAAATATGCTATGTTGTTAACCAGCTTTCACAAGCTATGGTTAAGCCTACCAAGCTCTTTTGGAAGGCAAGAAGGCATGTATTGAGATATCTCAAAGGCACATCTGGATATGGATTATGGTACAGATAGTTGGATGAGGTGACGATGTGTGGCTTCGCGGATGCCGATTGGGCAGGGAGCCCAACGGAAAGAAAGAGCACATCTGGAGGGATTTTCAGTATCGAGTCGACAGCAGTTTCTTGGTTCAGCATGAAGTAGAGATCTGTGGCACTCAGTTCAGCAGAGGCCAAGTATATGGCAGTGATTTTGGCTGCATGCCAGCTTATATGGATGAGGAAGATCTTGTTCGGGTTGTTCGGTTCACACATAGATCCTACTGTAATATATTGTGATAATTAAAGTTGCATCAAAATCTCGGTTAATCCAGTATTTCATGATGGATCTAAACACATTCACATCCGATATCATCATATCAGAGATTGTGTGCAGCTGAAGATCATGTTACTTTCATACATTCCCACGGAGGATCAGGATGTTTATATCTTAACGAAGGCGCTCACCAGGAGAAAATTCGAATACCACAGGGTAAGGTTAGGGGTGCCAGATAATCCTTATCTTGTTGAGAGGGAGTGTTGAGATTGCAACAAGATGATGAGCTTAGTGGAAAGAAGTCGCCTTCACTAAGTGGGCCCGCAGGCTATTTTTTCATGCAAGTATATTTTTAGGCTATGCCTATTTTTAGACATGTAGATCGTATTCTATGAGTTGTAGGATGCTATTTGAGGATGGTTGGTCAAGTCATAAAAAATAGATGGACTTATATTTTTAGACATATTGGGAAGAATCTATTTTTAGATTGCTAGTCTAAAAATAGATATGTCGAATATTATTAGCTCTTAATAATATTTGGACTATAAACATTATCTTATTCTCTTGGAGCACTTCAGTTAAGTGAAAATATCTGGGACATGAGCTGACAGAAGGAATTACACTATTCCCGAGGGTTAAGTGGAGCTATTGCATGGATACTTAAGTTAGAACTCATGTGACAGAGTTTGGTGGAGTTATTGAGGTAGTTGATGGAGTTGTGTTCAGTTTAACTGAGTTAAACATAGTTGAGCTATTTGTATCTACTCTAACTGATTGATACACTAGTGAGAGTAGTGTGAATTAATTATTAATTAATTCACTAGTTATTAACTCCTTAATCAACTCAATAATACATTAGTTAGCTACAGTGCATGGATAGTTTTAGTGGAGACCAGTGAAGAGGTAGGTGAAAGAGCAGTGTGACTATCAGTTGTGACTATATTTTTGCATCATTTGCAACAACCAGTGATTGGAGATGCCAATGAGGATTGCATGAGCAAGGATGGAAAAATTCGAGTTCATTCAGAGCCATTCTTCAGCAGTGATTGCGCAATAGAGGCAGGCTATCAGGTGGCATAGATTGAAGCATGTGATTTGCTAGATCCGGCTTGATTAGTGTGTAGAAATTGGAGATTGTACTGAGAGCTTTGTCAGGAGCTTTGTATAATTACTATTACATGATCTCTATGACATATAATATACATATAGTTGGGAGTTTTCAGCTTTAAGCTTTTGCATAAAATATTGTGTTCATATGTGTGATTGTTTATGGTTTTAATGTGCGCATGTGATTTTTTTTATTTCCATAATTAACGATCAATGGTAGAAGAGATTATGTATTGTGCATGAAGTTAAAATAGTGTGTGATCAGGATAATCTCAGTGTATAACATATCAGTTATCAAATTTCTACAAAGAATAGAGAATGGAAGAAATCCCAATCCAAACTAGAATCTAGTGAAGGGAGCAAGTAGAAATATTTTTCAAAGTGTCCACACAAGAAGACAATCACATTTTATATTTATATATAGCTAAATATATTATACATTAAATATTTACACATTTTTTAAGGAATTTTTTTTATGAAAACACCAGATAAACATCAAGTTATGTTGGAATAAGGTTATAAAATGTTGAAAGTAGCCAAATCATCCAACTAATGTGGGAGGATGCATTGATTAGAAGGTTTTCGAAAATATATAATTAAATATGTGATCATTAAGAATGTGGGATAGATGATAACAATAAACACTTGCAGTAAGGTCATTGTATAGAAAATCTCTTGTAATCAACCAAGAATTTCCAAGAATAAAATGATACACTAAGACATAACTGAAAATCATGAAAAGTAATAAGCGTGACAATAAGGGAAAAATGAAATCATTGTCGAAATAAAATTTGATCAGGAAAAACCTTTCAAATTTTTTTTATGAGGGACGCTTCATTTCATATAAAGGAATGAAGGGAGTAGGTTGGGATGCCAACAGGTTTTCTTCTTTGCAATTTTCCTTCATTCTCTAGTAATTGTTAATGTTTTATTTTCATGGAGTGTTTGGTTTGTCAACCCACACCATGAAATCACCTTTATTTATTGGAAATTGTTAACTTCTCTATTTTCCATGATGGTTTTTCTTCTCACTATGTTGTTTAGGGTTTTTATCAGTGTTAAACTTGATTGAGTATTAATATTTTGGACTAAAATATTTATATTTTTATGATATGTTTTATTTATTAACAGTCTTGTACTTGTAAATTTGTACATATGTTAGAGGGCTTCTAGAGAACACAAAATCATCACCCAAGAATATTCATTTTTTTACAACCTAAAAATACTTTCCTTAAGCTTTAAATATTTATTTTGTTTCCCATAGAGTGTGGAATATATGATGATTGGGTGAATGGTTAAGCCCCTTTTTGATGTGGAGGTCGCCGGTTCAAAACTGTAACACCCCTAGTTCTATGTTTTGAAATTAGACATTTGAACTTCAGTCTAGAGGGGACTGGACCCCAACGGATAATTATTGTGTGGATGTAATTAATCATTTAATTATGAAAAATAAATAAAATATTTATGTGCATATTGACCAAATGAGATTTTTGAGATCACTTGCCTAATCCATGAGGTATGGAAAGAGGCTAAGACTTTCCCCAACAATCTTTCAAAAAGCCTCGAAAGAATTTATATATAATTTGGATTTTTGAGGAAAAATCTAAATTTCCCCAATGATGTGGAGAGTAGTTGGGAAGAGGTAAAAAGCTGGAAAAGCAGAAAGCAGCTTTAAAGTCCCTAAATAAGGGAAGCCTAGGCAAAATTAATAAATGCATCCGGTAATTCTGGACGTAGAATTAGAAACAAGCTTTGGGGAGAGCATAAGCTTAAATAAGCTACTCCAGAACAGATTAAGGTTGGTCTGCTCTTATAGGGGATCTCAGTGCGTGGGTGAGTTCGGGAGACAAAGGAACTCTAAGGTTGGGAGGATTGATCATTAGAAGCAGTGGTATGCACATTCAATTTATAATATGCTAACTCTAGTTGTATGGTGATTATTTGTCTGAATTAAACAATGTTAAGTTCAGGTTATGAATATTAGATTCCTCACATTTAACAGATTTTGTTAGAGGATAAAATTCTCTAAAATATTTATAGTTGCAGGAATAAAAATATGTGAGAAAATATCAATAAGAATTTATAAACTAATAGTAGTTTAAATCTGAAGATATGTGCTATTCCCACAGAAGATTGAATTTTTTAATCTTAATCTGTTTCTAGTATATAAATTTAAGTACAACAAAGGAAGTTCAAGTTTTAGTAATAATGGATAAAATAGAAAATTGTGTCCTATTATTTAAAAGAAAAAATTCATGGATTTCCGGAAAATAAATTACTATTCTATCTTCAAGAGCAAGTACAAAGACTTGAGGACTAAAATCTAGAATTTTTACTAATTAGGACTGCAAGAACATAATAGGAATTTAGCTAGTTTTGCATTACGATTATCTTCCTAACTACTAGATAAGATATTAACTCATTGAAAATGATTTACATGTGGAATATGTATAAACATTTAGTCCAATCCAAATTGATAACTTCTACTTCTATAATGATTCAGACAATGTTAATAGTTTAAATTAAACTATATCCATACAAGCAAATCTCTACAACTTTAAATCAAAATGAGTTTTAAATATCCTCTTGAATATAGATTAGTGTTAATTATCATCATTATCAAAATGAAATTATAAAAGCCAACAGTGAGGTAACTGAAGAAAATGAAGAGTTATATTATAAATTATAACTATTAATTCAAATACCGAAATTAACCTAAAATATTCTTATGTACTGTAGTAAATAAAACTGAACAAAAGTCTAAAGAAAACTCTGTTAAGAGCAATATAGAGAACTGTAGGAAATTACTACGGTTAATAATTTCCATAGCTAAATAAAATTCTGAATAGACGAGTATCAATATCAAGAGATACACATATACACTGCACTTACTACGACCTATTGCAGAATTTATATTTACTGTCATTTAAGATGAAAAATCAATGAACTAAGGAAAATACACAGTACTGATACTTACATCTGTATGAATAGTACTACTCCTACAAGTAAAAATACATATGACTGATTATATTAAAAGAGGATGACATTCTAGAAATTCATTAAGAATGGTGTTAGAAACCATATCCATTATAAAGTTTAGTGTCAAAATGTAAACCAAGAAAAAGGGTTTTACATTATACAATTAAATTCTCAGTTCATATGCATATTATGGAACTGGGAAATTACGACAGAGCCATATAATATTCGCTTCTAAGTAAGTAATATTCCAAGAGTAATATAAATGTTTAAATTACAAATTTAAAGAGTATAATGATAACTCCACTGTAAAATGAGTAATAATTCTTGGTGAGGAGTAATACAAATGAAAACCGACCTGTACTAAGAGAGATTGAGTTAGTTCCATGAAGTGAAAAAGCTCAAAATTCCCATAGTATAACGTTTACGTCGATGGAGAGAGGAAAGGACTTAATGTTTACCTAAAACCATTCATTTAACATTGAGTTAGGGAAAATACAACACAAAGGAATGAACGAAACCTCATTATACCATAAGCTAAAGCGAAACATAGTTCAGCTATACGAATGGAGATATATTGAAGCTCAGATTTATATCTTCATGGCGGAATCTGAGTCGCATTCCTTTAAGGTAGCGAGAAACAAAAAATTTACAAATCAAATTCCTATAATATTAGTCATATACAGAGGATGAAATTGAAAATACCCAATAGAAAGGGAAAAATGATAGGCATGGAAGAGCGATGCCATAATACCAATTGTGTGTTCAATTAAAAAAAAAAAAATTATCAAATGGATAGAGATTACAAAAACAACAATTGGGATTCTTGATGCTCGGGTTCACTGAACCTTAGATACACTTGAACGTGGATAGAAATTGCTCAAATACGCTCAAGAACATTTACCATAATGACTATATGAAAAGAAACAATAAAGTTACTGAGGAGGAAAAGTTTATTAATCGTATATCTAGAACAGAGGCTATTCTTAAATGCATTATCAAACACAAAAGAATGCCTTTCATATTATACGTATAAAGCTAGGGTGAAAGTCAAAATTTGAGTAACAATAATATTCTTACCGAATGGAAGATTTTCTTCCAAAGAAAGTCGTGGATAAACCCTTGCCAAGAGCTCGTCGTCACATTGCAGAGGCAAGTCAATGGAATGGAAAGCGAGACCAAAGAATTGATAATGGATTCAAATGAACTATCATTGTTCCGACCTCTTACATTAAATATCCAATGATGTTCTCAAACCCTAACATCATCTAGCCCTACACATGGCATATTTTGATGAAGTCGTATAATTTAATAGGGTAAAATCAATACAAGTAAATGCGTAGGATGGTGGGTGGAGAATTCATACGTTTACATTTAATATGATGATACTAATGAAATCCCAAAGATCTGCTTGATCAGTACGCTAGAAAACTGGAGAAAGGGAGAATAATAAACGTTGCATGCAAACTACATGTTAATAACACCCGACAGTAAGGACATTAATGGAAATATTCAAGTCGACGATACAAACATGTGAAGTCACCAGCGAAGATACCAAACTTATCAAGTCTCCAGCACATGAATTAACATGAATAAATACAAAAAATAAACTATTAAAGAGTTTAATAGCGTAAGCCCTATGGATACATAGGTAAGCTTGAGTTGAAACCATCCGATGGCAATATCGAAATCATATTAATAATTTGAAAAAAAATTGTACCATAAACCCCAATGCTTATACTATCCATCGAAAATAAAAATAAATATAGTGGATAAAGATAATATCCATGGTGTTAAGTTTTATGGGTAAGGTCTGCATAAATTCAACGATAGGAGTACGGTTTTATTCCACAAGAAAATGAGTAAATAAATGAACTCTTTGACATATCGATACATCAATAATAAGGTCTTTCCATAATTCTTAAGTAGGAAGTAAGAAGGGGGTAGAGTTTAGAGTTTCGAGACTTAATGTATAAACATTATAGACTTGGGGAAAATTAGGAAAAGTTAAGATAGAGATTTTATTATAAATAGATTTAATTAATATGGGAGAACCTTTACTCAAATTACATCAGAGGGGAAAATTAGTTAGTGGACAAGAGTAACTATGCGTTAGAAAATTGTATGAAGTATGATTATCGCAAAACGATAAAAAAAAAAGTTAGGTTTGAGGCATCTTACAAATGGTATCAAAGCTCATGTTAGAAAAACTGGGCTGTTGTTGTGCTCACTGTATAAATTAAATTTTTTTCTGAAAAAAAAAAAAATTACTGATGTTGTTTTGTGTTAGTTTATAAAGGTACTGAAACTGAAAATTCAATGGCTGAAGGAGATGAAATTTATGTTGATCTAGGTGATGGAGATAACATGCCAGATCCCAATGCTCCTTTGATGGCTATGTTGCACAGGTCGCAATGGGATATGGCTGAGCTAAGAAGCCAGAATGATAGGTTATCATTAGCCAATGAGGAGCAGGAAAAGCTGATAAGAGAACCGACCTCACGGAACAGCCAAGAAGGTGAAGGTTCCAGAAAGAGGAGGAAAGGCAAGTTCTCAAATGATTCTGAGGAATATGACGCTACTAGAAATTAGTCTAAACAGAAGAAGGAATTGTAGGGGGAATTCCACAAAATTAAACCTCCCTCCTATGATAGAGAGAAGGAGGAAGATGTTGGGGCATGAATGTTGAATATGATTAAGTATTTTCAAGTCTACAAATATGAAAACAATCTGAAATCCATATTAGCTATCTACCTGTTGCAAGGTAAGGCTACCTTATGGTGGGAGGAGACAAAAATGGTTCATGCCATTGATGAAAAGACAGTGACTTGGGAAGATTTCCAAGTCAAGTTTAAAAAATGCTATTTGAACGAACACTATTATGATGATAAAGCAAAGGAGTTCCATGAACTCAGATTTGGACAGCTCACCATAGATGATTTTGTCACCAAGTTTACAAATCTGTTAAGGTATGTCCCGTATATTCGTGAAGAGAAAGAAAAGGTACAAAGGTTTTTGAACTGTTTGCCTGTTGGGTACAAGGAGAAAATAGAGTTCGATAATCCAAAAACCATGGACGAACTGGTGAGGAAAGCTATATTATGCTACTAGTAGTTTAAAGGAAAGAGTGAACATGGGAAAATCTAGATAAACAAGGGTGAATTCAAAGGAAAGAAACATAAGCCAACTTACTTGAAGAATTTTGGTAGGGATCATCAGCGGAAGAAATTTAAAAAACCAAAGGAAAGTCAAACTGCTCAGTCCCAAGATGGTTCAAAGAAAATAGATGGAGATAATAAGAAGGATGGAACAGTTAAAATGCGTGAACCTTTGAAATTTTGGGGTTGCAGAGAACCTCATCTGTTGAGGGACTGTCCACACCGAAATATTCAGATGATTATGAGAGATAGAGAAGCAACCACAGTGAATGATATAGCAAGGAATATACCCACTATCAGTGGAGCCTTGGAGAACCGACAAGCAGAACACCAGGCTACTATGGTTAAGATGGAAGGTAAGATTGCTGACCATTTTTTCACAGTTTTAATTGATCTGGGTGCTTCTTTGAGTTACATTAGTCCACAAGTTGTAGAGAAATGTAATCTCAAAACTGAAAAATTTCAGCAGTCTTGGTTGGTCTAGTTAGCCACTAGCACCAAGTAAAAAGTAACTCATAAGTTACCTCAAATAGCAATTAAATTAAATGATTTTCAGACAGACGTAAATTTGAACATTCTGCCCTTAGGCTCATATGATTTTCTGATAGGAATGGATTTGTTAGAAAAAATAAAGGCTATGATGAATTGTTGGGATAAAACTCTACATTGCATAGATGAGGAAGGGAGACACTTTATACTCAAAAGAGAATCAAAACCAATCTTTTTAAGACAAATATTAGCTCTGCAATTAAAAATAACAGCTAGAAAAGGATATTAAGTATATGTTGTACATGTTGAAGAATTAGGACAACAACCTGAAGAAAACATCCCAGACATTTTACCAATGGTAAGAGAATTTAAGGAAGTTTTCCCATATGAGATTCCTCATCTTCCCCCCAAAAGAGAGATTGACTTTTCAATTGATTTGGTGCCAGGAGAAACACCCGTTTCCAGAGGCCCTTACCGGATGAGGCCCCCTAAACTTATGGAGTTAAAAATGAAATTACAAGAAGTGTTGGATAAAGGTTACATCCGACCGAGTGTATCCCCTTGGGGAGCACCGGTGCTGTTCGTGAAAAATAAGGATGGAACCTTTAGATTGCGCATTGACTACCATCAACTGAATAAGTTAACAATAAAAAAAAGGTACCCATTTCCTAGAATAGATGACCTTTTTGATCAGGTGAGAGGGCCTTCAGTATTTTCTAAGATTGATTTGAGGATTGTTATCACCAACTCAGAATTAAGGAGGAAGATATTAGTAAAATAGCTTTTCGAACTAGGTATGGTCACTACGAATTTGTAGTCCTACCTTTTGGTTTGGCAAATGCTCCTGCCACTTTTATGTGCTTAATGAACAACATGTTGAACAAGTACTTAGATAAATTCGTACTAGTGTTCATAGATGATATTCTAGTCTATTCAAAAAGTGAGGAAGAGTCTATTCATGCCTTGAAGATGTGGTGACACTATCTTCTTGGAAAAAAAATTACATTGATGACAGATCATATTAGTCTCAAGTATTTCTTTTCTTATACCGATTTGCATGCTTGACAAGCCAGATGGCTATATTTTCTGAGTGAATTTGTTATGGACATAAAACATATCAAAGGGAAAGAAAACAAAATTTTTGGTGCGCTAAGCAGAAATGCTTGTCAAAACATAAGCAGCATTGGGAGTAGTGCTAGTTTTGACTTAAAATAACTAGTTAAAAAGGTAGCAGATCAAGATCTAGACTATGAGAATCTACAAGTGAAAATGCTGAAAAAAATAAATGGCTGAATACATCCAAAACCAGAAAGGGTTGATCTGCTATAAAAATAGATTGTATTTCCCCAATGTGGAGTCTTTGAAAAAATAAATCCTAGATGAATCCCATAAACAGCCATATTCAGGACATCCTGGATATCAAAAAATGCTTACAGCCTTTAAAAAGAAATTGTTTTGGCTAGGAATGAAAAAGGATGTAGCAGACTATTTAGCTAGATGCATGGAATGTCAACTAGTCAAAGTTGAACATCAGCATCCAGCTGGTCTTTTGAATCCCTTGCCAATTGGAGAATGGAAATGGGACACTATTTCTATAGATTTTATAACCAAGTTACCTAGAACAAAGTATCAACATGACTGAGTGATGGTAGTGGTAGTAGATACCTTAACAAAGGCTGCACACTTCATACCTATAAAATCTACTTTTGGGACAGCCCAAGTAGAAAATGTGTTCCTAAAAGAAATAGTAAGGTTACACGAGGTCATAAATATGATTATTTTAGATAGAGATGCTAAGTTCACAATTGCCTTTTGGAAAGGTCTGTTTGGGGGCATGGGCAGTAAATTGAATTTTAGTACTTCTTATCACCCTCAGACGGATGGTCAAACAGAGAGAAAAAATCAGATTTTGGAGGATATGCTGAGAATGTATGTGATGGATAGGCCATCAAGATGGGAAGACTACATATATTTAGTCGAATTTTCTTACAAAAATAACTATCAATCCTCCATCAAAATGAGTCCATTTGAAGCACTCTGCGGAAGAAAGTGTCGTACTCTTTTAGGTTGGAGCCAACCTGAAGATAAGCTAGTATTGGGGCTAGATACTCTACAAGAAATGGAAAGGATTGTCAAAAAAATACAGAGAAACATCAAGACAACATAAGATCGATAGAAAAACTATTATGATAGGAAGAGAGTGCATCGAGATTTCAAAGTGGGTGATCATATGTATTTGCGTATTAAACCAAAAAAGAGCACACTTTATGCGGGAAGTTGTGAAAAATTGGCTCTTAGATATTGTGGGCCTTTTGAGGTGTTAGAAAGGGTGGGTACCGTGGCTTATAAGCTGGCCTTACCTCCTCATGTTAAAGTGCATGATGTGTTTCATGTTTCGTTATTAAAAATATATGTACATGATGCTTCTCATATTGTTGATTGGAATGTGATACAGGTGGAACCAGAAAGGGAGTTCCTTCTAGAACCACTTCAAATATTAGAGCGGGAAGAAACTAAATTGAGAAACTGAACAGTAGCAAGAGTAAAGGTGTAGTGGAAGCACTTTATTGCTGAAGAAGCTATGTGGGAAAGAGAAGCTGAGATGACAGAAAAATATCCATATCTATTTTCAAAATAAACTCTAGTAGTTAGCTGTTAACACAGAGGACGATGTTTGTTTTCAAAGGGGGAATATGTAACACCCCTAGTTTTATGTCTTCAAATTAGAAATTTAAACTTCAGTCCAAAGGGGAGTGGACCCCAATGGATAATTATTGTGTGGATGTAATTAATCATTTAATTATGAAAAATAAATAAAATATTTTTGTGCATATTGACCAAATGATATTTTTAAGATCACTTGCCTAATCCATGACATATGGAAAGAGGCTAAGACTTTCCTCAAAATTATTTCAAAAAGCCTTGAAAGAATTTATATCTAATTTATATTTTTGAGGAAAACTCTAAATTTACCCAATGATGTGGAGAGTCGTTGGGAAGAGGTAAAAAGCTGGAAAAGAAGAAAGCAGCTTTAAAGTCCCTAAATAAGGGAATCCTAGGCAAATAGGAATAAAAGCATCCTATAATTATGGATGCAGAATTAGAAACAGGATTTAGGGAGAGAATAAGCTTAAATAAGCTACTCCAGAACAGATTTGGGTAGGTATATTCTTGGAGGGGATCTCATCTCGAGGGTCAGTTCGGGAGACAAAGGAACTCTAAGGTTCAGAGGACTGGTCATTAGAAGAAATGGTATGCACATTCAATTTATAATATGCTAACTCTAGTTGTATGGTGATTATTTGTCTGAATTAAATAGTGTTAAGTTCAGGTTATGAATATTAGATTCCTCACATTTAACAGATTTTTTTAGAGGATAAAATCCTCTAAAATTTTTATAGTTGCAGGAATAAAAATCTATGAGAAAATATCAATCAGAATTTCTAAACTAATAGTAGTTTAAATCTGAAGATATGTGCTATTCCCACAGAATATTGAATTTTGTAATCTTAATCTATTTCTAGTATATAAATTTAAGTATAGGAAAAGAAGTTCAAGTTTCAGTAAGAGTGGATAAAATAGAAATTTTTTTTCTATTATATAAAAGAAGAAATTCATGGATTTTCGGAAAATAATTTACTATTCTATCTTCAAGAGCAAGTATGAAGACTTGAGGACTAAAATCATAATGTTTACTAATTAGGACTGCAAGAACATAATAGGAATTTAGCTAGTTTTGCATGTTGATTATCTTTCTAAGTACTAGATAATATATTAAATCATTGCAAATGATCTGCATGTGGAATATGTATAAACATTTAGTCCAATCCAAATTGATAACTCCTACTTTTGTAATGATTTGGACAATGTTAATAGTTTAAATTAAATTATATCTATACAAGCAGATCTCTACAACTTTAAATTAAAATGAGTTTTAAATATCCTCTTGAATATAGATTAGTGTTAATTATCATCATTATCAAAATAAAATTATAAAACCAACAGTGAGGTAACTGAAGAGAATGAAGAGTTATATTATAAATTATAACTGTTAATTCAAATACCAAAATTAACCATAAAATATTCTTGTGTACTGTAGTAAATAAAACTTAACAGAACTCTAAAGAAAACTCTATTAAGAGAAATAAAGAGAACTGTAGGAAATTACTATGGTTAATAATTTCCATAGCTAAATAAAATTCTGAATAGATGGGTATCAATATCAAGAGATACACATATACACTGTACTTACTAAGACCTATTACATAATTTATATTTACTGTCATTTAAGATGAACAATCAATGAACTAAGGAAAATACACAGTACTGATACTTACATATGTATGAATAGTACTACTCCTACAAGTAAAAATACATACCAACTTACTATATTAAAATATGATGACATTCTAGAAATTCATGAAGAATGGTGTTAGAAACCATATCCATTATAAATTTTAGTGTCAAAATGTAAGCTAGGAAAAAGGGTTTAACATTATACAATTAACTTTTCAGTTCACATACATATTATGGTACTGGGATACTACGACAGAGCCATATAATATTGGCTTCTGAGTAAGTAATATGCCAAGAGTAATATAAATGTTTAAATTACAAATTTAAAGAGTATAATGATAAACCCACTGTAAACTGCGTAATCATTCTCAGTGAGGATTAATATAAATGAAAACTGACCTCTATTAATAGAGATTGATTTAGTTCCATGAAGTGAAAAAGTTAAAAATTTCCGCAATATAACATTTACGTCGATGGAGAGAGGAAAGGACTTAACGTTTACCTGAAACCATTCATTTAACATTTAGTTAGGGCAAATACAATAGACAGAAATGAACGAAACCTCGTTATACCATAAGCTAAAGCGAAACATGGTTCACCTGTGCGAATGGAGATATATTGAAGCTCGGATTTATATCTTCATGGCCGAATCTGAGTCGCATTCCTTTAAGGTAGCGAGAAACATAAATTTTACAAATCAAATGCCTATATGATTAGTCACATACAAATGACGAAATTTAAAATGCCCAATGAAAAGGGAAAAGTGATAGGCGTGGAAGAGAGATTCCATAATACCAACTTTGTGTTCAATTAAAACAAAAAGTTTATCAAATGAATAGAGATTACCAAAACAAAAATTGGGATTCTTGACGCTGGGGTTCACTGAACCTTAGATACGCTTGAACGTGGATAGAAATTGCTCAAATACGATGAAGAACATTTACCATGATGACTGTATGAAAAGAAACAACAAAGTTACTAAGGGGGAAAAGTTTATTAATCGTATATCTGGAACAGAGGCTCTTCTTAAATGCATTATCAAACACAAAGGAATTACCTTCATATTATACGTATAAATCTAGGGTGAAAGTCAAAATTTGAGTAGCAATAATATTCTTACCGAATGGAAGATTTTCGTCCAAAGAAAGTTGTGGATAAACCCTTGCCAAGAGCTCGTCGTCACATTGCAGAGGCAAGTGAACGAAATGGAAAGACAGATCAAAGAATTGATAATGGAGGAAAAAGAATTATCACTGTTCTGACCTCTTACATTAAATAACCAATGAATTTCTCAAACCCTAACATCATCTAGCCCTACAAGTGGCGTATTCTGATGAAGTCATATAATTTAATAGAGTAAAATCAATACAAGTAAATGCGTAGGATGGTGGGTAGAGAATTCATACGTTTACATTTAATACGATGATACGAATAAAATCCCAAACATCTACTTGATCAGTACGCTGGAAAACTTGAGAAAGGGAGAAGAAAAAACGTTGCGTGCAAACTGCATGTTAATAACACCCGACGGTAAGGACATTAATGGCAATAGTCAAGTCGACGATACCAACATGTCAAGTCACCAGCGAAGATACCAAACTTATCAAGTCTCCAGCACATGAATTAATATGAATACATACAAACAATGAACTATTAAAGAGGTTAATAACGTAAGCCCTATGGATACATAGGTAAGCTTGGGTTGAAATCATCCGATGGCAATATCAAAATCATATTAATAATTTGAAAAAAAATCGTACCAGAAACCCCAATGCCTATACTATCTATTGGAAATAACAATAAAAAGAGTGGATAAAGATAATATCCATGGTGTTAATTTTTATGGGTATTCAACGATAGGAGTATGGCTTTATTCCACAAGAAAATGAGTAAATAAATGAACACTTTGACATATCCATACATCAATAATAAGGTCTTTCCATAATTTTTAAGTAGGAAGTAAGAAGGGGGTAGAGTTTAGAGTATCGAGACTTAATGTATAAACATTATAGATTTGGGGAAAATTAGGAAAATTTAATATAGAGATTTTATTATAAATAGATTTAATTACTATGGGAAAACCTTTACTCAAACTACATGAGAGGGGAAAATTAGTCAGTAGAAAAGAGTAACTATGAGTTAGAAAATTGTATGATGTATGATCATCACAAAACGACGAAAAAAAAAAGTTGGGTTTGAGGTATGTTACAAAAACTCCGTGGGAAAAAATCCATCCATGTTAAGTGTTGGTGTAGCCAAGTTTGGGTGTGATACCTAAGTGATTTTGATGGCGTAGTTTCCCCTAGGTCATATTTTCTCAAGTCAAAGGTTGTCATGCAGTCATCTCACTTAAACAACTTGACAAAAAGTAAATGTTCATTTGGTTGTTGCATAGATTTTTCTTTTTTTTTTAAATAGGGATTTCCACATGAATTAATATTTTAGAATTTTTTATGGTTTTCCTATGTATTCCAGGTTATAGTTATTTGAATTAAGTTGTTATAGGGTTTTTTCTATTAGAATACATCTAGTATTTCAATCTAGTTTTATTTATTTTAAGTTTTTTCCGGAACCTCTTGAATTCAATGAAATAACCAACAATTCTCTTGATGATTACAAGACCTTTGATGAGTGAGTAAATAACATCCCATTTCCTTGGCACATTCTAACATCAATTCTTGGTGGAGGTGACAATTTGTTTATGTTTTTATTATTTGATAATTTAGGGAGCCTGATCACTTCCAAAAATTTGTTCCTGGCGATTATAATATAAGGAAACAAGTTGTTACTGATCTAAAATAGGTGGCTAACTTTATTTGCTATGAAAACACCTTCTATTCCATTTAAATAGATTAAGGAGTGTGCTCATACATCCAATTGTGAAAGAGAATTCTTATGTCAAGTTTATGTGTTTCTTCAGTGCTTTATGTGTGATAAATTTAATAATTATTTAAGTTGATTAAAGTAATGAAAAGAAAACATAATTTGCAGAAAAATAAGTAGAAGCTCGCAATAGAAAAATAATAAAAGAGTTCACCCTCAACATTTGAGCTACGTCTCCTTGAGCCTCCATCAATGGGCTAGGCTCTCTTGGATTAAAATGGTCAAATTATTTTACAATATGATGCTCAAATCCATTGGTTTTGTAAACTATACCAATGGGCTCAGAATTCCAAAATACCCCTAGACTAACTGCTCAATGACTGGAAATGGACCATAGCTCCCTTGGGCATGATCTCTTTTGCTCATGACCTTGAGATTCCCTGAGCTATCCTATAGAAAAAACACCTATATTAGTCATCATATGCTCCTGAAACTCATCTCAATATTTCCAGAACATGTTAATCATCGAAAATGCAGTATTCATTCTCTCAGAATGGTCTCTCGCTCCTCTTCCTATGCCTCCAAAACCTGGTGTCCTAGGAAAAATCACACTTTGAAGTATCCAAATACTTCTGAAAGCTACACCATTTCCTTCATAAGGTCCAATATAGTCAAAATTTACTATTCATTTTCAAAATTTGGCTGAGTGGTTCTCTAGATAGAGCACATTTAGTTTTTCTCCAATTTTCTCCACTAATTTTGAGAAAACTCTAGTTAAAATTCCGTAAGTAGCAAAGCTGCCAGTTTTGGTGCCCTGCCTAAAAATCCATTGAATAAACGTAGATTAATTAGAATTTAAGTGTGCTTAGAGGATAAGATATGCTCATATTTGTGTTAAGCGCTCCTAGTGCTAATGAGATGTTAATCATGCCTTAACCACGCTTTACTGTTAATTAACAATGTTTTAATATTCTGCCATTTGATTTTTTTGTAACACCTGGTTTGGGGGCTTGGGCACATGCGGTGGGGTTTGGACCTTGGGGATGGCCCCCTCCGGACATCCATTTGAATGATGCATTAAATTCAAAATATGGCGCATTATGTCCATTATGAAGATTCTTGTGAATGGTATAGTGGTGGTTTTGGTGGGCGGAGGTCCTGGGTTCAAAACCCGACCTTGCTCCCAACCGAGAATTTTACCACATCATATGATATAATTTAGTCGTTGAGTTTGATTTATATGGGAACTATGGTTTTGTATTGAATACATCTCCCACGAACCCAACCTTTGCATATTTATTTGAATGCGGATTTTGAAAACACCATTCGAACCAAGGTAAACGCGGACTTTAGACTTTAAAAAAACCAACGAACATCCATGGTTTAATATACCATGATTTCCATGGTTTAATATATCACATTTGAATTTAATAGAACGTAATATATATGCCTTCACCTTCATATAACGTTGAATTTGGTTTGATATTTCAAATCTTATAATTCAAATAAAATATATTTAATATGTAATATTTAATATAATATATATATTATGTTATACACATAGAATATATTATATTATATATAATATTTAAAAATAAATAAAATTCCCACTTTAAAAAAATTAGGAAATTTACCCCCCATAGACCGATCCAGCGAATCTAAAACCGCCACTTGTCACAACTTCATTGGCAAAAACCTGAAGAATATTCGTGAATATTCCTTTTTGTTGGTTGGGCTACCACATCATCCCTATACCTGTCTTGCCCATTTTTTACCTATTTTGGAATGTGAATAACAGATGATAACTCACTCATATGAACTCAGAATTTGATGAAACAAGTTGTGTCGGAATCCTGGTGGCGAATTCTATCCAATTGTTCCAGTCTAAAACAATTTTGAGAACTTTGATTTTTTAGATAATTTTAGGCCCTAATCCAAATTCTGATCAATTACATTTAAATTATATGATTTATAGGGGATTTTATTATTTACAGCCCCTTTGGGGTTTCCATTTTGGGATAACCTAAAATGTTTCTCTAGTTGTAGGCATTTTGAGGGTTTATACACTAGAATTCCTCACATGTTTTATTAGAGGCCTCACATGTTGAGAAAATACCTATCTATTCATTATCATAGCTAGAAATAAATACATATATTTATTAACAGGTAAAACATCACTATTCTTAGGTTCATGACTCTTTATTGTATATACACTTAGTCTTCTTTTTGGTTTCATGTTACATATTTTAGTGGAAAGGGTTCACATTTATGAACCTCCTCTTCTTATAGAATTTATATTGTTATGGAATTAACTTTAAACTCATTATTTTAACCATCCTCATCTTTCTTGGAGGTCTTAGTAGCCATTATTTCTTCATAAATCCCTTAAGCTAAGCTCACAGTTGAATCTCTTGCCTCAAATTTCATGATTTATTGTTACGTATTAAGATGAAAATACTAACAGAAACATTATCTTTTTCTTTGATATAGGTTAGCCTTCAAACACCATCTCAAGATTATCTGAATACTACCTCATCATTATATATATATATATATATATATATATATATATATATATATATATATATATATATATATAATTTACCCCTTTCAGATAAGAATTTTTGTTTCAACTCCTCCTTTTTTTCGTAGGTATTACTATTATATAGATTGACACTGACTAGTGATAGTCATAGTTGCTCTATTACAACAATTTCAGTAGAGGTTAGCATGTGCAACCTCAATTTATGAAATTCGCTTAACAATTTAGTATTAGTTTCTAGTACTCTATATTTCAACAGTTTCTGTGAAATCACTCCCCAAATTTTCTCAAGAAAACTTGTTTTGGAGTTATTCTTATTAGAATACACTATAGTAATTTTGATTTTTCCAAGGTTCCTAAACCCATATTATATAAACATGGTTGATTCATTTGATTTCAAATGATCAATATGAATATGATGTTATGATATGTATCTTATGATCTATAAATTATTTACAATATGGATTTTTTGTATAATTACGCAACTTTGAGTATGTAGAATTAATATTTTATTTGTTTTCATACATTTTTAATTTATTTACAAAGTACTTCCTTACTCATCCTAGTTTTGTCCTCATTTGATATTGTCTTGCAAACTCTCGGTTAGAGCCAATGCTTGAAATTCTTCTATGTTGACATTGATTAGAAGGATAGGTTGAATAAACTGTATATAGGTTCTATAACTTCTTTATGAGAAGAGTTTAAAACTAAGTATTTATTTTATGCAAAATAACAATGCTTGACCAAAACACTAATATGCATAGAAATTGTTGACATTAATAACTCAATTAGGAATTTGTAGCATTCACTTTGAAAATAATATTACCTACCTTTACCCTATTCACCATATCATCATATGAATAAGTTTTCATCCTTTAGCATAAAATGGACATGTATATATGCTTTACTTACTTTTTCAAATTGATAAGTGATTCCTAAAAAATTCAATATTGTTTCTACCACACACTATTTATTTGTTTCCTTTATTTATTCACTAAATAAACTATTCATTGTGTCTTCTTGAAGCAAACAACGACCTATTAATATCCACTAGATACTACATCCCTAAAATATTTACATTAATCGACAGATAAAATACAGCTTTTACCTATATTAACACCTAAAAATAAAGTAGGAATCAACATGTTCCTCCCATCGAATGAATTTCAATCACAACAATTACCCCCCAGCATTAGGGTTCTCTATTATTTGTAACATTTCTTCTTCTAGTTGTATATTTCATCTTTTCCACATAGAATTTAGCAACATCCTACTCTTTCCACCGCTAGTTTATGTTTCCTATCCCTAGGACTCTTTCTAGGAAACTCTCTTTCTTTACCCTTCAACACTGTAATTCTCTCCAGAATATTTTGGTTATCGTCTCTCCCTCTAACATAAAATAGCTATCTAGTTATAATGCCTCTTAGAGGAGATCATTCGTCCTTTCATCTTGGGTAATGTGAAGTTATAATTGTGGTAACTATCACATTTTTGTCAACTACTTCAGACACTGACCACCTACAAAAATTACTAACAACACAATATCCTAACTACTCATATGTTGTATCCCATAATATTTCCAATTTAAATAACATTTTATTTATAAAAGCATATAATTATTTACATATATGAATAAAAATGTCTCAGTTTAGTCTTGGCCCACAACCAACGTCCATAAATTAAATTTTTAAAAGGTAAACATAAAATGATAAGTATTGTAAAAGTAATTTTAATAGGGGTATTCCAATAAATATGATCCTTTTATGCTACATGAGTTAGAGGAACATGCCCTCTATTTTGTAAATTATGTAATACCCCGTCTGCGGGTAGGTCCTGCAGCCACGTTTCCGGGTCTGTGTAATGAGGGGTGTTGCGCAAGGGCCATCACCCTCAGATGCTCTGGCAGGGTTAGGCCCAACGTTAACACCCTGGGATGCCGCCCTCACTAACAGTTTGAGCTTTTGGTGTAGTGGCTAGATCTATGTGGTATCAGAGCCAAGGTATCGAGGTCGAGACTCGCGGAGCATGGTGGGTTGTAATATACCATGTGTGGGTAGGGCCCACAGCCACGTCTCCGGGTCTATGTAATGAGGGGTGCTACGCAAGGGCCCCTGCCCTCAGATGCTTCGGTGGGGTTAGGCCCACCCTTAACACCCTAGGATGCTGCCCTCACTAATAGTTCGAGCTTTTGGTGTAGTGGTTGAATCTATAGGGGATGGAGCATCCACATGAGGGAGATGTTCCTAATTATATTCCAGACTCCATGCCTTGAGTGGAGATTCTTCAGTTCTATCCTTGCAGTTGCTTGGGGACAAGCAACATTTGGGAGGGGAGGACTGTAATGTTCCGAATTTTTCTTCAATAAATTGGAACATCAAATTTTGTCTGAACTCATTTAGGAGATTACTAATTGGGTAAGGAGGCCCAATGATAATAAAAACATAAATAAAATCCCTCCAGTATAAAAAGGGATCAGCCATGGAACCAGATTTCACACCCTCATGTGTGAAAGGAGATATTTGCAAAGAGGTTTGACCAAGTCAAGTAGTGCAGGGTATGAGTTCGAAAGCAGTACATGACAACGTAGGAGGGAAGCTTCTAGAGGAAGGGAAACCCTAATTCGAATTAGGGCCCATAAAGAGTCTCCAATTGCTATATAAATGGAGGGGAGGAGAGATATTTCCGTTCATTTATATGTTTATGATATTGAGTTGGCCATCTCGACTTCTTGAGCACAGTGGTTGTTTAACTAGTCTGCATCACTGTTTAGTGCACTGAGTGTCTCTGTTCAGAGATCTCACCCTCGGCCCCAGGGGACCTCAAGTTCCTGCTCTGGTGAGGTTGTCCCATAATTATTTTGGTTCAAGACCGAAGCATAATCCTCCACGACAGCGTTATTGCTGCAGCGGCATAACACTGTGTTGTAGGGTGTTGCCATGGAGACTCCACAACACCACTTCCATTGCTTCTTTTTCAGAGGGGGAGTCTTTATTGCCTTTGGAAGATCAGTTTGGAAGCTTGAGAGCTTATTTGGAGATCTTGGCATCAGGCCAACACATATTCTTTCCCCTAATGTGTATTTTTCTCCAATAGCTACGTTATTTTCATAGTGCATTTGCTGCAGGGATTTGTAGATTGATTGGAGGGTGGGATCTCAAGTGCAAGGATAAGCCTTCCACTTTGGAGATCCAATGGAGGAGGTTTAATTCAGATATTTTCATATTATTCATCCTTCTCTACATATTTCTAGTTCCGGAGTTGCCGTAGCTGCCCAGCTACTCCGACATTTTTTCCATTTTGTATATTTCAGCGAATCCCTTGGAGGATTGATGTATTTTTTCTTGTAAGGGTTAGAGATTTTCACCCCTCATTTATCTAAGTTTATATTGCAATATTAATTCATGTTCAATGCATAGTTACAGTAGACTGTGTTATTTTTTGCAGTCCTACTTTTGGTACATATAAATTGCTGGAAACCCTTGCCGGGTACCCTTTCCTTTGTGTAAAACAGGTTAAACCTCTATTTATCTACTATTAGATCAATATAAGCTATATATAAGTCATATTCCATCATTTTCTGTAGCAACCCTAGTGGGAATTACGCTCTCATAGTATTCAGAAATTTCTGTTTAGCAAAGTCATGGGAAATTAGGGTCTTCTAGACTAGTCGGGAAAGGAGGAATTGTTTAACTTAGCTATAATGCTTAGTTTGAGCTGAGATTTGGAGCATAGGTCCCTCATTACCTGATATATCATATCCAACCGTCTCCATCCCCTAGGTTTACGCAAATATCTAATATTAAGCTTTTTAGTGCATAAATTGTTGATATTACCCATCCTTTGGATTGTAAATCTGAATTAAAGTGGCTGCTATAGTTAAATATGATGTATTTATGTTCCTAATTCCTATTATAAGCTTATTAATCATATAAATACCGTTATACAGTTGATGTCTTGCTGAATCCATGATTTTGGGATACTATAGTGGTATCAGGGCATAGTTCCGGCTCAGCCTCTAGAGCTAGTTATCTACGACACCGGAAGAGAAACCGTGGTGAAATTTTTCTATGAATAAATAGGGTAGGCATAATCTTAACCACCAGAAGCCGTAGAGGTGACAAATATGTGGATCTCACAACAGTGTGACCAACATTCACCAGCCTTCAGTAGGCCAACCAGGATCACAATGCCTACATTCTTACCTCCAGTACTGAGTGAGAAAGGGAGGCAACATGATCATATACCCTTTGAAGACTATTTCCGTAAATGGCAGTCCATGGGGGAAGACTTCAGAGAAGCGTTGCCTTTCAAAGATTACTATCAGCTCAGGCAGGATGAAAGTGAATGGAACAGTGGGGGATCTAGCACGCAGAGTTCAAATTTGCAGCATACCACTGGGAGGTCACATTTTCCCATGTATGAGGGATCCACTTATACCTGTGAGTCTAAGACCAAGAAGATCAAAACATTGAAAAAGATGAGTTTATTATCATCTATTTTTAGATCCAGAGGAAATGCATCCACCTTTGAGGAGGTCAAGAAGATTGAAGAAAAATAAGAGGAAGTACCATGTGTTTACTATTCTCATCAAGAAGAAGATATTGAGCATGGAAGATATTTGGATCATCAGATTCTCAGTGATTACCTTGTTGAGTATAGATCTCAACCTAGAGCCTTCAGGGAGACTCTAGATTTTCCTCATTTCATCCAGCTGAAGGAAGAGAAGAGGCAATGATGCAGAAAAGAAATCAGAAGCAATATATTTTTGTTGTCTACCTTTGATGGGTCATCTAATGTAAGAACTTGGGTGAGAAAGTTGGAGGCATTTTTCCTACTACATCCTGTAGTAGGGACAGAAGTTGTTGAAATCTCAGCGCTGAATTTGGAGGGTGAAACCACTTGAGCCATGTAAGGGTGAAGACTTTTGTAGAGTTCACTCAAATTTTGATCCAAACCTTTGATGGAGAAAGAAAAAAGAAAGAAGATATCACATCACCTCTTGAGGAGGCTTGTGATAACGTTGTCCCACTCATGGAGGAGCAGCCATATGCATCAATAGTTGGGGCAGCCAACACTTTTGAGGAAGGGACTCTTGTAGCCCTACAAGAAGTTCCAAATGCACATCAAGGTATGAAAATATTTCCACATTCCATTGTTGCAGCAAATTCTTTTGATCAATGTGGATATTTACTGTTGCATGACCAAGAGTCAAATCTCATTGCTACTATAGAGCATCTTGGTTGCACTATGCTGTGCAACATGGAAACACTCAAGAAGGAATCAAACCATCATTCTCATGAGCCATTGTTGGATTGTACATCACATTGGAGGTTGGGGTTTGAAGCCTTGAAGATTGATGGTAGACATCTTAGAGTAAGAAACATTTTCTCCCTTCAATATGACACTTTCTCAATGAGCTCCTCTCAGCTTAAAGAGGAACTTCTACTTTCAGATCCAAGACCTCATTGGTTTTGGAAGACTATGGATGAAAGGGAGGTCTCAAGGAGAGATCTCATTAGAGATGCACTTCGACACACCATGGAATGCAATGATTTTCCTCCCTTCTCACAAGAGCAGATAGAATATGGAGGACATCTTAGGATGGATAACATCTCTCATGCTTGTGTTGGACATCTCTTGAGCCATACACATCATGATGGGAGGTTTTTGCCTACCACCTATTTGATTCTTGATAGGGTCTCATTTATCCTTGAGAAGCTTACATTTCAAAATCAAATAAAGTGCAAAGACATGAATTTGATTTGGGAGGATGGTAGCCCTCATGGGAGGAGTACCAAGATGAGGAGAAGAAGGAGGCATCCATAGGTGATTGAGAGGATGTGGTTTATGAGCAAGGAACTAGGAGGCTACTTACAGATCTATGATACCGGGTAGCAGGAGGTTTGGCTGCACTGGTTACTCTTGAAAGAGTTTGGCCATCACTTGGAAAACATTCTTCTTAAGAGTGGGAGGATGGGGAAAATATGGCAGGATACTTGCATCATTGAGTAGTATAGAGAATGGATGCATGATGTTGATGTGTCTTCATCACATGAGTTGTATCATGGAAGTATGAGGAGGCAGCAAAATACTTTCTTGCTTTTCTTGGGAGAGCAAGGGCAGATTTGCTGTCGCACTTTGTATGATGTTGCAGGAGGAGGGGATGGCACTATCTCCTTGGTCTTTGATGATGATTGGGAAGAAATTCCATCTTTGGAGGTATTCCATATTTGTTGTAGCATTATTGGAAGAATCTTTGACAAGGAGCATGTCAAAGAACAAAGTTGTGTATTGACATGGGCCTCTTTGCATAAGCTCACAGCATTGTCACCTTGGAGTAAAGACTTATGGATGAAGTGTGCCCAACAGAGATATGATGGATCCATAACCCATAGGTCCTAGGATCACTTCATATTTGTTGCACTTGATGAACAAAGAGGAGTTAATGATGATAGAGACATCTATGGCATATTCTTCTTGACATGGGTTTTCAAGCATAAGGAGGATTATCTTTTTGCAGCACGTGGTTCATTCCTCTTCATAGCATGCCAAAAAACTATGAAGGACTCATGTATGGACCCATGTACCATCTTACTTCCAGCATATGGTGAGAATCTTGTTTATACATTCATTTATTTTCACACTCTTACCATTATTATACATTGAATTGCTTCACAGGAGGGCAAGCTCATCAAATTTCTCCATGAATTGTGTTGGGCCAATATACATGATGGAGGCAGCCATCTCTTTTGTGGCCTTGGGAAAATATTTTATCACTACATGTATGTTCATTATTTTCACTATAGCATGTATCATTTAAAGACATACTTGATTAACCATGTAAAAAGAAACATTTTTCCATGTACTCTTATCAAGCAGCAACTTGTAAAATTGCGCTGTCACTACGGGGAAAGTTGTTGGTACCTTCTTGCATCACTTATAACCTTCAAAATTTTCTTTATTTTTCTGCTGATCATGTCTTCATTTTCTGGTATAGATCAGATTTTTATGGGAGGATTGATTATGAGGGAGACACATGAGCTGGATGTGTCCGTCAGTGGGAAAAATTCTCACAATTTCTGCACTACATGTTCTAATGGGAGCATGAGAGGAGATATGGCCACCACAGCCAAATGTTTGTTCTCTTTTGAGGTGGGCCATAAAATTTATATTAATCCATTTTATAGCCATGGGCAAGTGCTTCATCATGTATTATTGTTGTTACATTCAGCCATTTACTATCCTTTAGTAGATGTGATGAATCGTGGACATTGCTTGCCATGTCATTTTCTGAAGTTGCAGTGGACGAGACTGCGTTGTATCCTTGTGAGAAATTTTTTGCATCATGTATCATCATGTAAAACCTTCATAAAACCTCTCATTAGGATGTTCCATGATGACCATGTCCTATTCCTCATGGATGGATTGTTTTGGGCCAGCTTGTTCTTCATTGTTGGAGGAGCCTTCTTTAGAGGATTGTTCTTCACTTTGCCATTGGAGGGAAATAATTTTGTAGCCTAGGATCAGAATACACTCTACACTTGTCACGAGTGGAGAGAAGGATAGCATGGGGTGCGATATTATGCTTTCCAAGTTTATATTTTCAGCCCACCGTCATTACCGGAGCTTGAGGTGGAAGGAGATTTTCAGGAGTTGCCTTGTTGGGAGGTGGCTCATTTTGTTTGGATGATTTCTTGGGGATGGAGGATCCACATGAGGGAGATTTTCCTCATTATATTCCAGAATCCATGCCTTGAGTGGAGATTCTTCAGTTATATCCTTGCAGTTGCTTGGGGACAAGAAACATTTGGGAGGGGAGGACTGTAATGTTCCAAATTTTTCTTCAATAGATTGGAACATTAAATTTTGTATAAACTCATTTAGGAGATGAATAATTGGGTAAGGAGGCCCAAATATAATAAAAGCATAAATAAAATCCCTCCATTATAAAAATGGATCAGCCATGGAATGAGATTTCACAACCTCATGTGTGAACGGAGATATTTTCAAAGAGGTTTGACCAAGTCAACTAACGCGGGGTATGAGTTGGAAAGCACTACATGACAATGCAGGAGGGAAGCTTCTAGAGGAAGGGAAACCCTAATTCGAAGTAGGGCCCATGATGAGTCTCAAATTGTTATATAAATGGAGGGGAGGAGAGCTATTTCCATTCATGCATATGTTTATGATATTCAGTTGGTCATCTCGACTTCTTGAGCACGCTGGTTGTTTAACTAGTCTACATCACTGTTTAGTCCACCGAGTGTCTCCGTTAGGAGATCTCACCCTCAGCCCAAGGGGAATTCGAGTGCCTACTCAGGTGAGGTTGTCCCATCATGATTTTGGTTCGAGACCAAAGCATCATCCTCTAGGACAATGTTATTTCTGTAGTGGCATAACACTGTGTTATAGGGTGTTGTCGTGGAGACTCCACAACACCACTTCCATTTCTTGTTTTTCATAGGGGGAGTCTTTATTTTGTTTGGAAGATCATTTTGGAAGCTTGAGAGCTTATTTTCAGATCTTGGCATCAGGGCAACACATATTCTTGACCCTACTACGCAATTTTCTCCAATAGCTGCGTTATTTTCATAGTGCATTTGTTGCAGGGTTTTGCAGATTGATTGGAGGGTGGGATATCAAGTGCAAGGATCAGCCTTCCACTTTGGAGATCCACTGGAGGAGGTTTAATTTATATATTTTCATCTTATTCAGCCTTCTCTACGTATTTCTAGTTCCGGAGTTTCCGTAGCTGCCCAGCTACTCCAGCATTTTTGCCATTTTGTATATTTCAGCCAATCCCTTGGAGGATTTATGTATTTTTGGTTATAAGGGTTAGAGATTTGCTTCCCTAATTTATCTGAGCTTATATTTTCATATTTAGTCATGTTCAATGCAGATTTGCAGTAGAATGCATTATTTTATGCGGTCCTACTTTTGGTACATATAAATTGCCGGAAACCCTTGCCGGGTGCCATTTCCTTTGTGTAAAAGAGGTTAAACCTCTATTTCTCTGCTATTTGATCAATATAAGCTATATATCATAAATATTCCATCATTTTCTGTAGCAACCCTAGTGGGAATTACGCTCTCATAGTATTCAGAAATTTCTATTTAGCAAAATCATGGGAAATCAGAGTTTTCTAGACTAGTCGGGAAAGGAGTAACTGTTTAACTTAGCTATAATGCTTAGTTTGAGCTGAAATTCGGTGAATAGGTCCATCATGACCTAAGATATTAGATCCAACTGTCCACATCTCGTGTTTTTACACAAATCTATGATATTAAGATTTTTAGTGCATAAATTGCTGATTTTCCCCATCCTTTATATTTTAAATATGAATTAAAGTGGCTGCTATAGTTAAATATGATGTATTTATCATGGAAAATTTTAGGGGATAATATTCGCAGGTGGGCTAATTTTCCATGGTTTTTCCAAAAAAAACATTCGCCAATTTCCATTTTTTTATAAAAATGATTCGCCCAAATTTTACAATATAAAATTATTTTAAGTTAAAAATCGCCAAAATTACATAGAAAATATATATAATATCATTATAAATTTGAATAATTTTACAAATAAATCAATAAAAAATTTATAGTTTGCATATTAGGGATTAGTGAGATTCGCCAATTTGTTAAAATTCAAGATAATTTTCCATCCTTAAAATTATCCCTGGTATTTATGTTCCTCGCACCTATTATAAGATTATTCGTCAAATAAATACCATTATACAATTGATGTCTTGCTAAATCCCTGATTTTGGGATATTACAAATTATTTGACACCAAATTATTAGGAAGAGTTGAAAAAACATGCAATTTTATAGAGGATGTATATAAATAAAAGATAGTGGTTGTATGAAGATTGGGAGAGTAGGTTGGAAGGACATGTTCTTGGAAAATCTAAATGGTAAACAAAAGAAAAGGCGAAGAGAAAATTTCCTCACCTCATTCAGTAAAATATTGGTACTAAAATCCTCCCAAAAGTGAGTGGTGTGATATATATTTCACCATTATATTATTTTATGTCTATCTCAATGATTTTAGAGTGGAAAATGTGGATGAATAAACTCACATGAGAAATTTGAAGTATTAAATGGTGTTTCATGGGGTAATTTTTTTCCCTTAAGAATCATTTTTGTTTTCTATTATACACATAGGTAGCTCTCCAATAGTTCAGGAATCATTCCAATCAATGTTCTATGAAAAATTTTATGCCACTGAGAATTTCGCCTCATTTTTTTACCACCATAACTCGAGAGGATGCCAGGTAGACTCATGGAAATGGGGGAAAGCACATGATAATTATTAAGAATTCTCTAGAAAATTAAATATTATAACTTTATTAAAGAGTTCACGGAGTCAAATATAACCACTAGTTTCCAATGAGGCTCTAGTATAACTCAAAAACTAGGAGGAAAATTGGTTTCATTCTACATGAGTGCATTTTATTCTGTACATGAGAAAAGTATTTGAGAGTGGATAAGGAGAGAGAAAAGAAGGAGGATTTATGCATCATTGAAACCCACGGGCTGCATTTCTTATTTCTCTACTTACATAGGTTTTCCATTCAAATAAAGAGAGAAATTCAACCTCAAGTTCAAGTTGATTTTATCTCCCTAAAGGGTTTTCAAAGATATATCTTGTTTTCTAACGATTTTTAGTGATTGCATTTTTTTCTATTCTATATGTTCTACATTTTTTTAAATTTCATGCATTAGACTATAAATTAATAAATCCAGAAGGATAACGAAAAGTAACCCACATAATATGGATATCGGAGTTTCAAGTATAACTATATCAAATAAGTTGTGATGAACTATCTAGTGAAATCTCCATTATATTTTTGAGATCACTTTATAGGCCAAATTCACTTCCCTATTATAGTTTGAAAATATATGGTAGAAATTTGTTCATTCCTCTCTTAAGGGATCCTATTCACTTTTATAGGGGCTACATAGGTAGACATGCAGCCATCACCAACATAGTTTTGGTAATAAATAAGAAAATTTAGATCAACTAGAAAATCATTAGAACCGTATCGTACTAGTGCTAGAATATACAAAATAAAAACCTAACTTATTTAAGAAAAATGCACATCTACTGATTTGATGTCTTCAAGTCTTCCGTTCCATTCCATTTTTATGGTTTTGAGCATTGTTACCAAGTTTGAATTGAAATTTTGTAATACCCCTAAAAAAAATACTATGTGACTTTTATTTATTTATGGATTAGGAAAAAAAGTAAAAGGCATGTCATAAAAAAATTACTTTTATTTTCAATAATGAAATAATAAATTATGTTGACCTATTAATCCTATTATAAATAAGTTAAAGTATCCATGACCCACTGACCCTTAATTTTTAGGAAAATCATTAGAGTTATTTATTCCTAGAGGGACGGAAATAGGAAAAGAAAGAAAATTCCTCCTTCTGTCCTTTTTTTGGATGTTGAATAGTTTCAAGGGTAAGGGAGATAAAAAATAAAATTGATAGTAAAACATACCACTAAATAATTGACATAACTTGAAAGAAATGTCATGTAGTGGATTCTATAATAAGGAACTATGACACATAATGACAATTTCTTTCAAAAAGAATATTAGTGGGAGAGAAAGACTCATTGAAGCCATTATATTTTTATCTTTTCTTGGCAATGGTAAACAAAATAAATAACTATTCATACACCATTATTAGTTTATAGTATTTCATCCTAACAATCCCCAACATATAGAGTACACTTCTATGTTTGTACATTATATCATTCACTAAGAAATGAAAGTTATACTAATATAGTTCCTTTTAGGAATGGGTTGAAGGCTTCTATGATCCTCTCAACCTTGAATAAAATATTTGTTAGTTCCCCCCAAGCTATGAGCTTGGGGGGAACTAACAAATATTTTATTCAAGGTTGAGAGGATCATAGAAGCCTTCAACCCATTCCTAAAAGTAACTAGATAAGTATAACTTTAATTTCTTAGTGAATGATATAATGTGCACAAATAGAAGTGTACTCTAAATGTTGGGGATTGTTAGGCTGAAATACTATAAACTACTAATGGTGTATGAATCGTTGTTTATTTTTATTTACCATTGCCAAGAAAAGATAAAAATATAATTTTTTTTGGTTTCCTTAACCTTGTGGTTGCGGTTACAGGATATCTATAGGACCTAGAACTATGGTCTTCTTGGCCCTGCTTAAAAAAACTGTAAGGGACTTACTGAAAGCCGTGAAAATTTACTTGAGTGATATTTTTGTAGTAGAATAACTAAGAAGGATAACTGAAAGACAAATATTTTTTCGATATTGATAAAACTAAACTCATACCGACTATGGAAATGTCTGAAAACTAATAATTTTATGCGAAAAACCGATAGATTAGAAGATATTTTTAGGAAAAATATATAAATATAAATGTAAATAAGTTAGGGTATGTGTTGGTTAAGCCTAAGGTTAAATCCTTGTAACCCTATCTGATATCTCTTCAAGAACATT
This sequence comes from Pinus albicaulis, assembly GCA_034641835.2. Lineage (NCBI taxonomy): Eukaryota > Viridiplantae > Streptophyta > Pinopsida > Pinales > Pinaceae > Pinus > Pinus albicaulis. The sequence continues at coordinate 501,844,597 of CM076579.1, forward strand.
TGAAGTATGCTTGTAGGCCTTCAATGTGGGTGACATGGAAAATAATGTAGAAGTTAATGTGAGCACATGCAACCTAGAGCGAGAAGATAAATTGGAAAGTTTCTCAATCCAACCATTCAAAACTTTACATGCTCAAATATTAGCCTCTGTATGACCATACTTGTACCAGAGGGATGGGAACAAAATTAAAACATGTGAAAAATCTTTGTGGAAACTAAAATTAGAAAAAGAATTATGCCAAAGTTTAATGGATGGAATACTTGAAAATGAGTAAGTGAAGTCACCTCCCCTCCTGCCAAGGGGATGATATTTTTACATTTAAAAAATATTTGAGAATGATGATATTTGGGAATGAAATACACTCAAAAGAATTTTACTTTATGGTTTAACTAAGCTAGGTTTTTTTCTTTTCAAAAAAGGAAATCACCCTCAACCTATATGTAGCAACCATCTCTAGAGAAACTGAAAAACAATTCTTTTATTTCAAGAAACATGAAGGATAATGAAGGTTACATCAATGAAACCCCATTGTGCCGATTATAATTTCAATTAAAACATGTTAATATAAATAAATTACTAACAAGAAAACAACCTTAGTTGAAAAGAAAATTCCAAGCGATGCAAGAAAAACCATGAAAAAAAAATGAAATCTTAATAACTCTTACTTGTGGCACGAATTCATATTGTATTTTCAACAATCATAGAATCATTGGAGGATGAAAGTTAGATTTAGTAGATCTATCATGGAATTGGTAGGAAAATATTTGGAACTCTGAAAGAAAAACACTTGCATGTTGTAGGTTTTGACCATAGTTGCACAACTCCTCCATACGAGCTCACTACCATCACAATGAAACTACCCCAACATGATTAGGTAGGGTAGTTAACCTAACTCATGTTGTGTCAATACTCACCGTCCATTTAACATGATTGTTCCAAACCATTCAGGTTTATATCTAGCTAGGGATACATAATATTAGTAGGGACCCTAGCCACTCGTTCATGATCAGGTGGCACTAGTCTAGGTGGTTTCATGTATGCATGGTGCTATACATATATATTACATTAAAAAAAAAAAAAAATTTGTGATATCAATCCATAAGTCCATAAGTGGACAAATGGTAATGAGCGTTATGCTACTCTGAACCCTTATGTCGTTGTACAAAAACATACATACATACATACACACACATATATATATATACATATACACATGCACATGAGAACTTATATAATGTAGGTTAGGCTTAGAGCCTTGTAACCACATAGGTATAAGGTTGAGAGACTAGGATGCAAATACATATTTGTATATCTAATAAAGGTTTTAGTTTTTAGAATTTATTCAAGAGTATAACCTCTATGTATAATTTGAAATATATGTTGAATAATGTTTTGGAATTTCTGGTTATTATGAAACAAGAGAGAGAAAACAAAATTTCTCTTATGACACAAAGAAAAAAAAAATTTGTGTGCACAGAGAGATGAATTACAACACTATTTCATTAAAAAAACTATAAGCTATTACAAAATAACTTTCTTCAGAACTATTGTTGTTCTGGATTTAAAAAATGTACTTGGCTACTTCAAATCACAACAATCTTACAAGTTTTGTTTTTTTCTCTCTCTGCCTTCAACACACATGGTCACTACTCTAACTATGTTCCACTCTCTGTCTTTTTCGACTTCGGGCATGTATATCTTGCATACACACTCAATGTGCGCTACTTTTTTATTACAAATGTTATATATATATATATATATATATATATATATATATATATTGTAAATATTTTATATTTACAATATATATTATAAAATATAAATATAACCTAAGTTCTTAAAAAAAAAAAAATGTCGCGGCATTGAAACACTAAACCTTATACATTCCATGGAGTTCAAAATATTATGCAAAGACCCATTTCTTTACACCACAGAACTGTTGTGATTGGTTCGAAGGAGCGATGACACCACCACCTCTGGTGGGTCAACTTTAATGCTCGTAGCTCAAGTTGGATGCCATCAGAATGAAGCTGGAGGAATTTAATTGAAATCAAATATGGTTGGTGGATATGTTATGATTGGTAGGTGTGAGGATAAGTACACGAGGGTGCATAAATTTAAATGTGGGAGCTTGAGTGAAGATCAAACCAAAATAAAACCGCTGCTACTGTACTTTGAATTCCCATCAAAATTTTAATTTTTTTCCTTTTTCTTTGCCTGCAGTTGGAATTAATTTCAAACACTCCCCCTTAATTACAACTACTATTTTCTTGCATACCCAGGAATTTCTTGAGATAGTTAAAACTCTTCTTCCCCAATGGTTTTTTCACAATATCAACAAAATTCTCTTATGTTCTACAATGTTGCAAAAGAATTTCTGTATTGTTCGCTAACTATTTGATGTAGTGATACTTTGCTTCAATGTGTTTTGTTCTTTTATGAAACACTGAATCCTTGAATAAAGCTATAACTGAGCTATTATCACAATAAACTATTGTGCCTTTTACCTGTTCATGACACAAACTTCTCAAAATTCTCCTCATCCAAACTGCTTGACATGCTGCTGTTATAGCTGCCACATACTCCGCCCCTGCTATTGATAAAGCCACAATTTCTTGTTTCTTAGAAGCCCATGAGATGGCTCCTGATCCCATATGGAAATACTTCCATCCCAATGACTGTCAATATATCCAATCAATTCAATCTTTTATGAAGTAGTGTATAAAATACCATACCTCTTTGTTCCTTTCACATACCTCAGAATTATTTTTGTTGCTTTCCAATGTGCCTCCTTTGGCCTTTCCATTAATCTAGAAATTAAACTCATAGCATTCATAATATCTAGCCTAGATGCCGCCAAATACATGAGGCTGCCAACTATGCTCTTATACAAACTTGGATCAAAATCCTTGTTGATATCTTCTTCTCTTAACTTCAATCCCATCACTGTAGGAGTAATTGCTTCCATGCAATCATTCATGTTAAATCCTTGTAAAATTTATTTAACATACTTTTCTTGCGAAATAATTTTTTTTTTTTCATTTTTCTCTACTTCTATTCCTAAGAAGTATCTCAGAAATTCCATATCATTCATTTCAAATTCATCCTTCATGACTGTTTTAAAATTCTGAATGAGGTAAGAATCATTAACTCTGAATATCACATCATCGACATACAAAACAAAAATGAGAATCTTACCATCCTTTTATTTGATGTATAATGTGGGTTTTCCTGCACATTTCTCAAACCCATTTTCCAGTATATAGACATCTATCCTATGGTACCATGCTCTTGGTGCTTGTTTCAGCCCATATAGAGCTTTCCTAAACTTGCATACTTTGTGCACCTGGCCTTCTTTCTCATAGCCCAGAGGTTGTTCAACATAAACCTCTTCCATCAGTAATCCATTTAGGAATCCTGATTTCACATCCATTTGATAAAATTTCCACTTGTGTTGTGCTACTATGGACAACACTGCTCTTACTATTTCCATTCTTGCAACTGGTGCAAAAGTTTCCTCAAAGTCTCTTCCTTGTTATTTCTTTTTCCTTTGATAACAAGTCTGGCCTTGTGCCTTTAAATCTTACCTTCAACATTGCTCTTGGTTTCATAAAATCATTTTACTCCAATAAATTCTTTTCCTTTTGGGAGATCAACCAATTCCCATGTCTTATTTTTCTATATGGCATTTATTTCTTCATCTAGAGCATCTATCCATTTCTTATCTTTTACAACTTATTCAAAATGAATAGGATCCTCTACATGACAATATAATGGAGATAAAGAGTTCATACCTTTATTTTCTGTCTCTTGCTCATAAATCTCATTCAGACTTATGAATCTCGTTCCTCTTTCACTTGCTGAACTTGTTCTTGTAAAAGCACTCAAATATGCTCCTTGTGATGTGCTTGGAGAAGCACTGTCATCAATTCTCAAGGGTGTTCTCAAACCTGCATGTGGTTTCCCTTGGTGTCCTTGTATTGGTGGAGGTGGTGCTACTAATGAGGGTTGTCTTTCAGCCATTTCTTTCTCATCTTCATCATGAGACAAATAACCTTTTAAATTCATTGTTTTCTCAATGCTTCCATCCCAAGTTGCTTCCTCAATAAATTTTACATCTCTTCTTATCATAAACTTCTTGGTAGATGGATTCTATAATATGTATGCTTTGGATTGTTCATTGTATCCAACAAATATGAACTTCTCCCCCTTTTTGTCCAAATTCATTCTTAACTGATTTGGAATGTGTGCATAAGCCAGACAACCGAATACTCTCATGTAGGTGATATGTTGTCTCATGCCACTCCACACTTCTTCAGGAAATCTGTTCATTACACTCTTTGTTGGTAATTTATTCAAGACACATGCTGCACAATGTACAACTTCAGCCCAATATTCATTTTGCAAATGTTTTTCCTTCAACATGCTTCCTACCATATCCATGATGGTTCAGTTTTTCCTTTTAGCAACTCCATTTTGCTGAGGTGTATACGTTGCTGTAAATTGCTTGTTAATTCCATTTTCTCTGCAAAAATGCAGAAATTATTTGGAGATGTATTCTCCTCCTCTGTCTGTCCGTAGGACTTTAATATGCTTCCCACTTTGATTATCTACAAGAGCCTTAAAGTGGCAGAATTTCTCAAACACTTCACTCTTCAACTTCAACAAATAAACCCAAGTTTTTATTTTGAAATCATAAATTAAGTTCAGCATATAGTGGCTACCTATTAATGATGGTTTTTTCATTGTTCCACACAAATCATAATGGACTATTTCTTAGGGTGCCTTTTCCTTTAAGCTCTTTCTTGATGGAAAGATCTCTCTGTGTTGTTTTCACAAGATGCAACCTTCACTTAGGCTATATGGCTTTTCAATCAATGGTAATCCCTTTACCATACCTTTTCTGTGCAACAATTTTAGACCTCCAACTTTGAAATGTCCAAATCTCAGGTACCATAACTTGTTTTCATCTTTTGCTTCTCTTTGGTAAGTCTCTTGTGTCACTGCTTCCATTGTAACTCCTTTCTTCAAATGTGCTCTCATCTTGAGAGGAAACATTCTATTTCTTATCATCTTCACTTGTGAAATCCTCTTCTTTCTTGGTGGTATGTCCACGATGGTACATATATCATCCTCAAAGAAAACACTGTAGCCTTTCTGAATGAGCTGCCCAATGCTCAAAAGATTACACTTCATACCAGACACAATAAAAATCTTATATGGTTTTTCTTTCTCCCTTCTTTGTAAAAACACTTTCTCTTCCTTTCCCCATGACAGAGACCTTACTATCTGTCCCCAATGTTACTTGGGACTTCACATTTTCATCAATAATGGAAAACGTAGAAATGTTTCCAGTCATATGGTTGATACATTTTGAATCTAGAAATCTTCATTCTTCTCTTTAGTTAAATTACGTGTTAAAAAAAATTCTCTTAACTGAGATTCACTTTAGTAAAATTAGCATTGGGTCTACTACCCATGTCACTCTGTTTCTTCCTACATTTATTAGCATAATGGCCATACTTCTTACAATCATGACATTGGACTTGGGATTTATCATACCTTTCTCCATGTGCGTTATTTTGTCCACCTTGTTGGCTACTTCCTTGGCTTTGATTCTAAATTTGATTGCTGCCCTTTCCACTTGTATTTGTAGGGTTGTTTCTTCCTCTACTTTGGCTTCTGTCTCTTCCTTTTCCTCTGTAGTTTCGTGTGCCTTGACCTCTTCCTCTTCCAAAGGAAATTTGGGTCTTGAAGGAATGTTTCAAACATGAGTCTGTTGTTCTGCTCAATATTTTTTCATGTGTCATCAATGATGCATGAAGTTGATCAATAGTAAAAAACGAGAGATACTTTGTCTCCTCAATGGTTGTTACTATCACATCAAACCTTGAGGGTAACCTCCTCAATACTTTCTCCACTATTCTTCTTTCTTCTATGGTATCTCTGTTGTGAAACCAGCTCCAAAAATAGAAGAAAAGAGATATCAACGCCTTAGAAATAAGCCACTTCGAGGGGGAAAAATCCAATAAATTACATGAATGAAAAATTATTGGATAATACAAATTACAAAACCTCCTTTCTGTATATAGGATTCCATGGGGCCACAATGTAATCCTAGCCGACCTAACAATAATAATTTAAAGGCACAGTAATAACAATATGGGGGTTATGGTGGTACAATAATAACAATAAGGGGGTTACACTAACAACAATAAGGGACTATACTAGTAATATAGGGACCTAACATGCCCCTCTCCTTAAAAAAAGTGTTGTATAATATTCTCATCCTCCATGTATAATCCTGAGTGGGTAAGTTCTGCCACTTGATGAGATACCCTGAAATTGGTCGATTACGTAGCTGTCGAGTTCTTGTTTTTGTGACCACTTCAGGTTCTAATATAATTTTTACTTCCTCATAAAGTTCTGAAAATATTGTTTGAATTGGAAGATTTTCACCTATAACTTTCTTTAAGCATGAAACATGGAAAATTGGATGCACTCGTGAAGAACCAGGAAGCTCCAATTTGTATGCCATAGTACCAATATCTTGCAATACCTTGTAAGGACCATAGTACTTTTGGGATAATTTATTATCCTTCTTATCTTGCTTGAAGGATATTTGTTTGTATGGTTGTAGTAATAAAAATACCTAGTCTCCTACATCAAAACTTGTCTCACTCCGATGTTGATCTGCTTCTTGTTCCATTTGATTTTGGGCCAAATTCAGGTTATCCTTTAAGAGTTGGAGAACTTCTTGTTGATGCTTGATGTGACATTCCACTCCTTGAACCCTCGAATTTTATCTTAAATATGATGTGATGGATGGTGGATGATATCCATAAAGTGCCATAAATGGGGTCATTTTTGCTACAGTATGGAAGGAAGTGTTATACCACCATTCAGCGAGAGGTAACCACTTGAATGATTGTGTTTGTTTATCAGATACAAAACAACGAAGATATCCTTCCAAACATTTATTTACTATCTCAGTTTGACCATTGGATTGAGGATGATAAGATGAGCTCTGAGCTAATTGACTACCCAAACAAGAAAATAACTCCATCCAAAAATTTGGAGTAAAAATGGGATCTCTATCGCTCATAATAACCCTTGGGTTTCCATGTAGCATTTGAATTGTGTTCATAAATATAGTAGCAATTGTACTTGCTTTAAATGGATGAGATAATGCACAAAAGTGGGCATAATTGGTAAGTCTATCAACTACCACCATGATGACACTTTTTCCTTCGGACTTAGGTAAACCTGTGATAAAATCCATTGAAATCTACTCCCAACATTGACTTGGAATGGATAAAGGTTGTAAAAGATCCGAGGTCTTAATTGTCTCAACTTTATTCTACTGGAAAACCAAACATTCCACCACAAAATTTTGAATATCAGATTTAAGACCGTCCCAAAAAAATTCTTTCTTCACCCTGTGGTAAGTTTTTAAAAATCCTGAGTGTCGCCCTAAAGGAGAAGTGTGCAATTCCAGAAGAATCTTTTGTTTTAGTTGGGAATTCTTAGAAGTATATAAGCGATATTTGTACCATAAGGAATCATTTTTCCAACTAAATTTCTCAGATGTAATACGATCTTGCTGCAACTTTTGAATGATTGTCCACACTTCTTCGTCCTTCTTCCATTCATCTCTTGCTTTGATTATCCAATCTGGTTGGATAATATAAATGGCACAAAGCAATGCTTCCACCTCTTCATTCTTTCTTGAGAGTGCATCTGCAACAACATTTAGCTTCCATTTTTTGTAGATTATTTCAAAGTCATAACCAAAGATCTTTGTGACCCATTTTTGTTGCTCTTCTGAAGATATTATTTGTTCCAAAAAGTGTTTAAGACTCTCATGATCAGTGTTTACCTTGAAGCGTCTTCCCATTAGGTAAGTTCTTGATTTCTTTAGTGCATGCAGTATTGCTAACATTTCCTTCTCATAAATAGGTTTCTGTAAATACTTTCCTTTGATTTGATGACTTTCGAAAGAAATGGGTCTTCCTTCCTACATTAGAACAACACCAATTCCATTTCGTGAAGCATCACATTCCACAATAAAGGTTTTTGTGGAGTCTGGCGTAGCTAAGACCGATGCTAGGCACATTAACTCTTTAAGATGTTTAAAGGCCTTAATTGCTTTAGGAGTTCATGAAAATGCATCTTTCTCCAATAATGTTGTTAGAGGTGCTGATATTCTCCCATAATTCTTAACAAACTTATGATAATACCTTGTTAACCCAAGAAATCCTCGCAACTGCTTTATGGTTGTGGGGACTTTCCATTCCTTAATGGCTTTAATTTTGTTAGGGTCTACTTCAACACCTTCGTGAGATACAATATGACCCAGATATTCCACCTCTTGTACTTCAAAGAAACATTTGGATATTTTTTCATATAATTGTTTCTCCTGCAATAGTTTGAGCACCTTGTCAACATGTTCAACATGATCCTTCCAAGACCTGCTATAGATTAGTATATCGTCAAAAAATACCAGCACAAATTTTCGAAGGAAGGGTTTGAAAATGGAATTCATCAACCCTTGAAATGTAGAAGGTGCATTGGTAAGGCCAAAAGGCATGACCAAAAATTCATAATGACCCTCATGAGTTCAAAATGATGTTTTCAGAATATCTAAGTTTTCAGAATACCCTGAATGAAGATCCAACTTGGTAAAATAAATTGCTCCATGTAATTCATCCAATAATTAATCAATCACAGGAATGGGAAATTTATCTTTAATGGTGAGATTATTGAGCTCCCTATAATCTGGACACATGCACCATGATCCATCATTATTGTGTACCAATACTACAGGAACAAAGAAAGAAATTTGACTAGGTTGAATTATACCCGCCTCTAACATTTCTGCAATCATACGTTCAATTTCGATCTTTTGGACATAAGGATATCTATAAGGCCTGATGTTTGGAGGAAAAATTCCTGGAATCAAATGAATAACATGATCATGATCATGAATAGGTGGGAGTCCTTTGGGAGTTTCAAAAACCTTGGAATAATTTTCCAAGACTTTTTGGAGATCTGTAGAAATAGATGATTTTGATGTTGGAACTTTTAGTGAGCATAATTATGCAATTACGCCTCGTTGTTCGTTCTTTAGAAGCTTTGTCATGACATTAGAGCTTATTATCTTTCCCAGCTTCCCTGCAATACCCCATAATTCGAATTCCTTTCCTTCTGAAAAAAAAAATTCAAGAAAAGTTCTTGAAAATTAAAAGCTACCATTCGCAAAGATTGTAACCATTTTACTCCTAGTACAACATCAACACCTCCCATAGGAATGGAAAGAATTGGACTATTCAATACATATTCCCCCATGGTTATCTTGATATTATATCATTTTCTAGAGCAATTTATATTTCCTCCTTTTGAAACCATCACTTGACATTCTGATGCTGGGTATGAGAAACAATTCAATTCCTTGACTACCTTACAATGAATAAAATTATGGGTACTACTTGAATCAAGCAACACTGTTACCTTTTTCTTCTTGATATGTCCTTATATCTTGAGGGTTGGAGGAGTGGTAATTCCTACCAATGCATTACATGATATGGTCGCACTCATTTCTTCCTCTTCTAGGGTTGCTTCCTAGTGTATATCCTCTTCTTGTTTGTTTTCTTCTTCCTCTTCACTATCTATGTAAAATAATTTCTTCAGCACACTTATTACCTTTAGTGTATTTTCTATTACAACTGTAGAAAATCCTTTTTGCTCTTTTTTCTTCCAATTGTTTTGGTGTCAACTATGTAGGTTGTGGAAATCTAGGAGTAGCAACACTTCCCCCTTTATAGAAGTGAGTGGTAGGCTTCCTTGTCACCATAATTTTACATTCAATTTTTCTTGCCAAATTGAATGCCCTCTCGAACGAATTAGGTTCCAAAACGCGAAGTTTATGTTTGATGTTATCCTTTAAAGTACCTATGAGGAGATCAATCCTCTGTTCCTCTAGAACATTAGTTACCCTTATATCCAATTTTTGGAAGTCCTCAATGTGCTCCCCCACTAAACCCTTTTGTTTAAGATTTATCAATTGCTTAAATAAGGTGTTTCTCTTTGTGTCATAATAATGTGCTATCATTTCCTCCGTAAAAATTGACCAAGTGACAATTTTTTTACGCGATAAAAGCCATCAATACCATACAAATGTATTTTTTTCTAAATAAAAAGTTGCAATGCGTGCCTTATGTGTTTTTTTCACATTAATGAGATAAAAATATTGCTCCATCTGTAGTATCCATGTTACAGGATCCTTTCCATTAAACTTCCTCATATCCATTTTTGGAATATGGTGGTTCTTCCGCCAGCATTAGAGTTTATGAAATCAAGATTAACATTTATTTTTTTCTCATCATGAGTTTCCTCTAATATATTTTCACCATTAGGACACATTTTTTGTATCAACTTTGTCAAACCTTCCATGTCAGATTTTATATCATTCTTCATGTTTGCCATTTTTTCATCGATCTTAGCTTCCATGTTATCCAACATAGATTCCATGCCAACTTCCATGCCATCTATCTTAGCTTCCATGCCATTCTTCAAATCATCCATCTTATATTCCACACTTTTATTCAAACCATCCATCTTAGTTTCCATTCCTTTCTTCAAAACTTCCATGTCATTTTTTGTTGCTCTTTGCGAGAGCAAAATTTGTTGCACTTGCTGTTGTAAAGTTGATATATCATGTTACTATTATTCGTCTTCATGAGTCATATTAGAGCCTTCTAAAGGCTTAGTGGGTGTTAAATTCTTTTTAGGGGCCATTTTAGAATCTAATACTGATATATATTCTACAATATGCCCTTGGAATCAATTCAACATGATTATTCGAACAAGATTTATGCAATTCGGGAAAACAAATACACACCTTTTACTTGCTTTTGAGTATCTCTATATTGAAATCGAATTATCTCTGTAGTTGCAGATCCTCAATATCTAAAATTTTCCCTTGTATTAGCCCTCTAAAGCTTCTTTCAGATGTCATAGGGCTGACCTGATTTGGATTCTTCAAGGAAAATTTATGTCCAATCTCCCACAATGACCCAATTATGGACTCGTTCAGTAGAGCGAACTTGTACGACTTGCCACGTGTCACTATTTCCTCCTTTAGCTCTAAAATTGATAGAAAAGAAACTATAGTCTGTGTACTTGTGGCCACTTTTTACAACATTCCGATCCAATTCTCAGAGAGAGAGTGTTATGAATATTTTCCCATAATAAACTCTTTGAGATTAAATTTGGGAGCCTGAAAATGACCTAACTTCCATAGATCATATCTCCGAAAATATTGCGAAACAAGCTTTGAAATTTTTCGACGATGTTCCTTAGGATTTTGTCCTAGCTTTGTAAAAATTTCAGCTTCTGAAACTTTGTAGAAACAAAGTTGTAGTGCAAATGCTGCGATGACCTATTTAGGTTAAATTTAGGAACCTGCAAGAAGCCCTAACCTCCACATATCATATCTCCGAAAATATTGTGAACCAAGCTCTGAAATTTTGGTAGATGTTCCTGAGGATTTCAGCTTCACATTTTAAAAATTTCAGCTTTTTAACCTTCGTAGAAAAAACGTTATAGCGAATATGCCACGATGACCGGTTTGGAGCAGCGAAAACCCTAGAGTCTAAAGCTCTCCTACCAAATGTTGTGAAACCAGCTCCAAAAATAGAATAAAAGTGATATCAACGCCTTAGAAATAAGCCACTTCGATGGGGAAACCTCGAATACATTACATTAATGAACAATTCTTGGATGATACAAATTACAAAACCTCTTTTATGTATATAAGATTCCATGGGGCCACAATGTAATCCTAGCTGACCTAATAGTAATAATTTAAGGGCACAATAATAAAAATATGGGGGTTACAGGGGTACAATAATAACAATAAAGGGGTTACATTAACAACAATAAGGGACTATACTAGTAATATACGGACCTAACACTCTCCATGAGATCTCATTTGGGTAACCAATCCAATCAACAATCTAAAGAATGAGTCTAATGTATTAGACTCTTTCATCAAAATGATTTCAAAATCTCTTCTCATTAATTGAATCTTTGTTGTATTTATCTTTTCCATACCTTGGTAGACTATCTGGATGATATCTCATGCGTCCTTGGACCTCTTTGCTGCTGCAATTCTTGGAAATATGCTTTCATGCACTGCCTGATGGTGATAGAAGAGGGATTTTGAGTCCTTCTTCCTATTACTCTTCAGAAAATTCTTCTCTACCTGTGTTAAGGGATTATATGATTTTTCATCTGTTGGTTCTTCTAAACCATCTTCAACTAGCTCCTATAAGTCTTGAGAGGCAAACATGGCTATCATTGTGATTGCCCAATAGTCATAGTTCTTCCCATTAAACTGTGGGAGTTGAGTATTTCCCATACTTGTGCTTGTGCTGGCTCGTGCCATTTCTAGCCTTGCAGAACTACACTTATAACTTGACTACGTTTTTAACCAAACCTTCTCACTGCTGAGAGATAAAATCTGTCTCTAAAAACTCTTGAGTCTTCTTCTTTTACAGTTCTCTGGACTGTAATATTTTAAGCAAACAAAGTCTCTATTTTTTATAAATACCTTGTTTTGTTGAGCCTTCACACTTCTTGTCAAAAGCTTTAACAACTTCGTCTTCCTTCCTTAAGCTTCTTTGGAAAATGCAAAGAGCCTAGACTAGCTCCGATACCATGTTGGAATTTTTGGTTATTCGGAAACAATAGAGAGAAAATGAAATTTCTCTTCTAACACAGAGAAAACAAAAAAAAATTGTGCACACACAGAGATGGATTACAACACTATTTCATTAAAGAAACTATAAGTTGTTACAAAATAAATTTCTTCAAAACTACTATTGTTCTAGATTTACAAAATGTACTTGGGTGCTACAAATCACATCCCTCTTACAAATTTTGTTTTATGCTCTCTCTGTCTTCAACACACACAGTCAATGCTCTATAACCTAAGTTCTTAAAACAAAAAATATCAAAATAACTTAAGTTCTTAAAACAAAAAACTATGTTGCGGCATTAAAACATTAAACCTTATATATTAAGTGGAGTTCAAATATTATGCAAAAGCCCATTTCTTCGCCCCACGAAACTGCTGTGATTGGTCCGGAGGAGTGATGACATCACCTACTCGGGTGGGTCAACTTTTATTGTCGTAGCTCAAGTTGGATGCCATCGGAATAAAGCTAGAGGAGTTTAATTCAAATCAAATGCGTTTGGTTATGATTGGTAGGTGTGAGGATAAGTACGCGAGGGTGCATAAATTTAAATGCAGGAGGTCGAGTGAAGATCAAACCAAAATAAAACTGCTCCTTTTGTACTTTCAATTCCCATCAAAATTTTAATTTTCGTCCTTTTTCTCTACTTGCAGTTGGAATTAATTTCCAACATAATGTTAATATATATGTGTAGCCATATAAATATATGTATATAATTGTAATTATATGATCATTGCTATGTTTATAAGTTACAAGTATAATCATTAAGTATAAATACAAGAACTAAAAGATAAAAATAGGAGTTGGAGAGGAGGAAATAAAGAGACAAGAGTACTCAATGGAAACTAAAAGAAAAATATAAACTCGATCGCATGGGTTCCATCACAATTCCGATAAAATGAATAATGCTAAGAACTTGGTGTATATATATATATATCAAATGGGGTTTCATTGATGTAACCTTCATTCCTCTTCAGGATGCTTGAAAGAACAGAATGGTTTTGGAGTTGCTCGAGAGATGGCCAGAGCATATAGGTTGAGGGCAATTTCCATTATTATAAAAAAAACCTAACCCAGGTAAACTCTGAAGTGAAATTCTTTTGAAACTCTAAAGTTTTCAATAAGAATGGGTTCAGCGCACCAAGCCTAAATCATCCAATCATCCACCCTCAAAATCGGCCAATATAGCAGAGAATAACGACTCCTCGAGGGTCGAAAGGATGTCTCTCTTCCAATAGCATTAAGCAGACCACCCTCTCTTACCCTTTCAAAATAGCCGGGGAAAACAAACCAGATACTGAGGGAAAGGACAAGAGCTCGTGGAAATCTCGAAAAACCAACAATACCCCTTTATATGATGGAGAAGAACATTATATAAAAGTTCGAACAAGGTGTTTTATAAGAAAGTATTACCACTCTAAGATCGACAGGAGCGAATATAAGATCGATAGGATTGAGTGCTGTGGTTTTTTCATTTCGCTGACGCAGGGTTAGAATATGATTCTATGAATTCCGGTAATGTCAAATTAGTTGTCATTGGTTATCACAGCTTTATTCCATGAACCCATTCCCAAAAGTCAAATGTATTGTTCTTAATTCAAGCGAATCTGTTCATGAGTGGGTAGACTCTATATATAAATCTCGAGACCTTCTCTAACGTCTGTGCATCGAAAGAAGCTTTGTCTTCTTTGCTGATGTTAGCGTCGGTGGGGATCATGACAGGACGATATATTTGGCAAGTCCCTACAAAGGTAGATAAAGACCCTTTGTACGATATATTTGGATTCTTTGTCAAGACCAAACAAACTTGTATTGTTTATTATCATATGTCCTCTTGTCCTCTCATGTGCTAGTTTGTTAAAAAATGATTTCGCAGGGAGAAGGCTTCAAAATTCTGTTTCATTGCCTCATAATTTTATTGCATAGTCTTGTCATGTGGGGTCCGTGCCGCAATAGGTTTTTGTACTCTCAAGAATAACTCTGTTGGTATTTGATTCTTTACTGATTTTTCTTGTCTTACCTCCATAGATGTTTTAGCTCCCAATTATTATTACTACGCTGTTTTTACTTGGAATGAAGAGAGCTCCCACAAGGTCTACTGCCCATTTACGATTCATAAAATTATTATTTTTTTCATACGGTCAATTGAATGATTCAAGTTCGTCCTCATCTGGAAACCGATTTAATCATGCAATTTCTGATCTGAATAATTATAAAACTGTATGCTTGCCAACAGTGAATAACACAGTAAAATAATCGTATGAATCCTTCCTTTACTCGTAAGATTTATTACGCTAAGATTTTATACTAACGACTTTACAGGTTAGGCATGTTCTCGCTGGTCGTTCAAGAAACCAAGTGATTCCCCGAAATTACTGTATCCCAAACTCTACACACGTTTAAGCATATTGATGCTGTGCATGTGCCAGATGGATATTAACACGAATGAACAGTTATCAACTCCAATTAGAGATAAGATAAACTATTGACGTACTCCTTTTCCGTGATTCTAAAAAGGAGGCAAATTGTGCCATGAATCCAATGCTATTAAACGCAATCTAGTTTGATCTATATTGCAACAACTTATGCATAAATTTTTTTTTTCACACTAAAACAACCCGGAATCCGTTATTGCCATATTATTAAGCTTTATATTATGATTTTATATTAATTCAAATGCTCGTATATTAATTCCAGCAAACATTTTTTAAATTTGATCGTTGCGTAGAAATTCGCTTTTCCACGCTAAAGAATAACAATATGGTGTCGTTTTTTTTTTCATTACTGAATATAATTTATATACGAAGAGAAATCTATAAGTTTGTTTATTGTTTTTCATTATTGAATATTTGTTATATATAGAAAAAAGTATCATAATTTAGTTGTCAAATTAGGAGTTATATAGTGATCATTAATTTCTATCTGTTAATGCAAGCTGATTAGCTATTGTTATTTATTTAACTAAAATCACACCACTTAAAATGGTCAGAAACAGAGTTTCACTCCTACCAAATACCTCAAAATTTTTCTATGTGCCAACCTTGCTATTATTTATTGAATTAAAACCACACCACCTAAAATATCAATTTTCAGCCTAACCACCTACCTCAAAATTTTAGCAACTCTTTTAAAAAATACACAACCTACACAATTACATTTTGAAAATTTATATTAAATTTTATGTTAAACCCATTTTTTCTATTAACTTCTATTTTTTTTCCGAATGAAAATTAAGAGTTATAGAGCGGCTGCCTAATGGCTTTTTCGGCTCCAATATAATGTTCGCTCTTTGTTTAGGGATCTAGATATCATTCAATATCTTTGCCCCTCGTTTCTTATCCCACTCCAGCCACGCATTTCCCCTTTGCAGTTGACAACGGTACATCATCGGTAATGGCCTCCTCCTTAACACACGAGCAAAACGGGTCACCTTTCCCGCCATGAAATCTATCCAGTTAGAATTCCAGTTCTATTCAAGGAGAATGCATGTGGATGGATGGGTTTCATCGCTTCATGTTTTCGATTTTTATTTTTAAAAGTATGGTTATCAATTTTGAATTATATTTTCAATAATTTTATTAATTTTTTTAATAATATTTTACAATATATTATATACAAGTGATTAGAGATTTCCACTGATATTCATATTATTAAGGATTTTCGGAATGATATTGTGTAATATTTGCAATCTGTTCAAAGTCTCTAATAGTTTTGATGATAACTTCATCCATCATCAAAGACAATGTTTTCTAGTTCCTCATAATGGATGGAATTATCAACTAAAACTTTGAACAGATCACAAATATTACAGGACCCTATTTTAGAAATCCACAAAAATATTATATATATTCATATAATTTTAAAAATTTATAATTATTACATGTTTTTTTAACCAAATTCAATTTTTTTTAATAAAAAATAATTTATTTTTCTTTTCAAAAAACCAACTATAATATATATATATATGAATGAGATAGAACTCATCCAAAATCAATATATTAAACTGGAGTACATAGACCTGCAACCATAACGAACCTCTTTTGGGTTAAATAAATGCCAATTGAAGTTAATTAGAGTAGGATGAGAGTAACATCATATTAATAATAAAATTGTAATGGAACACACTTCAACATATTGGATTTTTTCATGGCTTCCTTTCCTTCCCTCACCTTCCCTTCTATTTATTTTTATAGTATTGAATATTCAAATTCAGGAGAATTTTTTTTTTTTTTAATAAAAATTAATTATGTTTAAAATAATATTTTTTAATAATTTTATAAGAATAATAATATTTTTAATAGAAATTAGTTATGTTTAAAATAATATATTTTAATAATTTTATTAACTTTTCTTATAGTTTCCACAATATTATATATGTTCATTTGAATTAAAAAATAGTTATAATGCAAACATCATTTCCGTGTAGGCTAGTTGATAGAAATTGATTTGTTGTTTTCTTAAAGGAGTTGGTCTATATAGATGCAACCATCACCAAGATGTTTTGAATAAATAGTATGCTAATATAGATACTAATGATAAAATATGCAATGCAACAATCAAAATATTTTAAATAAAATGCACATAATCTTATTTGATGGCTTCATGTCTTTCTTCTCATTCCATTTTTATGGTTTTAAGCTTAGATGTCATATTTGAATTGAAATTTAAATTCAGAATCTATGAGATATGGGAAAAATTTAGAGTATACATCTTAGGCATATAAAAAATATCTTTAAAAAAATTAGATTTTTTCCACGGATATTAACTATATCTAAAATTATAATTTCATTAAATTTTCTTATAGTTTTCATTATGTTATATATTTTGATTTAATTATATAAAAGAATTCATAATGGAAGATACATCTCTTTATCCCTATTGACGACTTAAGAGTGTAAAACCCAATTTTTATTTGTGGAGCCCAATTTGGAAAGTTACGTTCTAAAACCTTCTAACACCAACTCGAGGCACTAAATGGTGTTTTTAGGGGGTACAACTCTTATGTTTAAGCCCCACAATTTTTTATTTTATTCTACATGCATGGAGATTTCCATTAACACATGAATCACCTCATTAGCGTATTTATCCAAAATTCTTACCATTTGGAAGATGACCTTCATATGCTAACCTCCATAAATTGGGAGGATGCTACACTAGAACTATTATCCGTGGAAAAGGGGACAACCACATGACCATTTTGAAGGAGAATATATAAGGTTCCACACTCTAACTTTAGCTAATATTTGAAGCAATCAAACCTAACTACTAGTAATTTATTAATATTCGTTATAACAGAGCCACTAAGAGGAAAAGGGGTTCCATTCTATTTGAGTACATTCTTTTCAATAGATGAGTAGTGTAGTCAAGTGTGGATAAGGAGAGAACAAAAATAGGAGATATTTTCATTGTAAAATCCCATTACAAACAAGCCTCATTTCTTTATACTTCCATCCTCACCTTTTCAAAGAAAGAAAGAAAAGGATCCTCACCTTTTCAAAGAAAGAAAGAAAAGGATCCTCACCTTCTAGTTCTGTTTTCTCCTTAAGGAATTTCTTGAGATACATCTTGTGTTAATATTGTTGTGAGCAATTCTATTTTATTTGTTCTCTATTTTATGCATTTTACATATTTCATGCATGAAATACTAACTTAACAAATATTCAAGTCTATGGAAAATTAATCTTCAGAGTATAGATATCAATTTTGAAAGTATAATTATATCATATCTATTGTAATAAACTATCTACTAGAATATAAATGGAAGTTTACAAATAATTTTTGGTACCAAATAAGGATTCTTTGTGTATATTGTGTGTATTTTGGTCCTCTAATCATGGCTAATAAATTTTTAAATAACCTTCATTATCCCATAGAGGATAGGTTTGCACATCTTGAAGCATAAGTTTTAGGCATAAACCTTAATGCGAGCCTCCTCTTACCATCCCTCACCAATAATCTCAAGTTATTTGGATAATATGGGGGTTATAACAAAGGTTCAATTAGAGGGGAGATCAAGAGATCCAGAAAAGACAAAGAAGGAGCTGAAGAATGAGCTTGAAAAATAACAACTCGGCTTAAATACAATATACCATTCATGGTCCCTATTAAATATCAAAGAAAAATTTGATATCGATATGTATGAAGGTGATATTTATGCTATGGAACTAAACTATTGGTTGCAATGAATAGAGATTTTTTTCAGTTTTCATCATAGAGAGGAGGAACATAAGATTTTGATTACTCTACAGAAATTGGAGGGTGATGCCCTAACCTGGTGGTAAAGACAGATGAATACAGTAAGGTTCAAGAGAGATCCTATAATAACTAAGGGAGGATATCAAAACTATCATAAAGTAACAATTCCACTCTGTGGGATAGGTAAAGAACTCATGAATGGATTCAATGGCATTATTTTAGGAAGAAGATGCAAACGATTATATAGAAGTACACAAAGTTTAAAAACATGGCCATAATGATAGAAATATTTCAAAAAAGATAGGTGTTCTCATACAGATACTCATTTATGCTAGTAAGTGATGTTGTTCAAAATTATTCTTGTCGATGAGGCTTATGTACATGCATAGATATAATATGTCCACGGTTTTGATGGATGGATTTGATGGCTTAATGTTTTCTATTTTTATAGTTTAAAGTATGGTTATCTATTTTGAATCACATTTGAAATAATTTTGTTAATTTTTTCAATAGTGTTTCACAATATAATATATATGAGTGATTGGACACTTCAGCTCTTATTCATACTATTGGGGATTTTGAGAATAGCAGTGTGTAATATTTGTGATCCTTCAAAAGTTTTGAATCATTTGGATGGTAACTGCATCCATAAGCAAGGACAAAGCTCTGTAGTCCGTCATGATGGATGGAGTTATCATCTGAAACATTGGACAGATCATAGATAACAATGTTAGATATATATTCATATAATTTTAAAAATTTATAATTTTTAGATAAATTTTTGGGTCAAATTTAATACATACATACATACATACATACATACATACATACATATACATATACATACATACATACATACATAATATATATATATATATATATATATATATATATATATATATATGGGAGATACGACTCATCCACAATCAATATATGAAAGTGGAGTACATAGACCCACAACCATAACCAACCTCTTTTAGGTTAAATACATTTCAATTGAAGTTAACTAGAATATAATAAAAAAAACATCATATTAATAATAAAAATATGTAATTGAAAACACTTCTACCTATTGGATTTTTTCATTCCTTCCATTCCTTTCCCTTCCCTTCCATTTATTTTTATGGTTTTCAATATTCAAATTCAAATTCCATTAGCTAAGGAAAAACCAATATTACTTTTAATGGAAATTAATTATGTTTAAAATAATATCCTTTAATAATTTTATTAACTTTTCTTAGAGTTTCCACAATATTATATACGTTCATTTGAATTTAAAAAATGCTATAATGCAAGCATCATTTCCTTGTAGGCTAGTTGATAGAAAAAGATTTGTTCTTCCCTTAAAGGAGTTGGCCTATATAGACCGATGCAACCATCACCAAGATGTTTTGAACAAATAATATGTCAATATAGATACTAGTGATATAATATGAAATGGAGCAATTAAAACCATTTAAATAAAATGCACATAAACTTATTTTATGCCTTCATGTCTTCCTTCCCCTTCCATTTTTACGGTTTTAAGATTAGATGCCAAATTTCAATTGAAATTGAAATTCAAAATATGGGAAAATTTTAGAGTATACATCTTAGGGATACCAAAAATATCTTTAAAAAAATGAGAATTTTTCTATCGATATTAATTGTACCTTAAATTATAATTTCGATGAATTTTATTATTGTTATTATTATGTTATATATGCTGATTTGATTTTTAAAAACAGATCATAATGGAAGATACTTTTATTTATCCATATTGGTGACTAAAGAGTTGAAAAGGTAGAGGAATCAACTCAGAGAACCATTTTTATTTGTGGAAGCCAATTTGTAAAGTTAGGGTCTAAAACATTCTAAGACCAACTTGAGGCATTAAATGGTGGTTTTATGGGGCAAATCTCTTCTGCTTAAGCCCCACAAATTTTTATGTTATTCTACATGCATAGAGATTTCCAATGACACATGAATCACCTAAATTAGTGTATGTATACAAAACGTTTTACCATTTCGAAGATGACCTTCCTATGCTAACCACCATAATTTGAGAGGATGCTATACTAGCACCATTATCCATTGAAAAGTGGAAAACCACATAACCATTATGAAGGAGAATATATAAGGTTCCAGACTCTAACTTTAGTTAATATCTGAAGGAATCAAACCTAACTACAGGTAATTTATCAATATTTTTTATAACCGAGCCTCTAAGAGGAAAAGGGGTTCCATTCTATTCGAGTACATTTATTTCAATACATGAATAGTGTAGTCGAGAGTGGATAAGGAGAGAACAAACATAGGAGATATTTTCATTGTAGCATCCCATGACAAACAACCCTCATTTATTTGTACTTCCATCCTTGCCTTTTCAAATAAATAAAGAAAAGGATCCTCACTTTCTAGCTGTGTTTTTCTCCCTAAGGCTTTTCCTGAGGTATATCTTGTGTTAATATGGTTGTGAGTGATTGTATTTTATTTTTTCTCTATTTTACACATTTTACATACTGCATGCATGAAATAGTAACTTAATAAATTATCAAGACTATGGAAAATTAATCTTCGCAGTATAGCTATCAATTTTTAAAGTATAATTGTATCATATGTATTGTAACAAACTATCTAGTGGAATATCAATGGAAGTTTACACATAATTCTTAGTACCAATTAAGGATTCTTTGGGTATATTGCATGTATTTTGGTACTCTATTCATGCCCAATAAATTTCCAAATAACCCCCATGATCCCATAGAGGATAGGTTTGCACATCTTGAAGCATAAGTTTCAGATATAAACCTTAATGTGTGCCTCCTCCTAGCATCCCTTGCCAATAAGCTCAAGTTATTTAGAGACGATGGGGGTTCTAAAACAAAGGTTCAATTCGAAGGGAGATCAAGAGATCCGGAAAAGACAAAAGAAGGAGCTGAAGAAAGAGCCT
The DNA here is from genome assembly GCA_034641835.2 of Pinus albicaulis. Taxonomy (NCBI): domain Eukaryota; kingdom Viridiplantae; phylum Streptophyta; class Pinopsida; order Pinales; family Pinaceae; genus Pinus; species Pinus albicaulis. The sequence goes on from CM076579.1 coordinate 501,866,482, forward strand.
GAAAAATAACAACTCGACTTAAGTACAATGAACCATTCATGGTCCCTATTAAATATCAAAGAAAATTTTGAGATGAATATGTATCAAGGTGATATTTATGCTATCAAACTAAATTGTTGGTTGCAATGAATAGAAGTTTTTTTGATTTTTCATCATAGAGAGGAAGAACATAATATTTTGATAGCTCCACTGAAATTAGAGGGTGATGCCCTAACCCAGTGGTAACACCACATGAATATATTAAGGTTCGAGTTTGATACTCTAATAACTAACTAGGAGGATATCAAAGCTATCATAAAGTCACAATTTCACAATATGGGATAGGTAAAGGACCAATGAATCCATTCACAAAAATTAATTAAGGAAGAAGATGCAAAAGATTCTATAGAAGTATGCAAAGTCTAAAAACGTGGCCATAATGATGGAAATATTTCCAAAAAGATAGGTGTACTCCTATGGATACTCATTTTTGGAAGTATATTATGTTGTTCAAACCTATATTTCCGGATGATGCTTATCTACATGCATAATACCTCGATGGGTTTGATGGCTTCATGTTTTCTATTTTTATTGTTTAAAGTATGGTTATCAACTTTGAATCATATTTTGAATAATTTTATTAATTTTTCCAATAATGTTTCACAATATAATATATATGAGTTATTGTAGACTTCCATTGTTATTCATATCATTGGGGATTTCGGGAATAGTACTTTGTAATATTTGTGATCCGTCCAAAGTTTCGAATGGTTTGGGTGGTAACTACATCCATCATCAAAGACTTGCTATCTAGTCCCTCATGATGGATGGAGCTATCATGCAAAACTTTGGACGGATCACAAATATTACAGGATGCTATTTCAAAAATCCACAACAATTTTAGATATATATTCATATAACTTTAAAATTTTATAATTGTTACATATTTTTTTAGGTCAAATTAAATTTTCCACGTTAAATAATGATTTATTTTTCTTTTCAAAAAACCAACTATAATATATATATATATGAGATAGAACTCTTCCAAAATCAATATAGGAAAGTGGAGTACATAGACCTACAACCATAACCAACCTCTTTTGGGTTAAATAAATGAAAATTGAAGTTAACTAGAATATGATCAAATAAAAATCATATTAATAATAAAATATGTAACGGAACACACTTGTACATATTGAATTTTTTCATGCCTTCATTTCCTTTCCTTTCCCTTCCATTTATTTTTATGGTTTTGAATATTCAAATTCAAATTCCATTAATTAAGGACAGAAATTATTTTTTTAATGGAAATTAATTATGTTTAAAATAATATCCTTCAATAATTTTATTAAATTTTATTATAGTTTCCACAATATTATATATGTTGATTTGAATTCAAAAATAGTTATAATGCAAACATCATTTCCTTGTACGTTAGTTTTTAGAAATTGCTTTGTTGTTCCCTTAAAGGAATTCACCTGTATAGACATGTGCAACCATCAAAAAGAAAGATTTTTTGAATAAATAATATGTCAATATAAATAATAATGATAGAATATGCAATGGAGCAATCAAAACCTTTCAAATAAAATGCACATAAACTTATTTGATGGCTTCATGTCTTCCTTCTCCTTCCATTTTTATGGTTTTAAGCTTAGGTGCCAAATTTGAATTGAAATCTAAATTCTAAATCTATGGGTTAGGGGAAAATTTTAGAGTATACATATTAGGGACAGTAAAAATATCTTTAAAAAAATCAGAATTTTTATATGGATATTAATTCTATCTAAAACTATAATTTCATTGAATTTTATTATAGTTTCATTATGTTATATATGTTGATTTAATCTAAAAAAAATGTCATAATGGAAAATAAATTTCTTTATCCATATCGATGACTTAAGAGTGATGAAAGTAGTGGAATCAACTCACAACACCATTAAAATTTGTGGAACCCAGTTCACAAATTTAGCGTATAAAACCTTCTAAGACTAGGTTGAGGCTTTAAATGGTGTTTTTAGGGGTAAATCTCTTCTGCTTAAGCCCCACAATCTTTTATGTTATTCTACATGCAGATAGATTTCCATTGACACATGAATCACCTCAATTAGAGTATGTATCCAAAAGTTTTACAGTTTGGTATATGACCTTCCTATGCTAACCACCATAATTTGAGAGGATGCTACACCAGCACCATTGTCCATGGAAAAGGGGAAAACCACATGACCATTATGAATGATAATAAATAAGCTTCCACACTCTAAATTTAGCTATTATTTGAAGGAATCAAACCTAACTACTAGTAATTTATCAATATTTGTTATAACTGACCTCTAAGAGGAAAAGTGGTTGAATCTTATTCAAGTATATTTCTTTCAATACATGAGTAGTCTAGCTGAGAGTGGATAAGGAGAGAACAAACATATGGGATATTTTCATTGTAGCATCACATGGCAAACAAGACTCATTTATTTGTACTTCCATCATCACATTTTCAAATAAATAAAGAAAAGGATCCTCACCTTCTAGTTCTGTTTTTCTCCTTAAGGCTTTTCCTGAGGTATATATTGTGTTAATATGGTTGTGAGTGATTGTATTTTTTGTGTTCTCTATTTTAGAAATTTTACATATTGCATGCATCAAATAGTAACTTAATAAATATTCATGACTATTAAAAATTAATCTTCATAGTATAGATATCAATTTTTAGAGTATAATTGTATCATATCTCTTGTAATAAAATATATAGTGGAATATCAATGGAAGTTTACAAATAATTTTTGGTACCAAAGAAGGAAGATTTGGGTATATTGGGTTTATTTTGGTACTTTAGCCATGGCCAATTAATTTGTAAATAACCCTCACGATCCCATAGAGGATAGTTTTTCACATATTGAAGCATAAGTTTCATGTATAAACCTTAATGTGAGCCTCCTCCTAGCATCCCTCACGAATAAGCTCACATTATTTGGAGAATATGGGGGTTCTAACATAAAGGTTGAATGAGAGGGGAGATCAAGAGATCCAGAAAACACAAAGAAGGAGCCGAAGAAAGAACCTGAAAATAAAAAATCAGCTTAAGTACAATGAATCATTCATGGTCCCTATTAAATATCGAAGAAAATTTTGAGATCAATAGGTATCAAGGTGATATTTATGCTATGAAACTAAATTATTGGTTGCAATGAATATATTTATTTTTTCAATTTTAATCATAGAGAGGAAGAACATAGGATTTTGATTGCTTGACTGAAATTAGAGGGTGATTCACTAACCTGGTGGTAAAGCCACATGAATTCATTAATTCTAGAGAGGGATCCTGTAGTAACTAACTAAGAGGATATCAAAAATTTCATAAAGTCAAAATTTTACTCCATGGGATAGGTAAAGGACCGATGAATCCATTCACTGGCATTACTTGAGGAAGAGGATGCAAAATATTCTACAGAAGTACACAAAGTTAAAAAACATGGCCATAATGATGGAAATATTGCCCAAAAGATAGGTGTACTCCTATAGATACTCATTTACGGAAATAAGTGATGTTTTTAAAACCTATATTGGTGGATGAGGCTTATGTACATGGATAATACCTGGATGGGTTTGATGGCTTCATGTTTTCTATTTTTATGGGTTAAAGTATGGTTATCAATTTTTAATCATATTTTGAATAATTTTATTAAGTTTTTCAATAATATTTAACAATTATATATATGATTGATTTGAGACTTTCACTGTTTTTCATATTATTGGGGATTTCGGGAATATTACTATATAATATTGGTGATCCCTCCAAATTTTTGAAGGTTTTTGATGGTAGCTCCATCCATCATCATGGAAAAGGCTCTCTAGTCCCTCACGATTGATGGATTTATCATACAAATCTTTAGATGGTTCAAAAATATTACAAGGTGTTATTTCAGCAACAATATTAGATATATTTTTATATAATTTTAAAAATTTATAACTGTTACATATTTTTTTGGGTCAAAATCAATTTTCCATCATAAAAAGATGATTTATTTTTCTTTCCAAAAAACCAACTAATATATATATATATATCGGAGATAGAACTCATCCAAAATTAGCATATGAAAGTGGAGTTAATAGACTTGCAACCATAACCGACCTCTTTTGGGTTAAAAAAAAATATATTGAAGCTAACTAGAATATGATCAAATAAACATGATGTTAATCATACAATATGTGATGGAGCACACTTCTACATAATAGAATTTTTCATGCCTTCCCTTCCTTTCCCATCCATTTATTTTTATGGTTTTGAATATTCAAATTCAAAAAATTAGTATTTTTTAATGGAAATTAATTTTGTTTAAAATAATATCCTTTAATAATTTTATTAACTTTTCTTATATTTTCCACAATATTATATATATTCATTTCAATTCAAAAATAGTTATAGTGAAAACATCATTTCCTTGTAAGTTGGATGATATAAATTGATTTTTTGTTCCTTTAGAGGAGTTGTTCTATATATATAGTGCACCCATCACCAAGATGTTTTGAATCAATAATATGATAATATAGATACTAATGATAGAATATGAAATGGAGCAATCAAAACCCTTTAAATAAAAGGCACATAAACTTATTTTATGGTTCCATGTCTTCCTTCCCCTTCCATTTTTATGGTTTTAAGGTTAGATGCCAAATTTTAATTGAAATTTAAATTCAAAATCCATTAGATATGGGAAATTTTTTAGAGTATACATCTTAGGGATGCTAAAAATATTTTTAAAAAATATAGAATTTTTAAAAGAACTCTAAGGTTGGGAGGACTGGTCATCACAGAAGTGGTATGCCTATAAATTTTATAAACAATTAAATTAGATGTTGTTATGAAATGCTGAGAAGTGTTGTAGTGATTATGTTTAGTAGTTGCTGTGTTATGAAATTCCATACTTTTAACAGAAATTAAATGGAAGAGATAATTCTTCTAAAATTCTGTATGGTAGTAGGAAAAAATCCAGGGAACAATATCACCCAGAATCTCTAAACCATGGGGTGGTTTAAATCTGGAGAGAGTATACAATATTCCCTAGAATATTTACAGTGTAACTTTAATCTGCTTCTATAATAAATAATACATGAATAGAAAATAAATAATAAACTAGATTCATGTATTAATAACTGTTAGTTGTGGTAATTTTATACCTTATATATGTAAATACATCCACATGAAGTTTAGTACAGACACAAGAAAGGAGTGGTTTAATTACATTATAAATTAAACCTGAAAAGAAATTTGTTTATGAAGTAAACATGACTTGTGGCATTTGTGATAACTTAAAGCTTCTTATACATGTTTAGTTTGAAAAAAATCAACAGGAAAGCACATATATGAAATATAAGATAAATTTCAGACAAAACTAATAAGCTGCTTGGAATAACAGAGATACACTAGCAAAGCATTAATAAATTCTGGTTAGAGGTGCTTACTAGGAACTAGAAATATTGACTGGGTTATACTAAATTCCCTTAAAAACTTCAGAGCCTCCTCTTACTGATATGAAGTAAATAAATGTGACAACTCTACACTGAGATATAAAATGAAAATTTATACTTTATTGAGTATAAAAATAAAATAAAAATTTATTGTTACACAGTTATCATCTTATTATGCTAGAAAGGTTTGTGTAAACTCGCCTAGTAGTTCTCTCTCTCTCTCTCTATATATATATATATATATATATATATATATATATGTGTGTGTGTGTGTGTGTGTGTGTGTGTGTGTGTGTGTGTGTGTGTGTATGTATTTCTACCAAAAAAGGATAGAACAAAAGGATATTCTGTAGAAATTAGTCATTAAGCTATGTCTGGAAAATTTACAAATTCGAGTATATAAAATAAAATAGGAAATTACAGCAGAGAGAAAAATATGATATGAATATTAACACTAAATAGAGATTGGATAATAAATAGAGTCTATCAAAAACTGTTGACATGAAGAAGAAGCTGTATATATATATATTCTACTTAAACTAAACAAAAGAGAATATATTGTTCAATAATATATACATAGAAACCATTATAACCTGATTTATATAATCAGGATTTATATTCAATCCGAGTCTCTGTTAAAAATTTTATTATTACAATTGAGGAATCTAGGACAATTAGACTTGAAATGTCAAGACGAGTTATAAATGAAACATGGGGAAGACTGTTTGTACTCTGATGAAGATACTTTCGATGCTGACCTGAAAATGAAAATGGGGAAAGGAATTTAACTTTGAATGAGAGACAGGTTATCAAAATAACATTTTGTATTAGCTCTGAAGGAGATTCAAGGGTACCTGAAATAAAACAAGTACGAAGTAAGAATTATGAAAAAAAATGTTAAGAATACATTCACAGGAAGGAGGTATAAATTTTAATACAGGTCAAACAAGAAATATTATTACCTCAGAATATGAAACCCTCGTTTCAAAAAAAGATGCAAACAAATGGATTCGGGGTTATAAATAGAAATTCTGAAGACAATGAAGTCAAAACGAATCAATGGAAACAATTGCATAAAACAAATTCGAGACGATTAATATACCTATAATATCAGTTGCTCACATGAGATTGAGACACCTAGAACTCAGCATAGCTGGGCTCGAAGCAATGTAAGTAGGGTCATAGGAGAGCCCATCAAATATTCCTATCGGAAATCGGTTCCAGCATGGACAATAAAAGTTTAGAGGAAGTCTTAAACGATATCGAAGAGGTTAACTATATTAGCAAAAAAAGTAAATGGAACGATTCCTTTCTCCTTTCAAGAAAGTCGTATTTCTACATGCTGAGACTGAGATTAAATATCCAAGATAACAGAGCCAATTTAACTATGGGGATTAAGTAAACCAGGCCGAGACCGGCTTAAGAATTTTACGAAAATTCTGTATATAAAATCAAAACCACGTGAACGACTGAATCGAAGGCATATATAGCTGAGGAGAACGAATAAATGAGCTCAGTCACAGAAATAATATTATCAATACCAAACCATGAAAAATGAAAATATATATGTACCTGAAAGAAATTCGTCGGAAGGAAATCGTAAAGCCTAAAGGCTTGAAACGCATAGCTCGTAATTCCACAGGAATGAGCAACATCTCAGTCTTCAGGAGGTAACGATGAAAATAGAAAGCAAAAGAATATCTTCAAAAAAATTCAAAGATTAAATACGATTTTCTCCCAGAACCCTAACTGGCCTTGGATCATCACAATCGTCCATGTGTCCACAAATCGATGGTGTAGACAAGGATTGGATTGGGAAAATGGAGACTACCATCTCTACTGCTTAAAATCCTTAATGTAAATCCATGAAATATAAGACAGAGTACTCGAGTGTATAATATGATCAATCACCATAAATGAAAGGAGATACGACGTAGAATATACAAATAGAAATCAAGACCTTTGCTATCAAATCACCTTAAAAATACCAGTGGTCCATATAACCAAGTACATAGGAAGATATGATTTTCTCACCAATGTCACGAAACCATTAATTCATACCTTGTCTATGAAGCACAGGAGGTACAACCAAGTTGACGTCTCTTATACCAACCAACGTTTAATTCCAGTAGAGGTACGTTGTATATTTATGTGTTGTATGAAAAAAATTTATTCAAACATTGAATCAAATGGACATAAGGATATAGTGATATCGTTGAAGAAGGATGACGATTCATTTGGCAAAAGGAACATTAAAATGACTTTATTATAGTTATAAACAATGTAGGATATCATGACAGTGGAAACATATTAAGATATCCAAGGAAACGAATTAAGTATTACACCTATAACATACGAGAGTGTAATACATTTACCATGCCAACACAAATATATATATGGTGTTATGGGGAAGGGACCATATATCCTTAAGGATTAAACGAATACCTTGGAACGAATATGATAAATTGTATATATGGGAAGGATTTGAAATATATATGGTATATATATATATATAAGAAGGGACATAATAAAAAAAAAACAAAAAAAACAAAACAAAAAAAAAACGACACCCATAAGTTTTACAATATTATATATGTTGAGTACTTGAATCAACATAAAAACAATGTTTAATAGAAGTATACTAAATAAGAGATTTCAAAGGCAGTTCTGAATATCTCTGAATGATAAATGAATAGAACTGAATTCAGAGGTAATCTTAGAAAAAAATTTTTATAGGTGGGACGGAAGAGACATTACAAATGGTATCAATGCTCATGTTAGAAAAATTGGGCTGTTGTTGTGCTCACTCTATAAATGATTTCTTGTTGATTTTTATTTTATTTTTTATTTTTTATTTTATTTTATTTTTTATTTTTATTTTTATTTTTATTTTATTTTTTCTGTTGCTGATATGTTGTGTTTAGTGTATAGTGGTACTCAAATAGAAAATTCAACGGCTGAAGGTGATGAAATTTATGTTGATCTTCGTGATGAAGATAACACGGCAGATCCCAACGCTCCTTTGATGGCTATGTTGCACAGGTTGCGACGGGAGATGGCTGAGCTAAGAAGCCAGAATGACAGGCTGTCATTAGCCAGTGAGGAGTCGGAAAATCTCATCAGAGAATTGACTTCACGGAACAGCCAAGAAGGTGAAGGTTCCAGAAAGAGGAAGAAAGGAAAGTTCTCTGATGATTCTGAGGAAGATGACACTACTAGACATCATTCTAAACAAAGAAAGGAATTACAAAGGGGATTCCAAAAGATCAAACCTCCCTCCTATGACGGGGAGAAGGAGGAAGATGCTGAGGCTTGCCTATTGAATATGATTAAGTATTTCTAGGTCTATGAATATGAAAGCAACCTGAAGGCTAGATTAGTTGTTTACCAATTACAGGATAAGGCTACCTTGTGGTGGGAGGAGACGAAAATGTTGCATGCCATTGATGAAAAAACAGTGACTTGGGAAGATTTCCAAGTCAACTTTGAAAACCGCTATTTGAACGAACATTATTATGATGATAAAGAAAAGGAGTTCCATGAAATCATGTTGGGACAACTCACTATAAATGAGTTTTTCACCAAGTTTACAAATCTGCTAAGGTATGTTCCTTATATTCATGAAGAGAAGGAAAAGGTGCAAAGGTTTTTGAACTATTTTCCTACTGTGTACAAGGAGAAAATAGAATTCGATAATCCAAAAACTATGGACGAAGCGGTGAGGAAAGCTAGATTATGCTACCAACGGGTTAAAGGAAAGGGTGAGGATGGGAAAAGCTAGGTAAACAAGAGTGAATTCAAAGGAAAGAAATAGAAACCAAATTACTTGAAGAACTTTGGCAGAGACCATCAGTGAAAGAAATTTAACAAACCCAAGGAAAGCCAAACTGCTCAGTCCCAAGTTGGTTCAAAACAAATAGATGGAGGTAATAAGAAGGAGGGAGCAGTCAAAATGCGGGAACCATTGAAATTTTTGGGCTGCGGAGAACCTCATCTATTGAGGGACTATCCACACCGAAATATTTAGATGATTATGAGGGACCGAGAAGCTACCACAGTGACTGATATAGCAAGGAATATACCCACTATTAGTGCAGCCTTGGAGAACCGACAAGCAGAACACCAAGCTACTATGGTCGAGATGGAAAGTAAGACTGCTAACCAATCTGTTATAGTTTTGATTGATCTGGGTGCTTCTTTGAGTTGCATTAATCCACAACCTGCTAGAGAAATGCAAACTAAAGACTGAAAAATTTCAGCAGTATTGGTTAGTCCAGTTAGCCATTGGCACCAAGAGAAAAGTAACTCATAATTTACCTCAAACAGAAATTAAATTAAATGATTTTGAGACAGAAGTGAATTTAAACATTATGCCCTTAGGCTCATATGACTTGGTGATAGGAATGGGCTGGTTAGAAAAGAGAAAGGCTATGATGAACTGTTTGGATAAAACTCTGCATTGCATAGTTGAGGAAGGGAGACCTTTTATACTCAAATGAAAAGAAAAACCAATTTCTGTAGGACAAATATCATCTCTGTAATTAAAAATAATAGCTAGGAAGGGATATCAAGTATATGCTGTACATGTTGAAGAATTAGGACAGCAACCTGAAGAAAATCTGTTGGACACTCTACCCGTGGTAAGAGAGTTTAAGGAATTTTTTCCAGATGAGATTCCTCATCTTCCCCCCAAAAGAGAGATTGAATTTTCAATCGATTTGGTGCCTGGAGCAACACCTGTTTCTAGAGCCCCTTATCGGATGAGCCTCCCCGAACTCATGGAACTGAAAATGCAGTTGCAAGAATTGTTGGATAAAGGATATATCAGACCGAGTGTGTCTCCTTGGGGAGCACTGGTGTTGTTCATGAAAAATAAGGATAGAACCTTTAGAATGTGCATTGACTACCGTCAACTGAATAAGTTGAAAATCAAAAATAGATACCCATTGCCCAGAATTGATGACCTTTTTTATCAGGTAAGAGGGGCTTCTTTATTTTCTAAGATTTATCTTAGGATTGGTTATCACCAACTTAGAATTAAGGAGGAAGACATTAGTAAAATAAATTTTTGAACCAGGTATGGTCACTACGAATTTGTAGTCCTACCTTTTGGTTTGAGAAATTCCCCTGCCACTTTTATGTGCTTAATGAACAACATTTTGAACAAGTACTTGGATAAATTTGTAGTAGTGTTCATAGACACTATTCTGATTTATTCAAAAAGTGAGGAAGAACACAAAGAACACTTAAGGATAGTTTTGCAAACCTTGAAAGAAAACGAGCTATATGCCAAGTTGAGTAAATGTGAATTTTATAAAGACAAGATTCAATACTTGGGGCATTTTATTTATTAACAATTATTGGTTGTGGACCATGAGAAAATAAATGCTATTAGAGAATGGTCGGTGCCCATTGATGTTTCAGCAGTAAGGTCATTTATGGGGATTGTATGTTATTATAGAAGGTTTTTGGAAATATTTTCTGCAATAGAATATGCCATAACTTCATTACAGAAAAAAGGCACCAAATTTGAGTGTACTGAAAAATGCCAAAATAGCTTTGAACAACTAAAACTAAAACTCACTACAACCCCTATAATGAAAATTGCAGATCCTGACAAAGAGATTGTTGTATGCATTGATGCATGCAGAGAGGGACTGGGAGGAGTTCTATTACAGGAAAATTTTGTCATTGCATATGAGTCTAGGAAACTTAAGAAAAATGAATAGAACTACAGTGTATATGATTTGGAATTGGCTGCTGTAATTCATGCCTTGAAGATGTGGCAACGCTATCTTCTTGGGAAAAAAATTACATTAATGACTGATCATATGAGTCTCAAGTATTTCTTTTCTCAAACAGATTTGAATGCTCGACAAGCCAGATGGCTGTATTTTCTGAGTGAATTTGATATGGACCTAAAACATATCAAAGGGAAAGAAAACAAAATTGCTGATGCACTAAGCAAAAATGCTTGCCAACACATAAGCAACATTCAGAGTAGTGTTAGTTTTGATTTAGAATAACTAGTTAAAAAGGTAGCAGATCAAGATCCAAACTATGAGGAGCTACAAGTGAAAATTTCGAAGAAATATATGGCTGAATACACCCAAAATAAAAAAGGGTTGATCTGCTATAAAAACAAATTATATATCCCCAATGTAGAGTCTTTGAAAAAAGAGATCCTAGATGAGTATCATAGACAGCCATATTCGGGAAATCCTTGATATTATAAAATGCTAACAGCTTTGAAAAAGAAGTTGTTTTGGCCAGGAATGAAAAAGGATGTAGCAGACTATTTAGCTCGGTGCATGGAATGTCATCTAGTCAAAGTTGAACATCACCATCCAGCTGGTCTCTTAAATCCCTTGCCAATTGCAGAATGGAAATGGGACACTGTTTCTATATATTTCACAACCGGGTTACCTAGAACAAAGTACCAGCATGACTCAGTGATGGTTGTGGTGGACACTTCAAAAAAATTTGCACACTTCATACCTATAAAATCTAGTTTTGGGATAGCCCAAGTAGCAGATGTGTTCCTAAAAGAGATAGTAAGGCTACACGTGGTCCCAAAGATGATTATTTCAGATAGAGACGCTAAGTTCACAACTGTCTTCTGGAAAGGTCTGTTTGGGTGCATGGGCACTAAGTTGAATTTTAGTACTGCATATCACCCTCAGACGAATGGTAAAACAGAGAGAACAAATCAGATCTTGGAAGATATGCTGAGAATGTATGTGATAGATAGGCCATCAAAATGGGAAGACTACTTGCATTTATCCGAATTTCCTTATAACAAAAGCTATCAATCCTCCATCAAAATGAGTCCATTTGAAGCACTCTATTGAAGGAAGTGTCGCATTCTGTGAAGTTGAAGTCAACCAGAAGATAAGCTAGTATTGGGACCAGATACTTTACATGAAATGGAAAGGATTGTCAAAAAAATACAAAGAAACATCAAGACAGCACAAGATCGACAGAAAAAATTTACTGATAAGAAGAGAGTACATCGAGAGTTCAAAGTGGGTGATCATGTGTACTTTCTTATTAAACCCAAAAAGAGCACACTTTATGCTGGAAGTTGTGCAAAATTTGATCCTAGATATTGTGGGCCTTTTGAGGTGTTAGAAAGGGTGGGACCAATGGCTTATAATCTAGCCTTACCACCCCATGTTAAAGTTCATGATGTGTTTCATGTTTCGTTATTAAAAATATATGTACATAATGCTTCTCACATTGTTGATTGGAATGTGATACAGGTCGAACCAGAAGGGGAGTTCCTTCTAGAACCACTTCAAATATTGGAGCGGGAAGAAATTAAATTGAGGAACCGAATAGTAGCAAGAGTAAAGGTGCAATGGAAGCACTTTACTACTGAAGAAGATACATGGGAAAGAGAAGCTGAGATGATGGAAACATATCCATATATATTTTCAAAATGAACTCTAGTAGTTACTTGTCAACATCGAGGATGGTGTTTGTTTTCAGAGGGGGAATATGCAACACCCCTAGTTTTATGTTTTTCTTTCAAGCTATACATTTGAACTTCAATCCAAAGGCGAGTGGACCCCAAAGGATAAGTATTGTGTGATTGTAATTAATTATTTAATTATGAAAAATAAATGAAATAATTATGTCCATATTGACCAAATGAGAATTATGAGATCACTTGCCAAATCCATGAGGTATGGAAAGAGGCTAAGACTTTCCCCAAAAATCTTTCTAAAATCTTTGAAAAAATTTATTTCTAATTTAGATTTTTGAGGAAAGATATAGATTTCTCCAATGAGGTGGAGATTAGTTGGAAGAGGTAAAAAGATGGAAAAGAAAAAAGCATCTTTAAAAATCCCTAAATAAGGGAAGCATAGGAAAACAGGAAGAAAAGCATCCTATAATTCTGGACGCAGAATTAGAAGCAGACTTTCGGGAGCATAAGCTTAAATAAGCTACTCCAGAACAAATTGGGGTTGGTCTGTTCTTGGAGAGGATCTCAGCACGGGGGTGAGTTCTGTGGATAAAAGAACTCTAAGGTTGGGCGGACTGGTCATCACAGAAGTGGTATGCCTATAAATTTTATAAATAATTAAAATAGATGTTTTTATGAAATTCTGAGAAGTGCTATAGGGATTATGTTGAGTAGTTGTTGTGTTATGAAATTCCATACTTTTAACAGAAATTAAATGGAAAAGATAATTCTTCCAAAATTCTGTATGGTAGTAGGAACAAATCTAGGGAACACTGTCAGCCAGAATCGCTAAACCATGGGGTGGTTTAAATCTGGAGAGAGTATAAAATATTGCCTAGAATATTTGCAGTGTAACTTTAATCTGCTTCTATAATAAATAATACATGAATAGAAAATAAATAATAAACTAGATTCATGTATTAATAACTGTTAGTTGTGGTAAGTTTATACCTTATATATGTAAATACATCCACATGAATTTTAGTACAGACTCAATAAAGGAGTGGTTTAATTACATTATAAATTAAATCTGAAAAGAAATTTGTTTATGAAGTAAACATGACTTGTGGCATTTGTGATAACTTAAAGCTTCTTATACATGTTTAGTTTGAAAAAAATCAACAGGAAAGCACATATATGAAATATAAGATAAATTTTAGACATAACTAATAAGCTGCTTGGAATAACAGAGATACACTAGCAAAGCATTAATAAATTCTGGTTAGAGGTGCTTACTAGGAACTAGAAATATTGACTGGGTTATACTAAATTCCCTTAAAAACTTCAGAGCCTCCTCTTACTGATATGAAGTAAATAAATCGACAACTCTACACTGAGATATAAAATGAAAATTTATACCTTCTTGAGTATAAAATAAAATAAAATTTTATTGATACATAGTTATCATCTTACTATGCCAGAAAGGTTTGTGTACACTCGCCTAGTAGTTCTAGATATATATATATATATATATATATATATATATATATATATATATATATCTGTGTGTGTGTGTGTGTGTGTGTGTGTGTGTGTGTGTGTGTGTGTATGTATTTCTACAATAAAGGATAGAATAGAAGGATATTCTGTAGAAATTAGTCATTAAGCTATGTCTGGAAAATTTACAAATTCCATTATATAAAATAAAACAGGAAATCACAGCAAAGAGGAGAATATGATATGAATATTAACACTAAATAGAGATTGGAGAATAAACAGAGTCTATCAAAAACTGTTGACATAAAACCGAAGTTGTATATATATATTCTCGTTAAACTAAACAAACAAGAATATACTGTTCCATAATATATACACAGAAACCATTATAACCTGATTTATATAATCAGGATTTATATTCAATCCGATTCTCTGTTAAAAAGTTTATTATTACAATTAAGGAATCTAGGACAATTAGACTTGAAATGTCAAGACGAGTTATAAATGAAACATGGGGAAGATTGTTTGTACTCTGATGAAGATACTGTCGATACTGACCTGAAAATTAAAATGGGGAAAGGAAGTTAACTTCGAACGAGAGACAGGTTATCAAAATAACTTTTCGTATTAGCTCTGAAGGAGATTCAAGGGTACCTGAAATAAAACAAGTACGAAGTAAGAATTATGAAAAAAATTGTTAAGAATATGTTCACACGAAGGAGGTATAAATTTTAATACAGGTGAAACAAGAAATATTATTACCTTGTAATATGAAACCCTCATTCCTAAACAAGCTATGAAGCATAGGAAAACAGGAAGAAAAGCATCCTATAATTCTGGACGCAGAATTAGAAGCAGACTTTCGGGAGCATAAGCTTAAATAAGCTACTCCAGAACAAATTGGGGTTGGTCTGTTCTTGGAGAGGATCTCAGCACGGGGGTGAGTTCTGTGGATAAAAGAACTCTAAGGTTGGGCGGACTGGTCATCACAGAAGTGGTATGCCTATAAATTTTATAAATAATTAAAATAGATGTTTTTATGAAATTCTGAGAAGTGCTATAGGGATTATGTTGAGTAGTTGTTGTGTTATGAAATTCCATACTTTTAACAGAAATTAAATGGAAAAGATAATTCTTCCAAAATTCTGTATGGTAGTAGGAACAAATCTAGGGAACACTGTCAGCCAGAATCGCTAAACCATGGGGTGGTTTAAATCTGGAGAGAGTATAAAATATTGCCTAGAATATTTGCAGTGTAACTTTAATCTGCTTCTATAATAAATAATACATGAATAGAAAATAAATAATAAACTAGATTCATGTATTAATAACTGTTAGTTGTGGTAAGTTTATACCTTATATATGTAAATACATCCACATGAATTTTAGTACAGACTCAATAAAGGAGTGGTTTAATTACATTATAAATTAAATCTGAAAAGAAATTTGTTTATGAAGTAAACATGACTTGTGGCATTTGTGATAACTTAAAGCTTCTTATACATGTTTAGTTTGAAAAAAATCAACAGGAAAGCACATATATGAAATATAAGATAAATTTTAGACATAACTAATAAGCTGCTTGGAA
Source organism: Pinus albicaulis (assembly GCA_034641835.2). Lineage (NCBI taxonomy): Eukaryota > Viridiplantae > Streptophyta > Pinopsida > Pinales > Pinaceae > Pinus > Pinus albicaulis. The sequence continues at coordinate 501,882,420 of CM076579.1, forward strand.
TAACAGAGATACACTAGCAAAGCATTAATAAATTCTGGTTAGAGGTGCTTACTAGGAACTAGAAATATTGACTGGGTTATACTAAATTCCCTTAAAAACTTCAGAGCCTCCTCTTACTGATATGAAGTAAATAAATGTGACAACTCTACACTGAGATATAAAATGAAAATTTATACCTTCTTGAGTATAAAATAAAATAAAATTTTATTGATACATAGTTATCATCTTACTATGCCAGAAAGGTTTGTGTACACTCGCCTAGTAGTTCTAGATATATATATATATATATATATATATATATATATATATATATATGTGTGTGTGTGTGTGTGTGTGTGTGTGTGTGTGTGTGTGTGTGTGTATGTATTTCTACAATAAAGGATAGAATAGAAGGATATTCTGTGAAATTAGTCATTAAGCTATGTACGGAAAATTTACAAATTCCATTATATAAAATAAAACGAAATCATGACAAGAGGAGAATATGATATGAATATTAACACTAAATAGAGATTGGAGAATAAACAGAGTCTATCAAAAACTGTTGACATAAAACCGAAGTTGTATATATATATTCTCGTTAAACTAAACAAACAAGAATATACTGTTCCATAATATATACACAGAAACCATTATAACCTGATTTATATAATCAGGATTTATATTCAATCCGATTCTCTGTTAAAAAGTTTATTATTACAATTAAGGAATCTAGGACAATTAGACTTGAAATGTCAAGACGAGTTATAAATGAAACATGGGGAAGATTGTTTGTACTCTGATGAAGATACTGTCGATACTGACCTGAAAATTAAAATGGGGAAAGGAAGTTAACTTCGAACGAGAGACAGGTTATCAAAATAACTTTTCGTATTAGCTCTGAAGGAGATTCAAGGGTACCTGAAATAAAACAAGTACGAAGTAAGAATTATGAAAAAAATTGTTAAGAATATGTTCACACGAAGGAGGTATAAATTTTAATACAGGTGAAACAAGAAATATTATTACCTTGTAATATGAAACCCTCATTCCTAAACAAGCTATGAACAAATGGATTCGGGGTTATAAATAGAAATTCCGAAGACAGTGAAGTCAAAACGAATCAATGGAAACAATTGCATAAAACAAATTCGAGATGATTAGTATACCTATGATATCAGTTGCTCGCATGAGATTGAGACACCTAGAACTCAGCATAACTGGGCTCGAATCAATGTAAGTATGGTCGTAGGAGACCCCACGAAATATTTCTATTAGAAATCGATTCCAGCATGGACAATAAAAGTTTAGAGGAAGTCTTAAATGATATCGAAGAGGTTAACTATATTAGCAAAAAAAGTAAATGGAATGATTCCTTCCCCCTTTCAAAAAATGCGTATTTCTACATGCAGAGACTAAGATTAAATATCCAAGATAACAGAGCCAATTTAACTATGGAAATCATGTAAACCAGGCCAAGACTGGTTTAAGAATTTTACGAAATTCGGTATATAAAATCAAAACCATGTGAATGACTGAATCAAAGGCATATATAGCCGAGGAGAACGAATACATGAGTTCAGTCGCAAAAATAAAGTTATCAATACCAAACCATGAAAAATGACAATATATATGTACCTGAAATAAATTCGTAGGAAGGAAATCATAAAGCCTAAAGGCTTGGAAAGCATAGCTCGTAACTCCACAAGAATGAGCAGCATATCAGTCTTCAGGAGGTAACGATGAAAATAGAAAGAAAAAGAATATCTTCGAAACAATTCAGAGATTAAATACGATTTTCTCCGAAAACCCTAACTAGCCTTAGATCGTCACAATCGTCCATGTGTCCACAAATCGATGGTGTAGACAAGGATTGGATTGGGAAAATCGAGACTACCATCGTTACCACTTAAAATACTTAATGTAAATCCATGAAATATAAGACAAAGTACTCGAGCATATAATATGATCAATCACCATAAATGAAAGGAGATACGACGCAGAATATACCAATATAAATCAAGACCTTTGCTATCAAATCACCTTAAAAATACCAGTGGTACATAAAACCAAGTACAGAGGAAGATATGATTTTCTCACCAATGTCACGAAACCATTAATTCATACCTTGCCAACGAAGCACAAGAGGTACAACCAAGTCGACGTCTCTTATACCGACCAACGTTTCATTCCAGTAGAGGTACGTTGTATATTTATGTGTTGTACAAAAAAAAATTATTCAAACATTGAATCTAATGGACATAAGGATATAATGATATCGTTGAAGAAGAATGACGATTCATTTGGCAAAAGGAGCATTAAAATGACTTTATTATAGTTAGAAACAACGTAGGATATCATGACAATGGAAACGTATTAAGATATCCAAGGAAATGAATTAATTATTACGCCTAGAACATACGAGAGTGTAATACATTTACCATGCAAGCATAAATATATATATGGTGTTAAGGGGAAGGGACCATATATCCTTAAGGATTAAACGAATACCTTGTAACGAATATGGTAAATTGTATACATGGGAAGGATGTGAAATATATATATATATATATATATATATATATGAGAAGGGACATATAAAAAAAAAAAAAAAAATTAAAAAAAAAAAAAAAAGAAGAAGCCATAAGTGTTACAATATTTTATATGTTGAGTAGTTGACGTAACATAAAAAAAATGTTTAATAGAAGTATACTAAATAAGAGATTTCAAAGGTAGTTCTGAATATCTCTGAATGATAAATGAACAGAACTGAATTTCAGAGGTAATCTTAGGAAAAAAAATTTATAGGTGGGAAGGAAGAGACATTACAGATACCCTAACCTGGTGGTAAATCCGGATGAATACATTAATATTGGAGAGGGATGCTCTAGTAACTAACTTGGAGGATATAAAAATCCTTACAATTTCACCCTATGGGGTAGGTAAAGGAAAAATGAATCCATTCACTGACATTACTTTAGGAAGAAGATGTAGAATATTCTATAGAAGTACACAAAGTTTAAAAACATTCTCATAATGATGCAAATATTACCAAAAATATAGGTGTACTCCTATAGATAGACATTTGTGGAAATAAGTGATTTTTTTTATACCTATATTGGTGGATAAGGCTTATGTAAATGCATAATACCTAGAAAACATAGACTAGAAGAAGGAGAAAAAAAATGGGTTGCAGTATAAGAGCACCAAGATTATTCTAAGGAGATAAATATAGGTTAAATGGGGAAAAAGGGTTTCAGCCACAACACGCTAGCATAAATATCAAAAAAACCTATATAGCCACTTTTACATTGACAGTCATATATATGAGAAGTATTGGAAGTTACATCGAGATCTTGTCCCAAAGAAAAAAGAGAATGATGATAAGAAAAATAATCCCATAGCCATTGATTTTAGTAGCCACATTTAAAGTGTTGAAACATGAATGAGAATATTGTATGTAAATAAATGTACAAGGAGGGGAATCTGAGTAGCCTTTAACAACATCAAGAGAATAAAAAGGGTTGACTCTTCCATATAAAAATATATGTCAAGGAGACAAATATTGATGCTATCTTCATGTTAGGATCATAGATGAATATCATCGCATTAGAGCCAGTAACAAAATTTGGATTAGAATTCCATGATTATCCAAGCCCATATGCATTTGGATGGGAAAATAGGGATGCAAAAATAAAGGTAACATAATAGTGCAATACTAGATCTACTATTGGTGTTGATTTTATTGATGGAGTAGAAATACATGTAGGTAACTTTTATGTATGTGGATTCATGTTTAGAAGTCCCCACATGTACATGTAGGATGCAATATTCGTTGAAAGATCCAACTAGTACTACCTCATAATGGATGTTAAATCCTTTTCCATTAATGTACATAAGGGAAATTCCAAACTTTGAGTGGTAAGTCACAACGAAGCTAATAATATTATCAGCTATATGAAAAAACATTCCCTACTACTTAGAAGAGAAATTATTTTGTAGAATCCCTTAATGAGTGTATTGAGAAACATAAAAAATAATTGTTGGAATTTTTAGTCTGTAGACACATGATTATGTTGGCATTGGTGTCAACCTAGTGATAGTGTGCTTGATTGATGATCACATGTTGTTTTTGTGCATGGAAATATAATTACACTAGGGGAAATGATTGATGGTCTCGATGTTATGGTATTTAGTAGAGAAACATCATAGTATAAGTTCAAGTGAAGAAGTTATAATATATTACAACTATGATATGTGCATCACCCAATATTTGAAGGCATATCTATCCTTGAAGGCATATATTCACCATGAAAGATGAAGATAATAACTGTATTCCATTCTTGGAAATTCTTCTCATCAGGAATGAAGATGGTTCCATTGGACATAAAGTATTTAGAAAAAAGGCACACAGTGATAATTATCTCCATGCCAACTCACACCATCATCCGGCTCAAAAGATGGGGGTTCTCGTCACTCTTTTCACACGAGCCTTCAGAATTTCCGATAAAAAGCACTCGGAAGAAGAAATTTCATACTTAAGAAAGGCATTCACTAATATGGGGTACAAAAATAGGGACATCATAAAAGCCATACAGAAAGCCAGATCCGGTAACAAAAGAAATCCTCGTGATGAGAACCTTAAGTCTAAAGCCTACCTCCCTTACATCCAAGGGGTCACCGAAAAACTAGCGAAAGTCCTAACTAAAAATAACATTGAGACCTCATTTAAGCCCCTTATGACTATCAAGCAAAGAATGAAATCTGTCAAGGAAAAACCAGATCCACTCCAACATAAAGGTGTTTACCATATAAATTTCTCATGCGGTAAATGCTACATTGGAGAGACTGGAATATCTTTCAAGATTAGGCTCAAAGAACATGGGGCTGACATCAGAATTGGGAGAACCAAATCCTCGGGTCTAGCTGATCACTCGAATAAAACCCTCCACCATATCTACCTAGAGGATGCTAAAGTTTTAGCCAATGAAAATCACTATTACAAGAGGAAGATGCGGGAGGCTCTTGAGATCATCAAACATCTGGAAAACCTAAATAGGGATGGAGGTTTAGAAGTCAGCAGAAATTGGGTCCCCTTATTTTCCCACTTTTAAATCTTCCTTTCCTTGGTTGCACCTTTATACTCCTCCTCCTTCCCCCTCCCCAGCGGTTCGTTGTCCTCCCCTTCCTTTGAACTTAGAGTGAACTTTTTTGACTCTGTCTCTTCCTATATAACACTCCTTACTATCCCCTTTATATTGTCTTCTTGACCTTTCCTCTCCTTAAAAATATCCTTCTCTTACCCTGTCTTCATTACCTTTAAACCCTGGGGGCTTTCCTCATAAACCTTTAAAGTTTGTGTTCTTAAGTAGATTTTTTCATAACTACCAAACTTTGGATGGTTAGGTCTTGCCCTCCCGCTCTTCATATATATATATATATATATGCTTTTTACCGTTTAGTCCACATCTATAATCGTCACCTTTCATTTAAGACATCTCAATCCTTCCCCCTCCTCATAAGGTGTTATTATTCTCAATTCTTTAACACCAATCTTATAATAATAGATTACCTTTAGTAATAGCTTTATTTAACTATTCCTTATGTTTATTAAAATAAAATCAATACCCTATATTAATTCCTTCTTTCTAGGTCTTTCCCCCCCTTTTTTAATGTTAGCTTTAATAAACCCCCCTTTTTTTCTTCTTTTGGACCCCTTCCTTCTCTTGAGTTGTTTTTCAATTCCCTATTTATGTCACCTGCTAGAGTTTCATTTTATAATCACCTCCATTATAATAATATTGGTTTTATATTAATTTGTGGCTTTATATTAATATACTCATTTCACTAATATCAATCTTAAATTAATAAATACCTTTAGTTATACCTATATTTACTATTCCTAAGGATTTCTTAAAATAAGATAGACTTTAATCCCTTTTTTGATTTCTTTCTTTAAAATGTCTTTTCCTTTTATAGTTAGCTTCCTTTAGGCCCCTTCCTTCACTCTTACTATTATTTTAGTAACCTTTTTAAGTCACCTTGTTAGGGTTTCTTCTTATATTCCCCCCCTTTTTAATTATTCTAGGTTTATACTATTTTGTTGCTTTAATATTATTATAAAATTGAAACCTTATCTTTAATATTAGGTATAGCCTTTTTACCCCTTTAGTTTCCTTTATTCAGATTCATTTATTTCCCTTGTTTTTATTATAAGACATTCTGCTTTTTAGTAACCCTCCATTAATTTCGAAAGCTTTTAAAATTGATTTTTGTATTTAACATGAAAATATCATTTGACTTTTGGGTTGGTCAGCCGTTATCCTGCACTCCTGATTGGTATTTATAATGTCTTTCTCCTCTCTCTTTTTTACATCATTTGTCCTGATGATGGGTCTTGTTCTAGACCCGAAACGTTGACACAAAAATGTTCACTGTGGAGATTCTGAACCTAGAAACCCAAATCTAAATTGTATCTATGGAGGAGAAAGTTAAAATACACCAAATATTGTAGGATATTATTTCTATTTGAAAAATGAATGGGTTCTTCAAAACGGTAATTCTACAATAAGCCTTGCTACTCAAGACAAAGAGAAGAAGATAAGAGGAATAAGAAAATATCTCAAATGAAATATGCATAGAAGATTGAATACCTTCCTTCAAATATGCAATTTGTTGCTTATCACTATCAAGGGGATGATGAATAATTAGAAGAGAGACAATTTTATTCAAAATGTATGCCAATATTTTGTTGTAAATATGAATAAATATGCGGAGCATCATCTAGATGTTCTATTACATCATTTTAAGATAGAGATAGCCATTCAGATAGTAGTTATGAAGAATAACTGACTCTTGTAGCAATAGTTGATGAGGATACCTCTCAAGATTCAAAAATAGGAAGAAAGATCATTTGTAGAAAATGAAAACAAATCCCATGACTATTGATCCACCGGAGAGAATGGAAGCATCACTAGTAGTGATGAAGAAGGAATTCTTCTTATACACATTGAAGATTCATTAGGTACATAGAGCGATCTAGATCATTCTTGTGATTTGGTTAGCATGTTTGATATCATAGAAAAGTATCTAGATGAGAGCATATATCTTAAGAAAATGTATCATATATGCTTATAAAGAGATCTAGAAGCTTTCAGAAGAATATCTCAATCAATAGGAGTATTTGCAAAAATATTAGCTCGAGATTGATAATTTGAGAAAAGAATTTGTTAATCTAAATTCTTAAATATGACAAATCAAGAGATTTAATGAGATTTCGAGCAATTAGTTGAATGCAAGTGAATTATATTGTGAGAGACTAAAAGTATAAATAGTGTCATTGAGAAATTAATTATAAAATTCCATTAAAGAGTTATCTTAATATAAGAAGATTGAAAATGGCTCCAAGGTCTTTGATGAGATCCTCAGTAAGCATAGAGCCCCTCTCGTTGAGGATGGTTTGGATTTCAAAGAATATTTAAGGTCTAATAAATAAGAAGGGAAAGACTAAGATAGTTAGGTTGATGCAATTAAAGCTACCAATATTAGTAAAGGCGGAGAAATTCTTGGAAAATGGGAACAACAAGGAAAGCAACAATAAAAGTAGTAGTAATAAAGTATCGAACAATAAAAAAGGAAAATTGAGATGAATGACGTCCATAAGAAGAAAAAATGATAAGGATGTGGTGTTTCACATTAACAACAGAATCTAAAGGAGCATAAAATAACTAGCCAAGGAAGCAATTGAAATGGCGACAGAGAGAAATGACGAGCCATCAAAGGCCATTTATAGTTAAAGGAAAATATTATTAACAACAAGGTATGTTGAGGTATCAAAATAAATTTCGTGGTAATTTTATTTCTTCCAACATTTATGGGCATAAATACATAAATTGTAGATGACATGCAAGAAAAAAAGATGCATTAGGTGGTAGTTACCCAAGAATACATAATATGTCGATGAGAGAACATGGTAGGAGAAAAAAGAGAGATGATAACTACACAAGGAATGGGTATGATAATAGCAAGAGAATATATTGTGGAAATGTTTGGAAGTATAGCAATCGTTTTCCCCATTCCCCTGCCATGTTGAAGCCTACAACTATGGAAATTTTGGGCATAAGGACGTAGAATATCAATGTGGGAGGACAAGGAATAACTCATGGAGTTAAAAAAAAATGTGGTAACTCGACCATTCAAGATAGAAATAAATAAAAAAGGTAATGAAGGTGAATATTTCTTCAGATCACTCTGTAACTTGGAAAAATTTGAAGACTAGTGGAATAAATCATTAGAGCATGGTACTATTTAAGGATTCAAATATTATTCTTATATAGAGTATTATAGTAGATTATTATAGCTTGATAAATAATACATATATAATGTAAGAAAATATTCAATAAAAAACATGTAATTTACTATTATCCAAAAAATAGACAATTAGAAAAATTTCACGTGTAAAATATTCTCTTCATGAGAGTGTTTATTTCTCTCTAATAAAAGTAAGAGAAAATCCAAAAGGTGTGATCACTTCATTCCTATGGTGAACCCCTCTATAGTTATCAAGTCTAATTAGAGAAAAGTTTAAGCTAACAAAGAAAGAAGCAACGCGTTTAATTCTTCATTGTAAAGAAAGAAAATAATCTTTCAAGAAGATATGGGTAAAGAAAGAGGATTTCCTTCTACTTCTCCACAACCAAGATAAAGCCCTAGCAAGGTTAAATAAGAAGTTAGTAGGATATACTCTTGTCAAGACTCGTTTTTCCAGGAATGGAAGAAAAAAGACAAAAATATACCTAGAGGGAGTATATGAACATTTTATATTCATTAAAATCAAAGGAATTTCTTCAGATGATGACAAAGAAATCAGATGCATGCATGAAGAGGAATATACAAATTGGGGCATCTGAAGGATTGATGTATGATTGATTGAATTTTTTATTATAAAAATAAATTTATTATTTACACATATGAGAATTTTACAAATAAGGAAAAGAGTAGCTAGCATGATTCAAGGGGGAGTACAAAACGTCATTTCATGCTTCGTGAACAAGACAAGTTGCAGTAGAAGTGTGGATTGGTAAGGAACCCAATCTAAGAAGAAATCCTTAGAATTAGTCTCCAAGCACAAGAAAGAAGGAAAACACTAAGAGATCTAAAATGGAGAGCTTAGGATAAAGGGGTGATTCAGTATTAGTAAAAGCATGCATCATCCATTGGAATAAAAAAGAGTTGATTTCTTATGTAATAGAGGAATTCCATATCTTAAATGACGTTCTCTTATTTTATTTAAGTGCCATATTTTTTTGTGCCTAGTTGCCATGAGTTCATGAAAAAAATAGTTTTCTCTACATCTTCTTGGCTACCATTTTGGATCACTATGACAACTGGTAGCTCTTGGTTTAGCTGGAGTAATATTGGGTTTTGTGGAAAATTTGTTCTTAGTAAAAGTCATGTTATTTTTCCAGGTACATTATCCAATGGGTATCAATTTGTTGGTACTATTGTCGTTATTTAAGAAATAGTCACTAGTTGTAGAAGCATGATCTCAGCGGGATAAAATTTTATGGTTAATATGTTGAGAAGTGAGCATAGCCACTAAAGTAGGAGAAATATTGGAAGAGTAAGCTAAAATTCATCATTAACAATTGGTATTTTCAACAACAATATTACTACTTACAGTGTGGATTCTTACAAATATGAACTCACGAAAGGGAAACCAACAACCATGAAGTGTCAAGAAGAGTAATAAATACAAGTCGTCACAAGGATGCATGTTCTTGATAGTATGATTTCTTATACCTAGACATTGATGTCATAAAGGGGTGTTTCTCTTCCATGTATAAATAAAAGGAGAAACGGAATATCAGGACAGAAATATTAGCTCTTGAAGAAACATTTGTGAAGAAGAGTGAAAAAAATTGAGGTGATCCTAAGGAGAATGCACATGAGACATGCAACCCTTTGTCATTGATCTCCAAGATGGAGTGAAAAGTGACGAGAGGGAGAGTAATACATCATCCACAAGAGGTTAACGAGTCATTGTGGGTGAATGTACCAGGAGGAATGACCATCATTGAGGAGTTTCCATCAATACCAAAGGGGAATATTATCAAGGATGAAGAGGCTATGATCAGTCAAATATTTCTAAGGGAAAAAGTGTTGGAAAAGTTTTGACCTCAAATTTTTAGGTTGGTGTGGCACTGAAGTCAGGCTACTAAAGGTCAAGGCTAGTCAGTGGGATGATAGAGTGCAAGAGCTGAACGAGAAAACGAGGTGAGGATTCTAGTTTTGACCTATGTTTTACCCGAAGCGATAAGATAGTTAGCATATGAATATTGGATGACAAGGACATTAATTTGTAGCACTTGGAGGATTCCATGAAACATTGACATTACTATTGGGTAACATGGTATCTCATAAAGAGGACATGTGGCATTTAAGCATGAAAACACGTGGTGTGAAGACTTGGACTTTTTGGATGGCCAAGTAGGATGAAAATGGATGACACATGACACCATTAAGAGAAGGACATGTGGTAGTTCATATAGGTTCCATAAATGTATTTGAAATTGCCATGGACGGTATGTGAAAAATTTTTAGTGTTAGGTTCCAAGGGCTTTTTGGGATATCCAACATGTTTTATACTTCAATTCCAATAAAAAATAAGGCGGGAGATTATTTTAAAAGGGCGTGGCAATGTTAAATGCCATGAAAGGATCAACAACTACTTTAACACTATGCTCTATATTTGAACATGCTCATCAAATAGGGAATCTATCCACAAAAGGTAATGGTTCTTCAACGATTTGACATAAAATTTAGTACTAAGTGTCATATTTTGCGCAGTCTACCAAAGTTGGAGACCTATACATTTGGATTTAATCAACTAGAACGGGTGACCAACATATTTGATGTAGGTAGTCTTATTTAGAATTTTCACTAAATTTATCAATCCGCTACTGGCATAGCTATAACAAATAAAAGTGGTTGAGAACAAAGAATTAAGGATGTAAGGAGCACAATTTGTATAAAATGATATTGTCTCTAGAACAAAAAGGTCACAAAACTTTTCCGTTTACGAAAAGGAGTTAACTCTGATGGGGAAAACCCTATTTTTGTATAATAGATCAACTACAGATAAGGAGAGACATGATATGGAATTAAAATCATTGAGAGTGTGATATTGATTTTCATCCTTGGACACTATGATCATTGGAATGAAATTATTGAGTGTTTCTGACACCACGAAGAATTGAATAATGAAAAATTTCCTAGAGATTAAACTTATCTTAGAGATCCATACAAGGCATGTTAGTCTCAAAGAGCTAGAATGTAGTGTCTTACTAGTGTTTTATGATTGGACATGGATAGCTTAATTAAGGGGCTCTTTGAGTGTGTATATTGTATTGATATTCAATTCTCAACATGGAGAAACACAAAAAATCCCATTACCTTATTAATGTAGCCACAATGATTCAGAAATAGGAAATGACAACAAAATTGTGGGTTATACTAGGGAGTTGATCCCTATGTAACAATTGAACAAAAATGAGGATTTTTGACTTGAAATGTGAGGGGAATGAAACATTATTGAGTGTTGAGATATTTTCATGGGAGAATTTTGTATAAGAGAGGCCAAGTGTTATTGAGGAGTATGAAGGCTGAGATTGGATATTTTCACATTGTATGATGGTTGAGATTTGTTGATTTTGCTGATCATATGAGGGTTGAGTGCTTAAAATAAGGTTCATAAAGTGTATTATGTTAAAATACATGAGAGAAATGTTTTTGAAGATCTAGGTGGATATTTTTTACCACCTGCCTATTTCACTTGGACCCTGAAAAATTTTTCATTGGTTTTCCATAATTGTAGCACAATTACTATTTTGGCAGTTTTTCGGCTCGTTAACATGGAGAGTCGTTTTGAAGACCTAAACAACATTTTTAGTATATATTTTCTGTCAAAATTTGTAGTCCTTGGATATATATTTATAACGAGGTATCGTACAGGTCAAATGAAGATTGTATGCCAAAGTTATGACCCTCGAAATTTGAATGTACCAATTTACCCAAGAAGGGCCCACAAACCTTTGGAACTTCATCTCCTAGGGTTATGTTTATGGATGTGTATGGTTTTCCATTTCTTATGAATAATAAATAAGCCTCTGAGCCTCATTTTAATAGATTTCAGAATTCATGCAGTTGCCACATCTCTTCTTAGAGGTAAGCAACCATCACCAACACCAGTTTATTTCCATTGTCCATGTAAAACGTTTTCATTAATTTGTTATTAATGAATCAAAGTTTTGTTTTTTATGTAGATTTATGCTTCTATTTATATTTGTATTTCATTTTTTTCCTTTATAAATTCATAGTAATGGTATTATAGTGTTCTCCTCTTTCTCTCTTCTTTTGTGCATGTTCTCAACTATGTAATGGTGTAAGGAGTTAGGGCTTGAACTGGATAAAGCATTGTAATACGAGTGTCATAGAACTCAAAGAACTCCCATAACGGAATAAAAGTAAGATGAGGGAGAAGGAGATACTTACAAAATATTTCTCAAAGAATTCTTCAAGTGATAAAGGAAGGAGATGATAGACACCTTTGCCTAGAGCCTTTGGTGGATGCCCAAAAGCGATGCATTTTGATCGAGTAGCCACCACGGAAGCAAGAGTCCCTTTAAGCTACAAGTCAAATTTTAAATTCCCATGTTTGAAGGCCAGATAGATGTATATGTCATAGATAAAAGGTTAAGTATATTAGAAGGGTATTTTTCAATGCATGATTTTTCCAAGAGGGAAAAATTACATTTTGACTCCTCAAAGTCGCCGCCCACATTAAGGACACATGGAAAACATTTTGTGAACATAGGTACAATGGGGAATCCTCATTGTTTTCAGCCGCACCCACTTGGAATTATTTATGAGATTCCATGGCGTAACAATATTACCCTATGAAGAGCTATGAATATAAGTACATAAAATGGACCACATTGTGGCATTGAAGGGACCAAGACATGCCAAAGTTCAGAAATATTTTTGATACCGTTCGTACAAATTTTGGTTTCAAGGATTCTGAGCAGCATATGGTACTCAACTATTTAATTTTTCTACACAAATACATCCAATATGAGATGTTGTTATTGGAAATCTCCTCGTTTGGCATTTCTTACTGATACACTGTTAAGATAGAGAAAAAATTTAAATATAATAATGAGACTTTGAATACACAAATATGAAGCAAGGAAAAACAACCTCAAAACCACAGAAAAAAGTAAAAATCCAAGGCATGTTTAGCTAGGAAAACCCATCAAAATCACTAGCAAAGAATAGCACCTTGAAGACAAATAAGGATAGAGGTAAGTAGTGTGAGTTCCATAAGAGCCCCACTCACAACACAAGTGAGTCATGACAAGAAGTCACGGGTGGTGGAGGTGAAGTATTTGGAGTCAGATGTGTGTTCTGACTCTAAGTCAAACCTTGATAATGTGAATGACAAGGGGAAGAATATTATTGGTTTAGATCCTAGTGCCACCATTTCCACCACCAAGGCCCAGAAGAACAAGCCTGAAGATCTAGAGTAATAGGATCATCCCTTCCACTCAAATATGTGGGTGAAGGGGTCTTCGTAGTAGTTCATTTTAGATATTAGGAGAAAAAATAACCTCATATTAGCAGATTTTTTTAAGCAGACGTTTCAATCAACCATACCACACCCATAACCATGCACCATCGGGTGGCTCAACCAAGCATGATATCTTCGTGCTAGCAAGCAATGTTATCTTCCTTACAACATCAAACCCTTCACGGATGAGGTATTGTGTGATGTTGTTCCTCTTAAATTTTGTGATGCATTATTAGGCCAACCATACTTATGGAAGTGTTAGCCTATGTACGCGTTAAGGCCTTGAACTATTATTATTACTTTGGGAAAGAAGTTATATAGGATACCAGAGCTAGCCATGCTTATTTTCGTCTCTTTGATCTATAATAAGAATGGTAGCAAGATCATTTCCCAAAATGGAAATTTTATTTTCTTTCGGATTTGCTCTCAAAGTAAGAGGAATATCATCGCTAAATCCATGTCCCTGAGGAAGGGTTCCTCCACGCAACAGAAGGAGGTGGATAAGGTGTGGCAGAATACAGGGACATCTTAGCCTCACCCACAATGGTACCCTTGCACTATCAATTCAATCATTCAATTGATCCCACTCTGGAATAATCTCTTAATAATGGGTTGATATGCTACTTGTTCATTCTGAAAAATGAAGAGATCAAGCGGTATATACTGAAGTTGGTACAAAAGGAAAACCCAATCAAGTTCCTCACCTTGTGGGAGCCTTATTGTGCCGGTACAAAAGAAGGATGGGACGTGGAAGATTTTCATTGAAAATTACTCACTTTTGATGTGCTTCATGCATGAAGTTTATTATTCTACATGCAACTTATATTTGAAAAAAAAATTCATCCAATATGATTTGAAGAGAAAGCGGGTTGCCTTGGCCTATTATTTTGAAAGCATAAAAGGTCCTTCATTTCAAGGTCCTAGTTTCCCTAACCATATGTTAATAATTCATTGTCTTTGATCAGCTTGGATTATACACTTCATTACACAAATTATATGTATTTTGTACACATAGAAATAATAATGCATAAGAAAATAAATATTCCCATCTAATCAATGGCTCCTCAAATACTAGTTCCTAAATCAAAAATAAAATTCAATTACTATCTTCCCTCAATTTTATGAAGTTTTGAAAACAATAATTGAGAGGCATGCTCATTTATTTCTTTGGCTACATAGGGTGTTGTCAAACCAGCTCCAAAAATAGAAGAAAAGAGATAACAATGCGTTAGAAATAAGCCACTTTGAGGGGGAAACCTCCAGTACATTACATGAATGAACAATTCTTGAATGATACAAATGAAAAAACCTCCTTTCTATATATACGAGTCCATGGGGCCACAACGTAATCCTATCCAACCTAACAATAATACTGTAACGACATAATAATAAAAATATGGGGGTTACAGGGGTACAAATATAAAAATAAGGGGGGATACACTAACATAATAAGGGATTACACTATTAATATAGGGACTTAACATGCTCCTCTCCTTCAAACAAGTGTTGTCCTCAATGCTTTATTATTTCTTGATGCTTCTATATAAAATTCTCATCCTCTCATGTCGAATCTTCTACAGGAAAGTTCTTCCACTTGCTAAGATACTTTGAAATTGATCATACTTGTCGAGTTCTTGTTTTTTTCACTATTTATAACTTCTTTGATGTGATGTTGGTCTTATTGTTGTTTCATTATATTTTGCACCAAAGTTAGGTTATCCTTTGAGGGTCAGAGAACTTGTTGTTGATGCTCGATGTGATATTCCACTGATTTATTATCCATATTATCTATTATTTGATCCTTCAAACCATCCAACTTAGCCTCCATTATGCTTTTAAACAATCTATGTCATCTTCGATTGCTCTTCGTAAGATCGAAAGTCATTACACTTGTTACAGTAATTTTGATATCTCATACTGCAATTCTTCCTCTTCATGTGTCATAGTATAGATTTTTGAGGGCTTAATGGGTATGGAATTATTTTTTGGACGCATTATAGAACTCAATACTGATAAAAATTCTCAATAGTCCCTTGGAATTACTTCAAATTTATTTTTCAAACAAATTATATGCAATTTTAAAAAACCAAATACACACATTTTTCTTTCTTTTGAGGAGCTTGATATTGAAACTAAATTATCTTTGAGATTTCAGATCTTTAATATCTGAAATATGGCCCTGAGGTAGCCCTATGAATCCTCTTTCGAATGCCACAGGTCTGACCTAATTTGGATTCTTCAAGGCAAAGTTATCTCCAATCTCCCACAATGACCTAGTTATGGACTAGTTCAACAGAGAAAACTTGTACGACTTGCCATGTGTCATTGTTTCCTCCTTCACCTCTAAAATTTAGAGACAGGAAGCTACATTCCATGTACTTCCAGTGACTTCTTACAGAATTCGAATCTGATTCTTAGAGAGAGAGTTATGAATATTTTCCCACAATCATCTCTTTATGATGAAATTCAAGAGCCTGAATAATCCCTAACTACCACATACCATATCTCCAAAAATATTGCGAACCAAGATCTGAAATTTTGTGAAAATGTTTCTCAGGAGTTCAGCTTCGCACCCTAAAAATTTCAGCTTCTAAAATTTCATAGAAAAAAAATTATACCGAAAATGCCACAATGACCTATTTAGGTTACATTCGGGAGTCTGCAAAAATCCCTAACTTCCACAGATCATATCTCCAAAAATATTGCAAACCAAGCTTTGAAATTTTGTGATGATGTTCCTCAGGATGTTTAATTCACACTCCAAACATTTCATCTTCTAAAACTTTGTAGAAAAAAAGTTATAGTTATAATGCCACAATGAACTATTTGGAGCAGTGAAACCCTAGAATCCAAAGCTCTAATACCAAATGTTTTGAAACCATCACCAAAAATAGAAGAAAAGAGATATCAATGCCTTAGAAATAAGCCACTTCGAGGGGGAAACCTACAATACATTACATGAATGAACAATTCTTGAATGATACAAATGACAAAAGCTTCTTTCTATATATAGGAGTCCATGGGACTACAATGTAATCCTAGTGGGGCCACAATGTAAACCTAGCCAACCTGAAAATAATAATGTAAGGGCACAAAAACAACAACACGAGGGTTACAGTGGTACAAATATAACAATAAGGGGGGCTAGACTAACATAATAAGGGACTACACTATTAATATAGGGACTTAACATAGGGTAATACTAGACTATCAGCCCCACCTTTTTGGGACCAAGGGATAAATAAAGTGACATGACTTTGTGCAGGATATGATTGCCAATATTCACTAAAGGTAATCTAAAATAAATATAGAATATCTTATTTCCTTATATCCAAGGTGGTCTAAAAGAGATATAGAATATCTTATTTTGTGCTATTAAAAAAATATACACATTCAACTTCACAAATTAAATTTTGCTAAAATTTGGGGAAATCCCACACATCATTGAATTTCCAAATTTTGTCTACATATATGACAAATATTATTAACAACGGTTTTTATTTGTTATCACGAAAAGGAAATAGAAAGCTCCATAAAATTTTCAATTCATGGGTGTTCAAAACATTTTAAAGATATCAATTTTTTATATTTGCAACTATACAAACACACACTTCTTCAAATAAAAGTCTAGCTATTAGCTAAGGACTACATTTAAGCGCAATTTTTGAACTATGAACAAGTTTCTAGATTTTTATTTTATGTAAAGATACGGTCTAATATGATAAACAAGAGATCAATACGAAAATATTTACAAACATTATAAAAAAGTAAGAAAAAACACTAAAGTCTATCTCTAACTATAAAATTCTCAATTATAAATAACATTTTATTTGATGTAAAGAAAATTTTAAATACAATACATAATTTGAAAATTCACAAACACCGCAATACCACAAAGTAAAATTCACAAACACCACTCTACCACAAAGTAAATCTATGTGGTAGAATGAGAAGTAAAGGATAAGGTAGTCACCTTAAAACCGAAGAGAATTCCATTGTTACACCTATAAATTTTTCACTAAGAATGGGTTCAATGCACCAAACCCTAAAAAGTCCTGCTTCAAAATCAATCACTACGTTTAGGCCAAAAGAGGAGACAATAATTCCTCACTGAGAAGGGTACAAAGGACGTCTCACTTCCAATAGCGTTAACCAAACCAATGTCTCTTACCCTTTCAAAATAGCCGGTGAAAACAGGTTAGATTCGAAGGGAAAGGACAAGAGCTCGTGGAAATATCGAATATCCAACCATACATAAAAGTCCTGAAAATGAATTTTATAAGAAAATAATATCATTCTAAGATCGACATGAGCGAATATAAGATCGATAGGATTGAGTGCTTTGGTTTTTTTTTCATTGTGCTGACGTAGGGTTAGAATGTGATTTTATGAATGTTGTCAATGTCAAATTACTTGTCATTCGTTATCACAAATTTATTCCATGAACCGTCTTATTCCCAAAATTCAAATGTATTGTTCTCAATTCAAGCGAATCTGTTCATGAGTGCGTAGAGTCTCTATATAAATCTCGAGGCCTTCTCTAACCTCTGTCCGTCGAAAGAAGCTTTTGTCTTCTTTGTTGGTATTAGTGTCAGCGGGGATAATGAGAAGACCATATATTTGGCAAGACAGTGCAAGGGATGATAAAGCGTATGGTTTATTATCATATGTCCTCAAACTTGTATGCTTTAGTATCATATGTCCTCTTGTCTTCTCATATGCTAGCTTGTCAAAATTTGTTTATGCAGGGAGCAGGTTTCAAAATTCTTATTCATTGCTGTAGAATGTTATCGCATAGTCTTCTCATGTAGGGCTCTGTGCCGCTCTATGTTTTGGTTGAGTTTATAACTTTCCTGGTATTTGAATCTTTACTACTTATTATTGGGTTGGCTTAGGCATAGATGTTTTAGCTCCTAAAGGCATGCTCCAGAGATGATTTTTCACTCCTACCCAATCTCTTCTCATGAGTCATTAGTGATGCATGTAGCTCATCCACTGTGAACTTTGTGAGATCCTTAGTCTCCTCTATGGTGGTGAAAATCACATCGAATCTTGAGGGTAGACTCCTCAAGAGTTTTTCCACAATCCTCTTATCTTCAAGAGTCTCTCAGTGAGATCTTATTTGTGTGACCATTCCAATCACATGAGTGAAGAATGAGTCAATAGTATCTGACTCTTTCATACAAAGAGTTTAAAAGTCTCTCCTCAGCAACTGAAGTTTTTTTGTCTTCACTTTTTCCATGCCTTCATAGGTTATCTTGAGATTTTCCCATGCTTCTCTGGATCTCTTGGCTGCTGCTATCCTTGGAAACACACTCTCATGCACTGCTTGATAAAATAAGAAGAGAGCCTTGGAGTCTTTCTTCTTATTTCTCTCCATCAACTCTCTCTCTGCCTGAGTTAAATCATCTAACTCTTCCTCATTTGCTGGATCTTCAAAGCCATCCTCAACAAATTCCCATAAGTCTTGGGAGACAAATAAAGCTCTCATGGTTATTGACCAATAGTCATAATTTTTCCCATTAAATAGTGGGAGGTGGATATTTCCCATACCCATACCAGTGCTAGCTCCAGCCATTCTACACTCTTAACTATGATTCAAAAACACTTGACTATGTATTTAAAATAGCTTACTGTTCTGCAACAGTAACACAATAAACTGTATAGAGAAATACCTTGAATTATTTTTGGTTGAGTCTTCACACTGCTAGAGAAGATGCTGCAACAAAGAAATCCTTTCCTTCAACTTCTTTGTTCTTCAAAGAGCCTGGACTATCTCTGATACCATGTTGGAATATTTGAAAATTCCAGAATAAAAATGGAGAGAATAATACTCTCCTCTTTAACACAGAGAAATAAAATTTTTTGACAGGAGACAGAGTTTCCACACTTGAAAAACTATTTCATTAACTCAAAAAAAACTATTACAGACTTCATCACACAGAGGGATTTACAAAATTTTGACTGCTGCAGACGCAGTTCACAAAACTTCACTGTCTCATACAAATAAACCACTCTGTCTCTATAATAACACTGTTGTGTATTCTTCCCGCATTGTTGTACAAATTAAAAACAATGAAAAATTACATTACACAGGCTCTCGGGCCTTTTGGATTTTATATACGGCATATAACAAAAAACATTACAAACTACATAAAACTTTAAAAAAAATATATTAAAAACTAATGTCATCGGGGACCCACATTACAATGCGCTTTGAACGCACGATCACAAAATTTAACTTCAGTCTATACTTGCATCCGGTCCGCGACTTACAACAAAACAAATGACCCATCGAACTTCCGATTGCCGATTACAAGCCAGATGCAATCAGAAATAAACTCCGTTGAATAACTACGTCGGGTCCGGATCATATAACAAAGCAAAGCGTCCCACTCAATCTTTCGATTGCGATTGGTAACAGGACGCGATGGCTACTTTTAATTCTGCTGCATAAAATCCATCGGGTCCGCGACTTAACCACTGCACACTCGGGTCAATGTAATAATCGATTTTGATTCCGATTGAGGATCGGACCCGAGCTCAAGCATTAAATATGGCACAAAATATATATCGGATTCACCATATGAATGTTGCAATTGGGCCATAATACAATGTGCTCCCGATTGCGATTCAACTTGCGATTGTTTAATATAATATCGCGTGGTCTGTGGGACCACCCGCGGACCTTGCCATTCAGCGGAGGGTGATTTAACATGGTTTTGTAATATATGTAAAATTTTCCACTTGCGGAACTCACCACATCAACAAGACACTTGCTGTGGGGACCACAACATACAAAAAAAAATGTCTGCATTGATTCAAAACAAAATATTTGTGTAAGACAAATAAAGTACTCTATTTTTCCAAATACAGAGACTGTCCCTGAACAATTTAAAGGAATTTCTTTGAAATAGAATAGTGTGTCGATTCGAACAAAATTTGAACTGACTATTCACTGCATTGAGAAAGCGGCTGAAGGACATAAAACTGAAGAATAAAAATAGAAAGTGGCTCTGCATAGCCATTGTTGAATGTAACATTTCAACATAGTTGTTTCTTACGGTACTTGGATTCTTATCTAGAAATTCCATTCCATTTCTCAGTATAAAATGGAGGAGGTTACAGGGAGCTCTCTTCATTCCAACGAAAGGCCGTGTGGGGATGATTCAACTGCTGGTTCATGGACTCTATTATCTTGTAATGTTCGAGGGTCTGTATTCATGGCAAGATAATGGTGTGCATGACACGAGACTCGTATTGCCATTACGTTGTTTTTACTTGGAATGAAGAGAGCTCCCAAAATTTCTACTACCTATTTACAGGTCATGAGATTATATCTTGTTATATGGTAAATTTAATTATTCAAGTTAGTTCTTATCTGGAAGCAAACACTTGTTCTATATCGCGACATCTTAGGCATATCAATTTTATTTCTCGCTAAAACAATATGTGTCACGTTAATGCAATATTATGTTCTGATTTTGTAGTTATCAAATGGTTCTATATTAATTTCGACAAACTTTTTATAAATGCAAGGTTTCTTACAAATTATTTTTTCCTTGTGAAACAATATGATCTTATTTATTGTGGCTTTTCGTTATCGATTTTTATGAAGGTTTATATTTCTATTTTATATTCGATGAGTGGTTTTTATTAATGTTAAAAAACTTCGCAAAGATTCTTTTCTGCTATCTATAAGATGTTGTGTTGTTTTTTGAATGAAAATGAAGAGTTATAGAGATTCAAGAGCTGTCACACGATCTGCACCATTACTGCCTAATGGCTTCTTCGGCCTCGATCTAATTATTCTCGTTTCATGACCTGGATATCACTCAAAATGTGTGCCCCTCGTTTGGCCACTCTCTCCAACATTGCAGTTGACAATCTCTAGAAAATTTATGATGACTCCTGAACACAAGAGAAACACGGATCACCCCTGGCGCTGTGAATCTTCCAGGTCGAACTTGCGCCTCTCGCAACCCTCCGCCAGCTTGTAAGGAAAATCTAATAGTGTTTCTCTCCCTGTGTAGATATGAACCCTCTACCCCTTCGAATGCAGTCTCACATAACACATTGCATGGTGCCCCTTGCTTGACCAACCAAAAACTCTTCTCCCACAAATCGTACATAAAAAAGGTCGGGCCATCCTTCTAGCATGTAGTACTTGAAGGCCATATTTCAAGCATTGGCACTGAATATCTAACCCCATCATACTAGTGATAGAATATCCCAATGTAACAATAAAACTGCTTTGACAATGTTGATCTGACATTGGATGGCTCGATGCCTTCCTTTCCTTTAATTTTTATGGTTTTGAGCATACTTATCAAGTTAGAATTCAAATTCATTTAAAGGAGAATGCACGTTTATAGGTTTGATGGCTTTATGCTTTCTAGTATTTTTGATGGTTTAAAGTAATGGATTTGGAATATATCTCTTTTTTATATGTAACACCCCTAGTTTTATGATGGCTTTATGCTTTCTAGTATTTTGATGGTTTAAAGTATTGGATTTGGAATATATGTCTTTTTTATATGTAACACACATAGTTTTATTTTTTTCAAGGTAGACATTTGAACTTCAATCCAAAGGGGGTGGACCCCAATGGATAATTATGGTGTGGATGTAATTACTGATTTAATTGTGAAAAATAAATAAAATACTTCTGTGCATATTTACCAAATGAGAAATTTGAGATCGCTTGCTAAATCCATGAGGTATGGAAAGAGGCTAAAATTTTCCCCTAAAATCTTTCAAAAATCCTTGAAAGAATTTATTTCTAATTTAGATTTTTGAGGAAAAATCTAGATTTCCCCAATGAGGTGGAAAGTAGTTGGGAAGAGGTAAAAAGCTGGAAAAACAGAAAGCAGCTTTAAAAATCCACAAAAAAGGGAAGCCTAGGAAAACAGGAATGAAAGCATCCTGTAATTTTCGACACAGAATTAGAAACAGGCTTTGGGGAGCATAAGCTTAAATAAGCTACTCCAGAACAGATTGGGGTTGGTTTGTTCTTGGAGAGGATCTCAGCTCGGGGGTGAGTTCTGTGGATAAAAGAACTCTACGGTCGGGAGGACCAGTCATCACAGAAGTGGTATGCATACAAAATTTATAAATAATTAAATTAGATGATGTTAGACAATGATGAAAAGTGTTGTAGTGATGATGTTGAGTAGTTGTTGTGTTATGAAATTCCGTACTTTTAACAAAACTAAATAGAAGAGATAATTCTTCGAAATTTTTGTATGGTAGTAGGAACAAATCCAGGGAACACTGTTAGCCAGAATCTCTAAACCACTAGGTCATTTAAATCTGGAGAGAGTATAAATGATTCCCTAGAAAAGTTACAGTGTAACTTTAATCTGCTTCTATAATGAATAGTACATGAACAGAAAAAAGTAATAACTAGATTCATGTATTAATAACTGGTGGCTATGGTAAGTTATACCTTTTATATGTAGATACATGGCAATGGAAATTTAGTACAAACTTAAGAAAGAAGTGGTTTAATTACATTATAAATTAAACCTGAAAAGAATTTTGTTTTATGAAGTAAACATGACTTATGGCATTTACGATAACTTAAGTCTGCTTATAACATGTTCTGGTTGGATAATCAGCAGGAAAATAAAAATATGAGTTATAAGATAAACTTAAAACAGAACTTATAAGCTGCTTGGAATAACAGAGATACACTAGCAAAGCATTAATAAATGCTGGTTAGAGGTGCTTACTAGGAAATAGAAATATTGACTATCTTATACCAATTATTTTAAAACCTCCAGAGCCTCCTATTGCTGATATAAAGTAAATAAATTTGACAATTCTAAACTGAGATATAGAATGAGAATTTATACTTTCTGGAGTATTAAAATATATATGGGTAAGTAGATAAACTGAACAGTGAGATCACATAACTACAAAGAGGTACATGAGATAGTATCCATAGTTCGAAAACCTGTATCTTGAAGAGGGGGCAAATACATATAATAATACAAATTATTGATACACATCTATTAGGTTATTCTGCCAAAAAAAAGATTTATGTAAACTCATTTAGTAGTTATATATATATATATATATATATATATATATATATATATATATATATATATATATATATATATATATATATATATATATATATATATATATATATTACTATAAAATGTGTAGAACAGAAGGGTAAATTTATAAATTTCAGTGTATAAAATAAAGTAGGAAGTTACAGCAGAGAGAAAATATGATATCCATATTAACACTAAATCGAGATCTGAGGATAAACAGAGTCTATCATAAATCAGTTGACATGAACCAGAAACTATATATATATGCTTCTCAAACTAAACCAAGTAAACAAGAATATATTGTTCAATAATATATATAGAGAAACCATTATAACCTGAATTTATATAATCAGGATTTATAATCAAACTGAGTCTCTGTTAAAAAGTCCATTATTACAATTAATAATTCTATGACAATAAGATTGGAATTGTCATGATGAGTTATAAACTAAACATGCGAAAGACTGGTTATGCTCCGATGAAGATAATGTCGACACTGACCTGAAAATTAAAATGGGGAAATGAAGTTAACTTCGAATGAAAGACAGGTCATCCAAATAAAATTTTGAATTATTTCGGAAGCATATTTGAGATTACCTGAAATAAGACAAGCACGAAGTAAGAATTAGATTATAAATAGTTAAGAATAGATTTCACAGGAAGGAAGTACTAATTCTAACACAAGGCAATAACCAAAAAAGAAAATTACCTCGCAAGATGAAACCCTAATTCCCAAACAAGCTGCGAACAAATTGATTGAGGGATTATTAATGCAAATTGCAAAGACCATGAAGTCAAAGAGAAACGATGGAAACAATGGTTAAAAGTAAAACTCGAGATGATGGGTATACCTATGGTGTAGATTTCTGCATAAAATGAGGCTTGTATATCTCAGCACAACTCAGCACGAAACAATATGACTAAGGTCACAGAAAACCCCATGAAATACTCTTATCAAAAATCGATTCAGGCGTTAAACAATAAAATTATAGAGGAGGTTCTAAATGAAATAAGAGAGGTTAACTACGTTAATTAAAAATAAATGGAACGACCTCTTCCCCATTACAAGAAGGGCGTATCTCTACATACAGAGACTGAGCTTAAATATCAAATACAACAGATCCCATTTAACTATGGAAATCATATAAAGCAGGAAGCGACAGGCTTAAGAGTTTTACAAAATTCTTTATATAAAATCAAAACCATGTGAATGACTGAATCGAAGGTATATATCGCTGAGGAAAACGAATACATGAGTTCACTCACAGAAATCAAATTATCAGTACCAAACCATGGAAACGGCAAAGTGTATGTACCTGGAAGTGAATCATAAGAAATTAGTCGTAATGCCGAAAGGCTTGGAACGCATAGTTCGTAGCTCCACCAGAATGAGCAGCATCTCAATATTCAGGAGGCAACGATGAAAATGAAAGAGCAAAGAATAATCATAGAACTAGTTTAGAGGTTAAATATGATTTGATCCAAGAACCCTAATTGGTCTCGGATTATCTCAATCGTCCATGTGTCCACCGATCGATGGTGTAGACAAGGATCGGTTTGGGGAAATTGAGACTATAATTTTATCGCCTAAAAACTTTAATGTGAATCCATAAAATCTAATGCAAAGTACCAGAACATATAATATGGTCAATCATCATAAATGAAATGATATACATTATAGAATATAAAAATATAAATCAAGGCGTCTGCGTATAAAAGAAATCTGAGTTCTCTATCGCGGGATCAAATCAACTTAAAACACCAGTGGTCCACCAAACCAAGTTACCATGGAAGATACGATTTGATTATCAACATCACGAAAACATTAATGCGAACTTGCCAACGAAGCACAAGAAGTAAAACCAATTCGATATCTCTTACTCCCACCAACGTTTCATTCCAGTTGGATGTACGTTGTATATTCATGACTTGTACCAAAACAAAATTACATGCAAGCGTTGAATCGAATGGTTTAAGGATATAACAAAATCGTTGGGAAGTAATAACGATTCCATGTAGAAAAAAGACCATTTTATAACTTTATTATACATAGAAAACATTATATGATCATGTTAAGATATCAAAGGAATCGAATTAGGTGTTATCATTCACCACACAAAACCAAAAATATATATATGGGGATATATGGTGTTAAGAGAAAGGAACCATATAGCATTAAGGGTTGAATGAATGTTTTGAATGAATATGGTAAATTTTATATATGGGGAAGGATGTGAAATATATTTATAATATATATATATGAGAATGAGACATACGAAATCTCATGAAAAAAAAAAAAACCATAAGTGTTATAAGATTATATATGTTGAGTATTTGACTCAACATAAAAACCATGTTTAATAGAATTATATTAAATAAAAAATTTGAAAGGTAGTTCTGAATATCTATGGATGATAAATGAACATAATTGAACTTCAAAGGTAGTCTTAGAAAAACAAAAAAATTAGGGGGAAAGGAAGAGACATTACATTATATATATTTCAGAAATTTCTTTATATTACGTTACCAATAATTTTATCATTTTAACATAGTTTTATCTATTTTTTTATAAATATTTACAATATTAAAAATATTTATATAGTTTTTATATAGTTTTGCACAATACTATATATTAATATAATTTAAAAAAATTATAATAAAGACACAATTATTTCCATTTTAAATTCACCTTTCCATAATAAAATTCGATTTCTTTTTCTCTGCAAAAAGCCAACCTATACAAAAAGAGAAAGAAATCTAATAAAAATTCAATGTAAGAAAGTACAGTAAATAGACATATAGCTATAACCAAACTTATGTCTTTAAATCAGCTAGAATATCAATCAAAACCACATCATACACTTATGTCCTTAAATCAACTAGAATATCAATCAAAGCCACATCATACAATAACTTAATGGAATATAAAATGGCACAATAAAAAAGAGTGCCATAGAGTATGCAATCCAACAATCGAAGAGAATGCACATCTACATATTTGATGGCTTGATGCGTTCTCCTCAAAATTTTATGGTTATGAACATTCGAAATCAATTTTTATTAAGTATGAAATTATTTTGAATTTTACATCTATCCTATGTATTTATTTTTAAAAAATTGAAATTAACTAAGTTTAAAATTATATTCTTTAATAACATTGTTATATTTTCACAAAGTCTCCACAATGTTACATATGTTCATTTAATTTCAACAATAGTTATGTTGGAAAAGGAATTTCATTATATGCTATATAATAGAAATAGAAATTGATTTCTTTCTCATTTAAAGGAGTGACTATATATTGAGAGAGTTCGCTCTAGGGAAGCAAGAGAGGTAGACATGAAACTATCAACAACTTGTTTTGAGTCAACAATATGTCAATCTAGATACTCAAGATAAAATATGCAATTGGAAAAATTAAGCTATTTTAAAGGAAATTCACATCTATGTATTTTTGCGAGAGGCACATTCTATAGGCTAATATGACCCGACATAAGTATGTCGGAAGCCAAAATAAAAAAAAATATATATTTTTTTAAAATAAAATATAAAAGATGCCAGCTTTAAAAATAACCTACATAACCATACAAATAAACAATTTAAATAATATAAATTTAAAATATGAAGAGTTTTAGGAACACTAAAAAAAGAGATATTCTAAATAAATAAAAATATAAATAGATGAGAGATATGGTAAATAAAAAAACCTCTTTTTATACTTACTCCCAAGGTATAGTAAATAAAAAAAAGTTATTTTTATGCTTACTCTAGAGGTATAGTAAATAAATAAAAATATAAATAAACTAGACGTATGGTAAATAAATAAAACATTTTTTTATATTTACTCCATAAACCTCTATATATTTACAAAAACTCAAAAATAATTTTTATTTAGGTCAAGCCTGTGGGCCAAATACCATGGGACAAATTATTATCAATACCATGGGCCAAATACAATGGGCCAAATACCCTATTTATAAAAGAGGTATAAAAAGGTAAGCCAAAGAAATAAAAATATATCAAATAGGAGTAGGAATCAGCATCTAATTATATTTGAAGCCTATGGACCAAATACCATGGGCCAAATTAATAATAATACCATGAAAAAAATCACTATTAACACTAACAATAAAATAAAAATTTATTAAATTTACTAAATTTTTATTAATACAATATTCAATTTTATATATATATATATATAATTATTAAATCGACTAACTTTGTATTAATACAATATTAGATTATATATAGAGATAAAGGGAGATAGAGAGGAAGGATTAGAGGAGGAGAGATGGAGGGATAGAGAGACGAATTTGTTTTGGGGGGGAGAAAGAAGAATAAATACATAGAGAGTGAGAAGTGGATAGAGAGGGAGTGAAAAGGGAGCGATGGAGAGAGCGTGTGTATGTTTAGGGGTGAGATAAAGAGACATAGGAGGAGTGATAGAGACAAGAGAGGAGAAAAGGAGAGGGAAGAAAAAAGGGAGGGATATTAAAATAGTTAGAAATATAGATAGACTGATGGGGGAAGAGAGAGAGAGAGAGAGAGAGAGTGAGAGAGAGTATGAGAGGGTGAAGATAGAGAGAGGCAGGTGATAAATAGAGAGAGAGGACATGATAGAGAGGAAGAGAGTGATGCGGGAATACATAGGATTGTATGGGTGGGGGGGGGGGGGGGGGGGAGGGAGAGAGAGAGAGAGAGAGAGAGAGAGAGCTATGGGGGAGGAGAGAGGGAGATAGGAGAGAAAGGGAGATAGAAGAACGCAAATAGAGGGGACTTGAAAGAGAGGAGGAGAGAGGGAGGGATAAAGCTATGGAGTTGGAGGGGGAGGGAGGTAAGGATAGAGAGATGGATCTGGATGGGGAGAGAGGGACATATAGAGAGATGTATTTGGAGTGGGAGAGAGGGATGGATAGAGAGAAGGAACTGGATGGGGAGGGAAGGAGGGAAGAAGAAAGACATATAAAGTGACAAGTGGAGAGAGAGAGGGAGTTACAAGGGAGAGGTGGAGATATACTGTGTATGTTTTGGGGTGAGATAAAGAGACAAATAAGAAGAGATGGAGATAATGGGTGAGAGAAGGAGAGACAGAGGGATATAGTGAAAAAGCTAGAAGGTGGAGAGGTAGAGAAAGAGAGATAGAGATATAGAGTGGAGAGAGGTAGGGAAAGAGAGATGAAGATGGAGGGCAAGAGAGAGGGAGGTAAGAAGAAGGACATAGATAGTGAAAGTTTGAGAGAGAAAGAGAGAAGGAGTCGGAAGATGCAGGGATAGCGAGAGAGGGCTACAGGAAGGAAGAGAGATAGAAGTGGGGGAGAGGCAGGGAAGGGGAAGAGAGAGAGATGAAGAGAGAGGAAGAGAGATTGATAGATAGATATATTATAGAAAGAGAGTGTGTTCTTATGGGTTGATATAAAGAGACAAAGGGAGATATACATATAGATGGAAGGTTAATATCTAAAGAAAAGATAGATGGAGACAAGGAGGGAGGGACAAAGAGCTTGATAAATATGGAGTGAGAGAGTGTCTGTGTGTTTGTGGGGGTTATATAAAGAGATAAAGAAGGAGATGGAGGTAAATATAGATATATATGAAGGGGGAAGAGAGGGAATAAGATTTCTTACAATAAATGCATTTATTTGAAGTGTATATGGTGATTTCTAATCCTATTTGATTTCTTGCACTAGATTCATTGATTTTAGTGTAGATTTTGATTTGTAATGATATTTGATTACTTGCACTAGATGGATTTATTTAAATGTATATTATTTCTAATTCTATTTGATTTCTTGCACTAAATGCATTGATTTGAGTGTAGACCGTGATTTCTAATCCTATTTGATTGTTTGCACTAGATCCATTAATTTCATTGTAGGTGTTGATTTATAATTATATTTTATTTCTTACACTATTTGCATTGATTTCAATATAAATAATTTGTAATCCTATTTTATTGCTTTCACTATTTGCATTGATTTCAGTGTAGATGGTAATTTATAATCTTGTTTGATTTATTGCACTACACGCATTGATTTTAGTGTATATGTTGGTTTCTAATCCTATTTTCTTACTCGCACTAGATGCATTGATTTGAGTGTAGAAGTTGATTTCTAATCCTATTTGGTTACTAGCATTATATGCATTGATTTATGTGTAAATCTTGTTTTCTAATATTATTTGAGGTCTTGCATTAAATGCATTGACTTCAGCATATGTGTTGATCTTTTATTTGATTTAATTGGATGTATGATGGTACGTTAATTTTAAATTCATTGGATTAATAGTGTGCATTGATTTGAGTGCAAGCACACAAAATTATTTACAATGTAAAACGATTTATTGACAATTCAAAATTATTGACACTTCGAGCTAAATATTTAAATGGTTTATGATTTACGTTTCCTACTGTTTTTTTCATATAACCCATATGAAAAGCTGACAAAACGTACAAGGGTGACAATAAGAATAGTAGAGGAAAATAGTTTGAGATTGATCACAATGAAGGCTATTTGTAATTGATTACATTCTTATTATCCACATTTTATATCATTCAATATTATTATATTGTCACTTTGAATTCAAAAATTTCGTTTCATCATTTTTAATCATTAAATTTATTTTACAAAATTGATCATCTCAACGAACTGAGGTAACTAATCAAATCTAAAATTAAAATGAATCGATCAATCTCAAACATATTTAGCATATTTAAAATGGTTATATTAATATAAGTTATATTTATGTATTATTGATAAAATTCATCATATGTTCCTCATATTATCAATAGAATTTTCTTGGTCACACATGACTAAAACTGGCCTAGATCAACCTTAACTACAGATCTATCAAGCGCCGAAAGGGACAAAATCCCTTGAGGTACAAACCTTTTCTGAATTTTTGCACTCAAAAAATATGTTTGCACCTCGAGAGATTTGATCCCTCTTGGCACTTGATAGATCCGCAATTAAGATGGATCTAGGCTTGTATGGCCTCATGTCTTCCTTCCCGTTACATTTTTAATGTTTTAATCATAGTCACACAATTTGAATTAGAATTAAAATTGAAATTCCCTTA
This sequence comes from Pinus albicaulis, assembly GCA_034641835.2. Lineage (NCBI taxonomy): Eukaryota > Viridiplantae > Streptophyta > Pinopsida > Pinales > Pinaceae > Pinus > Pinus albicaulis. Next base: position 501,913,167 of record CM076579.1, read on the forward strand.
GATATGGGGTACTTTTAGATTACACATATTAAGGATAATAAAATAGGTATTTTTAAAAAATTTAGAATTTTTGTATGGACCTTAATTTTATCTAGAATTATATCCTTTAAAAATTCTATTCATATTTATTATTGTTTATATTATGTTATATATGTTAATTTAATTTTAAAAAATATCATTGTGGATGATACATTTCTTTATCTATCTCGATTCTTTTAGAGTTGGAAAAGTGGAGGAAAAGAATCACGAGGTATTTTTTTATCATCGGGATGAAATTTGGAAAATTGGAGTCTAAAACCCTATAGGACCCATTTTGAGGCATTAAATGGAATTTTTAGGGGGTAAAATGTTTACGCCTAAGCTGTAGGTTTTAACCCTGAACAAAAATTATCTAAACACGAATCTTATAACAGAAAATAAACAATAGCGAGAACATAAAACATAAAACAGATAAACACAAAGATTTTCCCCTGGATCCCAAATCGGGATGACCAACTTGATTTTTCATTATATTGCTTTTAGTGTTACAACACACATATATATACATGCCGAAGCACACATAAACCCCAATCCATAAACCCTGGATTAGAACATAACCGTAGTTCCCTTGACCGGATCTACAAACATACGAGGGGCCGAAAACCATCGTACCCCAATACCATGTGCAAAACCATGGACGTGGACTACCCGCCGGAAATTAAGGACCAAAAAATTTTCGCTGGGGCGCTGCCCCGGACCCCGACAAGGGGGGCTACCGCCCCCCCTGTCACCCCCCCATTGTGCGTGCTTAGTCGTGGAAAGAATATAACACATACCCAACATTCTCCCACTTGTTGTTTTCTTTCCACGGGGGTCCACAGGAGGGCTTAGCCATTGGCCCAATTCTTCAACACCCATTGTTTATCTACACCAAGAGAACTTCTGAGTGCTCACAGACTTTGTCAATGCATTTGCAACATTCTTCAAAGTGTCCACCTTTACCAGCAACACCCTTTTAGCCTCAACCATATCTCTAACAAAGTGATATTGAACATCGATGTGCTTTGTCTTTGAATGATAAGCAGGGTTCTTAGCCAAGAAAATTGCACTTTGGCTATCACAGTCTATCCTTATAGCTTGTTGTACCAACCCCATACTTGAACACAATCTGTGCAACCAAACTGCTTCCTTGCTTGCATGAGTGGGTGTTATGTATTCTGCCTCTGTAGTTGAAAGAGCCACTACAGACTGTCTTTTACTCATCCAACTGACTACGCCTCCAAATAGGCTAAACACATACCCACTTGTAGATCTTCTTTGGTCCAGATCTCCAGCCCAGTCTGCATCAACAAAACCACAAATGTCCAACATTCTTTCCAATCTTGGTCTTCCCTGGTAGCACAAGCCATAATCACTAGTGCCACGTAAATATCTGAAAACCCGCTTCACTGCTGTCCAATGCTCCTTCCCTGGGTTTGACATAAACTTGCTCAATACTCCCACTGCATGTGCAATGTCTGGTCTAGTACAAACCATTGCATACATCAAGCTACCCACTGCACTTGCATATGGAACACGTGACATATACTCCTCTTCTTCTTGTGTCTTGGGACACTATTTAGCAGACAAATTTACACCTACAGGAATAGGAACCTTCACCGGTTTACTATCCTGCATATTGAACCTCTGCAATATAGTCTCGACATACTTCCTCTGGTTTAACCAGAGCTTCCTCTTTGCCCGATCTCTCTTAATTTCCATGCCCAAAATATAGTTTGCAGCACCCAGATCCTTTCATGTCGAATTTGGAGAGCAGTTGGGTCTTCAAATCTTGGATAATTTCTTTGTCATTTCCAATCAACAACATATAATCCACATACAAGACCAAATAAATAACACGGTCACCAATTAATTTAAAATAAACACGGTGATCCTCCTTGCTTCTGGTGAAGCCAAGTCCCCGTATATAGGTATCAAATTTCTGATACCACATCCTTGGTGACTGTTTTAACCCATACAGAGACTTCTTCAACCTGCATACCAGTGCTTTCTTACCCTTCACCATAAAGCCTTCAGGTTGCTTCATGTAGATCTCCTCTTCTAGATCCCCGTGAAGAAATGTTGTCTTCACATCCATCTATTCTATCTCAAAATCAAATGCAGCAGCAACAGATAGAAGTAATCTAATAGAAGTAACCTTGGCAACAGGAGAAAAAATATCACCAAAATCAATTCCCGGCACCTGGGAATAACCTTTCGCTACCAACTGAGCTTTGTATTTCTCCACCTTGCCTTCTACATTCATCTTCTTCTTAAACACCCATTTTCTCCCAATGGGCTTCCTTCCAGCCAGCAACTCCACCAAATCCCATGCATCATTTTTGTGCAAGGATGCCATTTCATCAACCATGGCCTCCTTCCATAGTTTTCCATCCTCTGAATCTACTGCCTCCCTGACAGTTCTGGGTTCATCATCAATTATAGTTAAGGCAAAACCTGAACAGAAAGTAGATGGACTATACCTTTCTGGTTTCCTTCTTTCCCGAACTGATCTTCTCAAATTTGGAGTTTGTGGCTCTTCATCTTCTGAGTCTTCTTCTGTTGTAGAGTCTGATTCATCCTCCTTTAGCTCAAACTCTATCTTCTCGGGTTCCTTTGGTAGGACTTCATGTTTAACAACATCTTTCACTTCTCTAAACACCACATCTCGGCTGTACACAACCTTCCTTGTTTCTGGGTTCCAAAGCTTGTAACCCTTTAAACCATCCTTATACCCAATGAAGATGCACCTTTCGGATTTATTATCCAACTTGGTCCTTTTCTCCTTTGGAACATGTACATATGCATCACATCCAAATACCCTTAGATGTGAAAGAGAGGGTTTCTTACCAGTCCATATCTCATGTGGGGTCTTATCCTCCAACGCTGATGAAGGTGATCTGTTAACTAAGTAACATGCAGTCTCCACTGCCTCTGCCTAGAATTCTTGTCCTAACCCGGTACCACTAAGCATGCTTCTTGCCTTTTCCATCAACGTTCTGTTCATTCTTTCTGCAACTCCATTTTGCTGAGGTGTGTATGGAGTAGTCTTCTGCCATGCTATACCACACTTCTTACAGAACTCTTCAAATTACTTCTTGCAGAACTCCCCACCATTATCTGTCCTCGGCGCCTTTATCTTCTTCTTTGTCTGGTTCTCCACCAGAGCCTTAAATTCTTTAAATTTGTCAAAGACTTCAGAATTCTTCCTCAAGAAATATATCCATGTATTCCTTGAGAAGTCATCTATGAATGAAACATAGTACACAGACTTTCCCAGTGATGGAACTGACACAGGCCCAAACACATCACTGTGCACAAGTTCTAATATCTTGTTTGCCCTCTTAGCACCAGAAGGAAAACTCACCCGATTCTGCTTCCCATATACACAATGTTCACAGAAATCGAAATCCATAGAGAAATTAGACATACCTTCTACCATACCATTTCTATGTAGTATCCGAAGGCCCTTCTCTCCAATATGTCCAAGCCTTTGATGCCATAGCATGGTCTTTTCTCCAGAGACAGCTAGGCTTTCCGCTCCACTTTCAGGAACCACATAACTATTACACCCATCAATAACAGTGCTACCTTGTAGCTTGTACAAAGTTCCAGTCCAAACTCCCCGCATTAATACCAGTGCTCCCCGAACCATCTTGTAGGCATCTTTCTCGAACACTGTTTTTACACCTGCATCATCCATCTTGCTTACAGAAATCAAATTTCTGGCCAATGCAGGAATATGCAGAACACCAGGAAGTGTTCTAATCCTCCCACCTTGCAGCTTCAGCTTGACCTTTCCACGTCCGACGATTCTGGCCTTCCTGTCATCCCCTAGGAAGACATCACCACCATCATATTTCTCATACTCGCAGAACCACTCCCTATGGGGAGTGAAGTGAAAGGATGCACCTGAGTCAATCAACCATGACTCATGATCTACATGTGTATTTGAATAAGAAGCCAAATACACATCCCCACCTTCATCCGAGGTGGTTTTTGCCTCTGCAGAAGGAGCATCATCAGATCCCTTTCCTTTCTCGGGAGCTTTAGATCTGCAGTCCTTTTTGTAGTGCCCTTCCTTTCCGCATTTCCAGCACACCTTTACAAACTTTCCAGGAGATTTAGATCTCCCTCTAGATTTAGATCTCCCACTCGAAACCTTATTCTTTTTTCTGTTCTGGGACCTTCCTCGTACAGATAAGGCATCTCCATTCTGACCCTCCATATTTCTCCGTCTCATTTCCTTCGACAGCAAGGCTGAGACAATATCATCAAAGTTCAAGGTAGTTGTATTGCTACCTATTGCAATAACCAGACTGTCCCACAAGTCTGGTAGAGAGCACAACAAACTGATGCACTTATCTTCATCTGAGATTTTAATATCAACATACGAAAACTGACTTACCAAAGTATTGAAGGCGTTCAGATGCTCTGTCACCGAGTCTTCATCCTTCATCCTCAGGTTATACAGCTTTTTCCGTAGGAACAGCTTAGTCACCAGAGACTTAGATTGATACAAAGTCCCTAGCTTGTCCCACAAGGTCTTCGCCGTAGCTTCCCCAGATACATTAAACAATACTGAACCTGAGACACACAACTGTATTGTGCTCTTAGCCTTCTGATCTAGTTTCTTCCAGTCTTCATCTGACATTGTCGTTGGTTTAGTACCTCGATCTACCGCGATCCACTGATCTTTATCAACCAGAAGATCCTCCATATTTAGCTTCCACAACTCAAAACTCTAACGATTAAATTTCTCGATCTTTATCTTCCCGCCACTCGCCATCCTCTTTCACAGCAAGAATCGATCCTGCAGATCTCCCACTGAACAGGGTCTACCTCAGGCCCAAGCAAAAAACCCTCAGTAGCAAAGGCATCCCCTTGAAGCTGAAACAACTCTGATACCAAAATTAGGTTTTAACCCTGAACAGAAATTATCTACACATGAATCTTATAACAGAAAATAAACAATAGCGAGAGCATAAAACATAAAACAGATAAACACAGAGATTTTCCCCTGGATCCCAAATCGGGACGACCAGCTTGATTTTTCATTATATTCCTTTTAGTGTTACAACATACATATATATACATGCCGAAGCACACATAAACCCCAATCCATAAACCCTAGATTAGAACATAACCGTAGTTTCCTTGACCGGATCTACAAAAACACCAGGGGCCGAAAACCATCGTACCCCAATACCATGTGCAAAACCATGCACAAGACCATGGATGCGGACTACCCACCGAAAATTAAGGACCAAAAAATTTTCATCGGGGCCCTGCCCCAGACCCCGACAGGGGGGGCTACCGCCCCCCCCGTGACCCCCTCGTTGTGCCCAGCGCAAAGGGGGGGCTATCGCCCCCCCTCTTACCCCCCCGCGTGTGCTTAGTCGTGGAAAGAATATAACACATACCCAACATTAAGCACTATACTTTTTTTCATGAGTCTACACACCAAAATATTTCCAAGAACACAAGAATCACCTGAAACAATGATTGTATCAAATCATTTTTCCATTTGAAGCATGAATTTCTTGTTTTGAACACCATAATTTGAGAGGATCCCACATTAACATTGTTATGAATGTAAAATGGGATAGCCATATTACCAATATGAAAGTGACTCTAGAAAATTTCATATTGTAATTCTATTTTAGAGTTGAAGTAGTCAAACCTACCTACTAAAAAGTTATCAGGGTATTTTATAACTAAGAGACTATGAGGAAAATGGATTCTATTCTATTCGACTATAGTTTTTTTCAATAGATGAGTAAAGTAGTAGAGAGTGGATCGGGAGAGAAAATTTATAGTTTATTTTTAACTATAGAATCCCATGGGCCACAAGACTTGTTATCTATACTTGCATCCATTCTCTATTCATACGAACAAAGTAGAGTAACCTCATCTTCTAGTTGTAATTTTCTCTTAAAGGGGTATAATGAAAAATTAAACAAATATTGAATTTTATGGAAAAATAATGTACAAAATATAAATTCCATATTTTTAAACATAATTGTGTCAAGTTTATTGTAACATATTATCTAGTGAAATATCCATGGAATTTTATTAATCATATTGGTATTGAAGAAGTTTTATTTGGGTATATTGTAGGGAGTTGTAGGGGATATAGATCGATTAAGCTAAAATTCACAAAACCCCAGTCATGGGTGAGGATGAACCACATTAAAGGGTTTGAAATGACGACCAAAAACTAATGATCATGTTTCAAATTTCAATTTCAAAGAATGAACGTGGATCACAAAAGTATGAGATCAATAATTTATGAATAACACTCTTGGTCTCACATATGATAGAATTACATAGTTAGAAGCACACATTGTCAATATAAATCATAATGTGACCTTCCTGATGGAAAATGTTGTGAAATCAGCTCCAAAAATATAAGAAAAGAGATATCAACACCTTAGAAATAAGCCACTTCGAGGGGGAAACCTCCAATACATTACATGAATGAACAATTCTTGGATGATACAAATGAAAAAACCTTTTTTCTATATATAGGATTCCATGGGGCCAGAATGTAATCCTAGTGGGGCCATAATGTAACCCTAGCAGACCTAACAATAATAATGTAAGGGCACAATAATAACAATATGGGGGTGACATAGGTACAACAATAAAAATAAGGGGGGATACACTAACATAATAAGGGACTACACTATTAATTTAGGGACTTAACATGCCCCTCTCCTTCAAACAAGTGATGTCCTCAATGCTTGATTATTTATTGATGCTTCTGTATAAAATTTTCATCCTCCCATGTGGAGTCCTCTATAGCAAATTTCTTCCACTTGCTAAGATACACTGAAATTGATCGTACTTGTCGAGTTATTGTTTCTATGACTGCTTCATAACTTATTTCGATGTGATGTTGATCTTCTTGTTGTTTCATTAGATTCTGCACCAAAGTTAGGTTATCCTTTGAGAGTTGGAGAACTTGTTGTTGATGCTTGATGTGATATTCCACTAATTTATCATCCATATTAGCTATTATTTGATCCTTCAACCATTCAAATTAGCCTCCATTTCTTATTTTAAAACATCTATGTCATCTTCGGTTGCTCTTCATAAGATCGAAATTTGTTGCACTTGGTACTGTAATTTTGATATCTCATACTGCAAATCTTCCTCTTCATGCGTCACAGTATAGATTTTTGAGGGCTTGATGGGTATGGAATTATTTTTTGGAGGCATTATAGAACCCAATACTGATAAAAATTCTAAAATATGCCCTTTGAATCACTTCAAACTACTCTTTCAAACAAATGTTATGCAATTTTAAAAACCAAATACACACTTTTTTCTTGGTTTTGAGGAGCTCGATATTGAAACTGAATTATCTCTGTTATTTCGGATCTTGAATATCTAAAATTTAGAACTGAGGTAGCCCTCTAAATTCTCTTTCTAATGCCATAGGTCTGTCTTGATTTGGGTCCTTGAAGATAAATTTATGCCCATTCTCCTATAATAACCTAATTATGGACTAGTTCAATAGAGTGAAATTGTACAACTTACCACGTATCACTGTTTCCTCCTTTTGCTCTGAAATTTATAGATAGGAAACTACTATCTGTATAATTGTGGCTTTTTTTATAGAATTCCAATCTGATGCTCAGAGAGAGATTTATGAATATTTTCCCACGATCACCTAAATGAGATGAAATTTAGGAGCATGTAAAAGACCTATCTTCCATAGACCATATCTTGGAAAATGTTGCGAGCTAAGATCTGAATTTTTTCAAAAATGTGCCCCAAAAGTTTTTATATGCACTCTAAAAATATCATATTCTCAACCTTTGCAGAAAAAATTTTATAGTGAAAATTCTGCGATGACCTCTTTAGGTTAACTTCAGAAGCCTGCAAAAAGACCTAACTTCCACAGATTATATCTCCAAAAATATTGCGAACCAAGTTCTAAAATTTTGTGACGCTATTCTTCAAGATGTCGACTTTGGACTCTAATAATTTCAACTTCTGAACATTCATAGAAAACAAGTAATAGCGAAAATTCCACGATGACCTGTTTGGAGCAGCGAAACCCTAGAATCCAAAGCTCTAATACCAAATGTTGTGAAACCAGCTCCAAAAATAGAAGAAAAGAGATATCAACGCCTTATAAATAAGCCACTTTGAGGGGGAAACCTCCAATACATTACATGAATGAGCAATTTTTGGATGATACAAATGACAAAACCTCCTTTCTATATATAGGAGTCCATGGGGCCACAATATAATCTTAGTGGGGCAATAATGTAACCCTAGCCGACCTAGCAATAATAATATAAGGGCACAATAATAACAATATGGGGGTTAGATGGGTACAATGATAACAATAAGGGGGGCTACACTAACATAATAAGGGACTACACTATTAATTTAGGGACTTAACAAATTTTTCCAGCCAACTTAGGCTATTCAGATAATATGGAGATTTTACCGTAGAGGTTCAATCACCGAGTAGATTAAGAGATTGGGAAGAAACAAAGGAGTTAAAGAAACAACATAGAAAATATCGACTCTTTTTAAGTGTAGTGAACCATTGATAGTCCCTATTAAAAATGGATGTGAAGGTTGACCTCTAGAAGTATGAGGGTGAGATTAATGTTATGAAATTAAATCATTATTTGTGGTAAAAAATATTTTTTTAGTATTCATCATATAGAAGTATACAATATTTTATTTTTTGGACTAAAATTAGAGGGTCATACCATGACCTAATGGGAAATCTACATGAATACCTTGATGTTGGAGGGAGATCCTCTAGTAACTAAATGGAAGTTGTTCAAAACCATCACAATGTCACAATTTTAGCATATCGACTATGGAGAGGAACAATGGACCGCTTGGCATTAATTGAGGTACAAGGAGGGAAAATCATATAGGATAACACTATGGAGTTCAAAAATATGGCCATAATATTAGGAAATTATAAACGATCCCTAGTTTACTCCTCTAGATAGCCATCTACTAGAGAAATTCATTGTGTTCAAACCTAGATCGATGGACCAGGCTTGCGCACATGTATAGTACCTATAGAACATAGGACATACGAAATTGAAATCAAATGGTTCGAAGAAGAAGGAGCACTAGGATTCTTCTATGGAGAGGAAGAAGTTTTAGAAAGGGTAAAAGGTAAAAGGATGGAACCCATAAAACACTAGTGCATAGATCCCAACAACCACTATAATTGTTGTAACAGTTATAGAAACATAGAGGATAAGTGCTGGAAGTTACATGGAGAGCTTATATTGAAGAATAAAGAGAAATATAATAGGAAGAAGAGTCTCATGCTCACTCATTTAGAAGCCATGTATAAAATATCTTGTACATGGATGAGAATATTGTAGGAATATTAGTGCAAAAGGAGGTGAATCTGGGTAGCTTTGAGGTACAGAAAGAGAAAAAAAGGAATTGAATCTTCCATATCAAGATATAGGTCAAGAGGACCACTACTGAATCACAATTAGACTCAATATCACATATCAATCACATTGCATTTGAGATGGTTAAAAATTTGGAATTATAATTCCATGATCATCCAATCCTATATTAATTGGGATGACTAAATAAGGATGGAGAAATAAAGATAACCAAATAGTGTAAAACTATATGTGTTATGAGTGTTGATTTTATTAATGAAGAAGAACTAGATGTAGTTATATTTTTTGTTTGTGGACTCATTTTTGGAAGTCCCTACATGTACATGTAGGATGAAATGTTCATGTAGAGAGAGAACTAGTACTATATCATCAAGGAAGACAAATCCTTCACCATCAACTTACACAAGGGCAAGTCCAAAATTTCGCTACTACGTAGGAACCATGCAAAGAAACTTACTGGCTGTAGATAAAAGTAATTTTTACTAAATTTAAGAGAAAATTAGTCTGTATAAGAGTCAGTAACAAAAAAGGAATCCCTAGGTTATTTTGACACCTTAAATGCGCCTGGGTAGTGGTTTCTCAAGCTGAAGGTTAAGCATGTAGTAATCTCAGGAATCACACAACTTACCAAGCAAAAAATAACAACAAAGGCATCCACAGAGGAGTGTAATAGGAAAAAAATATAATTAAAAGAGTTTCTACAGGAATTAAACATTGTTTTCTAGGATCCAAAAGGGATAATGCAGGAGGGAATTAGAGTAAAAGATATAACTATTTTCACACTCCCCATTTCCAAAAATAGGTTTGTATAGGAAATGAATCATGGATGCAAGTGAGCTGAAAAATTATTGCAATAGCTACTAGAACAGGTGTCATTTAACTAATTACATTAGCATGTGAGACAACCATTATCATTGTGCCAAAGAAGGATGAAACTTGGAATATATATGTAGATTGTAGGGTGCTAAACAAAATCAAACTCAAGAAGAGGTCCTCCATGCCTATGATAAATTTTATGTTGTATCATTTTCATAAAGAAAAATACTTCACGAAGCTAGAGATAATGTGTGGATATCGCTAGTTTTGCGTTAGAGAAGAATATATCTAGAAGACTTCCTTAAAAAATATACAATGTTTGTATGAGTGGTTAGTCATATCTTTTGGCCTATGAAATGAACCAACTATATATATGAGGTTAATGAATGATGTAATGGGCTAGTTATAGATTAATTTATTATTGTATATTTATATAATATACTGGTTTACAATTATACCTAAGAGGAGCACAACTTACATTTGACATAGATACTACAAACATAAAAAAAAATCAACTACTAGTAAATCTCAAGAAAAACGTATTTTTCATATTGTTTTTCATAAAAAAATTGGTGGATATGGGATATGTGATAAGTGGAGGAGATTTGAGCATAGATCCTACCGAGATGGAGGCCATCATGAAGCGGTTCGGGCTAACTAATTTTATTGATGTTCTGAGTTACATTGGGTAGAAAATACCTGATCAAATTCATAGCCTTATTTTTAACAGTAAACACTCCACTCCATTCCATAACAATGAGTGGAAATAGTTTGCAATGGGTAAACGATTAGTAGAAGGCCTTTGAGGAGATAAATAAAAGGATCAGTCAAACACTGGTTCATGAATTACCACAGTTGCAATAGTCATCTTAAATGGTGAAAAATCTAAGTGGCTATGCTATGGGAGTGGTTTTGATGCAAGAAGGAAGGCCTATTTTCTACCATTCTAAAGTAATCATGGGGCATTTATTAACTACCATGCCTATGATATGGAGCTATATGCACTAGTAAAAGCTACGAGGAAGAAAAAACACTATATAATGGTAAAGGAAATGTTAATCCACATATATCACTACCCACTAAAATACTTATACATTTAAAGTAATCTATAATGTTGCTCACATCACGAGATGATGGGGTTTCATTAGTAGTTTTATTTAGTGATAAATTATAATAAGGGTATTAGAAACAAGTTATCTGACAAGATTTAAAGTCCACCCACATCAAATATCATAGATTTTGGAGCTATTATTCACAAGGATCCATTCACCCATGATTATTATAGAGGCATATTTAAATAATGGGGATTTGAAGGAGGTGTTTCAACAATTGCAATGTCAAATTCATGTGCAGGACAGTGACAACCCAGTTGACTAGCATATCCATGATGGGATACTCCACAGGATAGATAAGTTATGAGTTCGCAAGGGTGAGAGAATATAGCTGATTAGAGAGGCTAACACATAAAGAGTTGCAAGGGACATTTTTATAGGAAAGATAGTGGTCAGCTTACAAAGGTATGTGTATTGTCCCAAGATCACGGAAAAGTTTAACAAACCCCCTAAAATTTATATCTATAGCAGATCAGTGAATCCCCATGGTACATAGGAAAATGTATATGTTATTTTATTAATAATATGATATGCATGTAAATATTTTTAGCAAATATTTTGAGTGAATTAAAAATTTTTGTTAAAACTTGCAAAATTTGTCACTAAATTATAAAACAATGTAAATTCTTAATAAATATTTCACAAAACTAAAAAATATGTTAAATGTTTGGATAATATCTCATACTTTATTTAATAAAATATAATAATAAGGAAAAATAATAATTTAAAGTATAATATACTCATTTAGCATGTTTGGGAAAATAAACATAAAGGGTAATTTTTGTGAAGTTTATTATTATAAACTCGTTCATATATGTTTGTATGATACTATCATCTTTTATCACAAATGTCTTATTACCTCCCAAGGGGAAACTAGTTGGACGGGTACTCCAAAAAGTGTACAATGTTGAACTATAGAGGTTTTTTTGCTCAAAGTCGGTCTTCACACATTCAAACCAATCAATATTATTGTATGTTATTCACATTTTAGAGGCTTCACATGAAAATAATGTTTGTGAATAACTGTCTTAAATTAACCAATCTTTACATCAAATTATTTTGGGTTCTTATAGATAGCTTCTCTTATATATAGATACTTCTCTAATTCTTTTTCTTGAAATAAACACATTGAATGCCCACAGAATATTTGAAGCCATATAGTAAGCCTAATGTCATCTTTCTCAAATAAACATCACAAAAATATAAACCAATGGATTCTTTATTGAAAGAATGCCTTTAACTTTAACCCAAACTCTTAAATAGATGAAAAGTATATGAAACCAATCATACAATAACTTGAAATATAACTAGAGGCATTCAAGGTATAAATTAAGGAAGGAAAAATTAATTACAAATAATAGAAACTTCCATTAAGACATATGTTGTTGCTAAAACTCTTGTTGAATATTTTTGATCATGGTTGTAAATTTTTAATTATAAATGAATATGGTTGACCATGTTAACCATAGGATCATGGCTGAAAATTGTTAAACTTGTTTCACCATGGTGAATCTAGTTGCATGGTGTAGAAAACAATTTAAAGTTATATTAAAAATTAAATATTGAAAAAAAAATTATTAAATAATATTAAACTTATATTAAATTTATTTTATAAAATATTAAAGTTAATGTTACTAAGTGTAATAACCATATTTATGTCTATGTCGATGTTGATTATGGTTAACCAGGCGACTTAGAAGAGTTATTGTACATATTCATATAATAGTGAATAGCATAATGTATTAATTCATACTTACTAATGTATTGTTATAAATTTATTAATATTTAAATAATAGTATAGAATTATTTAAAATGTAATTAATATAATAATAAATGTTATTATTAAGAAAATTTAATATTAACATCATTAATAAACCTTAAACATTATTAGTAAATAATTAGTAAACCTTAATATAATTATTATTAACATTTATAATAACTAAATTAATGTTATTAATATTAATATTAATGCTATTAACAAACCTTTATTTTATTAATAAAACCTTATTAATTTTAAATCTTATTAGTAAAACTTATTAAACCTTGTGTTGCCTGGATTAATCCCCCTTGCGGACAAGAGTGATCTCCCTATTACTCTAACAAGTAACTAGAAACAAACAGATAAAATTTTTTTGCTTTCCTTAGCCTATAACTGGAAAATGAAAGATATAGTATGTGAAAAATCACTTACCTATTAACAAAGTGCTTGTAGAAGTCCTTTCAGTGCTTTCCACAACCAACTTTTCCTCAATGATTTACAGTCTCTCCAAATGCTTTCCACAACTTCTCCATGACATGCCAAATGATATCCACATAGGAAAAAATAATCAAAGGGATCAATGCATCTCGCATATAAAAGGAAAATTAAATGAAATGCTTAGTCTATCATACAACATATAAATTAATCGATAATAAGTTATAAACCATTCGAGTGATCAAGGAATCCCATAAATAACATTTAAATAGATGCAATTAGGAAAGAACAATCAATTTGTATCAAAATATAAAGAGAAAAGAAGCTTACAATATGGTGCCTTGATCTCACAAGCCTCTTCCAATGGTCTTCTTTCCTTCCCTTGATGACAAGCTCTTCAAACCCAAAACCAATAGCATGAGTTTACTAATCCAAGTCTCCCTCCAGTCTCTCATTTCTATGGTGAATCTATGGGAAGGATGAGGAGGGTTTTAGTTCCACTTCTCAAGGGATATGATTCTTTAGAAAATGAATTTAATCCCATATACCAAGGGATGAGGTGCAGTTATGTAGTGATTTGAGGTTTCTAATTTAAATAAGTTTCCTCAAAAAAAGTTTGCATAACTTTATTTTTTATTTTTACATGCATGAATGGACCTACGCATTTTTTTTTCAGGAAAACGGCATGGATCTACGTAATATTTTAGCATAAAAATTGCGCAAGCATGCGTTTTGTTCAGGAAAACCGTGTATGCGCAAAAATTGTTTTTAAGAAATGCAATTCAAAATTCATCTTGTCCATGGTATTATGTTACTTAAAGTTTCATAGGGGATTCACTTGAGACACTCCATAAGATGGCAAGATATTGGAATTCAAAGTCATGGTGAAAAATTTTAGTGTAACGAATTTCCCCCTGAAGTGAAAAGCCAAAAAATATGTTTGATGACTGAAGTGATTTATCATGTCAAAGGTTCAAATCAGATACCAATTGTTTGAAGACCTAAAATAAAAAATCAAGGATTTCCATATCATGATTTCATATAAACATCACTGAGATAGGCATTCCCATACTCAGAGTAAACATAACATGATGAACTAGTACGGAAATACACAAATATCCATGTCAACAGTAGACATAGTATGGACGCAGCCATCAATGGATCTGTATTTACAATCATGAATATTTAATAATTTCACACAGCTTGGATGGATGAAACTAGATCCAGGGTCTTGATCTCCATCTCTATCGATGTACAAATCTAACCATGTGAGTGAATGTATTGAAGTCAAACATGGTAGAAACCACTTGATTACCGGTCAATGATGAAAAGTGTTAACAAGTGTGAGAGAAACCATCAATAATGAAAATGGTACTCAAGGTACTCACATTACAACCTATGAAGTGTGACTAAATGTTTTGAAGTCAAACACTCATAGAGTCATTCAATCGAAGCCCAATGATGAGAACATATCATTGAAAGCGAGAAACCTGCCATTGAGGCATGTAGGCTCCAAGGTACCAATAGTTTTCTAGTTCAAATTCATAGATAGTGAGCTGAAGTTGATAGGAAGCAATCTGTTGCAGGAGGACCTACGACATGAAACTTCAAGTTAATTTTTTAAGAACAATATTTGAAGTGATTCAAGATTGACTCAGGGATGACCGATGCGATTGAAGGTTATGAATAGAAAGTTAATTTTTTCTTAGGTTGGACATATCTTGAAAATATTGGCGACACAACGTATGACTTGGCAGCATTTGACTCAATGATAATACCCATAACCGGCTGAATAATTTCAATAAGGTTTGATTAACTATGAGGAAAATGGATTTCCCAACCCAGAAACAAATGTGATGGAGTGTCATGTTTAAGAGCGACATACTACCTTTAATAATACAAAATGAATGTTCTTTCCCAATTTTATCCCACCATTACTGGCAAGTAGCACTTTATTTTTTTCAATATCGAGGAGGAAAAAATTTTCTTGTCATATAAGCTCATCCTTCAGACAAGTCCTCCGAGGTATTTTTAACGAACCCTAGGAAAGAGTGGTTTGGTCGAGTTGTAATTGATGGGTCATACACTGTTTAAGTTTTATGAGTCTAGTGTAGGGTTAACTCAATGTTATTTTCATGTTAAAGAGACTGAAAAACACAAAAATAAATCTCATTCATCTCTTTCAGCGTAAATTTTTAACGAGCCCGAAGAAATTAAAACTCGGTGTTTTCCATTTTTAGGGAGTCAGAAGAAATACATAAGTAAACTCCAAATGTTATTTTTCATGCGTTTAGTCCCTCAAGCCTAAAAAATGATAAAGTAATGCTAGAGAGAACTCTATCACCATGATTAGTCAACGTATACCTTTTTCAAAAATATCCTAATTTAGTCCAGAAAAGGGGTAAAATTATACTGAATAGACGCCTTTTGATTTACTTTTATGAGTTTGAATAGTCAAGTGCTCGGCAATATTTTCATGCTTAAAAAGTCTAAAAAGGGCTTAAAAGAGAAATCCATGGTTTCGCTTTTTTGGTAAATTTCAACAAGTTCGAAAAAGTAATAAAAAGTGTACTCATATCGTTGACTGAAATTTAATTTATGATCAATAAAAGATATAAAGAAAACAACATTTTCATGTGTTTTACTAGAATAAAAGATAGAAAAATAATCTCAGGATTTTCATGAGTTTAATGAGTCTTTAAAATAATAACCAAAATGGACTCGATATAGGTTTCATTTTTATACAAGCTTGAAACATAGGAAAAAATATTCTTGATAGTAGTTTCATTTTTACACAAGATTGTAATAGAGAAAACCGTGCTTGAAATAGGAAAAAATCATGCTTGGAAGTGGTTTCATTTTTACACAAGCTTAAAATGTAGAAAATTGTGCTTTAGATAATTTTTAATGTACCCCAAGCGTCACTTACAAGAGCATATGCCCCCCAAGATTCATTTAATTCACCTAAGCAGACTACTGGTTACTAATAGGTTGATGGAATGAAGGTTCATTTACAATATTAGATGAAAAACTCGAATTAATTAGGAGAGGATTTGTTTAATTTTTTAATGAGCTTGACACAGGAAAAGAACTACGCTCGTGGAACCTTGTTTCATTTTTTAACGAGCTTAACACAAGAAAATGAACTATTGTCATAAGGACTTGATTCATTTTTTAATGAGGTTGACACAGTAAAAGAACTATCCTCAATACGAACTGATTCATTTTTAAATGACATTGATAAAATAAAAGGAGCTATACTCATAAAAACATGTTGCATTTTTTAACGTGGTTGACATAGTAATGGGAACTCTCCACATGGGACTTCATTTCATTTTTTAACGAGATTGAGACACAAAAATAACTATGCCCAAGGTAATTTGTTTCATTTTTTAATGAGGTTGACACAGGAAAAGAACCATCCTCATAGGAACCTGTTTCATTTTTTAACGAGGTTGACCAAGTAAGAAGAACTCTCCTTATGAATACATGTCTCATTTTTTAACAAGGTTGACACAGTAACAAGAAATCTCATCATGGGACTTCCATCATGGCTTCCAATAAGAAGAAACACATGTTAAGGGACACACCTCGATCATGGTTTCCAAGAGGTCTTCATCATATGGAAGAAAAATTATCTGGAAGAAATACATGTCAAGGGAATCAATAGGGATAAGAACATCACATCCAAATGGCCCCATAGGGTTCACCATGTCATTTACCGGATCTAATTCAAAATAAGTCGAGAAAATAGTAAGAGGCTCGCTTGCATTGGTAATTGAAAACATGGGACCGGTTTCCACATAATTAACCTAGGGCAGGGTAGATACCACTTCCGTATAAGGAAAACTCGGGGGTTTCAAATGTTTGGTAGTCGAATCAAGACTAAGGAACGAAATCTGGTCAATAGTCAAAATGTTTCCATTATGAGGGAAATAAATCACTCGAAAGAGTGTCGATATGCCAACTTTCATTGCATAGACATAGTCTCGCCCAAGTAGAACACTACAACCCAAGGGGCCTCATACTACCATAATATCAATATAAATAGTTTTACCTTCTAATCTAATAGGAAACTTAGGAAGGATCCCTGAAGGTTCACTAATGGTTATGTTAAAAGATAACATATTTTGTGTAACGGGCACAAGCTGAGGGGAACCCAAAGCTTACCAAGCAGTTGAGGATAAAATACTAACAAAGGAACATTCATCTACATTTATGTGACACACATTCTTACCATAAACCTTCACAATTACTTGGAAAGGGATGGAATAAGGAAGACAAGGTTCTATCAGTCTATTCCAATCAAAGGAAAAGACCTCAGTACTTGGACAGGGTTCTTTATAAACAAGTGTAATGACCCCGGCGTAGAAGAGTCTGATGTAACAAGAAGAACCTGAGTGGTATGAAATTCACTGTCTAGGAGAGTGGGATATACCGAATGTCAAAAAAATTCGACCACTTGATCAACTAATGGATCATCAACCTGAGTAATATGAATTTAACTCTCCAATGGAGGAGTGAGATTGACTGTACTTGGAATTACATCAATCACTTCGTCAATTGATGGTATGTTAGGAGAAATTTTACGGTAACCACCTTGAAGTTGTTTCTGTGGAATAGTAAGGTTTTTCAACAATTTTAAGGCTTCATATGTGTGGGAAAATGTGAGTTTGATGAATCCCCTTTCATAACGTACACATAAATCTAACTTTACCATTTTTCCAAAAAACCTATCAATCACTAGTTGATTGATCAACAGTAAGTTCATAAGATCTTTGTTACCATATTTCAAATACCTTAGTAATACCAGGAAAATTGATAAGGAAGTGGTCACCCTTATAAAGCTTGCAAGGGTATTTGAGTTTACAATTCATGTTGGAAGTTTCCTCAACACTACCAACACTTACAACCATGGTGGGTTCGTTGGCTTATTTCTTATATTTCTTCTTCTTCCTCTTCCCTTTCTTCTTCTTCTTATCCACCTAGTTACTCGTATCAAGGCTTTTACCAAGAAAAGAAGAACAAAAGGAGGAATACATGTTGGGCAAAGAAGGTAAAGGGTCAACATGAGGTTGGTGATGTTGAGATGGTGAACTCTGTTGAGGTGAAGCATCCGGTTGAGGTGGAAACATTTGAGTATTAGAGGCCAACGAAGTTGAAAATAACCATACCAGTAAACCTATGGTAAATCTAGGTAATGAGAATCTAGCCATATAAGGAGGACCAACGTTTCCAAAGCAAGGAAAAATAATAGGGTTCTCATTAAGAGGGGTTCCTTTGTTGGTAAATTTTGGAACTTTTGCCATTATATTTAACTTTAGTGAATTTTAAAAACTATTTAAATTCATTATCCATACCTAAGGTCTCTAAGAAAATAAAATAAAAAACAAACAAGTGAAAACGTGCCTAAAAACTTTAAGAAACAATCCAAACACAAACAATATTTTTCCACAATAAAATCACTAGTTGGTGATGAAATCCAATGTCACTGAGATTAATGTGGAAAACTGGCGGTTTGAATAGTTACCTTGACAACCTGCTTAATGAAACAGTCTGGTGCAAGTATCTCCACTATGCCATATCGAGGTGAAGATTACCCTTCAAAAAATCCAAGTGAGTCTAGCCAGCGTATGTTCCAGGTACAGTGGGACCTTCCCTCCACTGTCACCTTGGGAAAAATCCTAAATACTATGGCCACGAAGGTCACCAACTGAAACAATTTCACCCAGGGGAATACTCTACGATCCGATGTACATGCAAGGGTAGAGTATCAAGCTTAACCCCCTTGAAAGATCCTCGACATGGTATATCTGAGGTTTGCTAACAAGTGACCCCATGCTTCCCGACAATGGTTAATCCGAGTTCTATTTTTTTAATTACGTGCACATCTTCTATATTCAGTAATGAAGTAAGTACAATTACCTCATTGGGTCCAACAGGACCTCGTGCTTCATTTTTTTAAGAAGAGCTTCCCAGAGTCCAAATGAAACAACTTGAATGTTTCCTTACTACAATATACCGTTTTTTTTTTTAACTTCTTTGCAATGTTAACTACAACATATTCCAAGGCTCTATCCTAAGCTAAATTGGTGGAATGATCCATGGAAGACGTAAAATAATATCTAGATTAATTTTATATAGCGTTGTATGATTTTGGTTGTTTTTTACCAAAAGGGTAAATGGATATGAAACCAGTGGTGTTATGACCTCGCCCAAAACTAAATGCAATTGAATATGATAGTGTAATATTTTCAATTCGATGAATCCTAGTTAAAGTAAGGAGAGAGGTTCCATTCACTTCCAACAATGCAAAATTTGATAAATAAGAGAAAATATAACAAACTCTCTAATTCACTAATTTCAGCAAGAAAAAATAATGCTAATCAATTCAATCAATGCACATTTTTCTTTGATATTTTGAAAATTAGAATTAGAATTATGAAAATGTAAGCTTATGCAAGAGAATTCTCAAATACAAGGTTATTCCAAATCAGTGAAAGAACTACAAGACTATTTTTTGTCACTAACGTAGTCTAAGGAACCAATCAAGAGTAAGTAAAGAAAATTGGGTGAGAATTCCAAAGGTAAAACAAAAAAACACTCAAAGGAAATTAAAAATCGACACAATTTAGCAAAAACAAAACCAAAAAGATGCAAAAATTGTTAAGAAATCAAGATAAACATAGAAGTAATGACCAAAAGAAATCAAATTAAGAATTTCTCAAAAAGTAAAATTCAAAACACCCAATTAACTTAACAGAGACTTAATGAGACTGTAAACAAGCTAACAGGATCATAAAAACCAAAAATATGGACTTAAATCAGAGAAACCTTAACTTTTTCAAAATATTTACACAATTATGCACATAGAAAATAGAGTTCAGTGTACATGTGCACTATTTATAAAGAAAAAATGCGCAGATTTGTGCTCTGTTTTTTAAGAGAAACTACACAAGTCTAGAAAATTAAGAAAAAAAAAGGTTCAATACAGAAATTTTGATTCTTAAAAGGGTATAAAGGCATAAAATTACAAAAAGGAGAACTCGTTCCCTAGTACGCTTGCCAATTTGTTTCCTAGATTAATCCCGCTTGCAGATAAGAGCGATCTCCATAGTACTCCGACAAGTAACTTGAAAAAAATAGAAAAAAAAATTGCACTTTCCTCATCCTATAACTGGAACATGAAACACATAGTATGCGAAAGATCACTTACCTATTAATTAAGTTCTTCTAGAATTCCTTTCCATTCTTCCCACAACCAGCTTTTACTCAATGCTTTATAGTCTCTCCAAATGCTTTCCAAAACTTCTACATGACGTGCCAAAGAGATCTCCATACGTAAAACAATCAAAGAGATCAAAGAATATCGCATATAAAAGCAAAAGTAAATGAAATCCTTAGTCTATCATAAAACATATAAATGAATCAATAATCAATTATAAACCATGTGAGTGATCAAGGAATCCCACAAATAACATCGAAATATACGCAATTAGCAACGAACAATTACTTTATATTAAAATAAAAAGAGAACAGAAGCTTACAACATGATTCCTTGATGTCAGAATCTTCTTCTAATGGTATCCTTTCCTTCCCTTGATGAAAATTCCTTCCGAACCAAAACCAACAACATCATTTTAGCAATACAAGTCTCCCTCGAGTCTCCGAATCCTATACTGAATTTATAGGAAGGATGAGGAGGTTCTTATTTCCACTTCTCAAGGGATATGATCCTTAAGAAAATGAATTTAGTTCCATCTACCAAGGGATGAGGCGCAGGTATGTAGCAGTTTGAAGTTTCTAATTCAGATAAGATTCCTCAAACAAAGATTCTAGAAATCTCTTTTTTTATTTATTTTACATGCATGAACGGACCTGTGCACTTATTTTCCAGGTAGACTGTGTAGATCTGTGTAGTTTTTGTAGAGAAAAACTGTGAATGCCTGAGTTTTGTTCAAGAAAATTGTGCAGGTGCTCAAAAATGATTTTTAATCAATGAAAACCAAAATTCCTCTTATCCTTGGTATTATGTTAGTTCACGCTTAATAGGGGATTCACTTGAGACACTCCATCCGATGCTGAGATATCTGAATCGACAATCATGGTGACAAATTTTAGTGTAACACCTTCTTATTAATATAAGTAATTGCTATGGTGTCTATGGATAATCATGGTTCACCATGATGTACATCTTGATTATGGTTGACCATGTAAACTTTGATTAAGGCTAATGTATATATTAAAATATTTTTAGTGTGTTATTTTGTCTAGATAAATGTATTGATGTACAATTTGATGGGCCTCCAAATTAGACACAAATGAAGTCCCATCTAGCCTTTCTTATAAACATAAATTTTATATTAAATATCTCCTTCTACAATTAATAATGTTTTTTTTTTTTATATTTAATATGTTCTTACAAATGTTTAGAGATAATTCCATATTATGTTCCTCATACTATTTATTTTCGCATAATATTGAGATACTATTGAGTAAATTCTGAATGGGATAATCTAGGCACTTGCTCCCTACCAATAAATGAATAAAATATTATGAATGTATTGAGTGTATTTTGGAGCTCCATTGATTGAGAAAATGTAAGTATGTGTTCCTCACCAAAACAGAATGTTGAGCTTGGGTGGATTACAGAGGATCTATCCTCCTTTGCATTTGAAATCAATCAAGGAACCAAATCCAAAATTTTAGGGAATTGGGGGGAAAGAGTTCCCCTATTCAAGGAGGTTTCCACTTAAGTATTTTTGTCTAAATAAAGGGTCCTAGCATCCCCATAAGAAATTATCATTAGTGTAGAATATATATTGAGGGGTAGCATACTTCTTTTCCTAGAATTTAGTTATGTACTATTTTGAAATTGAATGAAAGCCATGTTGTTTTAATTCTGATCCATATTTATAATTTTGAGTCCTCTTGGATTAGGGACCAACCGATAGGCTCTAGTCTCTCTCATTTTTGTATTTTAATCATCCATTTTGTTTCTTTTATCTAGTTAGCAGTGTCTCCTTTCTTTTTTTAGAATAATTTGTTTATGAGTAATTTTATTGTGCATTTTTGTTAATCATCTCTCTTGTGGGAAGTGTGGTTGTAGATATTGTGTTGGAAATACAAAATTATAGTTAATTTCTTGTTTTAATATTTATATCTTAAAATTAAGTTCTTTTTCCATCTTTTTTTTCTAAAATGAAACCATTTGTTTGATAGTCATTTCAAGCATCAAAAGAAAACCTATATTATGTATAATTTAGGTGTGGGTTTTGAGGGCTGAGAATCATCATTTACACTTTTCATTCTATCACTAGTGATTTCCTTCCTTCCCCAACAACCTCATTGAGTATATTGTTTACAAATATTCATTTCAAGATTTGTTGAAGGCGACTGTGTGCATGTTTGTACTATAAGAGATTTTTAGGAGACCTAGGCTTGTAAAGGTATTCATATACCATTCCCCCACCTTATCGCACCATTTATTACCTTCATAACACCTTCTAAGACTACAAATTTTTCTCTAATATGATCTTGTAGCAGAACACGAGAATCGTGTAGCACTTTGTATTGATCCTCTAACACTATGAAGAAAGCCTCCAAATGCATTCTGATTTTCTCAAAAACACTCTGGAGCACCCATAGGGAATTTATAATGAGCATAATACCATAACAAGAAATAAATTTATTCATGGAGATAGTATGAACTTCTCCTTATTTAATAAAGTAGATAGACAATCATTCCCAACAATTGTGTAGCAAAACAATAATAATTTTCTGATATTGTTTACCACATGTTAACAAGGCTCTATTGAGTTTATTCCACTTGCATTGAGTCTTAAAAAATATATATATTTAATAAAAAAATGAAGCCCATACCATTTTTACTTGATCAGGTTATACATTTGATATGTTAACTAGCTCACTAATTACATAATTTTTTGGCTTTTAGAGTATTAATATTCTACTAGTTTTTCCCATATGTTAACACGGGTATTTTTGACTGATTTGACTTAGATTGGATTCCTAGTATATCCTAATGACTAACAAAATTTACTCCATCCTATTTTCATATGATTTGTTTTGAAATCTGGCAAGTTAACTCAAGAAACAGCAACCTTATATCAATCTTGCAGGAGTTTGCATTTAAGATATTCCTTGCCAAGATTCATTTCCAATTCATGGTAGGAGTAGATTTATATCCTATTCATTCCTTTAGGCCACTTTGTTTTAGCTATGGCATGGTCAGGTCACCATTAATATCCTCCATTACTTATCTCTTGAATTTTGATTTACACAATTAGTCTATGTTTCATTTCCCCAATTTATTTTATGCAACGTGTGATTTCCTTCTTGCAAGAGTAATATAGGACTTTCCTTTCCTACAAAATAGAATATATTTCCTTTCATTATTTTTCCTTTCCAGCAAGATAGATTAGAGTTTTTTTAGTTTTCATTATACTTTACATTTTTTCTAATTGAATAAACTTCCTTTCCGCCATTTACTTTCCAGCATTAGTAGAATAGTTTTTCTTATTTTTATTTAATTTTTGCAACTTAGGATTGCCAACTTACCTATATCTTTGTTCATTTGAATTTTTTTCATTGTTTTTTTTCACTTGGATCAAAAGGATTCAGACTATGAAGATGAATGTGTTTGTTGCACATACAATTTCGATACATCTGAAGTTTTTGTGAAACCTAGGTCAATAATTTATGTCTATAGCCTCAGGAGTTGCAACATTCTTGTCACAATACTAGGGCTCATCACAATTAGTAATCTAATATTATGAATTGACAAATGTTTAATTATTTAAATAATTTATTAAACTCTTTTAATAAATAATTAATATTTACCTAAGATAAATATTATTAACCATAGATAAATCCATATTAATTTTATTAACCTTAATATTAATATTGTTAATATAAATAAAATAATTAATGATGTAATACTTGATTTTCATATGAATGTGTGAATTTAATGTTCATATGTGGCCTTTAAATATTTTGATGCTAGTACAAAGATATTATAAAGGACCAACATTAAAGAGATAGTGTCATGCTACTATGAATGACCTAATTAAACTAATTAGGAAAATTCCATTTCCTAGGGAGGTGCAGGTTGATCAATTATGACATGAATTTATGCCGATATAAATAAAAAGGTCTTCTTGATTTGTTCTCAACAATCAATAAATTTTTAAAGGGAAGCAAAAAGATATGATAGAAAAACATGTGATGTATGAAGAAAGAATTTAGTGTAAACCTTCACCTTCAAGCATGAATAAGGAAATGCTATGGAATTTTACCATTATTTCAGTCCTAATGCAATGATTATACCCATATGACCGATTTTATTCTCTATATATAAATATATGTGATGAAAACTCAACCATTTTTTAGCTAAAATACTAGAGTCGAGACGGTAAGCACATTGTAAAACTATTTAAATGTGATATTAACATAGAAACATGGGAAATAAATAGAAAAATATGAAGAATAACATAAAGGAAAAATAATTGTGTTTATATATATTACCTAATGGGATTTTATAAGTTCACAATGTGTTCAGAAATTCCTTTCAATTATGCATGCATGTTGAGGCTAAAAGAAATAAAGAAATCGTAATGTTGACTAATATAAAATAAAAAAATAATTACATGCATGCATTTCAATAAATACAAGACTCGTCATGATATAATAGTATGGTGCACCACTCAAAAGGATTTACTATTTATATCTTCATTCATCTTATAATGACATCTCATTTTAGTTTTAAAGTGTCCCTAATTTCCTTCTCATTTATGTCTAAGACTATAGAAGATAAACATATTATGTTAATGTGTCAATGGTCACCTTATTTGAACTTAGAGTATGATGATGACTTTGCATTGTTGCTTTTCCACATATATTAGTCTTAAGAAACTTATACTGACTTATACAAGTATTTCATTAGTTTGACCATTTGAAATATTTATGGAAATAACTTTCTACGATGCCTTTTCCAATTACAACTTAATTACAATAATCTTGATTTCACTTGAACTTTAATGTGCCCTCTTTTTATATTTTATTTGGAAAGACCTTGAAAAATATCTTTAACCTCTTCTTGAATTGTCTAAAATAAGATAATTTTTATCCAATACAAATTCCCCTATGCATTACTTTTAATTGAAATTTTATGTTCCCCATACCTTCATTATAAAATTAATATTTATATATCCAACCATGGATTTCAAATAATTCAAATTCCTATACACACATACATACATACACACTAGTACATGCCCCTCTATAATGGGAATTTACTTCTCAAATTAAGGTGTCCATTAATTGTCAATGTTTCTCCATTTTAGTATTGAATTGCTTCACATAATTCACAAAAATTGACTGTGAATTTCTTGTCAATGTTTCTCCATTCTAGTATTGAATTTATTCAAATATTTCACGAATTGACCAAATTACCTTGCTTGTATTAACCATGGAAACTTCTTTCATATGGTGCTCATGCATATTTAAGTTTTGAACCAATAATGTCACAAATGTTTCCTTAATAATACACTCTATGAGAGGGGTCAAACTTATTATTTTTAGAGTTGAATTAACTCATTCATTACCTAAAAAGTCATGCAACAATAACTTGATATTACATAAGTAATTCTTATATTATAACATTTTTTCACTTATATATACTATCATATATCCATCTGCTATGAAGTTCTAAGAGATATAAATAACCCTTAATCTATATTTTTTTAAGCCAAAAAAAAAAAAACTATATATATATTTTTTAAATAAAATACAAAAAATGTCGGCTTTAAAAATAAATTACATAACGATATAAATAAACAGTTAAAAAATAATTTAAACAATATAAATTTAAAATATTAAGATTTTTACGAACCCTAAAAAAAGATATATTGTAAATAAATATAAATATAAATAAATGAGAGATATCATAAATAAATAAAACCTCTTTTTATACTTACCCCCGAGGTATAGAAAAAAAAAATATATATATTTTTATACTTACTGCCGAGGTATAGTAAATAAATAAAACATATTTTCATATTTACTCCGTAAACATCTATATATTTACAAAAAATCAAAAATAAGATTTATTTAGGCGAAGCCTATGGGCCAAGTACCATGGGACAAATTAATAATAATACCATGAAAAAAATCATTATTAACCCTAACATTAATATTAAAATTTATTAAATTTAATTAATTTGTATTAATACAATTTTAAATTTGTTATATATATATATATATATATATATATAGAGAGAGAGAGAGAGAGAGAGAGAGAGAGAGAGAGATGTGAGGGAAGAACAAAGACATATGATGGAGGTGGCGAGATAGAGGGAGTGACAAGGATGGAGATAAACTAAAGGAGAGGGGAGAGGAGGAATGAAGAGTGAGAGAGGGAGAGGAGAGAGAGATGAGAGAGGGAGGGATAGAGAGTTGGATTTGGGGGGGAGGAGAGAAGAATAAATACATAGAAAGTGAGAAGTGGAGAGATAGGGAGTGACAAGGCAGAGATAGAGAGAGAGAGTGGATGTTTAGGGATGAGATAAAGAGACATAGGAGGAGTGATAGAGAAAAGGGAGGAGAGAAGGAGAGAGAAGAAAAAGGGAGGGATATAGTAAAATAGTTGGAGAGATAGATAGAGTGATGGGGGAAGAGAGAGAGAGAGAGAGAGAGAGAGAAGGAGAGGGTGAAGATAGATTGAGGAAGGTGATAAATGGAGAGAGAGGAAATGATAGAGAGGAAGAGAGTGATGCGGGAATACATAGGATTGTGTGGGAAAGAGGGATAAAGAGAGAGAGAGAGTTATGGGGGAGGAGGGAGGGAGGCAGGAGAGAAATGGAGAGAGAAGAACGAAAAGAGAGGGGACTTGACAGAGAGGAGGAGAGAGGTAGGGATAAATATATGGAGTCAGAGGGGGAGGGAGGGAAGGATAGAGAGATGGAGCTGGATGGGGGGAGAGAGAGCAATAGAGAGATGGAGTTGGAGGGGGAGAGAGTGATGGATAGAGAGATGGAGCTAGATGGTGAGCGAGGGAGGGAAGAAGAAATACATACAGAGTAACAAGGGGAGAGAGAGAGGGAGTGACAAGGGATAGGTGGAGACAGAGTGTGTATGTTTTTGTGTGAGATAAAGATACAAAGAATAATAGATGGAGAGAATGGGTGAGAGAATTATAGACAGAGGCATATAGTGAAAAATTTAGAAGGTGGAGAGAGAGAGAAAGAGAGAGAGATAGAGTGGAGAGAGGTAGGGAAAGAGAGATGAAGATGTAGGGGGGGGGAGAGGGAGGTAAGAAGAAAGACATAGACATTTAAATTTTGAGAGAGAAAGAGAGAAGGAGTCTGAAGATGGAGGGAGAGCCAGAGAGGATTGCAGGAGGGAAGAGAGATAGAAGTGGAGGGGAGGCATGGAAGGGGAGGAGGAGGAGAGAGTGATAGATATATGTATTGGAGAAAGAGAGTGTATGATTTTTCGTTTATATAGAGAGACAAAGGGAGATAGACATATATATGGAAGGTTAAGAGAAAGAAGAGATAGATGGAGACAAGGAGGAAGGGACAAAGGGATTGATAACTATGGAGTGAGAGAGAGTGTGTGTGTTTGTGGGGGTGAGATAAAGAGACAAAGAAGGAGAGATGGAGGGACATATAGATATATATGGAGGGGGAAGAGAGGGAATAATATTTCTTACAATAGATGCATTTATTTAAGTCTATATGGGGATTTCTAATCCTATTTGATTGCTTGCACTAGATGCATTGATTTTAGTGTATTTGTTGGTTTCTAATCCTATTTTCTTAATTGCACTAGATGCATTGATTTGAGTGTAGAAGTTGATTTCTAATCCTATTTGGTTACTTGCATTAGATGCATCGATTTATGTGTAAATGTTGTTTTCTAATCTTATTTGATATGGTGATTTATAATCCTATTTGATTTATTGCACTAGATGCATTGATTTTAGTGTATTTGTTGGTTTCTAATCCTATTTTCTTACTTGCACTAGATGCATTTATTTGAGTGTAGAATTTGATTTCTAATCCTATTTGGTTACTTTCATTAGATGCATCGATTTATGTGTAAATTTTGTTTTCTAATTTTATTTGATTTCTTGCATTAGATGCATTGATTTCAGCGTATATGTTGATTTTTTATTTGATGTAATTGGATGTATGATGGCACATTAATTTTAAATTCATTGGATTAATAGTTTGCATTGATTTCAGTGTAAGCACACAAAATTATTGACAATGTAAAACAATTTATTGGCAAGTCAAAATTATTGACACTTCGAGCTAAATGTTTATATGGTTTACGATTTATGTTTCCTACTATTTTTTTCATATAACCCATCTGAAAATATGACAAAACTTACAAGGGTCACAATAATAATAGTAGAAGAAAAGAGTTTGAGATTGATCACAATGAAGGCTATTTGTAATTGATTACATTCTTACTATCCACATTTTATATCATTCAATATTATTATTTTTTCACTTTGAATTAAAAATTTTCATTTCATCATTTTTCATCATTAAAGTTATTTTACAAAATTTATCATCTCAACAAACTGAGGTAACTAATCAAATTTAAAAATAAAATGAATCGATAAATCTCAAACATATTTAAAATGGTTATATTTTTTTTTTCTAAATAGGACTAATTCTATTAATTATGAAAATACTGATACAAAACTGCCAAGGCTGCTGCTGTGAAAGCCAGACAGCCTGGGTTGATTAGCTAAACTGTGCTTGAGAAGTCTGGGTCGCCCATAGTGGGAAACCAACCCATTAAACATGAGTAATTGGGCCGCCCATAGGAGGGAAACCGGCCAGAAGTTTATACAAGACATGTAGATAACTGCAAAAAAGCTAGAAACATCATTTTGCCCAACAGGTGGGTAACTAGAACAGTAAAACACAAAAAAACCAGCAGTAATTGAGCCCGGGGGATCAACCTTCATGCTCTGAAGACATTGGTTCCTCTTCAACTCTGCATGCATATTCATTTCCATCGCTGCTGTCCTCCTTTCCTGCCTGACTGTCGGACTTCATGTTCTGGTGCTCAGCTTCAGTGCATACCCCTATGTGAAGAGAGGGATTGGGGCGAAGGTCAAGAGGAGGGGAGGGGGGAGAAAAAAGGGAAATTTCTTCACGAAGGGACACAGTGATGAAGGCAGTGATGATGGAGTCAAAGGAGGTGCAATGGAAGCGGAGTTCCGCGTTCTAGGTGGTCTGCCTGATGGTGGACCCCCGTAACCTGCTGCCTGGAGGATTGGGTTGACAAGGAGGGGCGGAAAGATCAGAAGAGAGGGGCTGATGGGGAAGAGCGTGGATTTCAGGAGGGATGGAATGACAGGGAGGCTCAGAGTGAGCGTCAGGCTGGCAAGAAACATCACCTGTAACACGCGTATGCCCACGTCCTCTACCAGCAAGACTTCCTCTGCCTCTGCCCCTACCTCTACCACCTCGCGAGGGTGGCGGGGGGGTGAGATCGTCGCCCTCAGAGGAGGAGCTGAGCTCAAAAAGGGGCGAAGGAGGAATATCAGAGATATGGCCTCGACTAACACCACATCGTACTCGCATTCTTTGTCGGAGGCGGGGCATGGCTAGCAGCAGATGGCGCAGACGAGGCCTGCCTAAGTAGGGGTCAGGAGTAGGGGAGAAGGCGGGGAGAACACCAGGGTAACTCAGACCAGACAAAAAAGCAGAAGAACTGGAGGTTCGATTGACAGAGGGACAAAAATCCTGAGAATGCGAACTGAAACTGAAGGGAAGCAAAGTACCTGTGATGAGCATGCCCGGAGCGCTAGAAGAGGCGAAAGCACTGCAGAAAGGGTTGTTGGAGAAGTGGATGCCTGGTAACGTCTCCAGGCAAGCCAGAACGCTGCAGCGACGCCCAGTTTGTGTTTTGCAGCTAGAATTGGTCGAACCAGGAGGACAAGCGCTACTCAGAGGGATCAGAATTTTCTCATGGCTTCCTGCACACTGCTCATCCTCCATAGTGAAAACAAATAACAAAACCAGCGCCATATACCATAGAGCGAGGGTGCAGTAAATACAGTAGTGATCAACCCAAGGCGTATTAATAACGCCAACAGTGTGAACGCGCGAGGCCATGTGGGCAAGGCATGCAAGCAACATTGGGAGCTGCGTAGGTGCCGGTGGCTCATTAATTCTCCATGGCAGCCGCATCCGGCGGGAGGCGATCCTTGTGCACCAGGGAATTACAGTTTTGTTGAGTGTCTGCATCATGAATGATAGAGAGGGAACCATGAGTTATCATGTTGTTGCTTTCAATGCCAAAATTGGCCAAGAGATCGGCTACCTTGTTGCCTTCCCTCATGACATGGGTGAAGGAAATGGCCCGGTTGTGGTGGAGCAAATCACTTATCTTAGCAATACGGGCAGCCAAACACCAACTGTGAGTCACCTTAGCAGGATCAGCCCCCCAAAGAAGCTGATTGGCAATATGGATGAGGATTTGAGAGTCCCCTTCAATAATGATGGGGAAAAAATTGTGCTGAAGCGTCAATCTCAAGCCTTTCCAGAGGCCTTCAAGCTCCGCTGAATTATTAGTGTCCCAGCCTATAGAACCAAAGAAGAGGTGCTGAATTTCTCCTATAGAATCTCTGATGATACCTCCAAAACCTGCTTGCCCAGGATTCCCCTTGGAAGCACCATCGAAGTTTAATTTGAACACCCCTGGGGAAGGAGGAATCCAGTTCGAAGGAGTGCTTGTGGTCATCTTGTTTTGTGTCTTCAGAGTTATCCCCAGTTTAAGATTCCAATTTTTCCAGACGAGGATTTCTCTCTGCTGCTTGGGGAAATCTTCTTCTTGCCAAGAATGAAGGGCTAAAGATTCCCGAAGGTTACCAATGAAGGAGAGCCATAAAGATTCCAAGGAGGTGGGTTGGTTTTTGAAGATACGTCTATTACGTTCTTTCCATAAGGTCCAAAAAATCAAACCAGGGAGGAGCTGCCAGAGGGCATTGAGAAGGGCAGAGTCATAGTGGTGTTTAGGCCAATTTCGAAGGAGAGAAGTGATATCACTAGAGGGCTTGCGCTTCTGGCAACGAAAGCTACATTTGTTCCAAAAGGAATTGGCAAGCGGGCAGAGTAGCATAAGGTGTTGGATGGATTCGGCGTTAAGAGCACAGTTGGGGCAATGAGAGGGGCCAATGAAGCCCCATTTGACATGGTTATCCCAGGTGAGGATGCGCTTGTGACTTAAGAGCTAGATGAAAGTGGATATTTTAGGCCAGGTGTGGGGATTCCAGATCATCTGCCAAAGGGGATCTCGAGGGAGAGGGGAAGGATGCAGCAAGGAGTAGGCCTCCTTGGTGGTGAACATTCCTGTGGTGGTATGACCCCATCTGAGGATGTCATAATCAGGAGAGCTTCTGATTTGTCTTCGTTACAGTTCCTGGTCGAGGTCCTTGTACATAGGTTCCTGAGCTTGAGCTATTATGTGATGCGATGGTTTCCATTGCCGGTACCCATTGCTGTCTGTGTCCATCCAATGCTCATTGATTTTCCCATCTAGGCCAGCTCTGGGGTCTCCAAAGTTGGTAAGGGGAAACTTTTCCAGAAGGATGGATTCTTGTTGCCAGGAGTCTGTCCAGAATCGCGCAGATTGAGCATTGTGCACTTCCCAAAAGCTATGCTGTTCAATGAGCGCATAGTGCTGCTTTGCAGCGTTCCAGATCAAGGAGCCCGAGTTGATGGGGGTTAGACGTACCAGGTCTGCAGTAGTTCTGTTATTGGCATACTTCGCTGTCCAAAGTTGGGCCCAAGGAGTGTGGGGTTTGAAAATCCATCTCCACCAAACTCGAGCTGCCATGACTTCATTGCTGTGCGAGGGATATCTCAAGCCAAGACTGCCATCTGCCTTGGGGGTGCAAACAGTGCTCCAGTTCACTAAGGCCCATTTGCTATTATGCCCAGAGGAGCCCCAGAGAAAGCATCTCTGGAGTGCTTTGATCTGTTTTAGAACCCATTTCGGGGCTGCAAGAACAGAAAAAAGATAGAGAGGCATAGATTGTAAAGTAGCTTTGATGAGAGTGAGACGACTGACCATATTGAGAGCTCGGAAGGTCCAAGAGGAGAGACGGGATTCCAATTTCTCAAGGAGCTGGTTCCAGGAAGAGTGCTTGATGGCAGAGTTAGTGAGGGGGGCTCCAAGGTATTTGTCAGGAAGAGTGGCCACTGAGAAACCAAGAATACGAACAATGTTGACTTGAGCAGGAAGGGGTGTATGAAAGAAGAAGACCTGAGACTTGGAGTCATTGATGGTTAACCCAGAAGCCTGAGAGAAGAGATTGAGAATAGCTTTGAAAGAGCGGGCTTCTTGGACCGAAGGATGACCAAAGAGCATATTATCGTCAACGAATTGTTGATGGGTCGAGGTGGGAGCACCATGAAGGGAAAGACCACGCAGATGGCCCAGATTGGCTTCTTTATGAATGAGTCTACCTAGCCCTTCGGCCATAAGAATGAAGAGAAAGGGAGAGAGGGGGTCCCCCTGTCTGATGCCTCTGGAAGGGCGGAAGGGGGGGGAAGGAGAACCATTGAGAAGAATGGAAAGAGAAGAAGAGGAGACAAGGTTCATGATCCAACGAATCCACATGCAATCAAATCCAAAAGCACTTAGAATTTGCTGGATATAAGTCCAGTTCAGCTTATCAAAGGCTTTTGAAAGATCAATTTTGAGCAGCATACCTGGCTTCTTGCAGACTTTTAGGGAGTGAATGATTTCATGAGTAAGAATGATGCCATCCAGTATTTGTCTCCCTTCAACATAGCTTGTTTTTTTTGGCGAAATGAGGAGAGGAAGAAGAGGTTTGAGTCTGTTGGCGATGACTTTAGTAATGACCTTGTATATAACATTGCAAAGGGCAATGGGCCTAAATTTTTCAGGCCTGCTGGGCTGCTCCTCTTTTGGTATCAGCGCAACAAAGGTGGTGTTGAGGGAGGGCAGGATCCAGTGCATTGTTCTTGATTCCTCTACCAGTTGCCATACCTCTTCTCTGATGAGATCCCAAAAGTGGTGGAAGAAGTTGGCCATGAAGCCATCCGGCCCAGGAGCTTTGCCATCCTTAAGTTGAGCCATAGCAGCATCTACTTCTTGAGGTGAGATTGGTTGAAGCAGCATTTGGTTATGGTCGTCAGTGATTAATTTGGGAATGAGCTGCGTGATTTGGTCTATGGCTGGCTGTCTATTAGCGTGTTGCTCCTTTTGAAGATCCTTGAAGTATTCCACCAACTCTCTTTCCATATCCTCGTGCCGCTCCATACGTTCCCCTTGCTGATTGGTGATGTGGCTGATCCTGTTCTGCATTCTCCGTTGAATGGTCGTGCTATGGAAGAACTTGGTGTTTCGTTCTCCTTCCTTCAACCAACGGACTCTAGATTTTTGTCTCCAGAGAATTTCCTCTTGCTTATATCTATCCTCCATCTTTCGTTGTAGTTCAAGTTCTTTGGAAGCAAGAGAATCTGTTCTTCCAGAGGTGATGATCTCCTGCTGCACGTCCTTCATTTGTTGTTCCAGACTCCGTTTCTCTGCAAAGATGTTGCCAAAGATATTGTGGTTCCAATCTTTGATGTGCTCCTTGACCCACTTGAGTTTTTGCTGAAATTGGAACATTTTGGATCCTTTAGGTAGAGTGAATCCTTTCCAGACAGAGTGAACCAGGTCAGAAAAGGAGGGGTGCGAGAGCCAAAAAGCTTCAAACCTGAAAGGCTTTTTGAGGTGAAAGCCTATGCTTTGCCATTGGAGCATTATGGGCCAATGATCAGAGCCTCGGATAGGGAGAATAGACCCAGTGATGTCTCCGCCTGCATGGATTGCGTTGTCCGATAAGAGAAAATGATCCAGCTTAGAGGCTATTTGTTGCCGGCCAGTTCTGCGATTGCTCCAAGTAAACAGGCCATTGCAAAAAGGAATATCCATAAGCCAGTTACTGTTGATAAAATCCTTGAAATGGGTGCTGTCCTGGTCCAATCTGGCTCTGCCTCCAGATTTTTCAGCTAGCCGCGTGATCATATTGAAATCTCCACCTAGAATCCAGAGGGGATGGGTCCTATTGGAGTTGAGATGCTCAAGGGTATTCAAAAGCACCACCTTACTAGCAAGATCTTGAGGAAAATAAACATTGGACAGATGTCCATGGATATTGGTGCCTATAGGGTGAAAAGTAGCCTGGATGAGATTATGAGAGGCATGAAAGTTGCCTACCTGCAGGGCTTGAGGATTCCATGCAATTGCTAAGCCACCCGAAGACCCCACGGCATCCACAGCTACTGATCTACTACCAGGCCAAGCTCTAGTTAAGATAGAGCCCAGCATTTGACTGTTACACTTGGTTTCCTGAAGGAAGAGTAAATGGGGCTTTTCCTTCTGTATCAAGTTCTTTAACATTCTATACTTTTCGGGACCATTGAGTCCTCGTACATTCCAAGAGATTAGATTCATTTAGAACTGTTTGGAAGAGGTTTGAAGAATCTAGTAAGCTTGGGATATTGTCCCGAATCCACCAAAATCTGTCCTAGAGAAATAGTGCGCTGCCAGTCAGGTGTTCTTCCTCTTTTCTTGGTTTCTTTCATCACCTTCAAACTATCCCAACGACTGCCGGGCTGGATACCCAATTTCTTGTGCTGTTGAACTTTGACTAGGACCGCCTCAATAGTATCAATCTGTCTTTGGTTGATCTTATCGAATTCCTTTCGTTCGCAGGCTTCTTCAAGACCCGTTAGATCCAGGTCACTGATGGCAATGCCTTCAGTGTCCTCTTCCATTTGGATAGTCTGTTCAGGCTGTTGCAGATCTGAGACTTCCAGGGTAACTGCAGGGGTAGATCCCTCCAAGAACGAGAGATTAGGGTCCCAAGTGACTTGTTTCTGCTTGAGAATGAGGTTAGGGTCAGAAATATCAGCAGAGGTTGAAGAAGGAGGGGTAGGCGATGGAAATGCGGGATTGGGTTGATTTGGGGGAGGAATGGAGTGGCCAGCAAGGCTAGAGGAGGCAGGAATGGAGTCAGATGAGGGGTCAGATTGGGCAAGCACGGCAAAGCTATTACTGGTAGAAGGGGTGGAGGCTGAGGAGCTAGGTTTCTTTCCAAGAGCAGGTTTTCTGCTATGTCTTTTCCGGGAGGCAACTTTAATGAACCCATCCGCCTGAGCTTTGCCTTCCTCTTCCACATTTCGGGCTTGGACTGTTAAAGGACAGTCTCTATAGAGGTGTCCATGAGCATGACATCTTCTACATCTAAAGGGCACATACTCATAGTCCAAGGGATGGATCCATTCAAAGTCATCATGAAAGATACTCACCGCATCAGGTAGGGCACTGTCCAGGTGCATTTGAACACATATTCGGGCATAGGAGGTATATCTTCGGAGCTTGGTTTCTTCAGAAACTTTTATGAACTCTCCTAGTCCCGATCCTATTGCTTGCAGAGTTTCCTCATCCCAATATTCAAGAGGTAATGAGTAGAGCCGAATCCAAACCGGCGACCAGTTGAAATTTTCCTTATCAGGGTTGAATCTCTCCACCTAGTTCCTCAAATATAACCCTGCTGAGTTGAAGAAATATGGGCCTCCATCCATGACCTTGTTTCTGTCTTCCAAACAGTTGAATGTGGCGGTGAAGAAGCCCTTTTCTCCGAGCTGCAGAGAGACTTCCCCTTTAGGCTTCCATTTGGACGCTATCCAGCCCTGGAGGGATTTTTTCGTTGGCCAGAACCCTACAAATTTTCCAATGAGGGCATGGTCCCTCATGTACTGAATCCTAGCATTTATACGATGACTAGGCAGATCTATTTTTGGCCGTTCTGATGCAATGGGTTTGCAGGTGGTTGAGGTGGCTTGCTGCGTCAGGGGAAGACTTCTGTGTTGCTTCAGTCCTCGTGTTACTATTAGTTTTGTCCTTCATACGTACCTCTAGACCAGCGTCATTTTCAGGGGGAGGCTTAGTGCCCCCCAAGTTGGGGGGTTCAACCCCTCCATGCTGCGATGCAGGCCGACGCTGCCAGGGATGGTCAGCGCTATCAGTGCTGGCGCAGCGTGAGCAGGCTGCCGTGAAAGCTAGGGTTTCGGTTGAAAGAAGAAGCACAAAACCCTAACTCAGTCTCAGAGCGCATCCCTCCATATTTAAAATGGTTATACTAATGTAAGATGTATTTGTGTATTATTGATAAAATTAATCATATGTTCCTCATATTATCGATAGATTTTTCTTGGTCACACATGATTGAAACTAGTGTAGATCCATATTAACTATTGATCTATGAAGCACTGAGAGGGATCAAATCTCTCGAGGTACAAACCTTTGCTCAATTTTTTCACTGAATAAAGATTTTTTCACCTCGACAGATTTGATCCCTCTCAGTGCTTGATAGCGCTATAGTTAAGATGGATCTAGGTTGGTATGGCTTCGTGTCTTCCTTCCCGTTCCATTTTTATTGTTTTAATCATAGTCACACAATTTGAATTATAATTCAAATTGAAATTTCGTTAGATATGGGATAATTTTAGAGTACACATCTTAAGGATAATCAAATAGTTATTTTTAAACATGTAACACCCCTAGTTTTATGTTTCCTTCAAGTTATACATTTGAACTTTAGTCGAAAGGAGAGTGGAACCCCAATGGATAAGTATTTTGTGGATGTAATTAAGTATTTGATTATGAAAAATAAATACAATAATTTTGTGTGGATTGACCAAATGAGAATTATGAGGTCACTTGCCAAATCCATGAGTTATGGAAAGAGGCTAAGACTTTCCCCAAAAATCTTTCAAAAATCCTTGAAAGAATTTATTTCTAAATTAGATTTTTGAGGAAAAATCTAGTTTTCCCCAATGAGGTGGAGAGTAGTTGGGAA
This sequence comes from Pinus albicaulis, assembly GCA_034641835.2. Taxonomy (NCBI): domain Eukaryota; kingdom Viridiplantae; phylum Streptophyta; class Pinopsida; order Pinales; family Pinaceae; genus Pinus; species Pinus albicaulis. Next base: position 501,950,640 of record CM076579.1, read on the forward strand.
GAGGTGAAAAGCTGGGAAAAGAAGAAAGAAACTTTAGAAATCCCTAAATAAGGGAAGCCTAGGCAAACGGGAAGAAAAGCATCTTGTAATTCTGGACGCAAAATTAGAAATAGACTTTGGGGAGAAAAAGATTAAATAAGCTACTCCTGGACAGATTAGAGGTTTTTCTGTTGGGGGAGGTGATCTCAGCTCAGGGGTGAGTTTTGGAGATAGAGGGACTCTAAGGTTGAGAGGAGTGGTCAATTGTAGAAGTGGTATGCTCACAGTGTTTATGAATGAATGAATTTTTTGTAGTGTTTTTTTTTTTTTTTCTGTTCCATACATTTACAGAATTGTTAGAAGAATTAAATCCTCTCAGTTCTGCATAGTTGTAGGAACAAGAATTATGGGGAAAGTTAGCCAGAAGATCTAAACTAGTGACTGGTTTAAATCTGGACATTTATGTTACCCCCATAATCCATAAATCTATAACTTTAATTTGCTTCTGTTAAAAAGAAAAATTAAATCTAAATAAACAAGAACTAGAAAAAAAACATGTATGAAGTGGTAGTTAGAGATGTTGATTGTAGATCTGTAAATTTGTTGAAGTAACTGTGCATGTATATCTATAGATTTACCCTCTACAATAAGAAAAGAACGAAGAGATGAGTACAGTTATTAGAGCTAGACATATTCAGACATCAAAAAGTGAGGTAATTATGGTTTAATAAACCTGTAGATAATTATGGTCTAAGAAATAAACATAAATTGGTGCATGAATGACATCCTTTACTGGTGAAATGTCCAATACTGAATACTCTATTGGGAATAAATGTAAGGAAACTTATATGATGTGCAGGAAAAATTTATAAGCTGTGGAGAATAACAAATATTTCAACCACAAAATCTACATAAAATTTTGGTTAGAGGTGTTAGCTAGAAAACTAGATATATTGAATATTTTATAAAAAAAAAACCATTTCCAGAGTCTATTGTTGTTGACACAAGTAAACAATACATGGAGATTTTAAATCTAGGAGTAGAAGGAGAGTTATACTGCTGGAATAGTAGAATACAAATGAACACACAGACCAAGTGGAAATTGTGAATACACAGCCAGGAGTTACTAGACTATTGCAGATTTTGTAAACTCTCATAGCAGAGACACTTATATACATCTATATTACTACAATATGGAGAGAACAAAAATGAAATATAAGACAATTAAACTGGTTTATTCCATCAATTAAACTGAAGCAGATAGCTACTGTAGAAATAAACTTAAAATGAGTACCAATATGAAATAGCGATCTAGAACCCCTAGAATATATCATTAATCTGTCATTGAGAATAGGGATGGATTATAGATAAATGCATATATCAATTTCAGAACAAAACTAATGAACTAGACTATCATGTTTCATAATAGAACCACAGAAAATATTTTATCTTGGGAATTACATCATCAGAATTTTTCTTTAACAGTCCCAGTCTCTGGTAAAATTTATTATTACAGTAGTAATTTTTATGAAAATAAAACTTGAATTGTCTGAACAATTTATGTATAATAACAACGAGAGAGTATGGTCACACTCCAACTAAGACGTTGTCGATATCGACCTGAAAGTTCAGGGTCGAGCGAAGTCAAGTCCGAGTGAAATACAAATTCACTAAATACCAGTGAAGGAAATTCTGGATGAGATTCGAATTTACCTGAACCAAAATGATGGTAACATGAGAAATGGTAATACTAGACAATATGAATGTCCCATAGAAAATAAAATAGTATAACCCGGCATAAAAACGAATGGTTACCTTGAAGGTTGAAACCCTTGCCTCCAAATGACCTGCAAAAATGATATTTAAATAGTATTAAAATTTTGACTACCAGGACATTCACCCGGAATGAAAAAGCATAGTGGTGAAATGTTGCAATTGAATAGATTGCGTACCTTGGGTAGCGATTTCTCGCTAGAAGGAAGACGCTTAGAGCCAGGGCAACTCGGCTCGAATAAAACGAGTATGGCCACGGAATACCATGCGAAATAATTCCTACCAGACAGTGATTAAATATTAGCACCAAGATTTGCAAATGGATGCTAAACGAAATACGAGAAGTTATGGTGGAAGAAAAATTAAGCGCGACAGAGAAATTGATAACAGGAGATTGATTCATATTACACTGATACGGCTTTACAAAATTTAACAAAAATATGTTTAAAAAAAAAAAATTTAACAACTTCTCTAGTACCATAAATCGAACGTATCAATACTAGTGAGGAAAATGTATAAAGATGTTGTGCTCAGAGAGCAAATCCACAGACTTAAACCATTGAAATGACCCAAATTACATACCTGAATGACCAACGCAAGGAAGAAATAGTTACACCCATAGGCCTGGGAGTGCATAGCGCTTCGTTTTCCCCAAACTAGCAGAGGCTCGACCACCAGGAGTTGGTCAGGAAAACTGAAGGGTGAAAGAACAATCCCTTTAACAACTTAGAGATTAATACGATTTTCCTCAAATCAAAACCAATAAAACCCTAACGGATCTAGGCCATATCCATTGTCCAAGTGTCCTCGGATCGATTGTATATACGCGGATCGATTGGGGAAAATCGATATCCAATACATATCCATCCAAAAACATAAATGTAAATCCACGGAAATCAATCCCACAGTACTCAAATCGTATCACATGGGCGGCGATAATAAATGGGCAGACATACATTGCATAACATAAAAATGTAATCAAATAGACCCTTACGTGTAAACTTGACCCAAAGTTCTGTTGAGAAATCATCACAATTAAAAATCAATAGAGGACCATCAACCCAAGTTGACACGGAAGTTTCGAATGAGGTTGCCAATGCCAATTACATAAATTCAACCTTGCCAACTAAACACAACAAGTACCACGACTTTACTGTCGACTATCTCCATAGAGAATTCATCCCAATTGAAGGTACGTGGGATATTCATGGTGCTATGAGTATAATAATCATACATTGAAAGCAGTGGCCGCAAGGACGAAACAAACTTATAAAAACAATATATGATTTCCAAATGGGAATAGACCATTTCATAAGTTTGGACAATTCGAGATTTATACATAGTTTTATAGTTCTTAGAAGGGTACAAAAATACAAAAACAAATGAATAACATCTCAATCACATAATCCGTATGGGTCTGGCATAGGGATGGTACAAAATCAAAAGAGTAGGTATGGTGAGACTCTGTAAGGGATGGGTGTAAAATTTTAATTCATAGACAGAAATATTATATGGATAGAGATAATCATATGAATTATGTGTTGGTAATATATATATATATATATATATATATATATATATATATATATATATATATATATATATAACAAGGCCCCAAAAACTTATGAGAAGAAGAAAAAGCTATGATAGTTAGCAAAGTATGCATATATTAACAATAGAGGGAATAGGAAAACCATACTTAATAGAATTTCATAAATGGTGAAATTCGATGGTAGATCCGAATAGTTGTGATCAATAGAGGAACATAATTAAATTATCAATAGGGATTTTTTTTAATTTTTTTTCGGTGGAAAGGAAGAGACGTTACAAATGGTATCAGAGCTCATGTTAGATAAAACTAGGCTGTTGATTGTGCTCACTGTATAAATTATTTCTTGTTGGAATTTTTTTTGTTACTGGTATGTGTTGTTTAGTGTACAGTGGTGCTGAAATAGAAAATTCAAATGGTTGGAGATGATGAAATTTATGTTGATCTGCATGAGGAAGATAATACACCAGATCCCAACACTCTGGTGATTGCTATGTTGGATAGTTTGCAACAAGAGATGGCTGAGCTAAGAAGCCAGAATGACAGATTGCCATTAGCCAGTGAAGAGCAGGAAAATCTCATCAGAGAATTGAATTCGTGGAACATCCAAGAAGGTGAAGGTTCTGGAAAGAGGAAGAAGGGCAAGTTATTTGATTATTCTGAGGAAGATGACACTACTAGACATCAGTATAAGAAGAAAAAGGAATTACAGGGGGAATTCCGAAAGATCAAACCTCCCTCCTATGATGGGGAGAAGGAGGAAGATGCTGAGGCCTCGTTGTTGAATATTATTAAGTTTTTTCAAGTCTATGAATATGAAAGAAATCTGAAGGCTAGACTAGCAGTATACCAGCTACAAGGGAAGGCTACCTTGTGGTGGGAGGAAACGAAAATGGTCCATGCCATTGATGAAAAAACAGTGACTTGGGAAGATTTCCAAGTGAAGTTTAAAAACCGCTATTTGAATGAACGTTATTACGATGATAAAGCAAAGGAATTCCATGAACTTATACTGGGACAACTCACTATCGATGAGTTTGTCACCAAGTTTACAAACCTGTTAAGATATGTCCCTTACATTCGAGAAGAGAAGGCAAAGGTGCAAAGGTTTTTGAACTATTTTCCTGTTGTGTACAAAGAGAAGATCGAGTTCGATAACCCAAAAAATATGGACGAACCAGTGAGGAAAGCTAGATTATGCTACCAACAGTTTAAAGGAAAGGGTGAGCATGGTAAAGGCTGGATAAACAAAGGTGAAATCAAAGGAATGAAATAGAAACTAGCTTACTTAAAGAATTTTGGTAGGGATCATCAGCGGAAAAAGTTTAATAAACCAAAAGAAAGCCAAACTTCTCAGTCCCAAGCTGGTTCCAAACAACTAGATGGAGAAAATAAGAAGGAAGGCACAGTTAAAATGAGGGAGCCTTTGAAATGTTGGGGTTGTGGAGAACCTCATCTCTTGAGGGATTGTCCCCACCGAAATATTCCGATGACTATGAGGGATGAAGAATCTACCACAGTAAATGACATAGCAAGAAATATACCCACTATCAGTGCAGCCTTGGAGAATCGACAAGAAGAACACCAAGCTACCATGGTCAAAATGGAAGGTGATATTGCTGACCAATCTGTTATTGTTTTAATTGATTCAGGTGCTTCCTTGAGTTACATTAGTCCACAAGTGGTAGAAAAATGCAATCTCAAAGCTGAAAAAATTTCAGCAGTCCTAGTTGGTTAAGTTAGCCATTGGCACCAGGAGAAAAGTAACCCATAAGTTACCTCAAACAGCAATTAAATTAAATGATTTTCAGACAGAAGTAAATTTAAACATTTTTCCCTTAGGCTGATATGAATTGATGATAGGAATGGACTGGGTGGAAAAGAGAAAGGCTATGATGAGTTGTTGGGATAAAAATCTGCATTGCATAGGTGAGGAAGGGAAACCTTTTATTCTCAAGGGAAAACCAGAACCAATCTCTGTAAGACAAATATCAGCGCTGCAACTAAAAAGAACAGCTAGGAAAGGATATCAAGTATATGGAGTACATGTCGAAGAATTAGGACAGCAACCTGGATAAAACCTGCTGGATACTCTGCCAGTAGTAAGAGAGTTTAAGGAAGTTTTTCCAGATGAGATTCCTCATCTTCCCCCAAAAAGAGAGATTGATTTTTCAATCGATTTGGTGCCTGGAGAAACACCTGTTTCCGGAGCCCCTTATCGAATGAGTTCCCCTGAACTCATGGAACTGAAAATGCAATTGCAAGAATTGCTGGATAAGGGTTATATGAGACCGAGTGTGTCTCCTTGGGGAGCACCAGTGATGTTTGTGAAATATAAGGATGGAACCTTTAGAATGTTCATTGACTATCGTGAGCTAAATAAGTTGACGATTAAAAATAGATACCCTTTTCCCAAAATTGATGATATTTTTGATCAGGTAAGAGGAGCTTCAGTATTTTCTAAGATTGTTCTAAGGACTGGTTATCACCAGCTCAGAATTAACGAGGAAGGCATTAGTAAAACAAATTTTCGAACTAGGTATGGTCACTACGAATTTGTAGTCCTAAATTTTGGTGTTACAAATTCCCCTGCCACCTTTATGTGCTTAATGAATAGTGTTTTAAACAAGTACTTGGATAAATTCATACTAGTGTTCATAGAAGATATTTTATTTTATTCAAAAAGTGAGGAGGAGCACAAAGAGCACTTGAGGATAGTGTTGCAAACTTTGAAAGAAAACCAGTTATATGCCAAATTCAGTAAATGTGAATTCTATAAGGACAAGATACAATACTTGTAACATATTATTTCTGAACACAGGTTGGCTGTTGACCCTGAAAAGATAAAAGCTATTAGAGAATGGCCGGTGCCAACTAATGTTTCAGCAGTGAGATGATTTATGGGGATTACAGGTTATTATTGCAGATTTGTGGAAAGATTTTTTGCAATAGCATATCCCATAACTTCACTACAAAGAAAGGGTGTCAAATTTGAGTGGACTAAAAAATGCCAAAACAATTTTGAACAATTAAAATTAAGACTCACTATAGCCCCTATACTGAAGATTGCAGATCCTGATAAAGAATTTGTTGTGTGTACGAATGCGTATAGAGAGGGGTTGGGAGGAGTTCTGTTGCAAGAAAATTTGGTTATTGCATATGAGTCTAGGAAACTTAAGACACATGAACAAAAGTACAGTGCATATGATTTGGAATTGGCTACTATAATTCATGCCTTGAAGATGTGGCGACACTATCTTCTTGGAAAGAAATTTACATTGATGACTGATCATATTAGTCTTAAATACTTCTTTTCCCAAACTGATTTGAATGCTAGACAAGCCAGATGGCTGTCTTTTCTGAGTGAATTTGATATATATATATATATATATATATAACATATCAAAGGGAAAGAAAACAAAATTGTTGATGCACAGAGCAGAAATGCTTGCCAAAACATAAACGACATTGGAAGCAGTGCCAGTTTTTATTTATAAGAACTAGTGAAAAAGGTAGCAGACCAAGATCCGAATTATGAGAATTTACAGGTTAAATTACTAAAGAAGGAAATGGCTAAATACACTCAAAACCAAAAAGGGCTAATCTGCTACAAAAATAGATCGTACATCCCCATTGTGGAAACTTTGAAAAAAGAAATCCTAGATGAATATCATAAACAACCGTATGCAGGATATCCTGGATATCATAAAATGCTAACGGCTTTGAAAAAGAAATTGTTTTGGCCAGGAATGAAAAGAGACGTAGCAGAATATTTAGCTAGTTGCATGGAGTGTCAACTAGTTAAAGTTGAGCATCAGCATCCTGCTAGTCTTCTAAATCCCTTGCCGATTGCAGAATGGAAATGGGATACCGTTTCTATAGATTTTATAACAGAGTTACCCAAAACCAAATATCAGCATGACTGAGTGATGGTAGTAGTAGATACTTTAACAAAAGATGCACACTTCATACCTATGAAATCTACTTTTGGGACAGCACAAGTAGTGGATGTGTTCTTTAAAGAAGTAGTAAGGCTACATGGGTTCCCAAAGATGATTGTCTTAGATAGAGATGCTAAATTCAGAACAACTTTTTAGAAGGGTCTATTTCGGGGCATGGGCAATAAGCTAAATTTTAGCACTTCCTATCACCCTCAGAAAAAAGGTCAGATAGAGAGAACAAATCAGATTTTGGAGGATATGTTGAGAATGTATGTGATGGATAGGCCATCAAAATGGGAAGACTACTTGCATTTAGCTGAATTTTCCTATAATAACAACTATCAATCCTCCATCAAAATGAGTCCATTTGAATAACTCAATGGAAGGAAATGTCGTACTCCTTTGAGTTGGAGCCAACCTGAGGATAAGTTAATGTTGGGGCCAGATGCTCTACAAGAAATGGAAAGAATTGTTAAACAAATACAAAGAAACATCAAGACATCATAAGATCGACAGAAGAACTATGCTGATAATAAAAGGGTACATCGAGAATTCAAAGTGGGGTATCATGTGTATTTTCATATTATAGCGAAAAAGAGCAAACTTTATGCTGGAAGTTGTGCAAAATTGGCTCCTAGACATTGTGGGCCTTTTGAAGTGTTAGAAAGGGTGGGACCGGTGGCTTATAAGCTGGCATTACTTCCCCATGTTAAAGTTCATGATGTATTTCATGTTTCATTATTAAAAAGATATATACATGGTGCTTCTCACATTGTTGATTGGAATGTGATACAGTTGGAACCAGAAGTGGAGTTCCTTCCAGAGCTGCTTCAAATATTGGAGCGGGAAGAAAATTGAATTGAGGAATCAAACAGTAGCCAGAGTAAAAGTGCAGTGGAAGCACTTTACTGCAGAAGAAGCTACCTGGGAAAGAGAAGCTGAAATGATGGAAAAATATCCATATTTGTTTGAAAAATGAACTTTAGTAGTTAGTTGTCAACACCGAGGACGGTGTTTGCTTTCAAAGGAGGAATATGTAACACCCCTAGTTTTATGTTTCCTTCAAGTTAGACATTTGAAATTTAGTCCAAAGGGGAGTGGACCCCCAATGGATAAGTATTTTTTGGACGTAATTAAGTATTTGATTATGAAAAATAAATAAAATAATTTTGTGCAGATTGACCAAATGAGAATTATGAGTTCACTTTCCAAATCCATGAGGTATGGAAAGAAGCTAAGACTTTCCCCAAAAATATTTCAAAAATATTTGAAAGAATTTATTTCTAAATTAGATTTTTGAGGAAAAATATATTTTTCCCCAATGAGGTGGAGAGTAGTTGGGAAGAGGTAAAAATATGGGAAAAGCAAAAAGCAACTTTAAAAGTCCCTAAATAAGGGAAGCCTAGGCAAACAGGAAGAAAAGTATCCTGTAATTCTGGATGCAGTATTAGAAATAGGCTTCGGGGAGAAAAAGCTTAAATAAGCTACTCCTGGACAGATTAGAGGTTAGTCTTTTCGGGGAGGTGATATCAGCTCAGGGGTGAGTTCGAGAGATAGAGGGACTCTAAGGTTGGGAGGAATGGTCAATTTCAGAAGTGGTATGCCCATAGTGTTTATGAATGAATGAATTTCTTGTAGTGTTTTTTTTTGTGTTCCATACATTTATAGAATTGTTAGAATAATTAAATCCTGTCAGTTCTGGATAGTTGTAGGAACAAGAATTATGGGGAAAATCAGCCAGAAGCTCTAAACCAGTGTCTGGTTTAAATCTGGAGATTTATGTTACCCCCATAATCCATAAATCTGTAACTTTAATCTACTTCTGTTAAAAAGAAAAATTAAATCTAAATAAGCAAGAACTAGAAAAAAAACTTGTATGAAGTGGTAGTTAGAGATGTTGATTGCAGATCTGTAAATTTGTTGAAGTAACTGTGCATGTATATCTATAGATTTACCCTCTACAATAAGAAAATAACAGAGAGATGAGTACAGTTATTAGAGCTAGACATATTCAGACATCAAAAAGTGAGGTAATTATGGTTTAATAAACCTGTAGATAATTCTGGTGTGAGAAATAAACATAAATTGGTGCATGAATGACATCCTTTACTGGTAAAATTTCCAATACTGAATACTCTATTGGAAATAAATGTAAGGAAACTTATATGATGTGCAGGAAAGTTTTGTAAGCTGTGGAGAATAACAAATATTTCAACCACAAAATCTACATAAAATTCTGGTCAGAGGTGTTAGCTAGAAAATTAGATATACTGAATATTTTTTAAAACAAAAGCCATTTCCAGAGTCTATTATTGTTGACACAAGTAAAAAATACATGGAAATTTTAAATCAAGGAGTAGAAGGAGAGTTATACTGCTGCAATAGTAGAACACACATGAACACATAGACCAAGTGGAAATTGTGAATACACAGTCAGGAGCTACTAGACTATTGCAGATTTTTTAAACTCTCGTAGCAGAGATACTTATATACATTTATATTACTACAATGTGGAGAGAACAAAAATGCAAGATAAGATGAGTAAACTGGTTTATTCCATCAATTAAATTGAAGCAGATAGCTACTGTAGAAATAAACTTAACATGAGTACCAATATGAAATAGTGATCTAGAACCCCTAGAATACATCATTAATCTGTCATTGAGAACAGGGATAGATTATAGATAAATGCATATATCAATTTCTGAACAAAAATAATGAACTAGACTATCGTGTTTCATAATAGAAACACAAAAAATATTTTATCCCGAGAATTACATCATCAAAATTTTTCTTTAACAGTCCCAATCTCTGGTAAAATTTATTATTACAGTAGTAATTTTTATGACAATAAAACTTGAATTGTCTAAAATATTTATGTATAATAACAATGAGAGAGTCTAGTCACACTTTGACTAAGATGTTGTCGATACCGACCTGAAAGTTTAGGGTCGAGCGAAGTCAAGTCCGAGTGAAATACAAATTCACTAAATACCAGTGAAGGAAATTCTGGATGAGATTCGAATTTACCTGAACCGAAACGATGGTAACATGAGAAATAGTAATACTAGACAATATGAATGTCCCATAGAAAATAAAATAGTAGAACCCGACATAAAAACGAATGGTTACCTTGAAGGTTGAAACGCTTGCCTCAAAACGACCTGCAAAAATGATATTTAAATAGTATTAAAATTTCGACTACCAAGACATTCACCCGGAACGAAAAAGCATAGTGATGAAATGTTACAATTGAATAGATTGCATACCTAGGGTAGCGATTGCTCGCTGGAAGGAAGACTCTTAGAGACAGGGCAACTCGGCTCGAATAAAACGAGTATGGCCACGGAAGACCATGCGGAGACAGTGATTAAATATTAGCACCAAGATTTGCAAATGGATACTAAACGAAATACAAGAAGTGATGGTGGAAGAAAAATTAAGCGCGACCGAGAAATTTTTAACACGAGATTGATTCATATTAGACTGAGACGACTTTACAAAATTTAACGAAAATATGTTGAAAAAAAAAAAGTTAACAACTTCTCTAGTACCATAAATTGAACATATCAATACTGGTGAGGAAAACGTATAAAGAAGTTGTGCTCAAAGAGAAAATCTGCAGACTTAAACCATTTAAACGACCCAAATTACATACCTGAATGACCAACGCGAGGAAGAAATAGTTACACCCATAGGCCTGGGAGTGCATAACGCTTCGTTTTCCCCAAACGAGAAGAGCCTCAACCACTAGGAGTCGGTCAGGAAGAGTGAAGGGCGAAAGAACAATCCCTTTAACAACTCAAAGATTAATTCGCTTTTCCTCAAATCAAAACCAATAAAACCCTAACGGATCTAGGCCATCTCCACCATCCAAGTTCCCTCGGATCGATGGTATATTGTGGATCGATTTGGGAAAATCGAAATCCAATACATAGTCGTCCATCAACATAAATGTAAATCCACGGAAATCAATCCCATAGTACTCAAATCGTATCACATGGTCGTCGATAAGAAATCGGTAGAGATACGTTGCATAATATAAAAACGTAAACAAATAGACCCTTACGTGTAAACTTGACCTCAAGTTCTATTGAGAAATCATCACAATTAAAAATCAATAGAGGACCATCAACCCAAATTGACACGGAAGTTTCGAACGAGGTTACCAATTCCAATTACATAAATTCAACCTTTCCAACTAAACACAACAAGTACCGCGACTTTGATGTCGACTATCTCCACAGAGAATTCATCCCAATTGAAGGTACGTGGGATATTCATGGTGCTATGAGTATAATAATCATACATTGAAAGCAGTGGCCACAAGGCCGAAACAAACTTATAAAAATGATATACGATTTCCAAATGGGAATATACCATTTCAGAACTTTGGACAATTCGAGATTTGTACATAGTGTTATATTTCTTAGAAGGGTACAAAAATACAAAAACAAATGAATAACATCTCAATCACATAATCCATATGGGTCTGGTGTAGGGATGGTACGAAATCAAAAGAGTAGGTATGGTGAGACTCTGTAAGGGTTGGGTGTAAAATTTTAATTCATAGACAGAAATATTATATGGATAGAGATAATCATATGAATTATGTGTGGGTAATATATATATATATATAACAAGGCCCCAAAAACTTATGAGAAGAAGAAAAAACTATGATAGTTAGCAAAGTATGCATATATTAACAATAGACGAAATATGAAAACCATACTTAATAGAATTTTATAAATGGTGAAATTCAATGGTAGATCCGAATAGTTGTGATCAATAGAGGAACAGAGTTAAATTATCAACAAGAATTTTTTTTTTTTTTTTGGGTGGAATGGAAGAGACATTACAAAACAATTTATGATTTTTGTATGGACCTTAATTTTATCTAGAATTATATCCTTTAAAAATTATATCCATATTTCTTATTCTTTCAATTATGTTATATATGTTAATTTAATTTTAAAAAAAATCATAGTGGATGATACATTTCTTTATCTATCTCGATGCTTTTAGAGTTGGAAAAGTGGAGGAATAGAATCACAAGGTATTTTTTTTATTGGCAGGATGAAATTTGGAAAATTGGAGTCGAAAACCCTATGAGACCCATTTTGAGGCATTAAATGGAATTTTTAGAGCGTAAAATTTTGACATCTAAGCACTACACTTTTTTCGTGGGTCTACACAGAAAAATATTTCCAAGAACACAAGAATCACCTGAAACATTGATTGTATCAAAATGTTTTTCCATTTGAAGCATGAATTTCTTGTTTTTACCACCATAATTTGAGAGGATGCCACGTTAACATTGTTATGACTGTAAAATGGGATAGCCATATTACCACGATGAAAGAGACTCTAGAAAAGTTTATATTGTAATTATATTTAAGAGTTGAAGTCATCAAACCTACCTACTAAAAAGTTATCAGGGTATTTTATAACTAAGAGACTATGACGAAAAGGGATTCTATTCTATTTGACTATAGTTTTCTTCAATATATGAGTAAAGTAGTAGAGAGTGGATAGGGAGAGAAAATTTATAGTTTATTTTTCCACTATAGAATCCCATGGGCCATAAGACTTGTTATCTATACTTGCATCCATTCTCTATTCATAGAAACAAAGTAGAGTAACGTCACCTACTAGTTGGAATTTTCTCCTAAAGGGTTTTAATGAAACATTAAATAAATATTGAATTTTATGGAAAAATAATTTACAAAATATAAATTCCATATTTTTAAACATAATTGTGTCAAGTTTATTGTAACAGATTATCTAGTGGGATATCCATGGAATTTTATGAATCATATTGGTATAAAAGAAGGTTTATTTGGGTATATTGTAGGGATTTGTAGGGGATCTAGATCGATTTAGCTAAATTCACAAAACTCCAATCATGGCTGAGGATGAACCACATTACAGGGTTTGAAATGACAACCAACAACTAATGATCATGTTTCAAATGCCAATTTCAAAGAATCAATGTGGATCACAAAAGTATGGGATCAATATTTTATGAATAACACTCTTGAACTCACATATGATAGCTTTAGATAGTTATAACACATTGTCAATATAAATCATAATGTGACCTTCCTCATGGGAAACTTTTCCAACCAACTTAGGATATTCAGATAACATGGAAATTTTACTGTAGAGGTTTAATCACCGAGTAGATTAAAAGATTGGGAAGAAACAAATGAGTTAAAGAAATGAAATAGAAAATATCGACCCTTTTTAAGTGTAGTGAGCCATTCATAGTCCCTATTAAAGTGGATGTGGAGGCTTAAATCAAGAAGTGTGAGGGTGACATTAATGTTATGAAATTAAATCATTATTTGCGGTAAAAAGCAATGTTTTAATATTCATCATATAGGGGAAGAATACAATATTTTATTTGTTGGATTAAAATTCGAGGGTCATGCCATGCCCTAGTGGGAAATACACATGAAAACCTGGATGTTGGAGGGAGATCCTCTAGTAACTAAATGGGATTTTCTCAAAACCATCACAATGTCACAGTTTTAGCATATCGACTATGGAGAGGAACAATGGATCTCTTGGCATTAATTCAGGTAGAAGGAAGGGAAAATTATATAGGATTACACTATGGAGTTCAAAAATATGGCCATAATACTATGTAATTATAAATGATCCCAAGTTTAATCCTCTATATAGCCATCTACGAAAGCAAGTAATTGTGTTCAAACCTAGATCGATGAACAAGGCTTGCACACATGTATAGTACCTAGAGAAAATAGGACATACGAAATTGAAATCAAATCAGTTGAAGTAGAAGGAGCACTAGGGTGATTCTATGGAGAGGAAGAAGTTTTAAAAAGGGTAAAAGATAAAAGTATGGAACCCATAACACACTAGTGCATAGATCCCAAAAACCACTATAATCGTTGTAACATTTATAGAAACATAGAGGATAAGTGTTGGAACTTACATGGAGAGCTTCTATTGAAGAATAAAAAGAAGGATAATAGGAAGAAGAATCTCATGCCCACTCATTTTATAAACCATGTATAAAGTACCTTGTACATGGATGAGAATATTGTAGGTACATTAGTGCAAAAGGAGGTGAATTTGGGTAGCTTTCAGGTATAGGAAGAGAAAAAAAGTAATTGATTCTTCGATATAAAGATATAGGTCAAGAGGACCAATATTGAATCGCAATTAGACTCTGTCTCACACATGAATCACATTGCATTTGAGCTAGTTAAAATTTTTTAATTATAATTCCATGATCATCCAATCCTATATGCATTGGGATGGCTAAATAAGGATGGAGGAATAAAGATAACCCAATAGTGTAAAACTAGATTTGTTACCAGTGTTGATTTTATTAATGAAGTAGAACAAGATGTAGTTATCTTTTTTGTTTGTAGAGCCATTTTTGGAAGTCCCTACATGTACATGTAGGATGAAATGTTCATGTAGAGAGAGAACTAGTACTACCTCATCAAGGAAGAAAAACCCCTCACCAACAACTTACACAAGGACGAGTCCAAAATTTCACTACTAAGTAGGAACAATGCAAAGAAACTTACTGGTTGTATATAAAAGTATTTTTTACTACATTTAAGAGAAAATTAGTTTGTATAAGAGTGAGTAACAGAAAAGGAATCCCTAGGTTATGTTGAAACCTTAAATTCCCCTGGGTAGTGGTTTCTCAAGCTGAAGGTTCTGCATGTAGTCATCTTAGGAATCACACAATTTACCAAACAAAAAATAACAGCATTGAAAAAATATATAATTGAAAGAGTTTCTACAGGAATACAACATTGTTTTCCAGGATCCAAAAGAGATAATTTAGGAGGGAAGAAGAGTACAAGATCCAACTATTTTCGTACTCCCCATTTCTAAAATATAGGGTTGTATAGGAAATGTATCATGGATGAAAGTGAGCTGAAAATTTATTTCAATAACTACTAGAACATGGTTTCATTTAACTAATTACATCACCATGCGAGAAAACCATTATCATTGTGCCAAAGAAGGATGAAACTTGGAATAGATATGTAGATTGTAAGGTGCTAAAAAAAATCAAGGTCAAGAAGAGGTCCTACATGTCTATGATAAATGGTGTGTTGGGATCAGTTTCATAAAGAAAAATACTTCATGAAGCTAAATATGTAACGCCTCTCATCCACGAATTTTTTTTTTCCATGTCAACTTTGGCTATTGTTATACCCATACTAATTTTCCATTTTAATTTATTTTCACTTTTCCATATCAACTCACCTTATATGTACTGGTTTATTTTTTTTTTCATCTTCCAATTTCAATTTAATTATTAATGGCTACCATAAATTCTCTCCACAATAGCCCATTTAACTTCTTTTTATAAATCTCATCATTATTAGGTTAAATATCATTTATCCAACTATTACTCTTTATTTATTTTATATTAACACATAAAAATTTTATATGGAACAACCCTTAATCCACACTACCAACATATATATATTAATATCGATATGTGAATTGGATTTTCCTTTTTAACCAACTACTATGGGCATAATGTATAACTATATCTATGATAGCCATTTCGACCCATACGATAATGCTTTCTCATTTTTATTTTTATTTATTTTTGAACGTTGATTCCATTGAGAACAAAATGTCTATTTGGATTTTCGTTGCAATTTAAATTACGACTAAAATCCTTGGTTCCTTTTTAATTTGACTTTTGACGTGACTCGTTTCTTCTCCATTACATTACCACTATGAACCACATTTTCCCCAAACTACTATATGGTACCCCACTGCTAATTCGTATTAGTTTTAAATGAATTTATTCTGTGGAAGTCCTGTCATATTTATGTTGAGCAGCACTCTGGTCAATTCGATGTGTACTTAAAATTTTCGCTTACCTTTCCGCTCAAATCACTATAACTTCATCACAATTTGTGGGTACTTAAATTAGGGTTTCCATTAATGTGTAGTACACAGTCCTTATTCCCCTCATAGGTTTAGCTCGGAAATTCGGCTACCTCCGTCCTTCTATTTTTAATGCAATATGAATCATGCAGATCTTGCCACCTGTAAGGCGATTATCCATTAGGGTTGTGACCATGCAATTGATATTTAATGAAATTTTTAGCAGTTTCAACTTCATTTGGCACTCCAGTTTTTTTTCTCGATACTATGGCTCTTCCTTCCGAAGGTTATTCCACTTCAGCGCCATTGTGTCCATCTCTTACCTTAGTTTCTTTAGGGTTTTTCACCAGGTGATATGAAATTTCTATTTCCAGTTACGGAACCAATCTTTTTTTTTCATTCGATCTTGTTCTAATTTAGTTTATTGAATCCTTAATGTAACTCTGGAATTGATTTTATTCATAGCTCTATTGTATTTATGAATGAGTTGCAGCATTCTCTCTGTATCACTATATTCACCATTCAACGCTTCAGGGAGGAAGCTTTACGTAACAATTCTCATCTAGGTAATGTTTATTCAGATTTGAGTATTCTTTGTTTTTATAACTGTTTAGGGCCTTCAAGCATTCATATGCGAAGGTCATGATTTTCTCATGATCTTTCTTACACAAACACGAATTTATCCTAGGTGGAGAATGTTGTATAATCTCATTTACATTTTTACCAGGTAGGTTAAGTTTATCCCATTGGGGTTTTTATATCTAACTTTTTTTTCCATTAACAATCACCCATTTAAATTATTTGTTTGGGTTTTTTTTTTTATTTCTTTTGGGTTTTCTTTCAGGTACGCGTAGCTCAATATCGTTGTGGCAAAATCTTCGTCTTACTTACTTCCAATTCTCCTTCTAATAAAAAACGTGTGCCCCTCTACAGGTTTAGCTCTTCCTCTCTAAGGAATGTATGAAATCTTTCGGCCTCATTCATGTTTTAACAGTGGCCCGAGTTTCACATTCAGAGTATTTTCAATTTTTTTTTTTGAATTGAAATTATGTAAATATACGCTCATATGAATTTGGGTGGTCCGCACTATAGCTATTGATTTATACCCAAATTTGGGTTGAACTTTTTACTTTTAGTTATGGCTTGTGGGCATATGACCCACCCACTTTCTCATTATTATGTTTTTCATGCTATGCGCTTCTTGTTTACAAAATAATTATTTTACAGGCGTACGATAACAATGTTATTTTACGCAAAGCTATACTCTTAAACTCAGTTTGTATAAATAGTTGGTATGTACTAAATTTTCAAAGTGCAGTCTCTACACTAATGCCGAACATTCTATTTCTGAGTAGATATATTTTTCATTTTAGAATATATGAATTTTTTCTTCTTTTATAATTAATTCTTCTATTTGTTCCAAAGGGACTATTCCTCTTTGTTCATGGATATAGCTGTCTCTTGAGGATATTACATTTTCGAACCGTTCTAGAACAATAATATATAAATATTTATATATGTATCCATATGTTTAGTTCAGCTCACTACTAGGTCAGATTATTAAATGGTTTATGCATATACTCTAGTATTTTTATTACAGAGTACAAATTATCTTTTCCCATGCTATTTAAAATATATAATTTGTAAAATATGTGCATCAACATCTAATATTAATGGAGAGACATCGTTAATTATAGTTTGGTCTAACTATACCTTAATTGAAGAATCTTACAGAAAATTTTATATAATTCTCTTTTTATAGTTTCAGTAGTATTGTTTTCCTTTCCATCATGACTGTTTGGATAATTACTTTTAATTTGATGAAACTGAATAGCATTTTTCAAAACTGTGAATTTACTACCCTTATATGAATTCAATATGGTACAATTTCTCCCTATTTTACATTTTCATGTTTACAAAATCTTTATATTTCTTTATTCTTTATCAGAATAACTATAGACTGTAATTAGTCAGCTTTTTCTACCTATAGTGAATTATTTAGGCTGACAGAATTTTCATATTTACTACTTACCCTCTATGCAACAGTATAAAGTATAAAATTATGTTTAATTTAACTTCTATAACTTTCTTTCTGTCGTTTATAGTAACTGTCAAGTAATTTATTCATATAAAAGTAGATTTTCCTATGTTTACTATACAGTGACTTAAATTTTATATCAATGTGGATCCCACTTATTGGAAATTTAATAACCTGCATTCACTTTAAAATTATACCCTAAGCTACACATGTATACACATCCATAGTTTCTACTCCTGAAAGGTGTATTTCACATACAACATAACTATGTACACACCTGTATGATATACTAATGATAACTAAGGATAATTATATGCAGTTTGGAAATTTTCTTGATGAGCACATCAAACTTAAATTTTTTTCACAATTTGACATTCTTAAGTTTTCATACAGCTCACATCATAGATTCTCAGTAGACTTTCGTTTCTACTGCGCAGTGGATGCGTTCTCCCTAGCATACTTTCGTTTCTACTGTTATCATAGCTATTCAATGTATATTTATTTTTTAGGAGCAGATTAAAGTTACAAATTTCAAACTTTCTATGGGAAGTATATATATATATATATATATCTCCAGATTTAGACCATCATCTGGTTTAGAGATTCTAGTTGATAATCTCCCATAGATTTTTTTATTACAACTATATTGATTTTTGAGAATAATTTCTCCTACTAAAATCTATTAAGTGTAAGAATTTTCATAATTAGAACATAACTAATTAATACTTTCAGCCACTTATATCTTAACATTTAATAATACCATATAAGTAACAAAACCTACAGGTTAAGTGTGCATACCACTGTTGTTCTATGACCAATCCTCCCAACCTTAGAATTCTTCTGTCTCCAGAATTCACCCCCAAGCTAAGATCCTCTCCAAGAACATACCAACCTCAATCTGTTCTCGAGCACCTTACTTAAGCTATGCTTTCCCCCAAGCCTATTGCTAAATTCTGCGTCCAGAATTTCAGCATGCTTTTCTTTCTGTTTTCCTAGGCTTGAGTTAATGAGGGACTTTAAAGCTGCTTTCTGCTTTTCCAGCTTTTTACCTCTTCCCAACTACTTTCCTCTTCATTGGGGAATTTATATTTTTTCTCTTTAATCTAAATTAGAATTTTTCCTTTCAAGGCTTTTTGAAAGGTTTTGGGAAAGTCTTAGCCTTATCCATATCCTCATGGATCAGGATTGTGATCTCCAATCTCATCTGATCATAGTGCACATATAAATATTCCATTTAATTTGATTACTAAATATTTAAATAAAAGCCACACAATAATTATCCATTGGGTCCACTCCCCTTTGGATTTTTGTTCAAATGCCCAACTTAAAAATCATAGAAACTAGGGGTGTTACACATTCCCCCTCTCAAAACAAACACCGTCCTCGATGTTAATAGATTATCTACTATAGTTAATTATGAAAATAAAGATGGATATTTTTCCATCATCTTAGCTTCTCTTTCCCATGTAGCCTCTTCAGTATTAAAGTGTTTCCACTGCACATTTAATCTGGCTACTGTTCTATTTCTCAATTCAATTTCTTCCCGCTCCAATATTTGAAGCGGCTCTTGAAGGAACTCCCCTTATGGTTCCACCTGTATCACATTCCAATCAACAATATGAGAAGCATCATGTACATATCCTTTTAATAATGAAACATGAAATACATAATGAAATTTAACATGGGGGGGTAAGGCCAGTCTATAAGCCATAGGTACCACCCTTTCTAAGACCTCAAAAGGCCCATAGTATTTAGGAGCCAATTTTTCATAGCTCCCAGCATAAAGAGTGCTCTTTTTGGGTTTAATCCACAGATACACATGGTCACCCGTTTTGTACTCTCGGTGCACTCTCTTCTTGTCGGCATAACCTTTCTGTCGATCTTGGGCTGTCTTGATGTTTCTCTATATTTGTTTGATAATCCTTTCCATTTATTGTAGAGCATCTGGCCCAAGTACTAGATTATCTTCAAGCTGGCTCCAGCTTAAAGGCGTATGGCACTTTCTTCCATAGAGTACCTCAAATGGACTCATTTTGATGGAATATTGGTAACTGTTATTATAAGAAAATTCGACTAAATGTAAATAGTCTTCCCATTTAGTTGACTTATCCATCACATACATTCGGAGCATATCCTCCAAAATTTGATTTGTTCTCTTAGTTTGACCATCCGTCTGAGGGTGATAAGCAGTACTAAAATTTAATTTAGTGCCCATGCCTCCAAACATACCCTTCTAGAAGGCTGTTGTGAACTTGGCGTCTCTATTTGAAATAATCACTTTAGGAACCCCTTGTAGCCTTACAATTTCCTTCATGAACACATTTGCTACTTGGGATGTCCCAAAATTATATTTCACAGTTATGAAATGTGCAACCTTTGTTAAAGTATCTACCACTACCATTACTGAGTCATGCTAGTACTTTGTTCTGGGTAACCCGGTTATAAAATCTATAGAAATGGTGTTGCATTTCCATTTTGTAATTGGTAAGGGATTTAGGAGGCCAGCTGGATGCTGGTGTTCAACTTTAACGAGTTGACATTCCATGCATCTCGCTAAATAGTTGGCCACGTCATTTTTCATTCTTAGCCAAAATAATTTATTTTTCAAGGCTGTAAGCAGTTTCTGATATCCAGGATGTCTGAAATATGGTTTTTTATGATATTCATCTAGGATTTATTTTTTCAAAGAGTCTACATTGGGAATATACAATATGTTTCTATAACCGACCAGTCCTTTCCGGTTTTGAGTGTATCCAGCCATTTTCTTTTTCAGCATTTGCACTTGCAGTTTTTTATAGTTGGGATCTTGATCTGCTACCTTTGTTACTAATCCTTCTAAGTCAAAACTGGCACTACTGCCAATGTTACTTATGTTTTGGAAAGCATTTCTGCTTATAGAATAAAAATTTTTGTTTTCTTTCCCTTTGATATGTTTTATTTCCATATCAAATTCACTTAGAAAAGGCAGCCATATGGCTTGTCGAGCATTCAAATATGTTTCAGTGAAGAAATACTTGAGGTTGATATGATTTTTCATCAATATAAATTTCTTCCCTAGAAGATAGTGTCTCAACATCTTCAAGGCATGAATTACAACAGCTAACTCAAGATCATATACATTATAATTTTGTTCATGGTTCTAAAGTTTTCTAGATTCGTATGCAATAACAGAATTCTCTTGCAACATAAATCCTCCCAATCCTTCTCTACACGCATCCGTACACACCAAAAACTCTTTATCAAGATCTGCAATCTTCAATATAGGTGTTGCAGTAAGTTTTAATTTCAGTTTTTCAAAGCTATTTTGGCATTTTTCAGTCCACTCAAATTTGGTGCCTTTCCTCTGTAGTGAAGTTATGGGATATGCTATTGCAGAAAATCATTCTACAAACCGTCGGTAATATCTTGCAATCCCCATAAATGATCTTACCAGTGAGACATCAGTCGACACTGGCCACTCTCTAATGGCCTTTATTTTCTGAAGGTCAACAACCAATCCTTGTTAAGAAATTATATGCCCCAAATATCAAATTTTATCCTTATAAAATTCAAATTTGCTAAACTTGGCATACAATTGATTAGCCTTAAGAATCTGCAACACAATTCTAAGGTGTTCTTTATGTTTTTCCTCACTTTTTGAATAGATCGAAATATCATCTATAAATACTAGTACGAATTTCTCTAAGTATTTATTTAGAACACTATTCATTAAGCACATAAAAGTGGCAGGGGCATTGGTCAAACCGAAAGGTAGGACTACAAATTCATAGTCACCATACCTGGTTCAAAAGCTTGTTTTACTAATATCCTCCTCCTTAATTCTGAGTTGGTGATAACCAGTCCTTAAGTCAATCTTAGAGAATACTGAAGCTCCTCTCACCTGATCAAAAAGGTCGTCTATTCTGGGCAATGGATACCTGTTTTTGATTGTCATCTTATTGAATTGATGATAGTCAATGCACATTATGAAGGTTTCATCCTTATTTTTCACAAACAACACCAGGGCTCCCCAAGGAGATACACTCGGTCTGATGTAACCTTTATCCAACAATTCTTGTAATTTCATTTTTAACTCCATGAGTTCAGGGGGGCTCATCTGGTAGGGGGCTCTAGAAACTGTTGTTTCCCCTCGCACAAAATCAATTGAAAAATAGATATCTCTCTTGGGGCGAAGATGAGGAATCTCATCCGGGAAAACTTCCTTAAAACTTCCAAACACAAACAATATGTTTCCACAATAAAATCACTAGTTGGTGATGAAATCCAATGTCACTGAGATTAATGTGGAAAACTGGCGGTTTGAATAGTTACCTTGACATCCTGCTTAATGAAACAGTCTAGTGCAAGTATCTCCACTATGCCATCTCAAACTGAAGAATACCCTTTGAAAATTCCATGTGAGTATAGCGAACGTATGTTCCAAGTACAGTGGGACCTTCTCTCCACCGTCACCTTTGGAAAAATCCTAAATATTATGGCCACAAAGGTCACCAACTGAGACAATTTCACCTAGGGGAACTGTCTATGAACTGATGTACATGCAAGGGCAGAGTATCAAGCTCAATCCCCTTGAAAACTCCTCGACATGGTATACCTGAGGTTTGTTAACAAGTGACCCGAGGCTCCTCAAAAATGGTTAATCTGAGGTTTATTGTTTGTATTACGTGCACATCTTCTATCTTCACCAATGAAGTAGGTGCAATTACATCACTGGGTCCAACATGACCTCGTGCTTGATTCTTTTAAGAAGAGCTTCATAGAGTCCAAATGCAACAACTGGAATGTTTCCTTACCACAAGATATTGTTGTTTTTTTTAACTGCTTTGGAATGTTAACTACAACATATTTCAAAGCTCTATCCTAATCTAAATTGGTGGAATTATCCATAGAAGACGTAAAACAATATCTTGATTAATTTTATATAGTGTTGTGTGATTTTGGTTGTTTTTTACTAAAAGTGTAAATGGATATGAAACGAGTGGTGTTATGACATAACCCAAAACTGAATGTAATTGACTATGATAGTGTAATATTTTCAATTCGATGAATCCTAACTAAAGTAAGGAGAGAGGTTCTATTCCCTTCCAACAATGCAAAAATAGATAAAGAAGAGAAAATATAACAAACTCTCTAATTCACTAATTTCATCATGAAAAATTAATGCTAATCAATTCAATCTATGCACAATTTTCATTGATATTCTGAAAATGAGAATTCTAATTATGAAGGTGTAATCTTATGCAAGAGAATTCTCAAATACAAGATGATTCCAAATCAGTGAAAGAACAACAAGACTATTTTTTGTCACTAATGTAATCTAAGGAGCCAATCAAGTGTAAGTAAATAAAATTGGGTGAGAATTCCAAAGGTCAAAAACAAAAACACTCAAAGGTGATTAAAACTCTGACACAATTTAGCAAATAAAAAAACAAAAAGATGAAAAATTTGTTAAGAAACTGAGATAAACCTCAGAGTAATGACCAAAGGAAATCAAATTAAGAATTTATCAAAAATTAATATTCAAAACACCCAATTAAAATAATAGGGACTTAATGAGATTGTAAAAAATCTAACAGGATCATAAAAACAAAAAATCTGGACCTAAATCAGAGAAACCTTAACTTTTTCAAAATATTTGCAAGGTTTCGTAGGTAGACAATAGAGTTCAGTGTGCATGTGCATTGTTTCTAAAGAAAAAATGCATAGATTTGTGCTCTATTTTTTATGAGAAACTACACAAGTCTAGAAAATTAAGAAAAAAAAATGTTTCAATACACAAATTTCAATTCTTAAAAGGGTCTAAAGGCATAAAATGACACAAAGGAGAACTATTTCCCCAGTATGGTTGTCAATTCATTGCCCGGATTAATCCCTCATGCTCACAAGAATGATCTCCCTAGTACTCCGACGAGTAACTAGAAAAAAAAAGACAAAACAATTGTGCTTTCATTATTCTATAACAGGAACATGAAACATATAGTATGTGAAATATCACTTACCTAGTAACAAATTTCTTGTAGAATTCCTTTTAGCGCTTTCCACAACCAGTTTTTCCTTAATGCTTTATAGTCTCTCCAAATGCTTTCCACAACTTCTACATGACGTGCCAAAAGAGATCTGCATAGGCAAAAAAAATCAAAGAGGTCAAAGCATCTCGCATATAAAAGAAAAAGTAAATGAAATCCTTAGTTTATCATACAACATATAAATGAATCAATAATTAGTTATAAACCATGTGAGTGATCAAGGAATCCCACAAATAACATCGAAATACACGCAATTAGGAAAGAAAAATTACTTTGTATTAAAATAAAAAGAGAAAAGAAGCTTACAACTTCATTCCTTGATGTCACAAGCCTCTTCCAATGGTATCCTTTCCTTCCCTTGATGACAAGCTCTATAGACCCAAAACCAATAGCATGAGTTTACCAATACAAGTCTCCCTCGAGGAGGTTTTTAGTTCCAGTTCTCAAGGGATATGATCCTTAAGAAAATGAATTTAGTTCCATATACCAAGGGATGAGGCACATGTATGTAGCAGTTCGAAGTTTCTAATTTGGATAATATTCCTCAAACAAAGCTTCTAGAAATATCTTTTTATTTTATGTGCGTGAACGAAACTGCACACTTTTTTTCAGGTAAATTTTGCAGATCTGCGTAGCTTTTTTACAAAAAAATTGTGCATTCACGAGTTTTGTTTAGGAAAACTACACAAGTGCTCAAAAATGGTTTTTAAGCAATGAAAACCAAAATTCTTCTTCTACCTATTATTATGTTACTTCACGCTTCATAGGGTATTCACTTGAGACACTTCATCTGATGCCGAGATATCTAAATCGATAGTCATGGTGAAAAAATTTAGTGTAACACCTTGTTATTAATATAATTAATGCCTATGGTGTCTATGGATAATCATGGTTGAGCATGATTTCGATCTTGATTATGTTTGACAATGTAAACCTTGATTAACATGTGCTAATGTATATATTAAAATATTATTAGTGTGTTATTTTGTGTAGATAAATGTATTGATGTATAATTTGATGGGCCTCCAAATTAGACAAAAATGAAGTCCCATCTAGCCTTTCTTAGACACATAAATGTTATATTAAATATCTCCTTCAACAATTAATTATGTTTTTTATATTTAATATGTTGTTAGGAATGTTTAGAGATAATTCTATATTATGTTCCTAATACTATTTATTTTTTCATAATATTCAGAGAATATTGAGTAAATTCTGAATGAGAGAATCTAGGCACTTGCTCCCTGCGAATAAATGAATGCAATATTATGAATTTATTGAGCAAATTTTGGAGCTCCATTGATTGAGCAAATGTAAGTACGTGTTCCTCACCAAAAGAGGATGTTGAGCTTGGCTGGATTATAGAGGATATATCCCCCTTGGCATTTGAAATAAGTCAAGGAACCAAATCCAAAATTTTAGGGAATTGGGGGGAAAGAGTCCGCCTATTCAAGGAGGTTTCCCCTTAATTATTTTTGTATAAATAAAGGGTCCTAGAATGCCCATAAGAAATTTTAATTAGTGGAGAATATATATTGAGGGGTATCATAGTTACTTGCCTATAATTTTGTTATGTACTATTTTGAAATTGAATTAAAGCCATATTATTTTCATTCTAATCCATATTTAGAGGGTTGAGTCCTCTTGGATTAGGGACCAACCAATAGGCTCTAGTCTCTCTCATTTGTGTATTTTAATCATCCATTTTGTTTCTTTTATCTAGCTAGTGGTTTTCCTTTCTTTTTTCGAATAATTTGTTTATGAGAAATTTTATTGTGCAAGTTTGTTAATCATCTCTCTTGTGGGAAGTGTGGTTGTAGATATTGTGTTGTAAATAAAAAATTATAGTTAATTTCCTGTTATAATAGTTGTATCTTAAAATTAAGTTGTTTTTTCATCTTTGTTTTCTAGAATGAAACCATTTGTTTGATAGTCATTTCAAGCATCAAAATAGTAACCTATATTATGTATAACTTAGGTGTGGGTTTTCAGGGCTGAGAATAATCATTTACACTTTTCATTCTATCATTACTTATTTTCTTCCTTCCCAAACAACCTCACTGAGTATATTGTTTACAAAGATTTCTTTCGAGATTTGTTGAAGGCCACCGTGTGCATGTTTGTGCTATAAGGGATTTTGTGGAGACCTAGGCTTGTAAAGGTATTCATATACCATTCAAAAACCTTATCACACCATTTATTACCTTAAGAAAACCTTTTAAACCTAAAAATTTCTCTCTAACATGATCTTATAGCAGAACACGAGAATTGTGTAGCACTTTGTATCGATCCTCTAACACTATGAAGAAAGCCTCCAAATGCATTCTGATTTTCTCAAAAACACTTTGTAACACCCATAGGGACTTTATAATGAGCATAATACCATAACAAGAAATAAAATTGATTCGTGGAGCTAGTAGAAACTTATCTTTAGTTAATAAAGTAGATAGACAATCATTTCCAACAATCGTGTAGAAAAACAATAATAATTTTCTGATATTTTTTATCACATGTTAAAAAGGCTCTATTTAGTTTATTACACTTCTATTGAGTGTTAAAAAAATATATTTAATAACAAAATGCACCCCATACCATCTTTACTTGATTAGGTGATACATTTGATAGGTTAACTAACTCACCACTTACATAATTTTTTGGCTTTTAGAGTATTAATATTCTGTTAATTTTTCCCATATGTTAACACGGGTATTTTTGAATAATTTTACGTAGATTGGATTCCTAGTTGATCCTAATTACTAACAAAATTTACTCCATATTATTTTCATATGATTTGTTTTGGTATCTCGCAAGTTAACTCAGGAAAGAACAATCTTATATCAATCTTGTAGGAGTTTGCATTCAAGATATTCCTTGCTGAGATTCACTTTCAATTCATGGTAGAAGAAGATTTATAGCCTATTAATTCTTTTAGGTCACTTTTTTTTAGCTGTGGCATGGTCAGGTCACCATTTATCTCCTCCATTACTTATCTCTTGAATGTTGATTTATAAAATTAGTCTATATTTCATTTCCCCAATTTCCTTTATGCAACGTGTGATTTCCTTCTTGGAAGAGTAATATAGGACTTTCCTTTCATGAAAAATAGAATCAATCCTAAAATTATTTTTCCTTTCCAACAACATAGATTAGATTTTTTTATTTGTCATTATGCTTTACATTTTTTCAAATAGAATAAACTTCCTTTCCGCCATTTAATTTCCAGCATAAGTAGAATAGGTTTTATTATTTCTATTTAATTTTTGCAGCGTAGGATTTCCGACTTACCTATATCTTTTTTCAGTTGAAGTTATTTCATTGTTTTCTTTCACTTTCATCAAAGGGATTCAGACTATGAAGATGAATGTGTTTGTTGCACATACAATGTCGATACATCCTATGTTTGTGTCAAACTCAGCTCAATAGTTTATGTCGATAGCCTAAGGAGTTGCAACATTCTTGTTGCAATACTAGTGCTCATGAAAATTAGTAATCTAATATTATGTATTTACAAATGTTCAATTATTTTAAAAATTTTATTAAACCCTTTTAATAAATAATTAATATTTACCTAAGATAAATATTATTAATCATAGATTAATCCATATTAATGTTATTAAACTTAATATCAATATTGTTAATATAACTAAAATACTTAATGATGTAATACTTGATTTTGATATGAATATGTGAATTTAATGTTCATATATGGCCTTTATACATTTTGATGCTAGTACAAAAATATTATAAAGGACCATCATTAAAGAGATAGTGGCATGCTACTATGAATTTCCTAATTAAACTAATTAGGAAAATTCCATTTCCTAGGGAGGTGTAGGTTGATTACTTATAACATGAATTTATGCCCATATAAATACAAGGGTCTTCTTTATTTGTTCTCAAAAATAAATAAATTTTTAAATGGAAGCAAAAAGATACGATAGAAGAACATGTGGTGTATCAAGCAATAATTTATTGTAAACTTTCACCTTCAAGCATGAATTAGGAAATGGTAAGGAATTTTACCATTATCTCATCCTAATGCAATGATTATACCAGTATGAACTATTTTATTCTCTATATATAAATCCATGTGATGAAAACTCAACCATTTTTTAGCTAAAATACTAGATTCGAGACAGTAAGCACATTGTAAAACTATTTAAATGTGATATTAACATAGAAACATTGGAAATAAATAGAAAATATGAAGAATACCATAAAGAAAAAATAATTTTATTTATTTATCTTACCTAATGGGATTTTATAAGTTCACAATGTGTTCATAAATTCCTTTCATATATGCACGCATATAAGTTGAGGCTAAGAGAAATAAAAAAATCTTAATGTTGACTAATATAAAATAAAAAAATAAGTACATGTATGCACTTCAATAAATACAATACTGGTCATGATATAATATTATGGTGTAGCACTCAAAAGGATTTACTATCTATATCTTCATTCATCTTATAATGACATATCATTTGAATTTGAAAGTGTCCCTACTTTCCCTCTCATTTATGTCCTAGACTATAGAAGATAAACATATTATGCTAATGTGTGAAAGGTCACCTTGTTTGAAATTAGAGTATGATGATTACTTTGCATTGATGCTTCTCCACATATATTGGGCTTAAAAAACTTATACTAACTTATACAAGGATGCCATTAGTCTTACCATTTGAAATCTTTATGGCAATAACTTTCTATGATGCCTTTTCCAATTACAACTTAATTACAATAATCTTGATTTCACATAAACTTTAATATGCCCTCTTTTTTTACTTTATTTGGAAATACATCCAAAATTATCTTTAACCTCCTTTGGAATTGTATAAAATGAGATCATTTTTATGCAATACAAATTCCCCTCATGAATTACTCTTAATGGAAATTTTATGTTCCCCATACCTTCATTATAAAATTAATATTTATATATCCAACCATGGATTTGGAGTAATTCAAATTCCTATACGTACATTAATACATACACGCTAGTACATACCCCTCTATAATGGGAATTTACTTCTCAACTTAAGGTGTCCATTTATTGTCAATGTTTCTCCATTCTAGTATTGAATTTCTTCACATAATTCACAAAAAATGACCATCAATTTCTTGTCAATGTTTCTCCATTCTATTATTTAATTTCTTCACATAACTCACGAAACTTGACCAAATTACCTTTCTTGTATTGACCATGGAAACCTCTTTCATATAGTGCTCACGCATATTTAAGGTTTGAACCAATAATGTCACAAATGTTTCCCTAATAATGTACTCTATCACCAACTCATGTGAGGGATCAAACTTATTATTTTTAGAGTTGAATTAACTCATTCATTACCTAAAAAGTCATCATGCAACAATAACTTGATATTACATAAGTAATTGTTATATTATAAAATTTTTTCACTTATATATACTATCATATATCCATCTGCTATGAAGTTCTAATAGATATAAATAACCCTTAATCTATATTTTTTTTAGCCCAAAAAAAAAAAAAAAACTATATATATATATATATATATATATATATATAATTTCGGCGTTAAAAATAACTTACATAACCATATAAATAAACAATTAAAAATTAATTTAAACAATATAAATTTAAAATATTAAGATATTTAGAACACTAAAAAAAGAGATATTGTAAATAAATAAAAATATAAATAAATGAAAGATATGGTAAATAAATAAAACCTCTTTTTATACTTACTCCCAAGGTATAGTAAGTAAATAAAAATATAAATAAACTAGAGGTATGGTAAATAAATAAAACTTTTTTTTATATTTAATCCATAAACCTCTATATATTTACAAAAACTAAAAAATAAGTTTTATTTGGGTGAAGCCTATGGGCCAATTACCATGGGACAAATTATTATGAATAGCATGGGCCAAATACCATATTTATGAAAGAGGTATAAAAAGGTAAGGAAAATAAATAAAAATATACCAAATAGGAGTAGAAATTAACATCTATTTATATTTGAAGCCTATGGAACAAATACCATGGGCCAAATTAATAATAATACCATGAAAAAAAATCATTATTAACCTTAACATTCATATTAAAATTTATTAAATTTAATAACTTTGTATTAATACAATTATATATATATATATATATATATATATATATATATATATATATATATATATGGGAGGGAAGAACAAAGACATATGATGAAGGTGCCAAAATAGAGGGAGTGACAAGGATGGATATAAACTAAAGGAGAGGGGAGAGAAGGAACGAAGAGAGAGAGAGGGAGAGGAGTGAGAGAGGTAGAGAAGGGTAAGAGAGGGAGAGGGATACATAAATATGGAGGTGGGAGAGAGAGATGAGAGAGGAAGGGAGAAGAAGAAAGGATTGTAGGGTAGATAGAGAGAGAGGGAGAGAGAGGGAGAGAGGGAGGTAGGAGAGAAAGGGATACAAACATGAAGGATGAGAGGAGGAGAGAGGGAGGGATAGAGAGATGGATTTGGGAGGGGAGAGAAGAATAAATACATAGAGATTGAGAAGTGGAGAGAGAGGGATTGACAAGGCAGAGATGGAGAGAGAGTGTGTATGTTTAGGGGTGAGATGAAGAGACGTAGGAGGAGTGATGGAGACAAGGGAGGAGAGGAGGGTAGAGAAGAAAAAAGGGAGGGATATAGTAAATAGTTGGAGAGAAAGATAGCGTGATGGGGGGGAAGAGAGAGAGAGAGAGAGAGAGAGAGAGAGAGAGAGAGAGAAGGAGAGGGTGAAGATAGAGGGAGGAAAGCGATAAATGGAGAGAGAGGACATGATAGAGAGGAAGAGAGTGATGTGGGAATACATAGGATTTTATGGGAAAGAGAAAGAGAGAGAGAGAGGGAGATAGTTATGGGGGAGGAGAGAGGGAGGTAGGAGAGAAAGGGAGAGAGAAGAATGAAAAGAGAGGGGACTTGAAAGAGAGGAGGAGAGAGGGAGGGATAAATAAATGGAGTTGGAGGGGGAGGGAGGGAAGGATAGAGATATGGAGCTAGATGGGGCGAGAGGGAAGGATATAGAGATGGATTTGGAGGGGGAGAGAGTAATGGATAAAGAGATGGAGTTGGATGGGGAGGGAGGGAGGGAATAAGAAAGACATATAGACTGAAAAGTGGAGAGAGAAAGGGAGTGACAAGGGATAGGTGGAGACAGGGTGTGTATGTTTGGAGGTGAGACAACGAGACAAAGAAGAATATATGGAGAGAACAGGTGACAGAGGGAGAGATAGAGGCATATAGTGAAAAGGTTAGAAGGTGGAGAGAGAAAGAAAGAGAGAGAGATAGAGTGGAGAGAGGTAGGGAAGGAGAGATGAATATGGATGGGGGGAGAGAGGGAGGTAAGAAGAAAGACATAGGCAGTGAAATTTTGAGAGATAAAGAGAGAAGGAGTCGAAATATGGAGGGAGAGAGAACGAGGATTGCAGGAGGGAAGAGAGATAAAAGTTGAGGAGAGGCAGGGAATGGGAAGAGAGAGAGAGATGAAGGGAGAGGAGGAGAGAGTGATAGATAGATATATTGGAGAAGTAGAGTGTATGATTTTGTGTTTTTATAGAGAGACAAAGGGAGATAGACATATAGATGGAAGGTTAAGAGAAAGAAGAGATAGATGGAGACAAGGAGGGACGGATAAAGAGATTGATAACTATGGAGTGAGAGAGTGTGCATGTGTTTCAGGGGGTGAGATAAAGAGACAAAGAAGGAGAGATGTAGGGACATATAGATATATATGGAGGGGGAAGACAGGGAATAATACTTCTTACAATAGATGCATTTATTTAAGTGTACATGGTGATTTCTAATCCTATTTGAATGCTTTCACTATATGCATTCATTTTAATGTAAATTTTGATTTCTAATGATATTTGATTACTTGCACTAGATGCATTGATTTCAATGTAGATGATTTCTAATTCAATTTTATTGCTTGCACTAAATGCATTGATTTGAGTGTAGATGGTGATTTCTAATCCTATTTGATTTTTTGCACTAGATGCTTTAATTTAAATGTAGGTGTTGATTTATAATTATATTTGATTTCTTACACTATTTGCATTGATTTCAATATAAATGATTTCTAATCCTATTTTATTGCTTGCACTATATGGATTGATTTCAATGTAGATTGTGATTTATAATCATATTTGATTTATTGCACTAGATGCATTGATGTGAGTGTAGAAGTTGATTTCTAATCCTATTTGGTTACTTGCATTAGATGCATTTATTTACATGTAAATGTTTTTTTCTAATCTTATTTGATTTCTTGCATTAGATGCATTGATTTCCACATATATGTTGATTTTTTATTCGATGTAATTAGATGTATGATGGCACATTAATTTTAAATTCATTGGATTAATAGTGTGCATTGATTTTAGTGTAAGCACACAAAATTATTGACAATGTAAAATGATTTATTGGCAATTCAAAATTATTAATACTTCGAGCTAAATGTTTAAATGGTTTATGATTTATGTTTCCTACTATTTTTTTCATATAACCCATATGAAAAGATGACAAAACTTACAAGGGTCACAATAAGAATACTAGAATAAAATAGTTTGAGATTGATCAGAATGAAGGCTATTTGTAATTGATTACATTCTTATTACCCGCATTTTATATAATTCAATATTATTATATTGTCACTTTGAATTCAAAAATATCATTCATCATTTTTCATCATTAAAGTTATTTTACAAAATTGATCATCTCAACAAACTAAGGTAACTAATCAAATTTAAAAATAAAATGAATTGATAAATCTCAAATATATTTAGCATATTTAAAATGGATAAATTAATATAAGATGTATTTACTTATTATTGATAAAATTAATCATATGTTCCCCATATTATCGATATATTTTTCTTGCTCACACATGAATTAAACCAGCATAGATCCATCTTAACTACAAATCTATCATGCACCGAGAAGTATAAAATCTCTTGAGGTACAAACATTCATGAAATTTTTTCACTCAAAAAAGGGGTTTGCACCTCGAGAGATTTAATCCTTGTCGGTGCTTGATAGATCCGTAGTTAAGATGGATCTATGCTGGTATGGCTTCATGTCTTCCTTCCCATTCCATTTTTATTGTTTTAATCATAGTCACATAATTTGAATTAGAATTCAAATTGAAATTCTGTTAGATATGGGGTAATTTTAGAGTATACATCTTAACGATAATAAAATTGGTATTTTTAAACAATTTAGAAGTTTTGTATGGACCTTAATTTTATCTAGAATTATATACTTTAAAAAATGTATTCATATTTCTTATTGTTTCTATTATTTTATATATGTTAACTTAATTTTAAAAAAATTCATAGTGGGTGGTACATTTCTTTATCTATCTCGATGCTTTTAGAGTTGGAAAAGTGGAGGAATAGAATCACAAGGTATTTTTTTATTGGCAGGATGAAATTTGGAAAATTGGAGTCTAAAACCGTATGAGACCCATTTTGAAGCACTAAATGGCATTTTTAGAGGGTAAAATGTTGATGCCTAAGAACTACACTTTTTTTCATGGGTCTACACACAAAAATGTTTCAAAGAAGAGAAGAATCACCTGAAACAATGATTGTATCAATTATTTTTTCCACTTGAAGCATGAATTTCTTGTTTTGACCACCATAATTTGAGAGGATGCCACATTAAAATTGTTATGAATTTAAAATGGGATAGACATAGTACCACAATGAAAGAGACTCTAGAAAAGTTCATATTGTAACTCTATTTAAGAGTTGAAGTAGTCAAACCTACCTACTAAAAAGTTATCAGGGTATTTTATAACTAAGAGACTATGACAAAAAGGGATTATATTATATTCAACTATAGGTTTTTTTCATTAGATGAGTAAAGTAGTAAAGAGTGGATAGAGAGAGAAAATTTATAGTTTCTTTTTTCACTATATAATCCCATGGGCCACAAGACTTGTTATCTATAGTTACATATATTCTCTATTCATAGAAACAAAGTAGAGTAACCTCACCTTCTAGTTGGAATTTTCTCCTGAAGGGGTTTAATCAAGCATTAAATAAATATTTAATTTTATGGAAAAATAATGTACAAAATATAAAATACATATTTTTAAACATAATTGTGTCAAGTTTATTGTAACATATTATCTAGTGGAATATCCATGGAATTTTATGAATCATATTGGTATCGAAGAAGGTTTATTTGGGTATATTGTAGGGATTTATATGGGATATAGATTGATTAAGCTAAGAAGTCACAAAACCTCAGTCATGGCTAAGGATGAACCACATTAGAGGGTTTCAAATGATGACCAACAACTAATGATCATGTTTCAAATTCCAATTTCAAAGAATCAATGTGGATTGCAAAAGTATGAGATAAATAATTAATGAATAACACTCTTGATCTCACATATGATAGCTTTAGATAGTTAGAAACACACATTTCCAATACAAATCATAATGTGACCTTCCTCATGGAAAAATTTTCCAACCAACTTAGGCTATTCAGATAATATGGAAATTTTATCGTAGAGGTTCAATGACCGAGTAGATTAAGAGATTGGGAAGAAACAAAGGAGTTAAAGAAACAACAAAGAAAATATCTACCCTTTTTAAGTGTAGTGAACCATTCATACTCTCTATTAAAAATGGATGTGAAGGTTTAAATCAAGAAGTATGAGGGTGAGATTAATGTTATGAAATTAAATCATTATTACACTATGGAGTTCATAAATATGGCCATAATACTAGGTAACTATAAACGATCCCAAATTTACTCTTCTAGACAGCCATCTACGAAATAAAGTCATTATGTTCAAACCTAGATCGATGGACGAGGCTTGCGCACATGTATAGTACCAAGAGAACATAGGACATACAAAATTGAAATCAAATGGGTTGAAGAAGAAGGATGAATAGGGTGCTTCTAGGGAGAGGGAGAAGTTTTAAAAAGGGTAAAATATAAAAGAATGGAACCCATAACACACAAGTGCATAGATCCCAACAACCACTATAATCATTGTAACATTTATAGAAACATAGAGGATAAGTGTTGGAAATTACATGGAGAGATTACCTCGAAGAATAAAAAAAAAGATAATAGGAAGAACAATCTCATGCCCACTCACTTTATAAAATATGTATAAATTATCTTGTACATGGATCAGAGTACTGTAAGCACATTAGTGCAAGAGGAGGTGAATTTGGGTAGACTTCAGGTACAGGAAGATAAAAAAAGGAATTGATTCTTCCATGTATAGGTCAAGAGGACCAATATTGAATCGCAATTAGACTCAGTATCACACATCAATCACATTGCATTTGAGCTAGTTAAAAATTTTGAATTATAATTCCATGATCATCCAATCCTATATGAATTGGGATGGCTAAATAGGGATGGAGAAATAAAGATAAACAAGTAGTGTAAAACTAGATTTTTTATCAGTGTTTATTTTATTAATGAAGTGTAATATCCCTCGCATAAGCCACCATAAAAACTCTCATAAAATGAGGGTTATTAAATAATTAAATATTATTAATTATTATATTGATATTAAATGAAGAATATTCTTGTAATTGTTGATTATAAGAATATTGGAAGAATTATTTCTTAATTATTTTATTTATAACAATTTATATTCTTCCATGGAAATAAATTATATTTCCAAGTTGGTATATTTTATGAGTTTTAGAAATAATGAGTAAAAGATTTGGAAAAAGTATGGATAAGTGATATTTTTCTCATAAGGAAAAAGAAAATCGACCTTTAAAAATAAAAGCATGATTGTAGATGCTTTTAGGTTGAAAAAATCAGATTTGTGGGCTTTATGGATTTCTTGTGATTGGCATTTGGAGATAACTTTTAGGATTTGAAAAAAATTGGAATACTTTGGATTTAGAAAAGCTTGAATGCTTTGATTGAAAGAATGGAATTATTTTATGATTTAAAAGTTGGAATACTTTTATGATTTATAAAATCTATTCATTTTAATTAATTCTATTTTTATTAATCATGAGAGAGAGAGAGAGAGAGAGAGAAATAGAAAGTAGAATACATAGAGGGAATGAATAGAGAGGAAGAGAGTATTTCAAGCATGCATCAAGAGATGAGTAACCATATTCTTTGAAAATCTCTTTGTTTGCATATGGACCATGATTATATAATGATTGAATTTATTTTCAATAAAAATTTCAGTGTATTAAAAGCTAGATTTACACTTATTTATGCATTATTTTGATAAAACCCCAAGGGGATATTGTTTAGAAGGTTGAGTAGTTCCAGATCTGGTATGGATCTGATGTTTTATCCATATATCAGTTGTAGATCTGAATATTAACCTACATCAGCTAAAGCTCCTCATATAAAATGTTGTCAAGTCTTTCTACAGCTTTTCCAATTGTTTCTGCTATTATTTTTGAAGGATTCTTGCTCTTGCTTCAAGTAAATCCAATACTTCTACAAAGGAACTTGATTATAGATCTGATTTCTTGATGCCATACTATAACATGAGTCTAATGGCTGATTTCTAGTGTCTTCCAGTAGAAACTGCGCAATTTCTAAAGGATGGTTTCTCTATTTACCAACTCTCTCCTTTAGCTGATTTTCAGCTAGTGTTGATTGTGGGAGATCTATTAAAACCTCTAAACTCATTTATTTTTGCTGAAACTTTTCTTGAGGTCTGACACAGCCTAAAATAAGGGAACCTAGCCCTGTTCTACATTATTTTCACACTGGATTGCTTATACAATGTCCTCCTTGAGCCTATTGCAGATTTTCCTGAGAGTGGAATTTAGCGCTTCTTCCTTGGTTGGTTTTTACTTCTCTTTTGGATCCATTTTTTAGATCTATACATCTAAGGTTCCTAAGAGAAGAAAAATCTAAGAGGATTGTGTCATTCCCACACTTTTTGTGTTTCACCATTCTTCTATAGACAGAGTCTGGAACGGGCCAGGAAGCCTCTCGATTTCACCCTTCCTTGTGAAGGTGATGCATCTAGGAAATGCCCTGTTAGTCTATCTCTGGTTTAGATCTATTGGTGTAATTCCATATTGTTGTGATTCCATAGTGGAATATCTTAGGATATTCCCTACTGAGCCTATTTTTTCCCATTTGGAACATTACATACTTATATGCAAGGAAATAATTATTGTGTTAAAACTCTTCAAAATGAATAGAAGAGAAAAATATATCCTTGTATGCATTATTGGATTATATTCTTGGAGAGGAAAAAGGGTAATCACATGCTTTATTATGTAAGATTATTTAGAGAAACATATATGCTTTTATGCATGGGAAAAATATATTTTTGAGTATTAGATTTCTAGAGAAAACGAAGATGAAATCACATAATATTTATTGTGTTAGCCCTCTTTTGGGAAAAATAATATGTATTTTTCAAACATAAAGGGATTAGCTATGGTATTAGCTTTATATCGAGAGAATATTATGCATAGTTATTGGTTATATCTTTTGGATGAGAGGGAAATGTCACTTTGCATGCATGAAATGATAAGTGGTATGTGTTTGACCCTTCGAAAAGAAATGTGTTTATTTTTCCATGAAATATTTCTTTGGTTTCTTTTGGAAAGAAATATATGTTTTACATGCAGGAAGAACAAGATATGTTATTGCATGCACAAAACTATAACTTGTATGTTAACTTTGATTGAAATAGAGTTGGCATTGTTATACATAGTAACCATTATGAATAGATCTTGGGTGGAAAATATGTTTTTGGAAAAGAACATGTATTCACATGCGTAAGTATAACATCTATTGCATTAATCCATATTGAAAAGAAAACATACGAGTAGGCAAAAAGAGAAATTGCTTGTTGGAATAGTTATCTTGAAAATATTGTTATGCATTTGCATGCACAGTATTATTATATAGTATGTTATCTTTCTTTTGGAAATAATATGAAAGTGCATGTAAGTTTTTCTTAGTGTGGAAAGATGCTTGATAGTGATTTATTTGTTACTAATGCATGTGAAATGATGTTAAATAAGGAAACTAATGTCAATGTGGTTATGTTTTATACATGCATACAAATAATTGTTAAAGTGTCACAAATAGAGATTGATTATTGGTTTATTAGTATTTTATCTAATCATGATATCAAGTGTGCTGACGACAGCAATGGCAGGAAAGAAGGATGACTTGAGAAAAGGAAATTTCAAGTTTAACATTGTGGAAGATAAAGAGTTGTTAGTCCATGCAGGTTTAGTAGTTCCAATTATACAATGATCCCCTGAAAGAAACAGTCTGAATACAAAGACAAAGATTGATGATTCGTGGGTAAATGGTATCATGATGATTGTAATAGCTTATAGCTAGTTATGTTTTTGTTTAAGATTATTTTTATATGTAAATTTTATGACAATGGTCAAGGGATGGGCTCCCTTATAACCATTGAGTGAGGGGTGACAACCCTCACGAGTGTTTAATAATAAAATTAAATGTTTGCTGGTTTTCACCCTACGGGGTTTCCAGGGTATATCGGTGTCTGTTTATTTGATTGTTCATTGTGTCGTTTTGATGATGTTAATTTCTTTCATGATATTACGTTGATATTATCAATTAGGTGATCTACTAATTGAATTAAAATGATCATGGGATCGATGCATAGTAATAGCAGTAAATTTAAGTTAATATGCTACAACAAGGACAATTCATGGTTGTGTAACTCGCTATGATTTTTGCTAAATATTTTTCTAAGTGATGATAATGGGTATTTAAATGGTTAATGCAGAAATATATAAAAAATTTATAGGGTTACACATTCATAAATGTTGAAAAAAAAAAGTCCTAACTCCATGCATTTGTCCTGCGAGGTTATCGGGGTATGTTACAAATGGTATCAGAGTAAAAGGTTGCAACACTGGCACCTTTTGGGAATCGTTATGCAAAAAGGAAGTAGAGGTATGATGCTAGTGGGCATCATCTCAGGTATGATTTTAATTAAACTTGTAGTATACTACAATTAACATGAGATGCATGTTGCATGATTAATGACTGCATGAAAGAGTAGACATTTATAATGTTTCTTTAAAAGTTGTGCTCATGAAATTTTAATATGGATGTGGATAAAAGACAATAAAACTTCTATTTTACCTATGAACCATCTTGAGCACTCACTGTTTATATTGTATATTAATTACCAACCTTTGCATGCATAATGTGAGAAAAATTATTATGGTGCATAAGAAAAAAAAATGGAAAAACATGGCTAAAGTTATCATGCACTACCTATAAATAATGAATACATCTATGGTTGGTGTGATAACTAAATAATATAGATGTTGGGTTTGACCCTGAAGAGGACAATGGAATGTTGAAAACAAAATATATATATACTTGAACGAAACTCTTTAGTTGTTAAAAATAAGCAACGAGTGAAATAGAACTCACATAGTGAACTTAAACTCAATGAAAAAATCATAGTATCATAATTGTGGGTTCTCTTTCTTCATTTAGAGTTGTAGAGGAAAGTTTGCATTCAATGTGTTCGACAAAAAGTGGTAATTGAGATCCACGGTTTTGTATTTTAAATAATTTCATCCGTAGAAGTTTTGGATGTGATTAATCTTTAATATCAAGGGGTTTTCATACCTTGAGATCATGTAACCCCCATGGTGATTCCAAGAAAAAGTTATGTTTAGAAATGGATCCATAATTTGGTCAAATTTCCTGATTAGACGCTGTTGTAGGGATTTTTGGTTTTGTTATTAGCAGAAATTTTACCATTGATGATATTAATATGATTCATGATGTTCTAGAAATTCTAGTTTTACTATCTCTATGAGAGTATAAACATATTTATGGAAATTTATTTCATCTCTGCTAACTAGTCCCTCAATGGTAGTAGATTGTATGCTTTCCAACTATTTGGAAGAATGCCTTATCCACCATAGATTGCATGCTTGCAAATTGTTGTTAAAATTCCTCAATGGATGTAGATTGCATGCTTGAAAATTGTTTGATGGAATGTCAAATTGGTTGTAGATTGCATGCTTGCATACTATTTGAAAAAAAAGTCTACAATGATTGTAGATTTCATGATTGCAAATTATTTTCACAAAATTCCTCAATGGTTGTCGCTTATATGGTTGCAAGCTAATGGTAAGCGAAAAAAAAAAGAATCACATTTTGTGTCCTAGTGTTCAATGGGACTGTTAGTTCTCTACAATATTGATGGCCGCTAAGGTGAGACCTTAAATAAAGTATCATGTTATGGTATGCAACATATGTTAATGTATTTTTTCTAAGCTACATGATTATTATTATTATGTGGAAATTTTGAATGTATACCACCTATATTACATGTGATGAATTGTTGTCAATGTGCTTTGACAAATTTTGGACCCCATGTTGTGGGTCAAGTATAGATGCATGGTGTACATAAATGTTCCTTTGCCTTAATGATAATATGCAATGGAAAATTATGTAAATTACAGTGGATTTGGAGACATTGACTATTTTTAGACATTGAATTTTTATTGGATTCAATGGCTATGGAAGCTATGATGGGATTGATGTAATGAGGTAATATTTTATTTTATTGTTGAGTTAATGAATACTTTAGTTGGGGTATTCAGGAAATAACTCTATAGTTTTTGTAACACCCCCAAGTTCTATGCTTTTCAAATTAGACATTTGAACATAAATCCAAAGGGGAGTGGACCCCAATGGATAATTATTGTGTGGACGTGGTTAATTATTTATTTATGAAAAATAAATAAAATATTGTGTATGCACTATGATCAAATGAGAAATTGAGATCACATGCCTAATCCATGAGGTTATGGAAAAGGTAAAGACTTTCCCCAAAATCTTTCAAAAATCCTTGAAAGAAGTTATTTCTAATTTAGATTTTTGAGGAAAAATCTAAATTCCTCAATGATGAGGAAAGTAGTTGGGAAGAGGTAAAAAGCTGGAAAAGCAGAAAGAAACTTTAAAGTCCCTAAATAAGGGAAGCCTAGGCAAACAGGAATAAAAGCATCCTGAAATTCTGGACGCAGAATTGGAAACAGGCTTTGGGGAGAGCATAGCTTAAATAAGCTGCTCCAGAACAGATTGAGGTTAGTATGTTCTTGGAGGATCTCAGCTCGGGGGTGAGTTCTGGAGATAGACGAACTCTAAGGTTGGGAGGACTGGTCATAGTATCGGTATGCATACATAAATTTGGAGATTTATCTATGAATTTTTATATAAGGTTATATGAATTGTTATGTTATGATTTCTTATGCAAAGTTTATATGAATCATTATGTTATGATTTCTTATGCAAATTTTAGATTGACTGTTTGTTCAGTACCCCATGCAATTGCAAATTAGAGCTATTAGCTGAAAATCCAGTAGGTTAATAGCAGGGACAAATGGTTGGATTCTGGGGATAAGTACCCTGTAGTAATAAAGTTCGAGATGATAGATTTCCTGAATGTCAAATCTAATAACAAATGTACAGGTGTATCTTGCTGTCTTTTAAAATGAAAATGGAGTTGCTGTGTGTATAAACCGAAATTTTTAACAAAACGGTAAATAGGAACATCAAGTACAGTCCAAGGGAAGAGTTCTAATATGCACCAGAATTACAAGTATGCTGAATAATCTTAAAAATAACATAAGAGAATAGCCCTATTGTTATATGTGGTAAAAGTATGAATGTGAAATTGATTATTGAAAAAAAATTAGCTGCATAGAAGTAGAGTATATCTGAGTTAATGTTATGCGGATAAGAAGCTGGGGATGGGAGACATGACAGTTTTAGAAGACTTCTTGCCAGCTTATGGAAAGCTATTGGTGGTTAATTTCAACATGGACCTTCCCTAAAAGTCTCCTAAAAAATCCCTAGGAGAAAATAATAAAGAGGAAATATTAACATAATGGTTGGAGATAAATACCATGAGTTTGAATTGGATTGAAATTATTGTGGGAGAAAAAGACAATAATTTGAAAAAACACTAGTGGGAGAGAAAGACTAGTGTAACTCCTAAATAAAATGCAATGTGCACTTGATAGAGTTTTCTTATCATTTTGATGATTAAAGGGCTAAGTGTTCCCTGAGTTTTTATGAAAGTATTAGGATTTAGGTATTATTTTACATTTCCTAAATAATTGTAAATGAAAATTAAAGGTTAATGTTCCAACAAGAGAAGAACATCGAGGACGATGTTCTCTTTAAGGGGGGGAGTTTGTAATATCCCTCGCATAAGCCACCATAAAAAATCTCATAAAATGAGGGTTA
Organism: Pinus albicaulis; assembly: GCA_034641835.2. Classification (NCBI taxonomy): domain Eukaryota; kingdom Viridiplantae; phylum Streptophyta; class Pinopsida; order Pinales; family Pinaceae; genus Pinus; species Pinus albicaulis. The sequence goes on from CM076579.1 coordinate 501,993,096, forward strand.
TTAAATAATTAAATATTATTAATTATTATATTGATATTAAATGAAGAATATTCTTGTAATTGTTGATTATAAGAATATTGGAAGAATTATTTCTTAATTATTTTATTTATAATAATTTATATTCTTCCATGGAAATAAATTATATTTCCAAGTTGGTATATTTTGTGAGTTTTAGAAATAATGAGTAATAGATTTGGAAAAAGTATGGATAAGTGATATTTTTCTCATAAGGAAAAAGAAAATCTACCTTTAAAAATAAAAGCATGAGGGATTTATGGAATGCTTTTCTGATTTAGGAAAAATTAGATTTATGGAGGCTTTATGGATTGCTTTTGTGATTTAGAAAAGCTGGAATGCTTTTATGATTTAGAAAATATGGAATTATTTTATGATTTAGAAAAAACTGGAATACTTTTAGGATTTAGAAAAGCTTGAATGCTTTTATGAATTAGAAAAGATGGAATTCTTTTATGATTTAGAAAAAAATTTGGAATACTTTTATGATTTATAAAATCTATTCCATTTTAATTAATTCTATTTTTTATTATAATCCCATGAGAGAAATAGAAGAGGGGAATGGGAGAATACATGGAGAATGGAGCCAAGGAAGAGGAAGAGAGTATTTCAAGCATGCATCAAGAGATGAGTAACCATATCCTTTGAAAATATCTTTGTTTGCATATGGACCATGATTATATAATGATTGAATTTATTTTCAATAAAAATTTCAGTGTATTAAAAGCTAGATCTACACTTATTTATGCATTATTTTGATAAAACCCCAAGGGGATATTGTTTAGAAGGTTGAGTAGTTCCAAATCTGGTATGGATCTGATGTTTTAGCCATATATCAGTTTTAGATCTGAATATTAACCTATAGCAGCTGAAGCTCCTCATATAAAATGCTGTCAAGTCTTTCTACAGCTTTTCCAATTGTTTCTGCTATTATTTTTAAAGGATTCTTGCTCTTGCTTCAAGTAAATCCAATACTTCTACAAAGGAACTTGATTATAGATCTGATTTCTTGATGCCATACTATAACATGATTCTAATGGCTGATTTCTAGTGTCTTCCAGCAGAAACTGCACAATTTCTAAATACAGTTTCTCTATTTACCAACTCTCTCCTTTAGCTGATTTTCAGCTAGTGTTGATTGTGGGAGATCTGTTAAAACCTCTAAACTCATTTATTTTTGCTGAAAATTTTCTTGAGGTCTGACACAGCCTAAAATAAGGGAACCCAACCCTGTTCTATGTTATTTTCACACTGGATTTCTTATACAATGTCCTCCTTGAGCCTCTTGCAGATTTTCCTGAGAGTGGAATTTCTCGCTTCCTCCTTGGTTGGTTTTTACTTCTCTTTTGGATCCATTGTTTAGATATATAGATCTAAGGTTCCTAAGAGTAGAAAAATCTAAGAGGATTGTGTCATTCCCACACTTTCTGTGTTTAACCATTCTTCTATAGACAGAGTCTGGAACGGGCCAGGAAGCCTCTGGATTTCACCCTTCCTTGCGAAGGTGATGCATCTAGTAAATTCCCTACCAGTCTATCTCTGGTTTAGATCTATTGGTGTAATTCCATATTGCTGTTATTCCATAGTGGAATATCTTAAGATATTACCTACTGAGCCTATATTTTCCCATTTGGAACATTGCATAATTGTATGCAAGGAAATAATTATTGTGTTAAAACTCTTCAAAATGAATAGAAGATAAAAATATATCCTTGTATGCATTAGTGGATTAGATTCTTAGAGAGGAAAAAGTGTAATCACATGCTTTATTATGTAAGATTATTTAGAGAAACATATATGCTTGCATGCATGGGAAAAATATATTTTTGAGTATTAGATTTCTAGAGAAAAGGAAGATGCAATCACATAATATTTATTGTGTTAGCCTTCTTTTGGGAAAAATAATATGTATTTGTCCAACCTAAAGGGATTAGCTATGGTATTAGCTTTATCTCGGGAGAATATTATGCATAGTTATTGGTTATATCTTTTGGATGAGAGGGAAATGTCACTTTGCATGCATGAAATGATAAGTGGTATGCGTTTGACCCTTGGAGAAGAAATGTGTTTATTTTTCCATGAAATATTTATTTGGTTTCTTTTGGAAAGAAATATATGTTTTACATGCAGGAAGAACAAGATATGTTATTGCATGCACAAAACTATAACTTGTATGCTAACTTTGTTTGAAATAGAGTTGGCATTGTTATACATAGTAACCATTATGAATAGATCTTGGGTGGAAAATATGTTTTTGGAAAAGAACATGTATTCACATGCATAAGTATAACATCTATTGCATTAATCCATTTTGAAAAGAAAACATAAGAGTAGGCAAAAAGAGAAATTGCTTGTTGGGATAGTTATCTTGAAATCTTGTTATGCATTTGCATGCACAATATTATTATATAGTATGTTAGCTTTCTTTTGGAAATAATATGAAAGTGCATGTAAGATTTTGTTAGTGTTTGTTAGAAAGAGGATGCTTGATAGTGATTTATTTGTTACTAATGCATGTGAAATGATGTTAAATAAGGAAACTAATGTCAATGTGGTTATGTTTTATACATGCATACAAATAATTGTTGAAGTGTGACAAATAGAGATTGATTATTGGTTTATTAATATTTTATCTAATCATGATATCAAGTGTGCTGACGACAGCAATGGCAGGAAAGAAGGATGACTTGAGAAAAAGGAAATTTCAAGTTTAACATTGTGGAAGATAAAGAGTTGTTAGTCCATGCAGGTTTAGTAGTTCCAATTGCACAATGATCCCCTGAAGGAAGCAGTCTGACTACAAAGACATAGATTGATGATTCGTGGGTAAATGGTATCATGATGATTGTAATAGCTTATAGCTAGTTATGTTTTGTTTAAGATTATTTTTATAGTAAATTTTATGACAATGGTCAAGGGATGGACTCCCTTATAACCATTGAGTGAGGGGTGACAACCCTCACGAGCATTTAATAATAAAATTAAACGTTTGCTGGTTTTCACCCTACGGGGTTTCCAGGGTATATCGGTGTCTATTTATGTGATTGTTCATTGTGTCGATTTGATGATGTTAATTTCTTTCGTGATATGACGTTGATATTATCAATTAGGTGATCTAGTAATTGAATTAAAATGATCATGGGATCGATGCATAGTTATAGCAGGAAATTTAAGTTAATATGCTACAACAAGGACAATTCATGGTTATGTAACTCGCTATAATTTTTGATAAATATTTCTCTAAGTGATGATAATGGGTATTTAAATGGTTAATGTAGAAATATATAAAAAATTTATAAGGTTACACATTCATAAATGTTGAAAAAAAAAAGTCCTAACTCCATGCATTTGTCCTGCGAGGTTATCGGGGTATGTTACATGAAGTACAACTATATGTAGTTATAATTTTGTTTGTAGAGTCATTTTTGGAAGTCCCTACATGTACATGTGGGATTAAATGTTCATGTAGAGAGAGAACTAGTACTACCTCATCAAGGAAGACAAATCCTTCACCATCAACTTACAAAAGGACAAGTTCAAAATTTCACTACTAAGTAGGAATCATGCAAAGAAACTTACTAGATGTAGATAAAAGTATTTTTTACTACATTTAACAGAAAAATTGTTTGTATAAGAGTCAGTAACAACAAAGGAATCCCTACGTTATTTTGACACCATAAATTCCCTTGGGTAGAAGTTTCTCAAGTTGAAGGTTAAGCATGTAGTCATCTCAAGAATCACACAACTTACCAAAAAAAAATAACAACAAAGGCATCCACAAAGTGTACTAGGAAAAAAATATAATTAAAAGAGTTTCTACAAGAATACAACGTTGTTTCCAAGAGCCAAAAGGGATAATACAGGAGGGAAGTAGAGTACAAGATCCAACTATATTCACACTCCTCATTTCCAAAAATAGGGTTGTATAGGAAATGTATCATGGTTGAAAATGAAATGAAAAATTATTGCAATAGCTACTAGAACATTGTGCCATTTAACTAATTACATCACTACGTGAGACAACCATTATCATTGTGCCAAAGAAGGATGAAACATGGAATATATATGTAGATTGTAGGGTGCTAAGAAAACTAAAACTCAAGAAGAGCTCCTCCCCTATGATAAATGGTATGTTGGATCAGTTTCATAAAGAAAAATACTTCACGAAGCTAGAGATAATGTGTGGATATCACTAGTTTTTACTTAGAGAAGAATAAACCTAGAAGACTTCCTTAAAAAATATACAATGTTTGTATGAGTGGTTAGTCATATGTTTTGGCCTATGCAATGCACCAACTATATATATGAGGTTAATGAATGATATAATGGACTAGTTATAGATTCATTTATTATTGTATGTTTATATGATATACTGGTTTACAATTATACCTAAGAGGAGAAAAAATTACATCTAACATAGATGCTACAGACATAAAAATGAATCAACTACTAGTAAATGTCAAGAAAAAAGTATTTTTCATAAAAAAATTTGGTGTATATGGCATACATGACAAGTGGATGAGAGTTGAGCATAGATCCTACCAATATGGAGGCCATCATGAAGTGGTTTGTGCTAACTAATTTTATTGAGGTCATGAGTTACATCGGGTAGAAAATACTTAATCAAATTGATAGCCTTATTTTCAACAGTAAAATCTCCACTCCATTCCATAACAATGAGTGGAAAGAGTTTTCAATGGGTAAATGATTAGTATAAGGCTTTTGAGGAGATAAATAAAAGGATCAGTAGTCAAACACTAGTTTGTGAATTACCACACTTGCAATATTAATCTTAAGTGGTGAAAAATACAAGTGGGTATGCTATGGGAGTGGTTTTGATGCAAGAAGGAAGGCCTTTTTTCTACCATTCTAAAGCATTCATGGGGAATTTATTAACTACCATGCCTATGATATGGATCTATATACACTAGTACAATCTATGATGAATAAAAAACACTATATAATGGTAAAGGAAATTCTAATCCACAGATATCACAAGCCACTAAAATACTTATACATTGAAAGTAAACTACAATATAGCTGACATCATGAGATGATGGGTTTTGATTAGTAGTTTCATTTATTGATAAAGTATGAGGGTATCAGAAACAAGTTATCTAAAAGTATTTGAAGTCTACCCACATCAAATATCATAGATTTTGGAGCTCTTATTCAGAAGGATCCATTCACCCATAATGATAATAGAGGCATATTTAAATAATTGGTATTTGAAGGAGGTGTTTCAACAATTGCAATGTCAAATTCATGTGCAAGACAGTCACAACCCAGTTGTTAGCATATCCATGATGGGATACTCCATAGGATAGATAAGTTATGTGTTCCTAAGGGTCAGAGAATATATCTGATTAGAGATGCTAACACAAAAAATGTTGTAAGGAACTTTTTTATAGGAAATATAGTGGTCGACTTACAAAGTTACATATATTGTCTCAAGGTTAGGGAAAATTTTAAGAAACCACCCAAAATTTATATCTATATTAGATGGGTGACTCCCCATGGTACATAGGAAAATGTATATGTTATTTTATCAATAATATAATATGCATGTAAATATTTTTAGAGAATACTTCAGTGAATTAAAAAATGTAGTTAAATCTTGGCAAATTTGTCACTAAATTATAAAACAATGTAAATTATTAATAAATATTTCACGAAACTGAAAAAATGGTAAAGTTTTGGATACTATCTCATAATTTATTTAATCACGTATAATAATAAGGAAAAATTATAATTTAAAATATAATATACTCATTTAGCATGTTTTTGAAAAGAAACATTAAGGGTTATTTTTGTGAAGTTTATTATTATAAACTCATTCAAATCTATTTGTATGATCTTACCATATTTTATCACAAATGTATTATTACCTCCCAAAGGTAAACTAGTTGGATAGGTACTCCCAAAAGTGTACAATATTGAACTATAGAGGTTTTTTTGCTCAAACTCAATCTTGATACATTCAAACAACTCAATCTTATTCTATGTTATTCACATTGTAGAGACTTCACATGAAAATAACATCTCTGAATAACTATCTTAAATTAACCAATATTTACATCAAATTATTTTGGTTTCTTATACATAGCTTCTCTAATATCTAGATAGTTCTCTAATTCTTTTGCTTCAAATAAACACATTGAATGCCCACAGAATAATTTAAGCCATATATTAAGCCTAATGCCATATCTTTCTCAAATAAACATCACAAAAATATAAACCAATGGATTCTTTACTGAAAAAGGGTCTTTAAATTTAGCCCAAACTCTTAAATAACTGAAAATTTTGTGAAACGAATCATACAACAACTTTAAATATAACTAGAAGCATTCAAGATATATAGTAAGGAAGGAAAATCCAATTACAAATAATAGAAACTTCCATTAAAGCCATATGTTGTTGCTAATACTCTTGTTGAACATTGTTGATCATGGTTGTCAATTTTTAAATATAAATGAATATGGTTGACTATGTTAACCATAGGATCATGGTTGAAAATTCTTAAACTTGTTTCACCACGGTGAATCTAGTTGCATGGTCTAGAAAAAAATTTAAAGTTATATTAAAATTTAAATATTGAAAAAAAATTATTAAATAATATTAAACTTATATTAAATTTATTATATAAAAATATTAAAGTTTATGTTATTATGTGTAATAACCATATTAATGTCTATGTCGATGTATATTATGGTTAACCAGGTGACTTAGAAGAGTTATTGTATATATTAGTATATTACTGAATAGCTTAATGTATTAATTCATACTTACTAATGTATTGTTATAAATGTACTAGTATTTAAATAATAGTATAAAATTATTTAAACCCTCATTAATATAATAATAAATGTTATTATTAATAAAATTTCATATTAATATAATTAATAAACCTTAAACATTATTAGTAAATAATTAGTAAACCTTAATACAATTAGTATTAACATTGCTAATAACCAAATTAATGTTATTAATATTAATATTAATGCTATTAACAAACCTTTATTTTATTAATACAACCTTATTAATTTTGTATCTTATTAATAAAACTTATTAAACCTTGTGTTGCCTAGATTAATCCCTCTTGTGGACAAGAGCAATCTCCCTAGTACTCTAACGAGTAACTAGAAACAAACAGACAAAAAAATTGCACTTTCCTTAGCCTATAACGGGAACATGAAATATATAGTATGTGAAAGATCACTTAACTATTAACCAAGTGCTTGTAGAAGTCCTTTTAGCGCTTTCCACAACCAGATTTTCCTTAATGATTTACAGTCTCTCCAAATTCTTTCCATAGCTTCTCCTTGATGCGCCAAACGATATATACATAGGAAAAAAAAATCAAAGGGATCAAAGCATATCGCATATAAAAGAAAAATAAAATGAAATCCTTAGTCTATCATACAACATATAAATGAATCAATAATAAGTTATAAACCATGTGAGTGATCAAAGAATCCCACAAATAACATCAAAATAGATGCAATTAGGAGAGAACAATTAATTTGTATCAAAATAAAAAGAGAAAAGAAGCTTACAACTAGGTGCCTTGATGTCACAAGCCTCTTCCAATGGACTCCTTTCCTTCCCTTGATAACAAGATCTTCAAAGCCAAAACCAACAACATGAGTTTACCAATCCAATACTTCCTCGAGTCTCTCATTCCTATGCTGAATTTATAGGAAGGATGAGGAGGTTTTTAGTTCCACTTCTCAAGGGATACGATCCTTAAGAAAAGGTATTTAGTTCCATATACCAAGTGATGAGGTGTAGTTATGTAGAGGTTTAAGGTTTTAATTTGGATAAGATTCCTCAAACCAAGCTTCTAGAAATTTATTTTTTATTTTGAGGTGCGTGAATGGACCTGCACACTTTTTATTCAGAAAAATTGCACGGATCTGTGTAGCTTTTGAACAGGACAATTGTGCATGCATTGGCTTTGTTCAGGAAAACCATGTAGGTGTGAAAAAATGGTTTTTAAGAAATGCAAACCAAGATTCCTCTTGTCCCTCGTATTATGTTACTTAAAGTTTCATAGGGGATTCACTAGAGATATTCCATCATATAGTGAGATATCTGAATCGAAAGTCATGGTGACAAATTTTAGTGTAACAAATTTCCCCCTAAAGTGAAAAGCCAAAAAATATGTTTGATGACTGAACTGCTTTATCATGTCAAAGGTTCAGATCAGATACTAATTATTTGAAGACCTTAAACAAAAAATCAAGGATTACCATATCATGATTTCATATAAACGTCACTAAGGTAGGTGTTCCCATACTCAGAGTAAACATAACTCGATGAACTAGTAGGTAAATACATAAAGATCCATGTCAATAGTAGACATAGAATGGATACAGCCATCAATGGATCTATATTTAGAGTCATTATGCGAAATGTGCGAAAATTGTGAATCATTTCGCGGCAATTTATATTGACCGCGAAATATGTGTTTTGTAGGGGGCTCCACAAAAAATTCCGGCCGACGGAAAATTACACAATAGTTCGGCCGAACTTTTGATAATAAGTTCGGCCGAACTATTAAGGCGTTAGTTTTAGCGGCCCATAAACGGAAAACATAGTTCGGCCGAACTGTCTCTAATAGTTCGGCCGAACTATCGCGTCACTGATTACGCAGAGCCAAGCTCTGAAAACGGTTCTGCAACTTTGGACTGATTAAACTCCATGAAAACTTGTTAATTAACTGTCGGAACCAAGACAAGCATTTTCAGAATTGAATCTACTTTCAGAAAATATAAATTTTATGGAATTTCGTAAACGTTTATTAATTTTAATTATTTTTCTAATAAAATGAGTGCAAACAATTTTTGAGGGTCATCGTGATTCAGTGAAATCAAAATTTTATATCTCCCAAAATACATTGTAAAAAAAATTTAAAAAATTATGGAGCATTACATTGGTCCGTTGACTGTAATGGGTAGCTTTTAGATTTTTAGTTTATAACTTGTATGTTAAGAAATTTGTTGCCACACGAAACATATAAAAAATACGCAGTTTTTCGTATTAGACCAGTTCAAAAAATTCTAGTAATTATGATATGCATCCATTGGCTTTGTAAATATGATGAAACCAAAGTAGACTCTATCTAGATTGTTGTAACACATTTTGTTTTTTCAAAAACAAGAATTTTCAATGAATACAACGTTGCCACATAACATGACTACTTATGAATTCTTTGATTGTTAAGAAACACACACTCAAAGAAACGCTAAGTTGACATATCAAATCCGCATAAAAAAATTTAAAAAAATAAGTAATAGAAAGCTAACAAAATTTCTCACAACTTTTATTTTTACCGCAAAATGAAATTCTACACGGAAAAATTGTTATAGTTTGCAGAAAGTTGAAGAACCCAAAAAAATGAAAAATTTTTCTCAAAAAAGGGCAAAAAGTGTAACCCAGCTTCACATTTTCACCCATTAATATTTAATAACTTTGCGCAGCCTGGATGGATGAAACTAGAACCAGGGTCTTAATCTCCATTTCTATCAATGTACGAATATGGCCATGTGAGTGAATCTCTTGAAGTTGACCATTCTAGAAACCACTTGACTACTGGTCAATCATGAAAACTTTTAAAAAGTGCGAGAGAAACCATCAATAATGAAAATGGTCCTCAAGGTACTCACAGTACAACCTATGAAGTGTGATTAAATGTTTTGAATTCAAACACTAATAGAATCATTTGATCTAAGGCCAATGATGAGAACATATCGTCAAAAGCGAGAAACCTGCCATTGAGGCATGCAGGCTCCAAGGTATCCAATGTTTTCTAGATCAACTTCGTAGATAGTGAGTTGAAGTCAATAGGAAGCGATCCATCACAACAGGGCCTATGACATGAAAATTCAAATTACATTTTGAAGAAAAATATTTGAAGCATGGAAAATTTTAGTGGCTAATATTCATAGGTAAGCTAATTTTCCATGGTTTCTCCAAAAAAATTATTCGCCAATTTCCATTTTTTTATAAAAATGATTTGCCCAAATTTTACAATATAAAAATATTTTACGTTAAAAATAGCCAACATTATATAAACAATATATATAATACCATTATAAATTTGAATAATTTTACAAATACATCAATAAAAATTTTATAGTTTACATATTAGGGACTAGTGAGATTCTCCAATTTTTTGAACTTCACGATAATTTTCCATCCTTGAAATTATCCATGATTTGAAGTGATTTAGGATTGACTCAGGGATGACTGACGTGATTGAAGGTTAGGAATAGCGAGGTAATTTTTACTGAGGTTGGACTTCTCTTAAACATATTGGTGACACAACATATGACTTGGCAGCATTTAACTCAAAGATAATACCCAAAACCAGATGAACAATTTCAATGAGGTTTGATTAACTGTGAGGAAAATGGATTTCCCAACCTGAACATACATGTGGTGGAGTGTCATAATCAAGAGTGACACACTGCCTTTAATAATAAAAAATGAATGTTCTTTCCCAATTTTCCCCCACCATTACTGGAAACTAACTCTTTATTTTTTTCAAGCTAGAGGAGGAAAACATTTTCTTCTTATATAAGCTCATCCTTCAAACGAGTCCTCCGAAGTATTTTAACGAACCCTAGGAAGGAATGGTTTGGTCTCGTTGTAATCAATGGGTCCTACACTGCTTAAGTTTTATGAGTCTAGAGTAGGGTTAACTCAATGTTATTTTCATGTTTGAAGAGTCTGAAAACACACAAAAATAAAACTCATTCATCTCTTTGAGCATAAATGTTTAACGAGCAAAGAGAAAGTAAAATTCGGTGTTTTTCATTTTTAGGCAGTCGGATGAAAAACATAAGTAAACACCAAATTTTATTTCTCATAAGTTTAATTCCTCAAGCATGAAAAGGGATAAAATAATGTTGGAGAGAACTCTCTTGACCATGATTAGTTAATGTATACCTTTTTCGTAAATATTTGAATTCAATCCGGAAAAGGGGTAAACTTATACTAAATAGACGACTATTCATTTACTTTTATGAGTTCGAATAGTCAAATGCTTGGCAATATTTTCATGCTTAAAGAGTCTAAAAATGGCTTAAAAGACAACTCCATGGTTTCGATTTTTTGGTAAATTTTACCGAGTTCGAAAAAGTGATTAAAAGTGTACTCATATCGTTGACTTAAATTTAATTTACGAGCAAGAAAAGATAGAAATAACACAAAATTTTCATGTGTTTTACGAGAATGAAAGATGGAAAAATTCTCTTAGGATTTTCATGATTTTAATGACTCTGGAAAATAATAACCGAAATGGACTCGAGATAGGTTTCATTTTTATACAATCTTGAAACATAGGAAAAAATATGCTTGAGAGTAGTTTCATTTTTACACAAGTTTGAAACAGAGAAATTTTTTCTTGAAATAGGTTTGTTTCATTACACACGCTTGAAACAAAGGAAAAATCATGCTTGGAAGTGGTTTCATTTTTACACAAGCTTTAAATGTAGAAATTCGTGCTTGAGATAATTTTGAATGCCCCCCAAGCATAGCCTGCAAGAGCACATTCCCCCCAAGATTCATTTCATTCACCTAATTACACTACTGGTTACTAATAGGTTGATGGAATGAAGTTTCATTTACAAGATCAAATGAAAGACTCAAATTAATTAGTAGAGGATTTGTTTCATTTTTAATGAGCTTGACACAAGAAAATAGCTATACTCGTGGAACCCTGTTTCAGTTTTTAATGAGCTTAACACAAGAAAAGAAACTATACTCATGAGGACTTGATTAATTTTTTAACGAGGTTGACACAGTAAAATAACTATCCTCAAGATGAACTAATTCATTTTTTAACGAGCTTGAAAAAGTGAAAGGAACTATACTCATAAAAACATGTTTCATTTTTTAATGAGGTTGACACAGTAACGGGAACTCTCCTCATGGAACATCATTTCATTTTTTAACGAGCTTCACACAAGAAAAATAACTATGCTCATCGGAATCTGTTTCATTTTTTAATGATGCTGACACAGGAAAAGAACCATCCTCATAGGAACCTGTTTCATTTTTTAACGAGGTCGACACAGTAACAAGAAATATCCTCATAAATACATGCTTCATCTTTTAACGAGGTTGACAGAGTAATAGGAACTCTCCTCATGGGACTTCGATCATGGCTTCCAACAAGAAGAAACACATGTTAAGGGACACAACTTGATCATGGATTCCAAGAGGTCTTCATCAAATGGAAGAACAGTTCTCTAGAAGGAATACATGTCAATGGAATCAAGAGGGATAATAACATCACATTCAAATTCCCCCATACCATGTCATTTACCAAATCTAATTCAAAGGAATTCAAGAAAACAGTGAGAGGCTCACTTGCATTGGTAACTGAAAACATGGGACTTGTTGCCACATAATTAATTTGTGGGAGGGTATATACGAATTTCGTATAAGGAAAACTCAGTGCTGTCGAATGTTTGGTAGTCGAAGCAAGACTAAGGAACGAAATCTAGTCAACAGTCACAATGTTTCCATTGTGAGAGAAAGACATCACGCGAAAGAGTGTCGATATGAAAAATTTCATTGCATAGACATAGTCTTGCCCAAGGAGAAAATTAAAATCCAAGGGGCCTCAAACTACCATAAGATCGATACAGATAGTTTTAACTTCCAAGGTAATATGAAAGTTAGGAAGGATCCCTAAAGGTTCACTAAAGGTTATGTTAAAAACTAACATATATTGTGTAATGGGCACAAGCTAAGGGGAACCCGAAGCTTGCCAAGCAGTTCAGGATAAAATACTAACAAAAGAACATTCATCTACATTTATGTGACACACATCCTTACCATAAACCTTCACAATTATTTGGAGAGGGTTGGAAGAAGCAAGACGAGGTTATTTCAGTCTATTCCAATCAAAGGAAAATACCTCAGTAATTGGAGGGGGTTCTATAGAAACAGGTGTAATGCCCCCGGCGTAGAAGAATTTGATGTAATAAGAAGAACCTGATCACTATGAATTTCATTGTCTATAGGGAGAGTGGGATATACCAAATGTGAAATCAATTAAACCACTTGATCGAATAATGGATCATCAACCTCAGTAATATGAGTTTCACTCCCCAATGGAAGAGTGGGATTGACTGTACTTGGAATTAGATCAATCACTTCGTCAATTGATGGTAGGTTTGGAGAAAGTTTATGGTAACTAGTTTGAAGTTGTTTCTATGGAACAATAAGGTTTTCCAACAATTTTGGGGCTTGATCTGTGTGAGGGAAAATGTGATTTTGATGAATCCCTTTTCATAACGTACACGCAAATCTAACTTTACCCTTTTTCCCAAGAACCTAACAATGACTAGTTGATGGATCAATAGTAAGTTGATATGATCTTTCTGACCATATTTCCAAGACCTTGGGAACACTAGAACAATTGATAAGGAAGTGGTCACCCTTATAAAGCTTGCAAGGGTATTTGATTTTACGATTCATGTTGGAAGTTTCCTCAACACTAACAATAGTTAAAACCATGGTTGCTTGGTTGAATTATTTCTTATCTTGCTTCTTCTTCTTCTTCCCTTTCTTCTTCTTCTTAACCACCTAGTTACTAGCATCAAGGCTTTCACCAAGTGAAGAAGAAGAAAGGGAGGAAGACATGTTGGGCGAAGAACGTAAAGTTTCAACATGAGATTGGTGATGTTGATATGGTGAACTATGTTGAGGTGAAGCATCTAGTTGAGGTGGAAAAATTTGAGTATTAGAGGCCAACGAAGTTGAAAATAACCATACCAGTAAACTTATGGTAAATCCAAGTAATGAGAATCTAGCCATATAAGGAGGACCGAAATTTCTAAAGCAAGGAAGAGTACTTGGATTGTCGTTAAGAGGGGTTCCCTGGTTGGTAAATTTTGGAACTATTGCCATTAGATTCAACTTCAGTGAATTTTATTAACAATTTAAATTGACTATCCACACCTAAGGTCTCTAAAAAAATAAATTAAAAAAGAAACAAATGAAACACGCCTAAGAAAACTTGAGAAACAATCCACACACAAACAATATGTTTCCAAAATAAAATCACTAGTTGGTGATGAAATCCAACGTCACTAATATTAATGTGGAAAAATGGTGGTTGGAACAATTACCTTGACAACCTTCTTAATGAAATAGTCTAGTGCAATTATCTCCATTATGCCATCTTGAAGTGAAGAGTACCCTTCGAAAAGTCCAAGTCAGTCTAGCCAACGTATGTTCCAAGTAAAGTCAACCTTCACTCTACCATCACCTTGGGAAAAATTCTAAATATTATGGGCACTCAGGTCACCAACTAAAATAATTTCACCGAGGGGAATAGTCTATGATCTGATGTACATGCAAGGGCAGAGTAGCAAGCTCAATCCCCTTGAAAGCTCCTCGACATGGTAAATATGAGGTTTGTTAATAAGTGACCCCAGGCTCCTCGACAATGGTTAATCCAAGGTTGACTATTTTTATTACTTGCACATCTTCCATATTCATCAACGAAGTAGGTACGATTACCTCACTAGATCCAACATGACCTCGTGCTTGATTATTTTAAGAAGAGCTTCCCAGAGTCCAAATGCAACTACTGGAATTTTTCCTTGCCGCAAGATACTGTTGTTTTTTTTGTCTGCTTTGGAATGTTAAATACAACATATTACCAAGCTCTATCCTAAGCTAAATTGGTGGAATGAGCCATAGAATTCGTAAAAATATATCTAGACTAATTTGATATAGCGTTGTGTGATTTTGGTTGTTTTTTACTAAACGGTTAAATGGATATGAAACCAGTGGTGTTATGACCTGACCCAAAAATAAATTCAATTGAATGTGATAGTGTAATATTTTCAATTTGATGAATCCTAACTAAATTAAGGAGATAGGTTCCATTCACTTCCAACAATGAAAAAATTGATAAATAAGAGAAAATATAACAAACTCTCTAATTCACTAATTTCAACAAGAAAAAATAATCCTAATAAATTCAATCTATGCACATTTTTTGTTCATATTATGAAAATGAGAATTCTAATTATGAAGATGTAATCTTATGCAAGAGAATTCTCAAATACAAGATTATTCCAAATTAGTGAAAGAAAAACAAGACTATTTTTTGTCACTAATGTAATCTAAGGAACCAATCAAGTGTAAGTAAAGAAAATTGGGTGAGAATTCCAAAGGTAAAAAATAAAAACACTCAAAGGAGATTAAAACTTAAACACAATTTAGAAAAATAAAAAATAAAAAGACGCAAAAATTGTTAAGAAACTGAGATAAACCTCAAAGTAATGGCCAAAGGAAATCAAATTAAGAATTTCTCAAAAAATAATATTTAAAACACCGAATTAACATAATAGAGACTTAATGAGACTGTAAACAAGCTAACAGGATCATAAAAAACAAAAATCTGGACTTAAATCAGACACACCTGAACATTTTCAAAATATTTACAGGGTTGTGAAGGTAGACAATAGAGTTCAGTGTCCATGCGCACTATTTCTTAAGAAAAACTGTGTAGGTTTGCACTCTATTTCTGAAGAAAAACTGTGCAGGTCCATAAAATTAAGAAAAAAGAAAAGAAATGGTTTCAATACAAAAATTTAAATTCTTAAAAGGGTCTAAATGAATCAAAGGACAAAAAGGAGAACTTGTTCCCCAGTATGGTCTCCATTTCGTTTCCCATATTAATCCCTGTTGCAGACAAGAGTGATCTCTCTAGTAATTTGACGAGTAACTAGAAAAAAACAGACAAAACAATTGCATTTTCCATAGCCTATAACTGGAACATGAAACATATAGTATCTGAGATATCACTTACCTATTAAGGAAGTGCTTGTAGAATTCCTTTGAACGCTTTCCACAACCATGTTTTCCTCAATGCTTTACAATCTTTAGAAATCATTTCCACAACTTCTCCATGAAGTGCCAAAAGAGATCTACATAGGAAAATGCAATCAAAGGGATCAAATCATCTCACATATAAAATCAAAAGTAAATGAAATCCTTAGTCTATGATACAACATATAAATGAATCAATAATCAATTATAAACCATGTGAGTGATAAAGGAATCCCACAAATAACATCGAAATAGACACAATTAGGAAAGAAAAATTACTTTGTATTAAAATAAAAAGAGAACGGAAGCTTACAACCTGATGCCGTAATGTCATAAGCCTCTTCCAAAGGTATCCTTTCCTTCCCTTGATGACAAGTTCTTAAGACCTAAAACCAATAGCACGATTTTACCAATAAAAGTCTCCCTCGAGTCTCTCAATCCTAGTTGAATTTATAGGAAGGATGAGGAGATTTTTAGTTCCACTTCTCAAGGGATATGATCCTTAAGAAAATGAATTTAGTTCCATATACCAAGGGATGAGGCGTAGGTATTTAGTAGTTTTAGCTTACCAATTTGGATAAGATTCCTCAAACATAGAAATATCTCTTTTATTTTTACATGCGTGAATGGACCTGAACACTCTTTGTTCAGGCAAACTGCACAGATCTACATAGTTTTTGTACATAAAAGCTATGCATGCGCAAGTTTTGTTCAGGAAAAATGTGCAGGTGCTCAAAAATGGTTTTTAAGTAATGAAAACCAAAATTCCTCTTGTCCCTAGTATTATATCACTTAAAGCTTTATAGGGGATTCACTTGAGACACGCCATCTGATCTCGAGATATCTGAATCGACGGTCATGGTGACAAATTTTAGTGTAACACCTTGTAATCAATATAAGTGATGCCTATGGTGTCTATGCATAATCATGGTTGAGCATTATGTTCATATTAATTACGGTTGACCATGTAAACCTTGATTAACATGTGGTAATGTATATATTAAAATATTATTAGTTTGTTATTTTGTGTAGATAAATGTATTAATGTACAATTTGATGGGCCTCCAAATTAGACACAAATGAAGTCCCATCTAGCCCTTCTTAGACACATAAATGTTATATTAAATATCTCCTTCTACACTTAATAAAGTTTTTTTTATATTTAATATTTTCTTAGGAATGTTTCGATATAATTCCATATTATGTTCCTAATACTATTTATTTTTGCATAATATTGAGAGAATATTGAGTAAATTCTAAGTTAGAGAGTCTAGGCACTTCTTCCCTGCCAATAAATGAATGAAATATTATGAATTTATTGAGAATATTTTGGAGCTCCATTGATTGAGAAAATGTAAGTACGTGTTCCTCACCAAAAGAGGATGGTGAGCTTGGATGGATTATAGAGGATGCATCCTCCTTGGAATTTGAAATCAATCAAGGAACCAAATCCAAAATTTTAGGGAATTGTAGGGAAAGAGTCCCCCTATTCAAGGAGGTTTCCCATTAAGTAATTTTGTATAAATGAAGGGTCCTATCATCCCCATAAGAAAATTTAATTAGTGGCAAATAGATATTGAGGGGTGGCATACTTCTTGGACTAGAATTTTGTTATGCACTATTTTGAAATTGAATGAAAGCCATCTTATTTTCATTCTGATCCATATTTATAGGGTTGAGTCCTCTTGGATTGGGGACCAACCAATAGGCTCTAGTCTCTCTCATTTGTGTATTTTAATCATTCATTTTGTTTCCTTTATCTAGCTAGCAGTGTTTCCTTTCTTTTTTAGAATAATTTGTTTATGAGAAATTTTCTTGTGCAGGTTTTTTAATCATCTCTCTTGTGGGACGTTTTCTTGTAGATGTTTTGTTGGAAAGACAAAATTATAGTTAATTTCTTGTTTTAATAGTTATATCTTAAAATTAATTTCTTTTTCCATCTTTGTTTTCTAGAATGAAACCATTTGTTTGATAGTATTTTCAAGTATCAAAAGAGTAACCTATATTATGTACAATTTAGGTGTGGATTTTTATGGCTAAGAATCATCATTTAAACTTTTCATTCTATCACTAGTGCTTTCCTTCCTTCCCAAACAACCTCATTGAGTATATTATTTACAAATATTGATTTCAAGATTTATTGAAGGCCACTATGTGCATGTTTGTGCTATAAGGGATTCTGAGGAGACCTAGGCTTGTAAATGTATTCATATACCATTCCCATACCTTTCACACCATTTATTACCTACAGAACACCTTCTAAGCCTAAAAATTTCTCTCTAATATGATGTTATAGAGGAACACGATAATCGTGTAGCACTTTGTATGGATCCTCTAACACTATGAAGAAAGCCTCCAAATGCATTCTGATTTTATCAACAACACTATGGAATACCCATAGGGACTTTATAATGAGCACAATTCCATAATAAGAAATAAAATTTATTCATGGAGCTAGTAGTAACTTCTCCTTAGTTAATAACATAGATAGACAATCATTCCCAACAATCCTGTAGAAAAACAATAATAATGTTCTGATATTTTTTATCGCATGTTAAAAAGGCTCTATTGAGTTCATTCCACTTGTATTGAGTCTTTAAGAAAAATATTTAATAAAAAAATGTACCCAATACCATTTTTACTTGATCAGGTTATACATTTGATATGTTAAACAACTCACCACTTACATATTTTTTTAGATTTTAGAGTATTAATATTCTGCTAATTTTTCCCATATGTTAACATGAGTATTTTTGACTGATTTGACTTCAATTGGATTCCTAGTAGATCCTAATTAATAAAAAAATTTACTCCATCTAATTTTCATATGATTTGTTTTGAAATCTGGCAAGTTAACTCGAGAAACAACAATCTTATATCAACCTTGTAGGATTTTGCATTCAAGATATTCCTTGTCGAGATTCACTTCCAATTCGTGATAGAAGTAGATTTATAGCTTATTAATTCTTTTAGGCCACATTGTTTCAGCTAAGGCATGGTCAGGTCACCTTTCATCTCCTACATTACTTATCTCTTGAATGTTGATTTATACAATTAGTCTATATTTCATTTCCCCAATTTACTTTATGCAACATGTGATTTCTTTCTTGCAAGAGTAATATAGGACTTTCCTTTCCTGCAAAATAGAATAAATTTCCTTAAATTTTTTTTCCTTTCCAGCAAGATAGATTATATTTTTTTAGTTGTCATTATGCTTTACATTTTTTCAAATAGAATAAAATTCCTTTCCGCCATTTACTTTCCAACATAAGTAGAATAGGTTTTATTTTTTTTATTTAATTTTTTCAACATAGGATTGCCGACTTACATATATCTTTGCTCATTTGAGGTTGTTTCATTGTGTTTTTTCATGTGCATCAAATGGATTGAGACTATGAAGATGAATTTGTTTGTTCCACATACAATTTCGGTACATCTTAAGTTTGTGCGAAACCTAGGTCATTAATTTATGTCGATAGCCTCATGAGTTGCAACATTCTTGTTGCAATACTAGGGCTCATCACAATTAGTAATCTAATATTATAAATTTACAAATGTTTAGTTATTTTAAATAATTTATTAAACCCTTTTAATAAATAATTATTGTTTACCTAATATAGATATTGTTAACCATAGATAAATGCATATTAATGTTATTAACCTTAATATTAATATTGTTAATATAAATAAAATACTTAATGATGTAATACTTGATTTTGATATGAATGTTTGAATTTAATGTTCATATATGGCCTTTATACATTTTGATGCCAGTACAAAGTTATTATAAAGGGCCAACGTTAAAGAGATAGTGTCATGCTACTATTAATTTCCTCATTAAACTAATTAGGCAAATTCCATTTCCTAGGGAGGTGTAGGTTGATCAATTATGACATGAATTTATACCCATATAAATACAAGGGTCTTCTTGATTTGTTCCCAAAAATCAATAAATTTGTAAAGGGAAGAAAAAAGATACAATAGAAGAACATGTGGTGTATGAGGCAAGAATTTAGTATAAGCCTTGACCTTCAAGCATGAGTTAGGAAATGCTATGGAATTTTACCATTGTTTAGGTCCTAATGAAATGATTATACCCATATGACCTATTTTATTCTCTATATATAAATCTATGTGATGAAAACTCAACCATTTTTAGCTAAAATACTAGAGTTGAGACGGTAAGCACATTGTAAAACTATTTAAATTTGATATTAACATAGAAAAATGGCAAATAAATGGAAAATATGAAGAATACCATAAAGAAAAAATAATTGTATTTATTTATCTTACCTAATGAGATTTTATAATTTCATAATGTGTTCCAAAATTCCTTTCATATATGCATGGACATAGGTTGAGGCTAAGAGAAATAAAAAAATCTAAATGTAGAGTAATATAAAATAAAAAAATAGGTACATGCATTCACTTCAATAAATACAAGACTGGTCATGATATAATATTATGGTGCACCACTCAAAATGATTTACTATTTATATCTTCATTTAACTTATAATGACATCTCGTTTTAGTTTGACCATTTGAAATCTTTAGGCAATATCTTTCTATGATGCCTTTTGCAATTACAACTTAATTATAGTAATCATGACTTCACTTGAACATTAATGTGCCTTCTCTTTCTATTTGATTTAGACAGACCAACAAAATTATCTTTAACCTCCTCTTGAATTGCCTAAAATGAGATAATTGATATCCAATACAAACTCCTCTCATGTATTACTCTTAATGGAAATTTTATGTTCCCCATACATTCATTATAAAATTAATAATTATATATCCAACCATGGATTTTAAATAAGTCAAATGCCTATACATACATAAATACATACACACTGGTACATACCCCTCTATAATGGGAATTTACTTCTCAACTTAAGGTGTCCATTTATTGTCAATGTTTCTCCATTCTAGTATTGAATTTCTTCACATAATTCATGAAAATTGACCAAATTACCTTTCTTGTATTGACCATGGAAACCTATTTCATATGCTGCTCATGCATATTTAAGGTTTGAACCATAATGTCAAAAATGTTTCCTTAATAATGTACAATATTACCAACTCATGAGAGGGGTCAAGCTTATTATTTTTAGAGTTGAATTAACTCACTCATTACCTAAAAACTTATGCAACAATAACTTGATATTAAATAAGTAATTCTTATATTATAACATTTTTTCACTTATATATACTATCCTATATCCATCTGTTATGAAGTTTTAAGAGATATAAACACCCCTTAATAAAGTACCTTGAAGAATTCTATAATTTTAATTCAATTGTGAATACTTATCAAGTGGGTGGTAGGGACTTAAAATCCATGCAATATTCTATTTTTTTTAACATTATTTACAAAAAAAAGGTTAATATCTATCTCCAAAGTGGTTATGAAATTTTTATTTTATTTTATTTGAACTTATTAATTTAAAACGAATGTCATATGAACAAGTGTCATATGAAATGAGTTATGTTTCTTTTGGCATGTGGTATTAACAATCCATGATATTGGCCCATGGTATTGTAATAAATCTTATCCACACATTAAGAATCTCTATCTATGGTAAAATGGAGATGAATATCAATGCTTAAGAATCTTATTACTTGTTCTTTTTAAATGTATATATGTTTAATTTATATATTAATTATTTTTATAATAATAATAATAGTAATAAGAATTTATTTGTTGATAAATTTATGTAAATATATTATATGAGTCTCGTTATTGTTTTAGAAGATCTAGTTTTTGAAACTATAGCATGTAATTTTCACTAAAACTATAAATGGAAATTATTATTTCTCCTTTCAAGAAAATAATAATAATAGTAATAAAGTAGTTATCTATTACTTATCTTTACCTTATTTTTTTAAAATTTAGTAATAGTAGATATATCATAAAGTAGGTGTTTTGGTGCTTATCATGGATTTGATTCCTATTACTCCATTTAATCTATATGGTTTCATTATATGAAAATATTGTATATATCGTCATGATATAATATTTCATATACTCAACTATATATATAACACAAAAAGAAATTTTATAGACACAACAACATCAGTAACAAATAGGCACCATAGATATTATATTGTGAACAATATTACTCTAATATCCCTATTTTTAGGGCTTTTATTAGACACTTGAAAATCCTAAAGGTTAAGTGGACCTAAAGGAAAACATTATATTTTTTTTTCTAAATAAGACCAATTCTATTAAGAAAAAATCATATAGTACAATCTGAGCTTGCAAATAAGCAAAGTAGAAAAGCAAGGGGGCTAGCAATGATGCACTATCAACCTCGGTCCCCAAAAGCAACCATGGAATGAGCAAAAGATAACAAGGATAACAGAAAATGGAGAGCGAGACAAAGGAAACTACCGAGAGTGGGTAGAGACTTCCAAACAACATTTTTTCCCTTTCTTCTTACTGACTTTGACCCAACAATTGTGACTTGGTTGGGCAGGAACCAATTATAGATTATTCTGAATTGATGAAGGAGTCTCGTTGTCTGAATCGGAGCAAGAAGACTCATGGGAATGTTTCTGTGGGATCGGAGGGGCAGAGGGATCCTTAGGGCTAGCCGAGGACGTGGCCTTTGGGTGCTCATCCATCTCCCCTTCCACTTCCATTTCCTCCTCATCTAAGCTGGTGGACTCTATATCATCCATGGGGGGTGGATCACATGGTTTACAGCTCTTGGACTTCAGTTTGCTGTTGGTATTCTTCTTTTTGGTGGGGAGTCTGGAACATGTGCTCTGGAGATGGCCCATCTTATGGCAATGTCTACACTGGGATGCAGTTTTCTCATAATCCAGGGATTGTGTCTAGTGAATGTCCCCAATTTTGAGGTTGATCTGATCAGGCAATCCTTTACTTAATTCTATTTCCACGCAGATTCTACCATAGGTATAGATTCCTTTCTCCCCTCGAGAGGTATCTGTAGCCAGGAAGTGGCCCAGAGCATTCCCAATCCCTTGGAAGACCGAGAAGTGCCAGAGATGAGCTGGGAGGTTCGGAAGACGGACCCAAATGGGAAGCTTTGTGATGATTGTTGAAGAGGGGTCGAAATATCGGAACCAGGGGTTGAGAGATAGCCCAGCTGATCCCCAGAACCATGGGCCTCATGTTAATGTTTTTTGATAATCTTCGCTGAAAGAAAACGCTACTATGAAGAAACCCTTTGAACAAAGGAAGAATTTGCAGTTGTTTGTCCAATTAGCGTGGATCCATTGATATATATTTGTTGTTTGAGGCCATAGGCCTTTAAACCTACAAATGATGGCGGTCTCTGCATATATCTGAAATTGTTCATCCAGCGATGGATGGGAGATTTCAATAGAGGGGACTTCCTCCGTCTTGTCCACAAGGAAAGGCTTGGGAGCCTCAACTGATTGAGCAGTTTTCTTGGGCGGCTCTACATGAACCACATCCTTATAGGAGAAGGCAGGATTAGAGGATGGCTTCCTAGATGCTCCTCCCCTAAGTCGCAGGGTAAGCATAACCGAAGCATTTCTATCAATGCTATAAAATGATAGGGGAAAAGAGTTTTCAAGTTGTTTACCTTTATGAAGCTATAACACCCCTAGTTTATGTGGTTGAATTTCAAAAACTAGACATTTGAACTTTAATCCTAAGGGGAGTGGACCCCAAAGGACAAGTATTTATGGATGCAATTAAATATTTAAGTTGAGAAAATGAATAAAATAATTTTGTGTAGATTGAGCAAAATGAGAATTATGAGATCACTTGCTAAATCCATGAGGATGGATAAAGGAAAATACTTTCCCCACAATATTTCAAAAATCCTTGAAAGAAATTATTTCTAATTTATATTTTTGAGGAAAAATCTAAATTCCCCAATGATGAAGAAAGTAGTTGGGAAGAGGTACAAAGCTGGAAAAGCTGGGAAAAGCGGAAAGTAGCTTTAAAAGTCCCTAAATAGGGAAGCCTAGGCAAATAGGAAGAAAAGCATCCTGATATTCTGGACGCAGAATTAGAAACAGGCTTTGGGGAGCAATAGCTTAAATAAGCTATTCCTTAACAGATAGGAGGTTGATCTATTCTAGGAGGGATCTCAGCTCGAGGGTGAATTATGGAGATAAACGAATTCTAAGGTTGGGTGGATTGGTCATCTGATTAAGTGGTATGCACAGTTCAGTTACATTTTTCTGTTATAAGGTGTAGGTATAAATTTTATGTTGTAGTGAATGGGTGATTATATCTCATACATTTAACAGAAATATCAGAAGAATTTACTCTTCAAATTTCTGTATAGTTGTAGAAATCACATCTATGGGAAGGAATTCATCAAAATATCTAAACCATAATTGGTTTAAATCTGAGAATACATATTTCCCAAAGATGACTTCAATTTTAACTTTAATCTGCTTCTATATTATGAATTAAATTCAAATTATAGAAGAAGGAAGCCTAGTACCCTTACATACATCATAGAGGAAGGAAACTAGACAGAAAGTATATTCAATTGAAATTTGCAGTACATCAAATAGGCAGAAAACATAGAGTATACAATTGGTACAAATACCATGAATCACTAGTTACAGGATACCGAATTAAGTAAATTGGAAAAACCTGAGTATGTTATAGATATACCTCTATGTTTAGCAGCAGAGTTAAACTAATTCCAAATTTAAAAACAGGTATATTTAGTACATTACACAGTTATCTATACTGAAATCAAAGGCTTATTATACATAGGCGATAACAGTGTTGATTAACATGGCATGTTAGATAAGAGAACCAAATATAGTTACACAAACTCTATTCAAAAAAAAATATAAAATATTAAATAAAAGTCTAACGAGATGAGTACCAAAACCTTCTAAATTCATTGTCATCATAGTATTCTAAAGATATGGAGTTATACCAGTACTAAAAAGGAATGAAAAAAGCATTGTAGAAAATGGTTATGTTACATTTAAAAGCTTATAATTAAGAAGACAACATGTTACTGGAAATTTAATTATGTACTAGTGATTACAATTTATAAACATGAGAAAGTTCTCACTTATTTCATCGAAACATATGAAAATTCTGAATGGTTCAAAAATCTTGTCGCAAATGAAAGAAAAAATTTTCTTGGCCCGGATACTATATGGAATCAACATAAATAGATTAAAAGAATCAGAAGTATAGTTGACAATATATATAACAAAAAACACCATCAGCATCAAGGGGTTTAACTTTCAACTATGAAAGATCACGAACCATTAAATAAAATTTCTCACATACAGAAGGCTCAAAGCTGAAGTTAACATATAGGAAACATTATCAGCTAGAAAAATAATAAGAGTATGGAGGAAATTATATCGTCCTGAGATGGGAAAAATAAACCCAATTCAAGGTCTGTAAATATCCGGTGTAAATAAAAATCAAAAGAAAGTATACCGACAATTGTATGAATCTCCTTGGATTAAATGATATCATCCCTGGACTGATATAAGTCAAATGCTAAATAAGTCATTGCAGAGGCAACGTGTTAATAAGCAACTGAAGTATCTCGTGAGTACCTACCTGTATCAAAGAGAATGGTGGTATCAATTCTTCAATGAAAATGGCAAAGAGCTCTCAGGAAGTACCCAGACGAAGTAAGTAGAAAATAATTACCTGTAGATGAATGACATCATATTAATTTCAAGGTGTTAGTGATTGTAAAAATAAATAAAAACATGAAAGCGAGCGAAGGAGAAATCGTATTTAGAGGACTAAGTGATTTTGAATCTATGTGAAACACAATTTTATTACCTGTTCAATGAACAACCTCGAAGGCAGAAATCTGGGGTGAAAACATATGAAACCCTGAATCAGATTATAAGGTTGCGGCAGCATCAATAGAACCTAATTACCTAAAGCAGGAAATTATTAAAGGCGAATCCTCTATGCGCATAAAAGAAAAACAACATCATACCTAGACAGATTTCACAGTCTCTGATAAGGGTTCGTTCTTAAAGTTCTTATTCATCGCAGAAATAGTGGGGATTCGAAGACAACTGAGGACGAAAACGCTGCCTCATATTAAAAGGAAGACGCGTAAACAAAATTTCCACAAATTAGAGGAGGCAGAGTCAATAATCAGTATCGCTCCGTGGGTTCTGAGAGTTGGGAATTTTCAAATATTAAATGGACTGATGAGCGTCTACAGAATAGGCAATAAAAACTACTATAAAACTATACAATGATACCACAACTTCTGTAATATGACAATAGAGTTGCGGACAAATGAGAGGTAAAACCCCTCATAGAACAAATACCAGTAACGTAAATCCCATTCAGACCTTCGCTCTAAAATTTATAACGAGGAGAAGGATCATGGCGAAGGTCTAAATTTGATAATATAAATATAAAATCATATTGACCCAATTAAATACTACATTTCCATATTATCGAGATCAAAACATTGAGAATTGTAAGTTACCTCTGTGTATTGCCAAGGGAGTTCTATGAAGCTGGCGTAGTGCACCATTAATCTCAGAGAACAAGTCTAGATATCAACGCGAGAACGAGCAAAGGAGGAGTGTAGGAATGGAAGGTCGAATAGAAAAGTGAACAAGGGTTATGGTTCAACCCTTATAGAAATCAAAGATGAGAACCGTAATGAAATCGAGTCATACAAGTGGCGCAAATCTGTAAACTCTCATATGGATCAACAATGATCTTGACGATTTCATTTCAGTCGGAATTCAATAAAAGTCAGACATACAAGTACCACCAGAAATTTAATACGCATTCAGATCCGTAAACAAATAGGGCTATAAAATACATTTTAACTCAAAGTTAGAAGATACGAATAAATCCATAGCTCGAATACAAGTGTACGATGAGCAGAGTATGATCAATGTGATGTAATTGACCTAAATATCTCAGCGCAGGAATTACGAAACCATCAAACCCATATACGATAAAGTACGTAGGGTATACTCCATATCGCGCAAGTCATAAACTAACACGACAGTAAGGTAATCCAATGCCTATGTAAAGATTCGTTGGGTGAGTATAATATATTTCCAAGTGTATAAATCATAGAAGTGGGAACTTTGATAATACATTTAAATTGGATAGAATCACCAATGGAATAAAAATCATCATTTATATATGGGGGTGGTTAATACGTATATGTATAGAGTGGATGTTATATATGTAGATGCTGAATATTTTAGTAATTCTATAGTGGAGCATATATATATATGGTGGATATATATTTATGAAAAATAAGTAAGGATTTAGGTTTATACAAAAACTTTTATATGTTT
Source organism: Pinus albicaulis (assembly GCA_034641835.2). Taxonomy (NCBI): domain Eukaryota; kingdom Viridiplantae; phylum Streptophyta; class Pinopsida; order Pinales; family Pinaceae; genus Pinus; species Pinus albicaulis. The sequence continues at coordinate 502,020,261 of CM076579.1, forward strand.
CACTCTATTGGAATGTATATATATTCAATGGGGAATAGATCAAACATATAAATGAGGTAAAATGACAGTGTATTAAACTTAAAAATGGAAAAGGTGGTCCTGAACACATAGGTATAAATTACATGATCAAAATTGGGTTTCATAAATCCAAATAAAATGATAACCTTAAAATGAAAGTAGAGTTTAGTCTCAGAGGGGCAACCTTATGAAAAAAAAAAAATTGGCGTATGTGAAAGTTGAGGGAAATTACAAATGGTATCAGAGCTTATGTTACATAACACTGGGTTGTTGTTGTTGTGCTCACTGTTGTTATGTGCACATTGTAATTGTTATTCATAAATTTTTATTTTTACTGATCTGTGTTGTTAAGTGTACAGTGTGGTGCGGAGACAAAAAATCTCAATGGGTGGAAATGATGAAATTTATGTCGATCTACGTGATGAAGATAATACACCAGATCCCAACGCTTCGTTGATGGTTATGTTGCACAGTTTGCAACGAGAAATGGCTGAACTAAGAATCCAGAATGACAGATTTTCATTAGCCAGTGAGGAGCAGGAAAAGCTCATCAGAGAACTAACTTCGCGGAAAAGCCAAGAAGGTGAGGGTTTCGGAAAGAGGAAGACTGATGAGTCTGAGGATGATGATGTTGTTAGGCATTAGTATAAATAGAAAAACGAATTACCTGGGGAATTCCGAAAGATCAAATCCCCTTCCTATGATGGGGAGAAGGAGGAAGATGTTGAAGCTTGGTTGCTGAACATGATTAAGTATTTCCAGGTCTATGAATATGAAAGCAATCTGAAGGCCAGATTAGCTATTTACCACCTACAAGGTAAGGCTACCTTATGGTGGGAGGAGACGAAAATGGTTCCTGCCATTGATGAAAAGACAGTTACCTGGGAAGACTTACAGGTTAAGTTCAAAAACCGCTACTTAAATGAACGTTACTATGATGATAAAGTAAAGGAATTTCATGAGCTTAGACTGGGACAAATTACTATTGACGAGTTTGTCACTAAGTTTACAAATCTGTTGAGATATGTCCCTTACATTAGGGAAGAGAAAGCAAAGGTAAAAATGTTTCTAAACTATTTTCCTGCTGTATACAAAGAGAAGATCGAGTTTGATAACCCAGAAACAATGGAAGAAACTGTTAGAAAATCTAGATTGTGCTACCAGCAGTTTAATGGAAAATGTGAGCATGGAAAAAACTGGGTAAACAAGGGTGAGTTTAAAGGGTAGAAACAGAAACCAGCTTACTTGAAGAACTTTGGAAGGGATCATCAGAAGAAAAAGTTTAATAAACCAAAAGAAAGCCGAACAACTTAGTCTCAAATTGGTTCCAAACAACTAGATGAAGGAAATAAGAAGGAAGGCACAGTCAAAATGAGGGAACCTTTGAAATGCTGGGGATGTGGAGAACCCCATCTTTTGAGGGATTGTCCCCACCGAAACATTCAATTGATTATGAGAGATCGAGAAGATACCATATTAAATGACATAGCATGAAATATACCCACCATCAGTGCAGCCCTGGAGAACCGGCAAGCAGAACACCAAGCTACCATGGTTAAAATGGAGGGTAAGATTTCTGACCAATCTGTTAATTTTTTGATTGATCTGGGTGCTTCTTTGAGTTACATTAGGCCAAAAATTGTAGAAAATTCTAAACTCAAAACTGAAAAATTTCAGTAGTCTTGGCTGGTCCAGTTAGCCATTGGAACCAAGAGGAAATTAACTCATAGGCTACCTCAAACAGCAATCAAATTAAATGATTTTCAAACAGAGGTAAACTTAAACATTTTTCCATTAGGTTCATATGACTTGATGATAGGAATGGACTGGCTGGAAAAGAAGAAGGCCATGATGAACTATTTGGATAAGACCCTGCATTGTGTAGATGAAGAAGGGAAACCTTTTATTCTCAAGGGAAAACCAAAACCTATCTCTGTAAGACAAATATCAACACTTCAATTAAAACGAACAGCTAGGAAAGGATACCAAGTCTATGCAGTACATGTAGAAGAGACAGAACAGAAAACTGAAGAAAATATGTTGGATACTTTTCCAGTAGTAAAGGAGTTTAAGGAATTTTTTCTAGATGAGATTCCTCATCTTCCTCCCAAAAGAGAGATTGAATTTTCAATCGATTTGGTGCCGGGAGAAACACCTGTTTCCCGAGCCCCTTATCGAATGAGTCCCCCCGAACTCATGGAACTGAAAATGAAATTATAGGAATTGTTGGATAAGGGCTATATCCGACCGAGTGTGTCTCCTTGGGGAGCACCGGTTCTATTTGTGACAAAGAAGGATGGAACCTTTAGGATGTGCATTGATTATCGTCAACTGAATAATTTGACCATTAAAAACAGATACCCTTTACCCAAAATTGATGATATTTTTGACCAAGTGAGAGGAGCGTCAGTATTTTCGAAGATTGACTTAAGGACTGGTTATCACTAGCTCAGAATTAAAGAAGAAGACATCAGCAAAACAACCTTTGGAACCAGCTATGGTCACTATGAATTTTTAGTCCTACCTTTTGGTTTGACAAATGCCCCTGCCACCTTTATGTGCCTAATGAACAGTGTGTTAAATAAGTACTTGGATAAGTTCGTACTTGTGTTCATAAACGATATTTTGGTTTATTCCAAAAGTGAGGAGGAGCACCAAGAGCACTTAAGGATAGTATTGCAAACTTTGAAAGAAAACCAGTTATATGCCAAATTCATTAAATGTGAATTCTATAATGATAAGATCCAATACTTGGGTCATTTTATTTCTGAACAAGGGTTGGTTGTTGATCCTAAAAAGATAAAAGCTATTAGAGAATGGCCGGTGCCAACTCATGTTTCAGCAGTGAGATCGCTTATGGGGATTGCAGATTATTAGCACACATTTGTGGAGAGATTTTCTGCCATAGCATACCCCATAACCTCACTGCAAAGGAAGGGTGTCAAATTTGAGTGGACTGAAAAGTGCCAAAACAGTTTTAAACAATTAAATTTGAAACTCACTACAACCCCTATCTTGAAAATTGCAGATCCTGATAAGGAATTTTTTGTATGTACAGATGCCTCTAGAGAGGGGTTGGGAGGAGTCCTTTTGTAGGAAAATTTAGTTATTGCATATGAATCTAGGAAACTGAAGATACATGAACAGAACTATAGTGCCTATGATTTGGAGTTAGCTATTGTTATTCATGCCTTGAAGATGTGGTGACACTATCTCCTTAGAAAAAAAAATACATTAATGACTGATCATATTAGTCTCAAATATTTCTTTTCCCAAACTGATTTGAATGCTAGACAAGCTAGATGGCTGTCTTTTCTGAGTGAATTTGATATGGACATAAAACATATCAGAGGAAAAGAAAATAAAATTGTTGATGCCTTGAGCAGAAATTCTTGTCAAAATATAAACAAAATTGGAAGTAGTGCCCAATTTGATTTAGAATATTTAGTGAAAAAGGCAGCAGACCAGGATCCAAATTATGAAACACTACAATTAAAAATACTAGAGAAGGATATGGTTGATTACACTCAAAACCAGGAAGGACTGATCTGTTATAAAAACAGATTATATATTCCAAATGTGGAGTCCTTGAAAATATAGATTCTAGATGAATATCACAAACATCCATATGCAGGGAATCCTGGATATCTGAAAATGTTAACATCTTTGAAAAAGAATTTTTTTTGGCCAGGAATGAAAAGAGATGTAGCATAATATTTAGCTAGATGCATGGAATGTCAACTAGTTAAAGTTGAGCATCAGCATCCTGCTGGTCTTTGAAACCCATTGTCGATTTCAGAATGGAAATGGGACACATTTTCCATGGATTTCATACCAGGATTACCCAAAACCAAATACCAACACGATTTAGTGATGGTAGTAGTAGACACTTTAACAAAAGTTGCACACTTCATACCCATGAAATCTACTTTCGGGACAACCGAAGTAGCGAATGTGTTCCTGAAGGAGGTAGTAAGGCTCCATGGGGTCCCAAAAGTGATTTTTTTAGACAAAGATGCTAAGTTCACAACAGCTTTTTGGAAAGGTATATTTGGAGGTATGGGTACTAAGTTGAATTTTAGTACTGCCTATCACCCTCAGATCGACGGTCGGAGAGAGAGAACTAATGAGATTTTGGAGGATATGTTGAGAATGTATGTGATGGAAAGGCCATCAAAATGGGAAGACTACTTGCATTTAGCTGAATTTGCCTATAATAATAGCTACCAATCCTCCATCAATATGAGTCCATTTGAGGCACTCTATGGAAGGAAATGTCGTACTCCTTTGAGTTGGAGCCAACCTAAAGATAAGCTAATGTTGGGACCAGACGCTTTACAAGAGATGGAAAGAATTGTTAAACAAATACAAATAAACATCAAGACAGCACAAGATCGCCAGAAAAACTATGCTGATAAGAAAAGGACACATCGAGAATTCAAAGTGGGGGAGCATGTGTACTTGCATATTAAACCCAAAAAGAGCACACTTTATGCTGGAAGTTGTGCAAAACTAGCTCCTAGATATTGTGGTCCTTTTGAAGTATTAGAAAGGGTGGGGCCAGTGGCTTACAAGCTGGCCTTATCACCCCATGTTAGAGTTCATGATGTGTTTCATGTTTCATTATTAAAAATATATGTACATGATGCTTCTCACATAGTTGATTGGAATGTGGTACAGGTGGAGCCAGAAGGGGAGTTCCTTCCATAACCGCTTCAAATATTGGAGCAGGAAGAAATTGAATTGAGGTATCAGACGGTAGCAAGAGTAAAGGTGCAGTGGAAGCACTTTACTACTGAAGAAGCTACCTGGGAAAGAGAAGCGGAAATGATGGAAAGATATCCATTTTTGTTTGAAAAATGAGCTCTAGTTGTTAAAGAACAACACCGAGGATGGTGTTTGCTTTCAGAGGGGGAATATGTAACACCCCTAGCTTATGTGGTTGAATTTCAAAAACTAGACATTTGAACTTTAATCCTAAGGGGAGTGGACCCCAAAGGACAAGTATTTGTGGATGTAATTAAATATTTAAGTTGAGAAAATGAATAAAATAATTTTGTGCAGATTGACCAAAATGAGAATTATGAGATCACTTGCTAAATCCATGAGGATGGATAAAGGAAAATACTTTCCCCACAATATTTCAAAAATCCTTGAAAGAAATTATTTCTAATTTATATTTTTGAGGAAAAATCTAAATTCCCCAATGATGAGGAAAAAACAAAAAGAGGTACAAAGTCGAGGTTTCGGGAAAAGCAGTAAAAGCAAATTGGAGAATTTCTTTAAAAGTCCCTAAATAGGGAAGCCTAGGCAAATAGGAAGAAAAACATCCTGATATTCTGGACGCAGAATTAGAAACAGGCTTTGGGGAGCAGTAGCTTAAATAAGCTATTCCTGAATGGATTAGAGGTTGATCTGTTCTAGGAGGGATCTCAGATCGAGGGTGAATTCTGGAGATAGACGAATTCTAAGGTTGGGTGGATTGGTCATATAATTAAGTGTTATGCACAGTTCATTTATATTCTCTGTTATAAGGTGTAGGTATAAAATTTATGTTGTATTGAATGGGTGATTATATCTCCTACATTTAACAGAAATATCAGAATAATTTAGTCTTAAAATTTCTGTATAGTTGTAGAAATGACATCTATGGGAAGGAATTCATCAGAATCTCTAAACCATAACTGGTTTAAATCTGAGAATACATAGTTCCCAAAGATGACTTAAAGTTTAACTTTAATGTACTTCTGTATTATGAATTAAATTCGAATTATAGAAGAAGGAAGCCAATACCCTTACATACATCATAGAGGAAGGAAACTAGACCCAAAGTATATTGAATTGAAATTTGCAGTAAATCGAATAGGCAGAAAACATAGAGTATACAATTGGTACAAATACCATGAATCACTAGTTACAGGATACTGAATTCAGTAAATTGGCAAAACCTGAGTATGTTACAGATATACCTCTATGCTTAGCAGTAGAGTTAAACTAATTCCAAATTTAAAAACAGGTATATTTAGTACATTACACAGTTATCTATACTGAAATCAAAGGCTTATTATACATAGGTGATAACAGTATTGATTAACATGGCATGTTAGACAAGAGAACCAATTATAGTTACACAAACTCTATTCAAATATATATATATATATTAAATAAAATTCTAACGAGATGAGTACCAAAACCTTCTAAATTCATTGTCACAATAGTATTCTAAAGATTTGGAGTTATCCCAGTACTAAAAAGGAATGAAAAAAGCATTGCAGAAAAGGGTTATGTAACATTTAAAAGCTTATAATTAAGAAGACAACATGTTACTGGAAATTTAATTCTGTACTAGTGATTACAATTACTAAACGTGAGAAAGTTCTCACTTATTTCATCGAAACATATGAAAATTCTGAATGGTTCAAAAATCTTCTCGCAAATGAAAAGAATTTTTCCTGGCCCGGATACTATATGGAATTAACAGAAATAGATTAAAAGAATCACAAGTATAGTTGACAGTATATATAACACAAAACACCATCAATATCAAGGAGTTTAACTTTAAACTATGAAATATCATGAACCATTGAATAAAATTTCTCACATACAGAAGGCTTAAAGCTGAAGTTAACATATAGGAAACATTATCAGCTAGAAAAATAATAACAGTATGGAGGAAATTATATCACCCTGAGATGGGAAAAATAAACCCAAGTCAAGGTCTGTAAATGTCCGGTGTAAATAAAAATCAAAAGAAAGTATAGCGACAATGGTATGAATCTCCTTGGAGTCAATGATATCATCCCTGGACTGATATAAGTCAAATGCTGAATGAGTCATTGCAGAGGCAACGTGTTAGTAAGCAGCTGAAGTATCTCGTGAGACCGACCTGTATCAAAGAGAATGGTGTTACCAATTCTTCAACGAAATAGGAAAAGAGCTCTCGGGAAGTATCTAGACGAGGTAAGTAGCAAATAATTACCTGTAGATGAATGACATCATATGAATTTCAAGATGTTAGTGATTGTAAAAATAAATAAAAACACGAAAGCGAACGAAAGAGAAATCTTATTTAGAGAACTGAGTGATTTTGAATCTATGTGAAACACAATTTTATTAACTGGTCAATGAACGACTTCGAAGGCAAAAATCTGGGGTGAAAACATATGAAACCCTGAATTGGATTATAAGGTTGCGGCAACATCAATAGACCCTAATTAGCTAAAGCAGGAAATTATGAAAGGCAAATTCTCTATGCGCATAAAAGAAAAACAAAATCGTACCTACACAGATTTCCCGGTCTCTGATAAGGGTTCGGTCTTAAAGTTCTTAGTTATCGTAGAACTGGTGGGGAGTCGAAGACAACTAAGGACAAAAAACCTGCCTCATATTAAAAGGAAGACGCGTAAACAAAATTTCCACAAATTACAGGAGGCAATAATCAATATCGGTCAGTGGGTTCTGAGGGACGAGAATTTTCAAATATGAAATGGACTGATGAGCATGTACTGAATAGGCAATAGAAACTACTATAAAACTATACAACGATACCACAACTTCTGTAATATGACAATAGAGTTGCGGACAAACGAGAGGTAAAACCCCGCATAGAACGAATACCAGTAACGTAAATCCCATTCAGACTTTCGTTGTAAAATTTATAATGAGGAGAAGGATCATGGCGAAGGTCTAAATCTGATAATATAAATATAAAATCATATTGACTCAATTAAATACTACATTTCCATACTATCAAGATCAAAACATTGAGAATTGTAAGTTACCTCTGTGTATTTCCAAGGGAGTGCTACGAAGCTGGCGTAGTGCACCATTAATCTCAGAGAGCGAGCAGAGATATCAACGCAAGAATGAGCAAAGGAGGAGTGTAGGAACAGAAGGCCGAATAGAAAAGAGAACAAGGGTTACGGCTCAACCGTTATAGAAATCAAAGACGAGAACCCTAATGAAATCGAGTCATACAAGTGGCGCAAATTTGTAAACTCTCATATGGATCAATAATGATCTTGAAGATTTCATTTCAGTCGGAATTCAATAAAAGTCAGATGTACAAGTACCACTAGAAATTTAATATGCATTTAGAGCCGTAAATGAATAGGGCTATAAAATACATTTTAACTCAAAGTTAGAAGATACGAATAAATCCATAGCTCGAATACAAGTGTACGATGAGCAGAGTATGATCAATGCGATGTAATTGACATAAATATCTCAGCGCAGGAATTACGAAACCATCAAACCCATATACGATAAAGTACGTAGGGTGTACTCCATATAACGCAAGTCATAAACTAACACGACAGTAAGGTAATCCAACGCCTATGTAAATATTCGTTGGGTGAGTATAATATATTGCCAAGTGTATAAATCGTAGGAGTGGGAACTTTGATAATAAATTTAAATTGAATAGAATCACCAATGGAATGAAAATCATCATTTATATATGGGGGATTTTATGTGGGGGTGGTTAATACGTATATGTATAGAGTGGATGTTATATATGTAGATGCTGGAGATTTTAGTAATTGTATAGTGGAGTATATATGTATATGGTGGATATATATTTATGAAAAATAAGTAAGGATTTAGTTTTATACAAAAACGTTTATATGTTTCACTCTATTGGAATGTATATATATTCAATGGGGAATAGATCAAACATATAAATTAGGTATAATGATTGTGTATTAAATTAAAAAATGGAAAAGGTGGTCCTGAACACATAGGTATCAGTTACATGATCAGAATTGGGTTTCATAAATCCAAAGAAAATGATAACCTTAAAATGAAAGTAGAGCTTAGTCTCAGAAGGGAAACCTTATGAAAAAAAAAATATTTGGCATATGTGAAAGTTGAGGGACATTACAGAAGCAGCCTCTGGAGCTCCGATGGAATCCCCAATCTATGTTCGAGATTATTTAAGAGATCTTGCACTAAATCCGTAGCTTGCACCCAATGCAACATGGTTCTGCCGAATAGAAGTGTGATTTGGATCTGGAAAGAAGGGAGGTAATAACCTGAGAGCCCCACCCTGCTAGTGCAGAGCTTACTCTATACCGAGCAAGAACCTTTTATTCCTAGATCCGTGAGGCTTGTCTGGGATTTTTCAAAGGATCTCGGTGCCTCATCGCCCCATGGTTGCAGATCCGCGGAAAAAATCATTTTCAGGCCCTCTATAGTGGTGTATTCGGTATTTTTTCCTATGTAGGGAAGAATATTATCCTCTGTCCAAGGTTGCATCCCATCAGTCTTGCGTTTGGGGGTAGCCGCTTGTGCCACAGCCAGCGTCGTGTTTGAATTTGTGGAGAGTATCTTGAATATTTTGCTGATTCCCACCTCACTGTCAACGACTGCGGAGGGTCTTTCAGCAGAGGACCAAATCTGAAGGTCACGGGTAGCCACCTCTGTGATATTCTCAAGAGCGGTGAGAAACCCTGTATCGGCAGCAGCCACTACATCCTCGCGATCTCTGGAGATATCGACAGCAACAGGAGGGGCATTTTCCTTGTCGGCGTTCACAGCAGAGTAAACCTTAACCCTAGCAGCGACCATGCTGCTCCAAAGCTCTTGATCACAGCTAATTAGAGATCGGACCAATCATTTACCGAGGAAAACATTATATTAAATCCAAAGACTTTCTCAAATTCTCCAAAAATCCTTGGAGAAAATAAAATAAATTAAAAATATTAGATTAGAAATAAAAATCTAAAATATATCTCAGTAAAGTGGAAAGTTACTAAGAAGAGGTGAAATAATTCTAAAAAGAGGAAAAATATACTTTTAAAATACTTTTGCGGAAAAAACAATACTGAGAAGAGGTGAAATAAAACTAGAAAGAGGAAAAGCTAGTTTTAAAGTACTTTTGTGGAAAAAACAAAAGTAAATACTGGGTAAAAGGAAAACAGCATCATGATTTAACTGGACGCAATTATGGAAAAATGTTGAAGGGAAACAAAACTTAAATAATCCATTCCTGGGTAGACAATAAGTTTTCTACACTCACAAGTAATTGGTATCTCCTCGAGGGTTATGGAGAGAAAGCTCAAGGTTGGGTGGAAAATAGTCTTACCAAAATTGGTATGCACAAGTAATTAAATTCTATAGTAGAAATTATATTTATGTATTAAATGATGATTAAGGTGGAAAAGGTGGAAGTTATTTGTTCTGAATTATTAATTTTTGTCAAATTTTAAATTATATAATCTGATGTATTTTTAGCTCTGTATAGATACATAGACAATTACAATACTTGATATAGTTAGCTCTGTATACTTACATAGACAATTTAAATTAGAAAACCAAGACACAATTTCTAAACTCAAGTAGGATTTAAATCTATTGTTAGGTTGTAAAAATATAATTATTATGCACAAAAATCATATTAATACATGTGGAAAGGAGGTAATAAAAATTATGTATTTAACTAATGTGTAATAAATAAGTGAATAGAAATATAAATGTATAGTAAGAGATAATTTTCAGTCTCATAGTAAATATGATTGTACAACTTAAATTTAAATACTGTACAATATATTAACTAGAGGGTTATATATAGTCATTCATTCTTTATTGACTAATATATTATATTTCCAATACATAATAAAGTACTAGGTTATAGTACAAGAAAAATAGTACAACGAATTAGACAAATACATATGCCAATGATTTATAACAATGGATAATTATTATGATAAACATAACATACATATTTTATTATAAATGAGAGAAATTATCATTTCAAACTGTCATAAAATCTTTGACAAAGTCCATTCTACCCTATAATTAATTACATGAGTTATAAATAGGGAATTAGCCCCGAATTTAGAGGGGCGAATTTTGTAGATGATATGGATCAACCTGTAATTTGACAAAATGATTATTCAAAACTAAGGAATGATAAAACGAGTGTAGTGAAAAATAGTTGTACAAAACAACATATACAAGGCTTAGTATATGTATATACTAAGTGAAAGAATCTAATAAAATATAAACATTTGACGATGGTAATTGAATTAGGAGGATTACCTTTTTGGTCACTTATAATAAGTGGAACCATCCCTGTACATATATATAAAAAATAAATAAGCTCATGCATTTAATTTCACAAGAAGATTAAGCTCGAAACTGTATGAAAAAAGAAAAATGAAATTACCTGTATTCTAGCTGACGGGGTAGATACTAAGACTCTGAAGTGATATTTCCAGAAGAACAAGAGTTCCTGTGCAAAAAAATATTTTATTAATTTGAGGAAATTAATAAAATAAATATTACTAATAAGAGAAAAATTTCAAATTTGTAACAGAAATACGATAAATTTCAAAAGAGAATGGGATTCTGAATTAAGAAAAAAATCAATACAATTATATGTCTGTATATATATATATATAATGATGAAGAAATTCCAAATAGAGGAAACGTAATTTTAGTCAAACTGGGAAGACTACAAAATAGTATAAAAAGAGATAATTCATTAATTGTATAAGAAATCGAATTTCATTCTCAAGTTAGGGTTATACTATCAATTAGAAATTCAATCTTCATAGGGATAGTCGTGAAGGTAAACGACTATAGAACAAGTCATTCTAATCCCCCACGAAATAGGTTAATCATTATAAACTATGAATATTGTAGAACAAGTCATTCTAATCCCCAACAAAAAAGGATAATCATTATAAACTATGAAGGAAAAATGAATCTGAATGACAGAAATATAGGATAAAATTCCTTTCTGTGTGCAAATTTAAATTTAGATAAATCAAACCCTTTTAGAGAAGTTTAATATATAAATACAATTACAATTTTTATTGCAGGAAAAATTGTAATTGGTTTAAGAGAGAGATAGAATAAACCAAATTGATTTCTTTCATAAGAATTAAAAGAAAATAAATCATTATGTAATAACCCTAGTAATAAGCGAAACTTGAATACATAACCCATCGATTTTAAATAAAAAGTATATCACTGCATAATGATGGAAAACAATGATGAGCAGGTAAACCAAAATCTTTTAATGAAGGAACTATAGAAAAATATAAATAAAACAATGACAGAGCCAAAATCTCATCTCTCTGTATTCATTAAATAAATGGGGGGAAGCTAATACTAATTACCGTAAACAAATTTACAGTGATAAATTATATCTTTGGATCAATTTTAAATTCACAAAAATGAAGGATAGGAATATCTTTCCATAGAGGTAACAATATTAAACCTCAGAGAAGTTTTATTTAAACACAATAACTTCCTAAACTAAAAAAAGAAATGATAACATGGAGTTTGGAGTGGTAAGCTAACCAAATAAATTCACGGCTGTTAGCCCCATAATTTTCTCCCTTTTTACCATTTTACCCTTCCTAAATCATAACCATTTACCTCTGTTTTACCTCTTTTATGTACCCTCATCCTACACCAGTCCAAGCACAGTGACATATTTCGCATCAACTTTATTTTTCATATTTTTAATTCAAATTAGAATTTATTGATTATTTAGTCAATGATTTCTTACTTCTAATCATTATTTGTAACTTATCGATATCTCCTATGTTTATTTGGTAGCTAGAGTACTTACCCTGACCGTTGATCCTAGTGTAGGATCGGATCATGCACCATTGCCAACACAAAAAATCTTTGCAGTAGATCCGAACCTCCTTGATCACCACCTCGTCTTAAGCCGCTTTAGCCACGATAGTAGAGTGATCCGAATTCACCCAAGACCAAATTCATGAAGGGAGAAAGATGGATATTAGCTACGGCCAATTCTGCTAACTGAATAATTTTAAAGACCAAAAAAAGCTAAATTCTACGTTTCTTATGTAATTAGTTAAAGGATCTATTTTGGGCTTTGGCCAAAGGTCTATATAATGTAGAATGTAAATAGGATTAGGGAGCATAGGTTTTGATAATAAAGGAGAACATAAACACAACCTAGAGGCGGTAGCAGGTCATTGAATTTTGTTATCGCCCAAATCTAGGTTCGATGATGCATTAATATATGTACTTGCCTCGGTGAATTAATAAAAGGAGCTTCGCCTCATGTTTTGAAAATTATGTTTTTGTATTGAGTTGATGAATGGATTAAGGTACTAAGTAGCATTTCCATTTAGAAGGGAAATGTGCTGGTTGACTAGGGCCCAGCCAACCCAGCATGTTTACACCATTTCTTGTTTTCTTGTAATTTTTGTTTACATTGCCAAGTGTGATTTAATATTAAGAACATGTATTCATGTCTGAGTGCAAGCGGATCCATTGTGTGAAGTAGATAACTTTCCTTTTCCTGCAATTTTTGTTCCTTCACTTGATTTCAGATTGGTTTTCCTCCGCCTAGTCCAAGCAAGAGAAATGAACCTACACCAGGTCATGTTGGTGTGATATCTCTTTTTCTGCAATTCTATTTGATTGGTTTTCCCCGCCTGTTCCAAGATGGATTAATGAACTTGCATCACTGCACGTTGGTGTGATGCAACAAACTTTCTTAGTTTAACTTCCCGCAACCCTCTTTCTTTCATTAAATGCTTATGACAAGATAGATGTATATTGATTGTTTCTTTATTCCTGCACTTTGTTAAGATCAGAAACATTCACTTTTTATGTGTGCAATTTGATTTAACAATATGATAGAACTTCCAATAATTAAACACTCATTTAAGAATTAAATGTTAAGTGCATGAAGCTTTGATCTGGTGAAAGAACTAGTTTCTTGCCAGGAGATATTAGTGTTTTGAACTTGGACAAGTTCAAGCCCTTACATGAAGTAAAAAATCCTTTAGTAAAGACACTATCTATAACTTCTGCATAAATATTTGTTCCTGCACTAGTGCAAGCAGACTGCGATAGTGTAGGACAGATTAGTGCAAGAAGGAAATATCTAAAGGAGAAGATTTAAGAGACCATCTGATGAGACTAATAAGTGTCTTTGCTATATAAAAACACATAATTAGTAGTTAAAAAATAATCTGCTGGAGTGATTGCCTTTCATCTTTAATTCCCTCTTGCAAATGCATTCTTTCTTGTTCCAGTCTTAGATTATTTTTTATGATTCAAGTTTTCTTATTTTCTCTTTTTGATTTGATTATGTAGTATTTCCTTTAAAGAAAGTATGGATTTATATTAATGAGATTCATACCATCTCTAGCATTTCTTGTGATTTGTCTCTAATTTTATGAATCCCTCGAGTTGACAAATTTAGTGTTGAGGAGTTTTCTTAAGTTTAATTCCTGCACCCAACATTTTGGTGCCGTTGCCGGGGAGGCGATTTGATTTGGTAACAATTGTTTGATTGTACAATACAGGTAATTTTCCCCTTATTCCCGGAGTATTGTTTGGAAGAGGTTTTTTGAAGAAATTTTACTGGTGTTAATTGATTTATGACATCATTTTTACTAGAGGTTGTTTGTTATTTTTCTTCTTTTTTGAAATGAATGCCTAGAAAAGGTAAGGGTTTGAAGCCCACTAAGGGCCAAAATAATTTGTCTCATATTGGGTCTCCTTCTGTAAGAAGAAAGACCAATTCAATTCAAACCCATCACGCAGGAACAAACCACCTGGATTCTAGTGTCAACAGCTTAGGTGTGGATCAGCCTGTTTACAACAGTACAAGTAAAATGGAAACAATGGTGGACCATGAAGATCATTTGGAAGGGACTGGTGAAAATTAGGTAAGTAGAGAACAATCCGCTTTTGTGTTTCCAATTGTGGATCCTAATACTGTGGCGCAAACGTAGAATATTCCACCATCATCTCTCCCTCATTTCCATGGTAAATTTCATGAAGATCCTCACTCTTTTCTATTCAAGTTGGATATTCTATGTAGAAGTTATGATTATTCAGCCAATGCTCAGAAGTTACAATTATTTCCTATTACTCTCAAGGACTCTGCTCTACGATGGTTTATGGGTTTAGGAGGAAGCACTATAAACTCTTGGGATCAGATGAAGAGAGTGTTTTTGCCTAAATATCAAGAATATTGCAAAACTCGGTACATGCAGGAGGATATTTTTACAATCATACAGGATGACGATGAAACTCTTGAATATTACCTAGAAATATTTATGTATATTTTAAAAAATTTGAAACTTAAGTTTAATCCCAGTACTATTATAACCTTGTTCTTAAGAGGACTTACTGATAATGCTAGAAATAATCTAAATCTGTTAGGATATGGTGATATTTATCAGAAAAATTTTGAACAAATTTGTGAATTATGGAGGAAATTTTCAAGAAATCAGTATAGATCTGGTAGAGGAACTCGAAACAGAAATAGAAAAACTGAATCTGCTGAGGCTATGATTATTGGAATAGAAAATAAAATGGAAAAAATGAAAATTTATATAATGAATATTGTTAGCAAACAATTATAATCCTTAAAATTCCAGCAAAAACTCATGAAGGAACAAGAGTCATTAGATTTTTTATATCCTAAATGTGAATACAAGCATTCTCCTAAGGAGTGTCCTCTTAATTTGAAATAAAATAACAAGTGTGATATTTTTGTAGAAGACCATCTCAGAGAAAAATGTCCCTCTATACCTGGACTTAAAGCTATATTTACAGGGGGACAACCTGAAGCGGAATACTTGTATTCTATGGGAGCAAGAAGGAATTGGCCTTAGGTAGGTACATGTATGGCTCCTGAATTTTATCTACACTATTTTTGTTATAATCCACATGCATATTCTTATCCTAACAGTAATCAACGGTGGCAATATGGGAATTAATATAAGCATGGGAAAACTTCTCAACCATGGCAACAAGGTTGGAAAGGGCCAACTCAGTTTCCATATTCCCACCAACCACCTCTACAGTCATATCCATCTACACATACAGCTTATTCAATGCCATAAAATCTGAGTCAGTCTATTCCACGTTGCCTTTACCTCCACCCTTTCGACCTCCTCAATTACTTGCTCAACCTATGCCCAATCCTAAAAGTAATAAATCAGTGAAAATGATCTATGTAACAAACCCACCTTTACCATTTGACTACTAGTCTATTCCAGTTGGGGTTCATGATATTCAATTAAGATTGGGAAGGACTCTAACATTTAAAAATCAAAAGAAACCTATGGTGATTGTTTAAGAAAAAGGAGAAGAGGAAACTCTTAACCATTCTCTGAAAGTTATCACTAAGCACCCTTTACACTTTGAATCCCTGCCATCTTCTTCCAACCAGCCTCCCTTCCTAGAGAGGCTAGTAATGGAAAGAAGTGAGCATATTCTGAAATTAGTTTGGCATCTGAGCTTCATAATATTTTTATTAAGATACCTATGCTTAAAGCCATTAAAGAGATCCCCATTTGTACTAATATTATTAAGGAACTCTGTCTCAAGAAACCCGAGAGAAATATATTGGAACCCCAAACGATTCAATTTTTTGGTAGGGCAGTAGATTTGACGACGAGATGTGTATCTATGGAAAAATATACTGATCCAAGAAACCCTGTTGTCTCAGTTCATATTGGTAATTTCCTTGTCTCTAATGTTCTGATAGAACTAGGGATAGCCATTAATTTCATGACTAGGCAAACCATGGATCAACTTCAGTTATCTCATCTTCTCCCTACTCCCACTGTGCTTGAATTGGAAGATAGATCTAAAATTAAGCCAGAAGGATTATTGGACGATGTGATCATCTCATTATATTCTTGGGAATATCCTGTTGATTCATTTTTCTTCATCCAAAGAACCCAGTAGGAGGATATCCCTTGACCTTGGGTCGACCATGGCTTTCTATAGTTGATGCACATATTGGATGTCGTTCTGGTGATATGTATATTTCGCATGGAGATTCTAGGAAGAAAGTTATCTTATACCCCCCTGCTAGATCCATTCCGGATATTCGATATAATTTATGGTTGGATAAAAGTATTTATGAGGAGACTCAGCTCATTTCCCTTATCCATCATTATACTGGGTCTTCAAAAGAAGATGAGATTCAAGATTTCCTAAAAAATCTAGACACTGTGCATAATTTTGAGCCATTGAGCCAAATTTTCAGCCTAGATTTTCAAGATAATCATGTTTCTCATTCTTTTGTACCACTGCATTTGACCACTCCTTTGAGTACTCCTAAGCCTGATACCACTCTTGTTGATATTAGCCCTGGTAAATGCTTTCATATTAGTTCATATTTGGACCCATCTCAGCAGGAGCAGCTTGTGAATTTGTTGCAGAACCATCTTAGTGCCTTTGCTTGGGGCTATGAAGATATGAAGGGTATCCCCCCTAAAACTTGTACACATCATATCTATATGTAGGAAGGAACCCTACCGGTCCAATGACCCCAAGGGCAAATGAATCCAGCTCTAGGAGATATTGTGAAGGAAGAAGTACATAAACTCTTGGATGTTGGTTTTATCTATCCTATTTTTGACAGTCAGTGGGTCTCTCCATTAGTGCTAGTCCCTAAGAAAGATGGAAGGTGCTTTACTTGTATTTATTATCAAGAATTAAACAAATTCACTCTCAAATATTACTTCCCTCTCCCTTTCATTGACCAGGTGCTTGATACCCTTGCAGGAAAGAAATATTTTTCCTTTTTGGATGGCTTCAGTAGTTATAACCAGATACAGATTACATCTGAAGATCAGGATAGAACTACTTTACATGTCCATGGGGTAAATTTTCTTATAAAGAGCTTCCCTTTGGTTTATGTAATGCCCCGGCTACCTTTCAAGGGGAATTCTTGGCCATTTTTGCTGATATAGAATTTGTAGAAATTTATATGGATGACTTTCCCATGTTTGGTGATTCTTTTCAGGAAGCTCTCAAAAATCTAGAGAAAGTACTTCTTCATTGTCAGGAAGCCCATCTCGCTTTGAGTGACAAGAAATGTAGATTAATGTTCAAAGCGGGAGTGGTACTTGGCCATTTGATTTCTGATAGAGGCATCCAGGTTGATCTGGCAAAGATTGAAATCGTTCTACATCTTCCTGCACCCAAAACTGAAAGGGAAGTAAGAGGTTTTTTAGGAAATACTGGCTACTATAGAAGATTCATTGAAATTTTTTCTAATATAGCTGCCCCTCTTTTCGACATCTAGCTAAGGATAGTGAATTTTCTTGGTCCACAATTTGCCAACAGTCTTTTGAAACATTGAAGGAAAATTTGGTACAAGAACCAGTTTTGAGAGGTCCTAACTGGTCCCTGCCTTTTCACAGTTCCTCTGATGCTTCAGATTTGGCTATTGATGCAACTTTAGGACAAGAGGAAAATAAGCAATCCTATGTTATTTATTATATTAGTAAGAATTTGTCTTCCGCTGAATTGAATTATACAGTTACAGAGAAAGAATTTTTAGCTGTAATTTTTGCAATTAATAAGTTTAGGCACTATATTACAGGATATGAAGTATTTGTACATATTGATCATTGCACGATTAAATATTTGATGAAAAAACCATTGACTAGCAGGAGAGTGACTAGGTGGTTGCTATTGTTGTAGGAATTTAATGTTACTATTGTTGGTAGACCAGGGAAATTTAATGTTGTAGCAGATTTTCTTTCTAGATTAGATAATCCTCATGAAGCAACTCCTGTTAATGATGATTTTTCAGATGAACGTATTTTTGCTATGTCAACAGATTCTCAGTGGTTTCCTGACATTTATAATTATTCAGTTATTGGGAAAACACCACCCCACTTGTATGCTCGTGAAAACCAGAATATTATTCAGAAAAGTGCTGCATATTCCTGGATTCAAGGAGATCTCTTTTACACTGGTCCAGATCTGATTATCCGTAGATGTGTAAGAGAGGAGGAAGTGTTTGACATATTGAAATCTTCTCATGATGAACCTTGTGGAGGCCACTTCACTGATAAGAGGACTACATATAAAGTACTGTGTGCTGGTTACTTTTGGCCTTCCCTGTTTAAGGATGCCAAACAGTATGCCAGGAAATGTCATAGCTATTAACGAATGGGCCAGCCTAATCAAACCAATGAAATGCCTTTATTCTCCCAAGTTATGATTGAGCCATTTGAAAAATGGGCTATTGATTTTATAGGGCCAATAAATCCAACGTCATTAAGTAAAAAGAATATTCTGGTTTGTACATATTTTGTTACAAAATGGATAGAAGTTGTTTCCTTAGCTACAAAAAAATTTGTTGTTGATTTTATTTTTACTGAAATCTTTACTAGATTTGGTATGCCTAGAGAAATTGTTTCTGACAATGGTCTTTAGTTTATTTCTAATCTTGTACATGGTGTGATGGAGTAGTACAAGATCTGGCACAGGAAATCCATGTTGTATCACCCGCAAGAAAATGTCCAGGTGGAATCCACAAACAAAGTGATTGAGTCCATTCTTACAAAGACAGTGAACATGCATCGGAAAGACTGGCTGAAAGATTACCAGAAGCTTTATGGGCATACAAAACCACTTGGAGAAATAGCATGGGACATAGACCATATGAGTTGGTATATGGAAAACAGGTGTTGTTACTAATTGAATTCCAGATCAAAACTTTTAGAGATGAAATTCAGTTAGGACTAGATCACTCCGAGGCACAACAACAACATCTTCTCCAATTAAATTAGTTGGATGAATTTCATAGGGATGTTGTTCAATAGAATATACTAATTCAGTAGCAACGCAAAAGGTGGCATGACAAGTCTATTTAGAAAAAGAAATTCCAACCAGGTGATTGGGTGCTCGTTTATAATTCTAGATTTAAAATTTTCAAAGGGACATTCCATACACGTTGGATGGGACCTTATGAAGTGATCCAACTATTCGAGAATGGATCAGTAGAAGTTAAAACTATTGATGGGAAAAATTTAGTATTCCTGGTAAATGGACATATATTAAAGAAGTATTTTTAGCCACCTTCTAGGAAATATTTTTCACATCAAGTCCAACATAAATTCAGGATAGTAGTGGTGAATGGTAATACCAACCTTTTGAAAACATGAATTCTTCTTCATCTTACAAAACAAAAAATTAAAAAATTAAAAATATTTTTAATAAAAACTAAAGAAAAAAATATTTTCCTGTAATTATGAAAATCAGTTTGCTGACATGATTGCAGAAGGATCAACCGGAAAACCAGCTTGCTGGCAAGAAGATCAAAAATTCCTAATAAAAAGAGAATTTTTCTTGATCTTTTGATATGCTAGCAACCACCAAGTAAAAGCAGGTTCAGTAGAACCAACCTTTGTATCGCTGTGGTAATTAGCATGGATGTTTTTATTCAAGTAGCACTTAATTCTCGTTATAGTTATTTTTCTTCCACTAGCGCAAGCAGACCTTCCAAAATTTTTTTTGCCTTTATTCATATCCCATTTCGTAATATTCCCTTAGTTTCTTCTTAAATCCCAAATGATTAACCTTTCCATATTCTTCTGAATTTACCTTGTCCATTTCATAAAACCCCACTTTACCCTTGAATTTTTTTCCATATCCCACTTCTGTTTATCCCCTCTTGTGGTACTATTCCTGGAATCCCTATAACAGAATTCCTTCCCATTCTGAAATATTCCTTTTCCCACTTCTTTATTCCCTCATGAATTGCAGTATTTCGCGTACAAAGAGCAAAATAATATGCTCTCAAACATCAAGAAAGGGCGAAGAAAATTTCCAGTATAAGTTGAGAAAATCATGTTGGAAGTCCAGCCTATATTTTATTTAAAGTTACGTGTTATTGTTTTTAGATATTATTCTTGCACTAGTGCAAGCATGTTGTCCTATATAATAAGTGCAAGCAGAATTCTACCAGCCGAATAACATATTTTAAGCGGTGCAAGCAAACATGTGCAAGCATGCACCCTGTCAAAAAAAGAGTACAATTTGTTTTTTCATAGCATATGTCATAGGAAAGTGGTTATCATGAAGGTTTTTTAGAAATCGTTTCACTTAGTCGAGAAGTACTTGTGCTATCATATTAACTAGGAGAAAATTTAAAGTACAAGGTGTTTTTAAGTTTAGACTCATGATCATTTTTTAATGAATGCTAAAGTTATTTTTTGAATTATGAAGGAGTGCAGAAATTTTTAATCATTGCTTAGGATATAATTTATCTTTCTTCCATAATCCCAGATGTCCTTCACTCGTAATGATTACCTCACCTAGCCATTAAAAATGTCGCTTCAAATACCAATCCGGCATGACCTCAAAGATGTCACTTATTCACGGCTATTTTAGTGGAATGAATGGATGATAATATGGAAGGGATGGTGGACATTTGGATTCCTATCTATAGGAGCCAATTTTCTCAGTGTTTCATGTAAATTGTTGACTATTCTTAACCGTTAAGCAGTGATGCCACCTGTTCAAAGTGAACCTTCATCTCTCAGTATGGTAGAACAAACTTCTGAGTTTCAAAATAGTCTTGCACTATTGTAAGACTCCGGATTTCTTCAATTCTTGAAAAATTTTGACGGGCACGACCATGAAGTGGCCCTACAGTTTGTAAAAAGTTTCAAAAATGGCTGAGTGCAAATTGGGCCTCTAAAATTCAATGTTACGAAATATTTTATAGCAGTAGCGACAGGCTTGTAAAATACCGCGGAGAAGTGATTTAAAAATCAGAAGCTAGAGAGGAATCGATGGCAGCATTTCATCGTCGATCAGAACATGAAGGTATATTGGAAGAAATGAATTCCGTGTAGTGCCCTGCTAGGACAGTGGCGGGACCTCCTTTTCATCCTACAAAAATTCGTAACCTGTGAGGGAAGGTACTCCCTCACTTTTGTGTACCATTTTAGGATGTTGCATAATTTCGAAGGTGGCCGACACGTCTAGTGGCAGATTGATTTCCCGTATTTTTTTCTTTAGAGCTTGGAAACAATGGCAAAAGGTATGTTGGACACATGGGCAGACCAGGCCAAGAAGAAATTATATCGCCACGGTCTGATAAAAATTTTGGTCCACAAACAATTAGAAATTAAAGGCATGACTTGGGAGGCGCTGCCAAAACAGCTACATAAAAGGAAAGGTACTTGAAAGGAGATAGAGGACCCCACCAGCACAAGCAAGGGTCTGAGGAAAAATTAAAAGGGGAGTCCTTATTGAACCAGTGCAAAAAGGAAACAACCCTAGAAATCAATAGAAGAAAAGGCCCCATCTCCAAAGAAGAAGAAGACAACTAGTGCACGAGTTGAAGAGACTCCTTCTTCGACACCAATACAGGCACAAACCCTCGAAGAAGAAAACCTGTCAGTCCTTGCAGACGCAGGGAAATCTATAGAAGTTGAAGATGACACTCTGTTGGCCGATTTTATTAAAAATGTCTGGAAAAGTAATGAGGAATCTAGTGAAGGCAATGAACCACAGTCCCCACGGGATGTTGAATCCCCTCTTGCACCAGTGCAAGAAGAAGAAGAACCAGAAGAGAAAGAAGAATAAGAGAAAGAAGAATAAGAAGAAGAAGAAGAAGAAAAGGAAGTGTTAGCTCCCTAATTGCTCTCTTTTTACCATTTTCTCCTTCCTCAATTGTAACTATTTACCTTTATTTCACCCTTTTATGCACCTTCATCTTAAACCAGTCCAAACATGGTGACAAAATTCTTATAAACCTTTATTCTTCATGTTTTAATTCAATTTAGCTTTAATTAAATATGTATTGCATGATTTCTGACTTTTAAATCACTTTTGTAGTGCTTATCGTGACCGATGATCTTAGTGCAGTATCGAATCTTGCACTATTGCCAGCAGAACAGATCTTTGAGGCAAATCTGAACCTCCTCGATCACCGCCTTGTATTGAACCACTTCATCCATGACAGGGAATGATTCAAAGGCAGGCAAGATTAATCCGTGAAGGGCGAAAGCTGGTTAGCTACGGTCAGTTTTGCAAAAATGTCTTATCTTGAAGGCTAAACCTAAATTATGCATTTTTTTATGAATTAGTTGAACGATCTATTTTGGCCTTTGGCCAAGAGATGTATATAATATAAAGTGTAAATAGGACCTAGAGGAGAACTTTGGGGTAGATTTTTTAGAGCGAATTTGATAGGCGGTAACCGGTCTTTTTGTTATCGCGCAAATTTGTGCTGGACATTGTATCAATGCATGTATTCGCCTCAATGAATTAATAAAATGTTTCTCGCAAATCCGAACCTCCTCGATCAGTGCCTTGTCTTGAGTCACTTCAGCCACGACAGGGAATGATTCAAAGTTAGACGAGACTAATCCATGAATGGAAAAAGGTGGTTAGCTATGGCCAGTTTTGCAAAATTGTCTTATCTTGAAGGCCGAAACTAAATTATGCATTTTTTTATGAATCAATTGAACGATCTGTTTTGGACTTCGGCCAACAGATCTATATAATATAAAGTGTAAATAGGAGCTACAGGAGAACTTTGGTATAGAGTTTTTAGAGCGAAGTTGATAGGCGGTAACCGTTATTTTTGTTATCGCCCGAATCTGGGATGGACATTGTATCAATGCATGTATTCGCCTCAACGAATTAATAAAAAAAAATTATGCCTCATGTTTCAGAGATTACGCTTCTATTTTTAACCTGATAAATTAACTGGTTTACTGAGCAGCGTCTTAATTTAAAAAGAGAAGAACACGGGTTGGCTAGGGCCCAGCCAACCCAACAGGTTTACCCTATTCTTTGTTTCTTGTAATGTGTGTTTAAATTATTAAAGTGTGATTTAACTTTTAGCACATGTATTCTTGTCTTATTGGAAACGGATCCGTCATGTGAAGTAGTTACATTTCCTTTCCCTGCAATTTACTTTCCTGCACTTGATTTCAGATTGGCTTTCATTCACCTGGTACAAGCAGGAGAAATAAACCTGCACCAATGCACGTTGGTGTGATAATTCCTTTTCCTGCAATTCTATTTATTTGGTTTTCCACTGCCTGACACAAGCAGGAGAAATGAACCTGCACCAGTGCACGTTGGTGTGATGCACCAAGTTTTGTTAATATACTTTCTGCAATTTTATTTCTTTATTTAAATGCTTATTACAGAATAAATGATTATTTCTTTACTTCTGCATTTTTTTAAGATCAGAAACATTCACTTTTGTGTGTGCAATAATTGAACACTTTTTTTAAGGATTAAAAGCTAAGTGCAGGAAGCTCTAATCAGGTTCAAGAACTAGTTTCTTGCCACAAGATCTGAGTGCTTTGAACCTTGAAAAGTTTGAGCCCTTGTATGAAGTAAAAATCCTTCAGTAAGGACACTATTTATACCTTCTACATAAAATCCCTCGTCCTCCACTAGTGCACAACAGATTAATGCAAGAAGGAAATATCTAAGGAAGCAGGTTTAAGGGCCCAACTAACGAGACTAATAAAGCATCTCTGCTAAGGGAACACACACACTCAGTAGATTAAACAACCATTGGGAGTGATTGTATTTTATCTTTAATTCTCTCTTGCAAATGCATACTTTCTCGTTCCAGTCTTAGATTATTTTTTGATGGTTCAAGTTGCCTTCTTCTCTTTTGACTCTGCAATATTTCCTTTAAATAAAGTAGGGATTTACATTATAAATATTCATACCATCTCGGGCATTTCCTGTGCTTTTTCTCTAATTTTACGAATCCCCCGAGTTGACAAATTAAGTGTTGAGGAGTTTTCTTAAGTGTAATTCCCGCACCCAACATTTTGGCGCCGTTGTCGGGGAGGCAATTTGATTTTGTAAGAATTTTCTTATTATACAATAGAGGTTATTTTTCTTTATTTTTGTAGTGTTGTTTCTTTGAAGGGATTTTACTGGTGTTAATTGATTTCTGACAATATATTTTAGAATTTTTTGTTATCTTTCTTTTGTCTTTCCTTTCAAAATGAATGCCTAGGAAAGGTAAGGGTTCGAAGCCCACTAAGGGCTGAAAGAATTTTGAAAACAATTTTCATATTGGGTCTCCTTATGTAAGCAGGAAGCCCAATCCAATTCAAACCCATCACGTAGGAATAATCCACCCAGATTTTGGTAATAACAACTCAGGTGTGGATCAACCTATGGAGAGCGGTACAAGTAAAAGGGAAAAAATGGTGGACCAAGAATATCATTTGGAAGGGACTGGTGACAACCAGGTAAGTGAAAAAAAATCACTTTTGTGTTTCCAATTATGGATCCCGATACTGTGTCGCAAATGAATAATATTTCACCATCATCTCTCCCTCATTTCCATGGTAAAGTTCATGAAGATCCTGACTCTTTTCTATATGAGTTTGATATTCTATGTAAAAGTTATGATTATGCAACTGAGGCTTAGAGGTTAAGATTATTTCCAATTACCCTCAAGGAATTAGCTCTTTTTTGGTTTATGGGGTTAGGAGGAAACACCATAACCTCTTGGGATTATATGAAGAGAGTATTTTTGTCTAAATATCAAGAATATTGCAAAACTTGGGACATGCATGATGAAATTTTTACAATCATACAAGATGATGATGAAATGCTTGAAGATTATTTGCAAAGATTTTTGTATATTTTACAAAGGTCAAAACCTAAGCTTGATCCCAACACTATTAGAACCTTGTTCTTAAGAGGCCTTACTCATAATGTTAGAAATAATTTGAATCTATTAGGATGAGGTGATATTTCTTAGCAAACTTTTGATAAAATTTGTGAATTATGCAGGAAATTTTTAAGAAATTTGTACAGATCCGGTAGAGGAACTCGAAATAGAAATAGAAAAACTAAATCTACTGATGCTATGATTATTGGATTAGAAAATAAAATGGAAAACATGAAATTTGATATAATGAACATTGTTACCAAACAATTAGACTCCTTAACATTTCAGCAGAAACTCATGAAGGAACAAGAGTCATTATGTATTTTCTGTCCTAAATGTAGAGAAAAGTATCCTCCTAAAGAGTGTCCTCTTAATTTTAAAGAAACTAATAAGTGTGTCATTTGTGTAGAAGATCATATCACAGAAAAATTTCCCTCTATACCAGGACTTAAAGTTGTATTTACATGGGGACAACTTGAAGTTGAATACTTGAATGCTATGGGAGAAAGAAGGAATTGGCCTCAGTTAGGTACATGTATGGCTTCTAAATTTTCTCCACACTATTTTGGTTATAATTCACATGCATATTCTTATCCTAACTCTCATTAGCAGTGGAAATATGGGAATCAATATCAGCATGGGCAACCTTCTCAACCATGGAAAAAATGTTGGAGAGGGCCAACTCATTCCCCATATTCCTACCAGCCACCTATGCAGTCATATCCATCTACACATGCACCTTGTTCAATGCCTCAACTTCTGAGTCAGTCCAATCCACCATTATCTAGACCTCCACCCTTTTGACCTCCTCAGTTGCCTGCTCAACCTATGCCCAATCCTAATAACAATAAATCAGTGAAAATGATCTATGTAACAAACCCACCTTTATCATATGAATACGAGTCTATTCTAGTTGGGGTTCATGATATTCAATTAAGATCAGGAAGGATTGTAATGTCAGGAAATCAGAAGCAACCCATGGTGATCGTTGAAGAGAAAGGAGAAGAGAAAACTCTTAACCATTCTCCGAAATATGTCACTAAGCAGCCCTTACCCTCTGAATCCTTGCCATCTTATTCTGACCAACCTTCTTTCCTAGAGAGGCTAGTAATGGAAAGGAGTGAGCCTATTTCTGAGACTAGTTAGGCATCTGAGCTTCAAAATATTTTCATTAGGATACCCTTGCTTCAATCCATCAAATAGATCCCCATTTGTACCAAGATTATTAAGGAAATCTGTCTCAAGAAACCAGTGAGGAAGAGATTGGAACCCCGAACCATTCAATTTGTTGGTAGGGCAGTAGAGTTCATAACGAGATGTGTGTCGGTGGAAAAATATACTGATCCTGAAAAACTTATTGTCTCAGTTCAAATTGGTAATGTCCTTGTCTCTAATGTTCTTATAGACCTGGGGGAGGCCATTAATGTCATGACTAATAAAACCATGGATCAACTTCAGTTATATCATCTTTGCCCTACTGCCACTGTGCTTGAATTAGCAGATAGATCTAAAATTAAGACAGAAGGAGTTTTCGACGATGTTATCATCTCATTAGATTCTTGGGAGTATCATGTTGATTTCATTGTGCTTCAACCAAAGAACCCAGTAGGAGGAAATCCCTTGACCTTGGGTTGACCATGGCTTCCTACGGCTAATGCATATATTGGATGTCGTTCTGGTGATATGTATATTTCACATGGAGATTCTAGGAAGAAAGTTACCTTATACCCCCCTGCCAGATCCATTTAGGACTTTCAAGATACTTTATGGTTGGATCAAAGCAGTGATGAGGAGACTCAATCTATTTCCCTCATCCACCATTATACTGGGTCTTCACAAGAAGATGAGATTCAAGATTTTCTAAATAATCTAGACATTATGCCTAATTATGAGGCTTTGAGATAAATGTACAACCTAGATTTTCAAGAAAATCATGATTCTCATTCTTCTGTACCATTGTGTTTGACCACTCCCTTGAGTACTCCTGAGCTTGATACCACTCTTTTTGAGATTAGCCCTGGTAAATCCTTGCATACTAGTTCATATTTGGACTCATCTTAGCAAGGGCATCTTGTGAATTTGTTGCAAAACCATCTTAGTGCCTTTGCTTGGGGCTATGAAGATATGAAGGGTATCCCTCCTGAAACTTGTACACATCACATCTATATTCAGGAAGTAACTTGACCTGTTCAACAACCCCAAAGGTGAATGAATCCATATCTAAGAGATATTGTGAAGGAAGAAGTATAGAAACTCTTAGATGCCAGTTTTATCTATCCTATTTCCGACATTCAATGGGTCTCTCCATTAGTACTGGTACCAAAGAAATATGGAGGATGTCGTATTTCTATTGATTATAGAGAATTGAATAAAGCCACTCTTAAATATTTCTTCCCTCTCTCTTTCATTGATCAAGTGCTTGATACCTTCTTAGGAGATAAATATTTCTGCTTTTTGGATGGCTTCAGTGGTTATAACCAGATACAGATTGCGCCCGAAGATTAGGATAAAACTACTTTTACATGTCCATGGGGGAAATTTGCTTACAAAGTGCCTCCCATTGTTTTATGTAATGTCCCAACTACCTTTCAAAGGGTAGTCCTGGCCATTTTTGCTGATCTGGAATTTGTATAAATTTATATGGATGACTTCTCTGTGTTTGGTGATTCTTTTCAGAAATCTCTCAAAAATATGGAGAAATTACTTCTTCGTTGTCAAGAAGCCCATCTCAATTTTTGTGAAAATAAATGTAGATTAATGTGCAAAGCAGGAGTGGTGCTTGGCCATTTGATTTATGACAAAGGTATCCAGGTTGATCCGGCAAAGATTAAAATCATTCTACATCTTCCTGCAACCAAAACTTAAAGGGAGGTAATAGGTTTTTAAGGACATGATGGTAACTATAGAAGATTCATTGAATATTTTTCGAAGATAGTTGCTCCTCTTTTCCGACTTCTAGCTAAGGATAGTGAATTTTCTTAGTCCACAGCCTGCCAACAGTCTTTTGAAACATTGAAGGAAATGTTGGTGCAGGCACCAGTTTTGTGAGGTTGAAACTGGTCCCTGCCTTTTCACATTTCCTCTGATGCTTCAGATTTGGCTATTGGTGCAGCTTTAGGACAAGAGGAAAAAAATCAATCCTATGTTATTTATTATATTAGTAAAAATTTGTCTTCCGCTGAATTGAATTATAGAGTTACAGAGAAAGAGTTTTTAGATGTGATTTTTGAAATTAATAAGTTCATGAAATATATTACATTATATGAAGTATTTTTACATACTGATCATTACGCGATTAAATATTTGATGAACAAACCATTGACAAGCAGTAGAGTGACTAGGTGGTTACTATTTTTATAGGAGTTTAATGTTACTATTGTTGATAGACCAGGGAAATCTAATGTTGTAGCAAATTTTATTTCTAGATTAGATAATCGTGGTGAAGCAAATCCTATTAATGATGATTTTCCAGACGAACATCTTTTTAATTATGTCTATATATTATTCATGGTTTGCTAACATTACTAATTATTTGGTCACTGGAAAAACACCACCTCACTTGTCCACTCGTGAAAAGCAGAATATTATTCATAAAAGTGCTGCATATTCCTGGATTCAAGGAGATCTCCTTTACACTGGTCCAAATATGATTATCCGTAGATGTGTAAGAGAGGAGGAAGTGTTTGACATATTGAAATTTTCTCATGATGAACCTTGTGGAGGCCACTTCACTGATAAGTAGACTACATATAAAGTATTACGTACTGGTTACTTTTGGCCTTACTTTTTTAAGGATGCCAAACAATATGTCTGGCGATGTGATAGTTGCCAATGAATGGGCTAGCCTAATCAAACCAATTAAATTCCTTTATGCCCCCAAGTTATGATTGAACCATTTGAAAAATGGGCTATTGATTTTATAGGGCCAATAAATCCAACATCCTTAAGTAAAAATCATATTTTGGTTTGTACAGATTTTGTTACAGAATGGGTAGAAGCTAAAGCTGTTTCTTTTTCTACAAAAAAATTTGTTGTTTATTTTCTTTTTTTTTGAAATCTTTACTAGATTTGGTTTGCCTAGAGAAATTGTTTCTGAAAATGGTCTACAATTTATTTCTAATCTAGTACAGGGTGTGATGGAGAAATACAATATCTGACACAGGAAATCCATGCCATATCACCCACAAGCAAATGGCCAGGTGGAATCTACAAACAAAGTGATCGAGTCCATTCTTATGAAGGTAGTCAATATGCATCAGAAATACTGGGCTAAAAGATTACCAGAAGCTTTGTGGGCATACAGAACCACTTGGATAAATAACATGGGACATACACCATATGAGATGGTATATGGAAAACAGGTTATGTTACCAATTGAATTCCAGATCAAAACTTTCAAAACTGTAGCTCAGTTAGGACTAGATCTCTCTCAGGCACAACAACAACATCTTCTCCAATTAAATGAGTTAGATGAATTTTTTAGAGATGTTGTTCAGTAGAACATCCTAATTCAGCAGCAACGAAAAAGGTGGCATGATAATACTATTTAGAAAAAGCAGTTCCAACCAGCTGATTGGGTACTCCTTTATGATTCTAGTTTTAAAATTTTTAAAGGGAAGTTCCATACACGTTGGATGGGACCTTATGAAGTGATCTGAGTATTTGAGAATGGAGCAATATAATTCAAAACTATTGATGGACAAAATTCAGTATTCTTGGTAAATGGACATAGATTAAAGAAGTATTTTTAGCCACTTGCCAAGAGAGATTTTACACAACAAGTCCAACATCAATTTGGGACGGTAGTGGTAAATGGTAATACCAACCTTTTGAAGACATTAATTCTTGTTCTTTTAAAAGAAAGAAAAAATAAATTTAATAGAAAAAAATACAAAAAAGTAAAGAAATTTTTTTTTTTCATGTAATTGTGAAAATCAGTCCACTGACATGATTGTAGAAGGGTCAACCTGAAAACTAGCTTGCTGGTAGGCAGATAAAAAATTTGTAATAAAAAATAGAATTTTTCTTGATCTTTAGATATGATAGCGACCACTGAGTAAAAACAGGTTCAACAGGACCAATATTTATCTGTTGGGGTAATTAGCACGGATATCTTTTATTGAAGTAACACTTAATTCTCGCCGCAGTTAATTTTTCTTGCACCAGTGTAGGCAGACCTTCCAGAATTTTTTTTTCCTTACTTCATATCCCATTTCATAATAATCCCTCAGTTTTCTTCTTTAAATCTAGGAATTATTAACCTTCACACATTCTTCTGAATTTACCCTACCCGTTTCGTAAAAATCCCACTTTACCCTTGAATTTTTTTTTTCTCCCTATCCCACTTCTATTTATCCCCTCTTTGGTACTATTCTTGGAATCCATGTAACAAAATTCCTTCCCATTCTAAAATTTTCCCCTTTCCCACTTCTTTGTTCCCTCATGAATTTATTGCAAGTTCTCATACACAAAGTAAAAAAAGATGCCCTCAAGCATCAAGGAAGGGCGAAACAAATTTTTAGTATCAGTTGAGGAAGCTAAGTTAGAAGTCCAACCTATATTTTACTTAAATTATCTATTCTTTTTTTCAAAAAGTATGCTTGCACTAGTGCAAGCATATCATCCTATATGATAATACAAGCATAATGGTACCAGCAGAAAAACAGAGTAAGCAGTGTAAGCAGATCAATGCAAGCATGCACCTTGACAAAAGCAGAGTACAAATTATTTTTTTCATGAGCATATGTCATCGAAAGTGGTCAACATAAAAGTTTACAAGCGGCCTTTTTCACTTATTTGATAAGTACTTATGATATCATATTAACTAGGAGAAAAATATTTAAAGTACAATGTGTTTTTAGTTAAGAATCATGATCATTTTCTAATAAATGCTAATGCTTTTTGAACTATGAAGAAGTGCAGAAATGTTTAACCGTTGCTTGGATATGATTACCCTTTCTGCCATGATCCTAAATGTCCTTAACTTATGATGATTACCTCACTTATCCATTAAAATCATCGTCTCAAGTACCAATCCCGCACGATTCTAAACATGCCACGCATCCACGGCTATTTTGGTGGGATGGATCAGTGATAAGACAGAAGGGATGGTGGATGGTTGGATCCCTATCTATAAAGAGTGAAATTTTCCGGTATTTCATGCAAATTTTTTTACTGTTCATAACTGTAAAGCAGAGATGCTGCCTATTAGATGTGAACCTTCATCCCTGAGTGAGGTAGATCAGACTGTCGAGTTTTAAAATAGTCTTGCACTATTGCGAGACTGAGGCATTCCTCCGTTTTTGCAAAAATTTTATGGGCACAACAGTGAAGTGGCCCTATATTTTGTAAAGAGTTTTAAAAATGGCCGTGTAAATATTGGGCTCCCGAGATTTAAAGTCATGGAAAAATCGATAGCAACAACGAGGGGCTTGCAAAACACTGGTGTGCAGTACTTTAAAAATCAGAAACTCGAGAGGAAGCACTGGAAGTGTTTCATCGTTGATAAGAAAATGAAGGTAGACTACAAGAAAGGAATTTCATGCAAAACCCTACTAGGAAAGTGGCAGGACCTCCTCTTTATGCTCCATAAATTTGTGACTTGTAACAGGAGGTACTCCCTCACCTTTGTGTATCATTTCAGGATGTTGCAACACTTTGAACCCAGCCAACATGTCCGATGGAGGATGGATTTCACTTATTTTTTGCTTAAGAGTTTAGAAAATATGGCCAAGAGTGTGCAGGGCGCACGAGAAGATCATGTATAAAATGGATTAACTTAGAAACAGATTGTAGAAAACACAGATACAAAACTACACAAAACAATGGCGGAAAAGAGGCTTCAGCTTCATGGCATTCTCATCATTCTCACTTATTAAAATAATTTAGTTTACAATTTGAATAGATGAGAGAAAATGTCTAAGATAGTCCATGCGATCTTAGAATCCTTTGGTTGAGATAATTTCACACCAAAAACCCACCAAGATAGGAGTTACTAAACAACCTCCAATATTTGAGGAACAACCCAAGAGTTAGGCACATTACTAACTTGGAATATTTAATTAATTAATTTATTATTTTGGATTTATTATTGTTATTTGAGAGAGGCTAACAATCCCCCCCTTCAATGAAAAATAAAAAATAAGAACAAGGAACCATCTTCCAAGTTCTCATGTTGATCCTCAAAAAACATTGCCTGAAAAACCACCAAAGCTGGATGTTGAAAAACTGCAATCTGAAGAGACCATCAGTCAGTTGTATGTCTGATTCATCTCTGAATTTTTCTTGACAACTCCATCAAATTCCAAGTTGCAAAAGGATCTGTCTTTCCTTTGCATGAAATCAACATCCTTTGTCAACTAACACAAATTTTTCAAAGCCCACTAGCCGATGATGTCAAAAAAAACTCACTGATACTTTTGTTGTGCTGAAAAATATTCATTGCTTCCTTGTTGTCGACTTCCCACTGGAAAATTTGTTGATTCCCACTGGCTGTTGAAGATGCCCACTGGCTTCTTTTGCTGGTTTTGTCGAGACTTTCAGTCTAACAACCACTGTCAATCTCATTAACATTTTCCCCCCTTTGGCAACTGAAAGGAGAGACACTTCTCTTGGAAAGTATTCCTGAAATCCCCCCCTTTAGGTGTAGGATTTTTACACTAGTGTACTCCCCCATTCAACTGCATGAGAGTACCATCATCTTTTCACTGTTGGCTGCACTATGTGTGATTGTATGCAATTGTAGAACTGAGACAATCTATTGACTTTGGATGACCATTTCCAAGGGTCGATCCATTCATAATGTATCTTCAATCTGGATGATTTTTGTTGGTTGCGACATTTTTCTGAGGAATGATTGGGCTTGCCACAATGGTGACAAGGATGGAGATCAAAACACTAATCTTCCATATGACGGGTTCTTTGACAATGAGAAAATTTTGGTCGGACTTCAACTTCAGGTTGCGTGCAATTCTGTTTGTCTGTAAATTTTGGTTGCATGCATTGCTGGTTGTCTGCAACTATCTCAGAACTTGCTGAGGTGAGTGGTGCAAGAAATTCTACACTGAAAAACTTAATGGACTTGGAATAATCTAGGATATGTAGGTTGGTGTCATTGGTGACATATCCTAAGCGTCGTCGATTCTTGTTATTCTGAATTTCTTCCTAGGGCTTGATGATGGGCTTGGAAGAAATTTGAACTGGAACAACTTTGACACTTGAAGCTGTTTGAATGAATGACTTATCATCTGGATGGTTCAAAGACTTGAAATTATCACTCTTTTCTTGCAATTCAATATTTTGAAGTTGCGACTCGAGTTGAAGAAACTCAATAGTTTCATGTGTTTAGTGTAGATGTCGTGAAATATCAGCAAGACTTTTTTTTTTGACATGCACCATGCCTTCATCATTGGAGATTATCAAATTTTGAAGAATGTCTAACAACTGAATATGTTGCGCCATCTAAACTTTCTCACTTGAAATCAGGCTCTCTTGTTGTAGATGTCGCACTTTGAACTATTTCACTTGAATGACAACCTTGCTTGAATGTGGCTTGAATGACACGCCTGCTTGATTGGTTGCTGATTGTGCATGCTTGAAACACATGCTAGAATTGTAGAATTCACTTTCTTAAACTCTGGAATTCACGCTTGCTTGATGACGATCGCGTTTGTTTAAGCACTCACTTGACTTACTTGATGACTTCACGGTCAGTTGAATGAATAGCCACGCTCGCTTGCTGTCGATCTCAACTTGCTTGATTGATGTTAGAGTTGAACTTGTTTGGTTTCTTTGATGGTTGTTGTAATAAACTTCAATCTGGCTTGCTTAACGATTTGATATTTGTACCGACTTGATGCAAATTGCTTGAATGAATATTCACGCTCGCTTGCAGGAGATGTGAATTTGTTGCTTGTTTGATTTAGAGTTACAAAACTTGTGCATTCACTTGATTTTTCTTAAAGTAAGGGTGTCGAACACTATCGACAATGCACCCATGAAAGCTTACAATGATTTTAATGATTCAATTTTTCTCTTAAAAATTCATTAACAATGATTTTTTAATGATTCACTTAAAACAATGAATTTGATTACAAGTTCTGAAATGGATTTGAAAGAACACTGATTTAGACTTTTCTTTGAAATGCATTAAATTGACTAAGTGAATTTGATTGTTGATGTAGAATGATGATGTAGACAATCTTTGATTATATGTTGTAGTGGTGCAAATGCATGTGTTGAGCTTAATTATCCTTCATTGCAGCTACTGCGTTACATGTGTTGTGCTTGGCGATATTGAACTTTATGTATGTGATATTAAATTAAATCATTGATGTGTCACAACTAGACAAAAATAAAAAAGCAACAACATCAAGCCATAAAAAACATGTTCCATCACAAACACACATGGTGTACCTAAGATCCCCGTATTCAATTTCGGGCGGATCTAGGACACAATCACCAAAAAATTATATCCTTATTAAGTATTGAGTACATAACAAATCTCCACCTTCAAGTAATGAATATGCCAAGATCACAACCCTTGGAAGCAATTTGTTTTCAAAATCTGGATATTCACCAACTCAATCTCTCTCAAAGAAAAATGGTACCTGGAATCACAACAATGACTTGTCCATTATCGCTCCAAATTTAAAAAATATGCACCTTATTACTCCAAAAATTACAAAAATAATTTCACTGCATCAAAAAACCTCACTTCACTTCTAAAAAAATTTATGGGCACTTATGTCTCCCCAAAATTACATATTCCTATGATATTTCTCAAAAAAAGAAACTTATAATGTCACTTTTCAAAGAGTGAATTTACATTAAAATACTCTTCAAAGAACTTTTTAATGTAATCTTCAAATACTTCTTTATGCTCCAAAAAAAACCTTTATAATCCACCTTTACATACTCCCCTTTTTCAAATTGATTTAAAAACATGTATGAAGTCACCTTTAAAAAAAAAAATGAATGGTTGTTTCAGATTTAAAACACATGGATTATGTAAAGCACACCTTAAACACCATATTTCATGGATGGATCAGCTTTGATCCCATGGTTGGGTTCTGGGTCATCATTCCTAGTGATGAATTCATAATGGAGGTCCAATAAAACAAAACTTGACATGCCATTTTGGGCCAACAGCACTTGCAATGTTTCATAGTACTCATTCTGCGGGTGAGGAGCTATCTCCTAAGTTTTGTTCTGGAGAAGAATGGAAAAAGGTTTTTGGCCCAATTTTCATTTATCTTAATTCTTCATCAAAAGAAGGTACAAAGTTGGCCTTATGGGTGGCCTGAATCTCCATTATTTCGAAAGAAACAGGAATAGGGATGCATTGTTGGAAACATTTTAGTACGTGATAAATATGTCGTTGAGCATGTTCACCGAACTCGTTTTGTGTTTTTGGGATTGTCCACACTCGGAGAAAAAGAATCTTGGAAAAAACAGAGAGTAAGGGCTACCAATTTTGGAGTCAAGCTGATGATAATGGGGTTTTCTCTATAAAAAGGCCCTCAAGTCCTCAATTCTGATGATTCTCCATTGATTCTGAAACAAAAAAGAAAAGCCTAGATGGGTTGAAATGCCCATAATTGTCAGCGTAGTGTCAAGTTCTTGCTCTCATGCTATTATTGTTGACGACTGTGGTTGTTCCCCATATAAACACCCAGACACGCCATTTCAATAATACCTGACATCTGCAATGCAATCGCTCTGGTAACCAGATTTATGCAGACTCTCTACACAGTGCCACACACATTGAATGCCAGTTTTTCTGATTTATTTTTCTCCTCATGTTTTTCATAGGTCGTTGTCGGAGATGGGGGCTTTTCTCTATAGAAAATGTTTGTCCCGGTAAGTACAATCTCTATGGTTGGGTACCAGGTGTTCTTGGTGACTATATGAAAGAAGGCTCTGTTAACATATATTCAGGTTGTAGGATAGAAGTTGGGATTTTGATCTATGAGCCTCGAAGAGATGGCCCTACTATATGGGAGATAGGTGTACCAAATTGCACTGCTGGAGAATTTTTATTCCAGATCCTATGCCTTGCTACATCAAAAAATTATATCTCAATCATCCTGGAAGTTTCCAGCAATATGGCCTCTGGGAAAGATATCCTAAAATATTTAAAGACAATGATTTGATATATACAATTGGCACTAGTGACTGGAGAATAGATTGGTACTTTGCACACACATGCAGTATTGAAAATGCTGGAATCTTTTGTCCCGCAACATGGCAAGCAAAATTTTAGCTAAATGGTGTGGAACAAAATATTCTTTATAAGCTTTGATTAACAATTGCATCATCAAACAATGCCGCCATTCAGTTTCAATGCAACGATGCTAATACATCTACTCTCGAGCATCTATTATCAATATATAAAAGAATTTGTAACTTCAAAATTTTAAACTCTGTGCAATTGGCTCTAGAAAAATCTCACCGTGCCAAATTCTACAGGTGACGGTCCAATAATCTCAAACGCAGACTTCACACATAGCTTTCAACACATCCACTTTTCCTGTTACACAGTCTCGCAATATTTTTCAATTTGTGGCTGTAGTTTCTTTCATTGTCGATGATCACAGATATATGTTTGCTGGTCATTCCAGCTATATCTCTCACATCATTACGTCATCCTGTGACTCCGCCTATGTTCATAACCGCACTCTTCTCCCAGTGCAAATTTTATTTTTTAATTTCATGTTCGAAGCTACAGGAGCAGTGAACAATGGAATTGGCTTCAAGGCAAGATTTCAGAGGCCCGGGTTCACCTGCACTAGAATTCTCATCACAATCACCAGCAGCAATATGCAAAAATTGACCTCGGCCACTTTTAAAATCATCCCACACACCATGGCATTCACATATATCAATGTTGACCCTATTTACCGACTCCACGCATAGGCAGATCAAGTTGTGGACAACTCTACACTCAACAGAAAACACCCATACTACTATTTAAACCCTGAACAATCCTTTGCTTTGATACCACATGTAGAAAATGAATTAACTCAGAAACAGATTGTAGAAAACATAGATACAAAGCTAGAAAAAACAATGGCGGAAAAGAGGCTTCAGCCTCATGCCATTCTCATCATTCTCACTTATTAAAATAATTTAGTTTACAATTTAAATAGATGAGAGAAAATTTCTAAGATAGTCTGTGCTATTTTAGAATCCTTTGGTTGAGATAATTTTTCACCAAAAACCCACCATGATAGGAGTTACTAAACAAACTCAAATATTTGACGAACAACCCAAGAGTTAGGCACATATTCCTAGGTTGGAATATTTAATTAATTCATTTATTATTTTGGATTTATTATTGTTATTTTAGAGAGGCTAACAGATCAGGTAGACAAGAAATTGTATCATCACAACCTGATCAAAATCTTGGTCTTGAAACAATTGGAAATTAAGGGTATGAACTGGAAGGATTTGTTGAAGAAGCTAGATAAAAAGCCCTCTATAGGAAAGAATACAGCTGCTGAAAAGAAAATAGAGACCCCTGCCAGCACAAGTAAGGGTTCAAGTGTAAAGAGAAGTTCTTCTTGCACCAGTGCAAGAAGGAAACAACCTGCAAAATTAGTAGAAGAAAAGGGCCCATCTCTAAAGAAACAGAAGACGGCGGGTACACCTACTGAATGAAATCCTCTGACGCCCCTGATGCATGAACAAACCCCCAAAGAAGACAATTTTTTGTCCATTCTTGTGGACGCAGCAAAATCCGTGGAAATTGAAGATGACACTCTACTGTCCGAATTTATTAAGGCCCGAAAAAAGAATGAAGAACCCGGTACAAAACCACAGTCTCCATAGAATGTTGAATCCCCACCTGCACGAGTGCCAGAAGAACCAGTGCAAGAAGTGTTGGAAATATTGTCATTGATGGCGAAGGAGCACAAAGGAGTAGCACCTGAGCTAGCACTAAGACAAAGGAGCAGAGAAGAACTAGCAATAAGGAAAAGGAGCAGATCAGGAAATAATGCAGTAAGAAAACATAAAAGAGAGGTAGAGGAGTAGCAGAAAGGCAAGGCAGCGAATGCAGCTAAAAAGGCACCAAAGGCAACAAAGGCAATAGAAATAATCATAGGCAGCATAGAAGAAGTTAAGGAAGAAAAGGAGTAAAGGTAGCAAAAAAATCTCAGGAGAGATCGACATGTTTAAGGCATGTAGCAAGGGAAAGAATCCCAAGTTTGAGTGAATATCGAATAGAATAACAAGCTCAGGAGAGATCAACGCACTTAGAAACTGAATAAAGCTCATGGCGGAGCAGCGTGGAGGAACCATTGTTGCAGAAAGGCGACAATATAAATCTCAGGAGAGAATCACGTTGAAGAATACAGAACAAGCTCAAGAGGAGTAGCGTGCAGGAACCAATGTTGCAGAGCAACGATAGGATAAACAAACAAAAATCTACTAAGGTAGAGAAGTCTTTGAAGAATTCCAAGTGAGGTGACTGGACAGTCATGATTAGATAGCAACAACAAAGGAAAAAAATGGACGGATATGATTCATCATAAGATAAGCGGGGCAAAAATACAATTGAATTGCAAACAACAACGGGTATCATAGATCTAGACAGATCAACGATGATGATCGCATTGGCGGAAACTACATCACAAATCCGAAGCAAGAGCGATGCAATATTATGATAGATGATATTGTGATGCAATAATGAAGTGGCGATGTGATGCGATGCGAAGATGCGACACGATGCGAAGATGCGATGCGATGCAAAGTAGTGATGTAAAGTTCATCGCATATCGCAATTGGGGCGGGATAGATATCGCACAATCTTAAAAGTCATGTGAGTTGCGATGTGAAGTAGCAATAAATTCAAGTGGGACCCGATTGCATATCGCTCATCGCAAGTTCAGGCCGATGTTCGAAATGCTAAAAGAATCTCGGATGCGATATATTTCAAAGATAAAGTCTACAGGATTTCAAATCCGAAGGTATAAGGTTTCCCTTTGAGAAATCACATCGGGAGGATGAAGGAGCAACAGAGAAATGAAGAAAAAGAGAAATATCTAAAACACTGAGATATAGCCTGTTGGGACCCTTCGCATATCGCATATCGGGAGATCATATGGAGAAAGGCACATGGGATAACTCGAATTGCTGAAGTAAAAAAAAGAGAGCGAATGCGATGAAGATCAAAGATGAAACATAAAGGTCTTTTCAAGTCCGAAAATATGTGGTCTTCTTTTGTTAAATCGCATTAGAGGACAAAGGAGGATTATAACATAGAATGGTGGAATGCCGAAATACGATAGAAAAACTGGTAAGTGGAATATATTTAAATACAGTCTTAAAAGATAGTGGAATATATTTTGAAATCCGCAGAACAGTGAAGGCAGGATTAGAAAACGGTTAAGTTATTGTTTCGCACCGCTTTTGGAGGATAAGTTGTAAAAAGTGAAACGAACACGATAGCGTTAAGAGGGAGATGTGTGGCATTCTAAAACCACCTATTTCATGTAGGTTGGGAACAATTAAATAACAAGCAACTTAGTGTGAAAATTCCGTCGGATTAGCAAGTTAAAAGAGGTGGAGTGCAATGATCGTTTGATCGATGAAAGGATAATGTGCATGTGGATATTCTTAACAAAAATTTACAAGAAAAGTGTGAGTGATCGCAGCTCAAAAGACACAGGAAATGGAAGAAGCAGAATAGTTATGCAGTGAAGCTAGAATATAGCAACAAAAAAGACTCAGGAGAGTAATAAGACCTGACACTCATGTAAAACAATGGTTGATGCGGTAATGATGGTTTTTGAAGAAAAGTTTGAATGTTGTGGGCACAAGCAGAAGAGGTAGAGTCGATCAAAAGGATATTTGGTGGCACTATTGAAAACATGCCAGCTGGGTCGAGTTAGGCCAAAATGACAGTTATGCAGAACTGTGTTGAATGTAATAGCAAAAATCGAAACGAATCTGATAGCAGCAGAAAAGACAAATACACAATGAGAAAAGAAATGAAAGGGTTGGGTGAAATATATTTGTTGTAACTATAAATGTAAATGAATTAGTTATTTTTATTGTATGTGATGCAAAGGAAAATCTCCGTAGGAAAATCAAAACTCCAATTTGATACTGTAATGATTTTATATATTGTTGTAACATTCGGAATATGCTAAGTGAGGAAATGAGTGGGTGAAATGAAAGAACCGTGCTTGTTCACTTCATATTCCATGTAGAATGCAAACAACCATGAAGTTATTTGTATAAAATAGGTAATATCCATGATTAGGAAATGATGAAAACATAGAGAGAGAAAGATAGAGTATGTAGCAGAATTGAAGAGAGTTGAAGATTGTTAGAAAGTTGCAAAATGGAAGAGAGCAGAAGAATATAAGAAAGCTACAGGAGGTTAGAGAATGGAAGAAGAAGAAGGAGTAGATAGAGAAGTTGTGAAGATCCAGAGATGATTTAAAGCAGATAGGAAGGCTGGAAGGATAGCAGTAAAGAAGGAGAAAAACAGAGCTAATATCCAGGTAAATCAGCATACAATTTTATTTTACAGAGAGGAAGTTGGTGCTTCCATATCAATTTGTAGCTTGATAGATGTCCAGTTGTAGTTGGCTGAGGTAGGAGCCTCCTCTAGGTTGTATCTTGCAGAAAATAGATGGGAGTTGGAGCTTCCTTGTAAGTTGTAGCTTGCAGAATTGAGGTAGTAGCCTCCTGTAGGTTGGAGCCTACAGAAAATCAGTAGTGAGAGGGATTTGGAGCTTTCCTTTGCATCACAACAATAATAAGATGTGTTATTCTCCCTTATGGGTTGTTACACCATTTTTTTGGTCATCTAACCCATTATTATTAGATGAACCCAAGTACACCATATAAGACCAATTTTACCCCAAGTAAAATTGCTTTCACCATATAAAATAACATTTGTCCATATTCCCTAGTCATATTTAACCCAAAACAAGGAAATTGATTAAATAAATCATTATTTATTTAATTACTTCCTAGGAATAAGTTATTCAAATCATTATTTAATAATATTCCTAGATAAATTGGACTAAATAATTTGTAAATAATTAAATAAATAATTATTTATTTAATTATATTCCCATCATCTCCCTAAGATAATAAATAAATCATTTATTTATTTATTGTTTATAAATAAAGGAATTGACCCAAGTCAAAAGACCTTTTCCTTCCAACAAATATAATAAAATATTCCTAAAGGGTGATTCTGGAATGTGATTAATAATATTTTATTCATGCACCGAGTTCTAGAACACCCCAATATTTTCTTATAAATATAACAGTTTTCCCCATTCATTAGTCACCTTCATTGCATTAGATCACTCTGAATCTACTCTTGGTCACCATTTTCCATTTTGCTTTATGAACTTCCATTGAGTTCCATGTTTGTTTTTCTACACCAATAAGAGACAGGAATTTTAGATCTGAAACACTGAGGACTTCCAAGAACCCATCCCATTGAGGAGAACCGGAAAACACCTTTCTTGTTTTCTTCTCAGGTGCCCCATTCTTTAATATAATACAAATCATTCTTTTAAACACTTTTTTCTTGTCTTGTCTATTGGATGCATGGAGCCATATTATATTTTATCTGCTTAACGTCTTTTTGTGTTTAGATCTGAATTTGTGCAGCAGGCTTAAAGATATTTTGCAGCCATAATCGATGTTAGGGCTATTTGATAGGTGTAGCTAAAGTGATCTTTTACGAAGAAAGATTCATACTAACATGGTTTTCCACTTATACTTGTTGCCCATATGCATGATGATTATGTGTTGATGTTCTGTATTTAATCTACTTATTACTTGCTTCTCACATATCAAGATTGATGTCTCATTGTATAATAAGTTGGTCATGAAATGAAGGTGTAAATAAGTTTAAAGGAAAGTTTTAAAAGTCCATGAATGTGTTAAACTGATTCACCCACCCTCCCTCGCAGTTTAACTAAGGGTCCAACAATTGGTATCAGAGCGGGTTCCTTTGGTGTAAGCCTTATAGCTTGAAGGAGATATGGTTGAGTCATGGAATATCAAAATTTACCCATGCTAAATACAACAAACTTTCTTTAATGGAGAGATAAGGTTAAAACAAATTTAATGACTTATGAACCTGAGGTATGGAAGCTTGTATGTGATGGTTATTGAATAGACTATACCTCTTTGCAAGAACAACAGTGGAATGCCAAGGCAAAATGTGTGATATATAACAATCTTCATAACAAGGATCTTGATTTAATAATGGATCTAACCTCTACAAAATAAATATGGGATAGATTGCATTTCATGCATGAAGTAGACACCCGGGGCTGCATTGTCAAGAAGGAGAAGAGAATCAAGAAGAAGAAAAATTCATGTCAAAAGGAAAATGTTCAATCAAATGGGGTACCTGCTAGTGTGAATGGAAGTAAGTTCGATGAAGAAATTATAGTGAAAGAAAAAACCAAACTTGACATTGCCTTGACTGAAATAGGAAGACTGAAGAATGAAAACGAAGACCTGAAGAAATTGGCGCAAATATGTAATGAGAAAGAATATGAAGATAAGAAAGAAATTGTTTGCCTAAAGACACAACTTGAAGAAGAAAGGAAAGTAGAAGACACTCTACTAAAGCAAATAAAGGACAAAATTCAGAAGCAAGAGAAATTGGAAGAAGTAGTGTGCCTGAGAAAGAAATTAGAAAAATCCCAAAGAGAATTATTAATGAATACTCCTCAAATGACAAGCTCTAAATAGTTGGACAATATTCTTATTGCTCAAAGGTCTCCTCCCATAAAGGTTGGGATAGGATATGAAGGAGAAACCAGTAATTCCAAGGTAGAATATAACAAGAATATCATTTTTGTATACGTTGTAAAGGATAATGAAGCATCTCAAAATATTCCTACAGAAGTAGAAGCCAACAAGAACGTGATTTGAAATGAAGCAAACAGAAACAAGCAGCAACCTCAAATGAAAAAGAACAAAATGAAGAAACATTTTGCTGAAAAAGGCTCATACACTCTTGAATATGAATTGAATAAATTTGGAAGCTGTCAAAGGAGGTTCTTTCCTCCTATGAGAAGTATCACTTGTTTTTCCTGCCACAAACCTAGACATATTGAAGCATATTGTAAGACAAAGTAAATCTAGTCCAACTAGAAAATGATGCAGAAAATGAAAAGACTACCTCAAGAAAAAAAATGGAGAGGACAACCTTTCACCATGTACACTAATCGATTCCATGGCTATTCTTTTTCACGCAATGAATTTGGACAGAAATCTGTTGAATGTAAATTATGTTCAAAAATGGGAACAAAATACTATACATCAGCTCAAACGTACCTTGGTAAAATAAGATGTTATGTATGCTTCAAGCTTGGTCACAAAGAAAAATACTGTAAAATACCATATAAATTAAAGAACTCTAGACAGCTGATGGAATCCAATCAAATTAGACAAAAGTGTGAATCAAAAATATGTGCAGACATTATGAAGAACCCCAATAAAGTATGGAAAGAAAAGAGAAAGGGGGAGCTTGTTAACTCAATAACATAATGAATCCATCACAGTCTCAAGGGGAGATTCTATAAGAAGAAACATCCCAGGGGGGTATCAATCCATAAATTTTCCCCATGAAAGTAGTCTAAGAAGACCTCCTTGGAATGATAATAGTTATAAGATTAGGAAGGGAAAGGAAATTTTCTCTAACAGGGAACTATAGAGAAAGAAGAATACCTAAAGCACTCAATAGCCAACAGGTTAATGGAAGGAGAGAAGGCAGCTAGCAGCCATGATGGTAGAGGAAACATCAACCATGAAAATGTAAGCTAAGAAGACATCAACACATTAAGTGATGAATGGTTAAAATCACAAA
The DNA here is from genome assembly GCA_034641835.2 of Pinus albicaulis. Taxonomy (NCBI): domain Eukaryota; kingdom Viridiplantae; phylum Streptophyta; class Pinopsida; order Pinales; family Pinaceae; genus Pinus; species Pinus albicaulis. Next base: position 502,064,570 of record CM076579.1, read on the forward strand.
AATTATGTTTCCATCTACATAACTGGAAAGACCCATAAATGATGATCACATTTTGCATCATACTGCTAGAATTGATAATGAATCACATTAAGAAGGATGATTAAGAGAACTGTCTATCATCATTATATCATTACATCATTCATCTATGAAAAGTCCCCCTAGAGGAATGTAGTTAAGTGAGTGATAAATCTCTGAGTGATCTGCCCATGAAGATTCCTAGTATAGAAATTGAAGATGTCTTCCCAGAGATCATTATGTTAGAATAGTTGAATTGAATATAAAGCAGCAATGATTCTGGATCAGTCCTAGAAAGGAACATGCAATGGAATTCCTTTGAATAGAATGACAGAATAAGAAAAATGGTTAATGATGCCAAGATCAAATTCAGTATATTGATGATTGTTGGTGTGAACAGTGGAAAGCTCAATAGTAGAAACTATGAAGGTTATCTTAACTATGGGTTCATGTGCAAGCTAAAGTGAAATCTCTACATGGTTTATCAAATTAGTATCAATTGGTATTTGGTACAAGAAAAATGCCTATCTACATAATACCAAGTGTTATCAGTGGAGCAGCGATATGGTACAGGTCCTCAGGATCAAAGGATTATGGAAAAAATACATCAAGGTAGTATACCCAACGTTATCTGAATTATTAAAGAATAGAAGGGTCAATGAAAGGGAAAAAGGATCATTATCTTGTTTACACTTGAAGTAGTATATTGAGAATTGAAGCAGTATCTATTTCTAGATATAACTGCATGCCATCCTCAAGTCAATACAAATATATATTCAAGGCCTCTTTCTTAACATCGTTCATAAAACTATGTGAAGTTTGTTGGCTGAAACATCAATTAAACAACTTGAAGATGTTTTTGTTTAAAATAATCATGAAAGAATAGTTAAAGTATCTAAAGTATGAAGGACTAGCTGTGATTACCATTTGAAGCTCAAAAGTCTTTTATTAATTCATCTAAATCCTACTTCAGCATAAAGGATTTGTTGGTAATTCACATTTAAAGAGAGATTGATCATTGAAATACATACCCCCTTATGTCATAAATAAAATTGCGTGGTTGATAAGTGAGACTGACCAATACATCAAATGTATCTAGCCTCAAGGGTTTGTTTTGAAAGTGCATTGTACAAGCAGTAAAATCGTTTGGTTTCTTATATTGAAAGATATTGTCTAATCTGACAATAAGTTGTAAGATTTGGTTTGATTCATTGTTCACATCAATAACGAGGACCTTTCAGCTATTAAGTGTAATATCCCTATCATCAGACAAGCTCATATCACGACCAACAGGAAGTAAAGGTGAACCACAACTATAAAAGATTTATTGGCATCATCATATTTGAATATATGTGTACTACATATATGTGTCTCATATGAATATCATAATATGGACTAAAGTACATTTGGAGCAGACTTTATATGACGTATGGACCATTCTCAGTACTTTAATATTATTCCAATGATGCATCTATGATTATATAAGTCTGGTACAATGTGTTCTATGCGGTATCCTTATCATCACTTTCAGCTTTATACAAGTTCAATAATTCTGATCTTTGGGGTGATATCAACTTACTGTGTATATACATACAAGTTCAATGATTCTCAAAGTGTTCTCCCAACAACTCTTGTACACCAATTTGGAGCAGCATGCTTCAAAGTCAGAAGAAGAAGGCCTAAACACAACTGAGAGAGAGAAAAAGAAAAGGCAGAAAGTAAATTGGGAAAGGTGCAACCCTTTTCCATTGATGTCAAAGGGGGAGGAAAAGCAAGCAAAAGAAGAAAGGCTCTTCTAAAAAGCGAGGAGAGGAAGAGAAGACAATTCTCAGAATGAGAAGGGGGAGGAATTCCTAAAGGAAGTATTGGAGTATTTCCATCAATGCCAAAGGGGGAGACTTTTGGAAATATTTTCATTGATGGAAAAGGAGCACAAAGGAGCAGCACCTGAACTATCACTAAGAGAAAGGAGCAGAGAAGAACCAACAATAAGGCAAAGGATCAGATCAAGAAATAATGCAGTAAAAAAGAATAAAAGAGAGGAAGAGGAGAAATAGAAAGGCAAGGAGAAACATTAGACTATCACCAGAGGGAGCAAAGAAGCTAATGAAGCTAAGAAGCAAGGCAGACAAGGAGCAGAGGTAGTTGAGGCAACAAAGGTAATAGGGAAGCAACAAAGGCAGGGAAACAAAAAATGTAGAGTGGCAGGAAATATAACAGAGGCAGAGAATTCAGCTAAGAAGGCACCAAAGGCAGCAAAGTCAGCAGAAAGAAGACGAGGCAGCAGAGAAGCAATTAAGAAAGAAAAAGAGCAAAGCCAGAAAAATAAGCTCAGGAGAGATCGATGCGTTTAAGGCATGCAGCAAGGGAAAAAATCCCAAGTCAGAGTGAAAATTGAATATAAGAACAAGCTCGGGAGAGATCAGAACACTTAGAAACTGAATAAAGCTCAGGGAGGAGTAGCATGGAGGAACTGGTGTTGCAGAGTAGTGACAATATTAAGCTCAGGAGAGAATTTCGTTGAATAATACAGAACAAGCTTAAGAGGAGTAGCGTGGAGGAACCGATGTTGCAGAGCGGTGATAGGATAAACAAACAAAAATAGACTAAGGTAGAGAATTCTTTGAAGAATTCCAAGTGAGGTGATTGGATGGTCACGATTATATAGCAACAACAAAGGCAAGAAATGGATGGATATGATTCATCGTAAGGTAGGCAGGGCAGAAATACAATTGAATTACAAACAGAAATGAGGACAATAGATCTGGATAGATTAATGATGATGATCACATCGGCGGAAATTAGATCCCAAATCAGAAGCAAGAGTGAAGTGATATTGTGATAGCAAATATTGCGATGTAATAATGAAGTGGGGATGCGATGCAACACGATGGGAAGATGTGACGCGATGTGAAGTTCATCACATATCCCAATAAGGGCAGGAGAGATGTCGCATAATCTTAGAAGTCATGTGAGTTGCAATGCGATGTAGCGATAAAGTCAAGTGGGACCTGATCGCATATCTCTCATCGCAAGCTCAGGACAAAGTGGGAAATGCGAAAAGAGTCTTGGATGCAATATATTTCAAATATAAAGTCTATAGGATTTCAAATATGAAGGTATAAGGTTTCCCTTTGAGAAATTGCATCGAGAGGATGAAAGAGCAACAACGAGACGAAGAAAAAGAGAAATAGCCGAAACATCGAGATATAGCCTAGTGGGACCCTTCGCATATCGCATATCGGGAGATCAGATGGAAGAAGGCACATGGGATAACTGGAATCGTCGAAGTGCAATAAAGAGAGTCGACACGATGAAGATCAAAGACGAAACCTAAAGGTCTTTTCAAGTGCGGAAATATGTGGTCTTCCTTTGTTAAATCACATCGGAGGACAAAGGAGGATTATAACATAGAATGGTGGAATGCCGAAATACAATAGAAAAATCGGTAAGTGGAATATATTTAAATACAATCTTAAAATATAGTGGAATATATTTTGAAATCCGCGGAAGAGTGAAGGTAGGATTAGAAAACTGGTAAGTTGTTGTTTCGCACCGCTTTTGGAGGATAAGTGGTAAAAAGTGAAACAAAAATGATAGCGTTAAGAAGGCAATGCATGGCATTATAAAACCACCTATGTTGCATAGGTTGGGGACAATTAAATAAAATGCAACTTGGTGTTTGAATTCTGTCGGATTAGAAAGTTAAAAGAGGCGAAGTGCGATGATCGTTCAATCGATGAAAGGATAATGTGCATGTGGATATGCATAACAAAAATTTACAAGAAAAGTGTGAGTGATCGCAGCTCAAAAGACACAGGAAACGGAAGAAGTAGAACAGTTATGCAACAGAGATAGAATATTACAGCAGAAAAGACTCAGGAAATTAATAAGACCCAACACTCATGCAAAACAATGGTTGATGCAGTAACGACGGTTTTTGAAGAAAATTTTGAATGTTGCCAGCACAAGCAGAAGAGGTAGAGTCAGGCAAAAGCAGATTTGGTGGCACTGTTGAAAACGTGTCAGCTGAGTCAAGTTAGGCCAAAATGACAGCTATGCAAAACTATGTTGAATGTAATAGCAGAAACCAGAACGACTCTGACAGCAACAGAAAAGACAAATGCACAACGAGAAAAGAGATGAGAGGGTTGGGTGAAATATATTTGTTGTAACTATAAATTTAAATGAATTAATTATTTTTATTGTATGTGATGCAAAGGCAAGTCTCTGTAGGTAAAGAAAAACTCGAATTTGATACTATAATGATTGTATATATTGTTGTAACATTCAGAATATGCTGAGTAAGGAAATGAGTGGGTGAAAGGAAAGAAATGTGCTTGTTCACTTCATATTCCCTGTAGAATGCAAAGAGCCATGAAGTTATTTGTATAAAATAGGTAATATCCATGAGTAGGAAATGATGAAAATAGAGAGAGAGAAAGAGAGAGTATGTAGCAGAATTGAAGAGAGTTGAATATTGTTAGAAAGCTATAGAATGGAAGAGAGCAGAAGAATATAAGAAAGCTGTAGAAGGTTAGAGAATGCAAGAAGAAGAAGGAGTAGATAGAGAAGTTGTGAAGATCCAGAGATAATTTAAAAAAAATAGGAAGGCTGGAAGGACAACAGTGAAGAAGGAGAAAAATAGAGTTGATATCTAGGTAAATTAGCATATTATTTTATTGTACAGTGAGGAAGTTGGTGCTTCCATATCAAGTTGTAGCTTAATAGATGTCCAGTTGTAGCTGGCTGAGGTAGGAGCCTCCTGTAGGTTGTAGCCTATAGAAAATAGATGGGAGTTGGAGCTTCCTTGCAAGTTGTAGCTTGCAGAATTGAGGTAGTGGCCTCCTGTAGGTTGGAGCCTACATAAAATCATTAGTGAGAGGGAGTTTGAGCTTGCCTTTGCATCAGAAAAATAATAAGATGTGGTTTTCTCCCTTATGGGTTACCACTTATACTTGTTGTCCATATGCATTATGATTATGTGTTGATGTTTCGTATTTAATATGCTTATTACTTATTGCTCACATATCAAGATTGATGTTTCATTATATAATAAGTTGATCATGAAATGAAGGTTTAAATAAGTTTAAAGGAAAATTTTAAAAGTCCATGAATGTGTTAAATTTTTTCACCCCCCCCCCCCCCCCCATCATCTCTATTTAACTAAGGGTCCAACAAGATGAACGGGTAGAAGAAGAAGAAAACCCAACACAAGAAGAAGAAGAACTGGAAGAGCAAGAAGAAGAAGAAGAACCAGCAGAAGTAGAAGAAGAAGAAGAACCAGAAGAAGTGCAAGAAGAAGAAGAACCAGATGAGAAAGAAGAAGAAGAAGAACTCAAAGAAATACAAGAAGAAGAAGATTCAAAAGAGCAAGAGGAAGAAGAAGAACCAAAAGAGGAAGAAGTGTTTACTGAAACCTCGAGGGATACTGAGGTCCCCGAAGAAAACATAGCCCCTGTTGAGATAGAAAATGAAGAAGATTCGGTAGCTCCTGCTACTTGGATAGTCAAGCTCGAGCTTCAAGTACAGAACCTAGAGCATCTTGTAGCTAAAACACAAGAGGAAAAAGAACAGAATAAAGAAGAATTCACGAAAGAGATCCAGAAGAAGAAGGAATAAGTTAGGGTATGGAAGTACCGTGCTTCACAGTGTTTCAGACGACTTATAAAGGTGACGAAGAAATTTAAGAACATAAAAAAGAAGAAGTCTGAAACATTACAGACTGATGATAGTATGCCAGAGCAGGACTGAGTTTGAATGCTCAAAATTTTGAAGGTTTTTGCAGACTTAAAGAGTTGTGTGAGGACACACAACAGCTTAGGGATGGGAGGATGTTAGCTCCCTAATTTTCTCTCTTTTTACCATTTTCCCGTTCCTAAATTGTAACCAGTTACCTCTATTTCACCCTTTTATGCACCCTCATCTTGCACTAGTCCAAGCACGGTGACAAATTTCATATAAACCTTTATTATTCATGTTTTAATTCAATTTAGCATTAATTGAATATTTACTACATGATTTCTTACTTTTAAATGACTTTTTTAACTTATCAATATCTCCAAAGATTATTTGATGGTTAGAAGTGCTTATCATGATCGTTGATCTTAGTGCAAGATCGAATCTTGCAGTATTGTCAGCACAACAGATCTTCACGGCAGATCCAAACCTCCTCGATCACCGCTTTGTCTTGAGCCACTTCAGCCATGATAGCGATTGATTCAAAGGAAATGGAGACTAATCATTGAAGGGCAAAAGCTAGTTAGCTACAACCAGTTTTGCAAAATTGTCTTGTCTTGAAGGCCAAAACTAAATTTTGCATTTTGTTATGAATCAGTTGAACAATATTTTTTGGCCTTCGGCCAACAAATCAATATAATGTAAAGTGTAAATAGGATCGAGAGGAGAACTTTGGAGTAGATTTTCTAGAGCAAAGATGATATGCGGTAACCGGTCGTGTTATTATGGCCCGAATCTGGGCTGGATGTTGTATCAACGCATGTATTCGCCTCAATGAATTAATAAAAGGTTTTTCCACCTCATGTTCTAGAGATTACTTTTTTTGTTTTTAAGCTGATGAATTAACTGGTTTACTAGGGAGATTTTTAATTTAAAAATGGAAGCACGCTGGTTAGCTAGGGCCCAGCCAATCAAGCACATTTAACCTATTTTTTTTTCATGTAATGTGTGTTTAAATTATTAAAGTGTGATTTAACTTTCAGCACATGTATTCCTATCTTATTGGAAATGGATCCGTCGTGTGAAGTAGTTACATTTTCTTTCCATACAATTTACTTTCCTACACTTGATTTCACATTGGCTTTCATTCGCCTGGTAAAAGAAGGAGAAATAAACCTACACCAGTGCACTTTGGTGTGATAATTCCTTTTCCTGCAATTCTGTTTATTTGATTTTCCACTGCCTGGTACAAGCAGGAGAAATGAACCTGCACCAGTGCACGTTGGTGTGATGAAGCAAGTTTTCTTAATCAACTTTCCACAAATTTCTTTCTTTCTTTAAATGCTTATGATAGGGTAAATGATTGTTTCTTTACTTTTGCATTTTGTTAAGATCAGAAACATTCACTTTTATGTGTGAAATTTGATTTGATAGTAAACTAGCACTTACAATAATTGAACAATTGTTTTAATGATTAAAAGCTAAGTGTAGGAAGCTCTGATCAGGTGCAAGAACCAATTTCTTGCCATAAGATCTTAATGCTCTGAACCTTGAAAAGTTTGAGCCCTTGCATGAAGTAAAAATCCTTCAGTAAGGAAACTATTTATACCTTCTACATAAAATCTCTGATCCTGCACTAGTGCAAGCACCATTGCAGGATAGATTAATGCAAGAAGGAAATCTCTAAGTGAACACGTTTAAAGTCCCATCTAACGAGACTGCTAAATTGTCCCTACTAAGGGAAAAAACACACTCAGTAGATTAAACAACCATTAGTGGGAGTGATTTCATTTTATATTTAATTCTCTCTTGCAAATGCATACATTGTTGTTGCAGTCTTAGATTATTTTTTGATGGTTGAAGTTGCCTTCTTCTCTTTTGATTCTGCAATATTTTCTTTAAAGAAAGTATGAATTTACATTAGAAATATTCATACCATCTCTAGCATTTCCTGTGCTTCGTCTCTAATTTTAGGAATCCCCTGGGTTGACAAATTAAGTGTTGAGGAGTTTGCTTAAGTGTAATTCCTGCACCCAACAAGAAGAAGAGTTTGCTGAAGCCATGTGGGATACTGAGGTCTCTAAAGAAAACAAAACCCCTGTTGAGACAGAAAAATAAGAAGATTTGATAACTCCTATTGCTCAGATAGTTGAACTAGAGCTTCAAGTGCAGAACTTAGAGAAGCTCATAGCTAAAGCACAGGAGGATAAAGAGCAGAGTAGAGAAGAGTTAACTACAGAGATCCAGAAAAATAAAGGAGAAGTTAGATTTTGGAATTATTGTGCTACGCAATGTTTCAGGGGACTTAAAAATGTGACAAGTAGGCTAAATAACATCAAAAATAAGAAGTCTAAAAAATTGCAAGCTGATGTCAGTATGTCAGAGCAGGATTGAGCTCAAATGCTCAAAGTTTTGAAGGTTTTTTGCAAAGGTAAAGAGTTGTGTGAGGACACACAACAACTTAGGGATGGGAGGATGTTAGCCCCCTAATTTTCTCTCTTTTTACCATTTTCCCCTTCCTAAATCATAACCATTTACCTTTGTTTTACCTCTTTTATGCACCCTCATCCCACACCAGTCCATGCATGGCGACATATTTCATATAAAATTTATTTTTCATATTTTTAATTCAACTTAGAATTTATTAGTTATTTATTACATTATTTCTTACTTTTAATAATTATTTGTAACTTATTGATATGTCCTATTTTTATTTGGTAGTTAGAGTACTTACCGTGACCGCTGATCCTAGTGCAGGATCAGATCCTGCACCGTTGCTAGCACAAAAAATATTTGCAACAGATCCAAACCTCCTTGATCACCGCCTCATCTTAAGCCACTTCAGCGAGGACATAAGAGTGATCCAAATGTAGCCAAGACCAAATCCGTGAAGGGTGAAAGCTGGAGATTAGCTACGGCTACTTCTACCAACTCTCTAATTTTGGAGACCAAAAAAAGCTAAATTCTGCGTTTGCTTATGTAATCAGTTAAAGGATCTATTTTGGCCTTTGGCCAAAGTTCTATATAATTTAGAATGTAAATAGGATTAGGGACAAGAGTTTTTGATAATAGAGGAGAACAAAAACATAGCTGAGAGGCGGTAGCAGGTCATTGTATTTTGTTATCACCCAAGTCTGGCCTGGACGATGCATTAATGTACATACTTGCCTCAATGAATTAATAAAAGGAGCTCCGCGTCATGTTTCGAAAATTATTTTTTTGTATTGAGTTGATGAATTGATTAAGGTAATGAGCAACATTTCCATTTAGAAGGGAAACATGATGGTTGGCTAGGGCCCAACCAACCCAGCAGGTTTACCCCATTTCTTGTTTTCTTTTAATTTTTTTTTACATTACCAAGTGTGATTTAATCTTAAGCACATGTATTCCTATCTGAGTGCAAGCAGATCCATTGTGTGAAGTAGAAAACTTTCCTTTTCCTACAATTTTTGTTCCTGCACTTCATTTCGGATTGGTTTTCCTCTGCCTAGTCGAAGTAGGAGAAATGAACCTGCACCAGTGCACGTTGGTGTGATATCTCTTTTTTCTGAAATTCTATTTGATTGGTTCCCCCCCCCCCCCTAGTCCAAGCAGGAGGAATGAACCTGCATCAGTGCACGTTGGTGTGATGCAGCAAACTTTCTTAGTTTAACTTCCCGCAACCCTCTTTCTTTCATTAAATGCTTATGACAGGTTAAATGTATATTGATTTTTTCTTCATTCCTATATTTTTTTAAGATCAGAAACATTCAATTTTATTTGATTTAACAATATGATAGGACTTGCAATAATTAAGCACTCATTTTAAGAATTAAATGCTAAGTGTAGGAAGCTCTGATCTGGTGCAATAACTAGTTTCTTTCCACGAGATTTGAGTGCTTTGAAATTGTACAAGTTCAAGGCCTTGCATGAAGTAAAAAATCATTTATTAAAGACACTATCTATACCTTCTGCATAAATCTCTATTCCTGCACTAGTGCAAGCAGACTGCGATAGTGTAGGATAGATTAGTGGAAGAAGGAAATCTCTAAAGGAGCAGATTTAAGGGATGATATGATGAGACTGTTAAGTGTCTCTGCTAAATAAAAACACACACTTAGTAGTTAAATAATAATTAGCTCGAGTGATTTCCTTTCATCTTTTATTCCCTCTTGCAAATTCATTCTTTCTTGTTCCAGTCTTAGATTATTTTTTGTGATTCAAGTTGCCTTCTTTTCTCTTTTTGATTTGATTCTACAATATTTCCTTTAAATTAAGTAGGGATTTATATTAAGGAGATTCATACCATCTCTGGCATTGCCTGTGCTTCATCTCTAAGTTTACGAATCCCCTGGGTTGACAAATTAAGTGTTGAGGATTTTGCTTAAGTGTAATTCATGCACCCAACAACAACCATAGATAATAGCACCAGATATAGAGTTGGTATTACTAAAATGATGGAAGAGTATACCTGAAAATTAAAAAATGTGCGTTACCTCAAGCTAATGACGAAGAGAGGGCATGAGAAAAGATGCACCACATTTCATCAAATGTAGTGCTGCAACCACTGAATTCAAACAAAATCAATTGCAGAAGAAACCCAAAACCAAAACTAATAAAAATGAACATTTATAAAATGACAAGAATTAATCAAAATATTTCATCTAGTTACCTGATGGAAAACGAATAACTGGAAATAAACAAAAAAGAATTTGTAGGCAAAAATATCTAAAACGATGGAAAAAATCAATAAAATGATGAAGTATTACCTGATGAAAGAAACATTATAGTAATGCCAAAGCATAGGCTACAACAAAGAAGACATACCTGGGTGGAGAACTAGAGCCGAGGCTTCAACCATCGATCCAAATGAAAATGAAAATTTGAAAAGGGTAAGTCATCTAAAATCCAAACACAAGATACAGAGGGAGATGATATGACATCATCCTCACCATAAACATGGCCTTCATCCATGGTGTAGTGAAATTGAAAAAAACCATGCAGCATGTGATGAGTTAATTCACACTCTAATCTGCATTAGAAACTTGATAAACATCGAATAGAGAAATGACCTCGAATAATCATCAATATTTATGGATGGATACGATGGAATCCCCACACAGATTTCCATATCCAAACATTTAAAACTTAGGATAGTCTATCATGAAAATTAAACAATACATAGGAAGATTTAAAATTAACCCGTTAATGAAATGTTCACATGAGGATAGAACTATACTAAGTATATAGTATTAGAACCTCAAAAAACATAAGTATAACTATCTAAGATTAGGTATAAAGTACAACTTAATGATAAGTGACAGAACTACAATATATTTAGAATAATGCTTTAAGATATGGTAAGGGTAATATGTTGGATAGTCGTATGATATTCATTATCAAATTAGATATGTATACCTTTTAATATCTATGTTACATAAGTAATGATAGGGTTGAGAGCTAAGTCCATATGTGGATAATTAGCCTTGGGGAAAATTATTAGAAGGAAATTCTTTGGGGAAAATTAAAATGTTAGAATACAGGTATATATTCTAACATAAAATTGGATGCGATTATGTAATAGGAATGTTAGAAAATGCATAATCATATAAGTTTATAAATTATTACAAAATGAAGTTACTAGTATAATCAAAGTGTGAACAATTCAAAAATGTCACAGTGACAGTCAAGGATGAAATAAAATGGTGTAATCATTAAATTCTGGTACGATAATAATTAACCATAGAAGTTAATTATGTTCAGAAATAATTATGTCATTAGTAAAAATATAATGACAGAAAGTATATATATGTTGAAACATCGTAATATTATGTAATGTAATAAAGTCAAATGATGACAGCGTAGCATATAGAGTATAGTAGTATTTTTTTATTTTTTTTTTGGGTATGTGGAGTTGTTACAAATTGTATCTGATCCCATGTTGAAAACATTGGGCCTATGTCTCCTCATATAGAAAAAATAAAATAAAAACTCAAATTATCCTGCTGTAAATTAATTACAATTTTGAAAAATTTGTTGAACTAATTTATTTCTGTGTACAGTGATTTAGTGTAGAAAGGTACATGTGTTATTATGAGTGATGGAGGAGGGTTGTATGTTGATCTAGGTAGTGAGGGGATGGTGAGGGAAATCTAACAGATCAAAATTCTAAGTTGCTAGATATGTTCAGGGATATGCAACAAGAATTGATTCAGCGGAGAACCAGCAATGAACAATTGTTGCAAGGAAGCGAAGAGAAAGAGAGGTCGATCAAGGAATTAACCTCAAGGTCTAGTCACGAAAGTGAAGACCTTGGAAAAAGGAGGAAATAATCTGAAACCAACTCAGAGGGATGTAAGGATGTTGAAACATCTAGACAACAGGCTAGAAAGAAAAAGGAATTGCAAGGAGAATTCCAAAAAATCAAGCCTCCCATTTATGATTATGAAAATGAGGAGGCTGCAGAAGCTTAGCTTCTAAACATGGTTAAATACTTTCAAGTTTATGAATATCTAAGTAACCTAAAATCCATATTGGCCACTTACCAACTACAAGGTAATGCTACCCTATGGTGGGAAGAAACGAAAATGGTACATGTGCTGGATGAGAAAACTGTCTATTGGGAAGACTTTCAAACAAACTTCAAGTCTAGATATTTGAATGAGAGATATTCTGGTGACAAATCCAATGAATTTCATGAGATGAGATTAGGATATCTCACAATTTTTTATTTTTTTACCAAATTCACTAACTTACTTCGCTATGTGCATTATATGAGAGAGGAAAAGGTCAAAGTACAATGAATTTTAAGCTGTCTACCTATAATCTATAAGGAGAGAATAGAATTTGACAATCCCAAGACAATGTATGAAGTTGTTCGCAAAGAAATACTGTTTTATTAGAAATTAAAAGGCAGAAAAAATCGACTGAAAAATTGGCAAAAAAAAGAAAAATGGAAAGGTGACTCTAATGTAAAAAGAGTAAAACCAGCATACTTCAAATATTTTGGAAATAAACATCAAACGAATAAGTTTAACAAAACTAGAGAAAACCAACCAGGACAATTGACAGACTGGGTCTAAACAGATGGATACAAAAAACAAAAAGGAAGGGACTGTAAAAATGAATTAACCATTAAAGTTCTGGGGATGTGGAGAACCTCACCTGTTACATGAATTTCCTCATAGAATAATTCAAAAATATTCAAGTGTTGTGAGAGGTGACTATTGTAAATGACATTGCTAGAAACATTCCAAGGGTCAATGCTACACTTGAGGCTCGTGAAGCTGAACACCAATCAACCATGATAGAAATTGAAGGTATGATTTTTGAACAACCTATTTCTATTTTGATAGATACAGGAGAAAATTTAATCTATATATGTCCTAAAATGGTGGAAAAGTGCAAATTAAAATTAAAAAAAAAAAAAAACAACAAGCATGGTTAGTTGAGTTATATAATAGAACAAAAAGAAAAGTTACCCATAAACTTACAAAAAAATTTGTAAATATAAATGGGTACGAAACTAAATTGAATTTAAATATTTTTCCTCTAGGCTCATATGATGTGTTAGTGGAATTTGACTGGTTAGAGAAGCAGAAATCAATAGTTAATTTCTTAGATAAAACATTTCGCTGTATAGATGGTGATGGAAAACCTGTGATAGCGAAAGGAAAACTAAGACCCATATCAATCGGGCGGATTTCCGCACTACAGTTAAAGAGGATAGTAAGAAAAGGTTGTCAAGTATATGATGTACAAGTGGAGGAATTGGGAAAGCAAACTGAAAAGAAGCTATAGAAAATTTACCAGTAATTAGAAAGTTCAAATATGTATTTCTAGATGAAATCCCACATCTACCCCCTAAAAGAGAAATTGAATTCTCAATTGAATTGATACCAAGAGCTACCCCTGTCTCTAGAGCACGATACAAAATGGGAAATCCTTAATTGTTAGAAATAAAATTGCAATTACAAGAGTTATTAGATAGAGGATACATCAGACCAAGTGTGTCTCCATGGGGAGCACCAATACTTTTTGTGAAAAATAAAGATGGCACCTTGAGGATGTGAATAGAAGACAAACAACTGAATAAATTTACCATAAAGAAAAAATATCCTCTACCTAGAATATATGACTTATTTGATCAAGTGAGAGGAGGAACTATCTTCTCAAAGGTTGATTTAAGAACATGATATCATCAACTCAGAATAAAAGATGAGGACATCAATAAAACACCATTCAAGACTAGATATGAACACTATGAGTTTGTAGTACGACCTTTTGGAAGGTAACCCATAAATTGCACAAGTATGATTTAAATATAAATGGGTACATTACAAATCTGAATCTGAATAGTATCCCCATAGGATATTATGATTTCCGGTTAATATGGATTGGTTGGAACAACAGAAAGTAGTAATAAGCTCCTTAGAGAGAATAGTAAATTGTACAAATGCACTAGGACAATCAATTGTAGTGAGAGGGAAACCAAAACCTGTGTATGTTAGGAAAATTTATGAGTTATAGTTGAAGATGACAGCGGGGAATGGTTGTCTAGTGTATGTTGTGAAAATTGAAAATTTTGGACAACAAGCATAAAATGAGCTTGTAGAAAACCTACCAATGTTGGAAATGTTGTCATTGATGGCAAAGGTAAAGACAAGAGCAGAACCTAAACTATCCATAAGGAAAAAGAGATAGAGAGGTAGCAGAGGCAGCAGATGAAACATAGGAATTGAAGCAGAAGCAACAGAGGAATTAGAGATAGAGCAGTGGAGTTGAAAGGGCCTAAAGGAGTGTAATACAGAGATTTATTTATGAATTAGGGGTTTAATACATTTTGCAGATGAATTGCTGAGAATAGAATTTGATTGAAGACTAAAACCCTGTGGTAAAGACTTAATATGCTTGGGGATGAGTTGGAGCATTACTTAAATGGAAAAGGAGATGGAAAAGGAGGAACACTTGAAACAACGACAGCAAAAGAACAACAACAGAAGACAGCAGGTAATATTTACAGAGAGTAGGTAATATTTACATAGAGCAGTTGAGGCAGAGGTCAAGCAACAGAGGTACAGCAAAGGCAGAGGCAGAAGCAGTGAAGGCAGGAGCCGAAAGGGAAAGGCAGAGGTAGAGGCAGAAGCAGCGAAGGCAGGAGAAGAAAGGCGAAGGCAGAGGCAGAGGCAGAGCCGTTATCGCAGAAAGGTAGAGGCAGAGGCAGAGCCGTTATTCCAAGAATCGTTACCTAGGCTAGAGGATACATAAAAATAAATTTAGAGAATTATTACCACAGCCGGAGGATACATAAACACAATTTTGGGAATCTTAACCCATGCAGCAAAGTATATATATAAACCTTATTTCAGGAATTGTAACCCGGGCGGGAGGATACATAATATTCCAGGAATCTTAAACCAAGCGGAAAAGTATATATATAAACCTTATTCCGAGAATCATTACCCAGCCGGAGGATACACTAAAGGCAGAAACGGAAGCTTATATATATGCAGTGAGATACATATGAGGCGCCTTATATATATAAAGGTCCAAAGCATATACATTTATATGTAGCACGAGATCTAAAGAACCAAAGGTTCTATCAAAGGAAAAGCCTTATATGATGGAACCCTCATCAATCGCATCGGAAAAATTTGGCAGTGGATCACATGCAACTAAAATTTACGATTTCGATTGAGTTTTGGACCCAATGGGCATATAAAAAGCAATTCATATATATTTGAGTTAAGGTAAACAATGATTGATCACATTGGAGCATCGGAGTATAAGTATATCAGAACATGCAACTGAAAATTGCGATTGCGATTGAGATTCAGACCCGATGGGCATATAAACTACAATTCATATATATTTGAGTTCTGGTAAACAGTGATTGATCGCATCGAAGCATCAGAGTATAAGTATATCGGAACATGCAACTGCAAATTGCGATTGCGATTGACATCCGGACCCAATGGGTCTATAAATTATGATCTTATAGATTTAAGTTCCGGTCCAATCACATCGGCACATTTAAATGAATAGTGGTCAATCGCATTAGAGAAAAGTTGACAGCAGAACATGTAAACAAAAGGTTGCGATTGCGATTGAAGTCCGGACCCGATGGGTTTATAAACCATGATTGATATATGGTTGAGTTCCGGTAAAAAATGTTGCATTGCATCGGAGAAGGAGTAGAGCATCGGAACTTGTTAACAAAAGTTCCGATTGCGATTAAGTTCCGGACCCGATTCATTATACACGGCGACTAATGTGTGTTTGACCTCCGACTTAAAGGTATGCCATCACATCGGAAAAATGGCGGAACATCAAAACATCCTATAGAAGGATGCGATTGCGATCAATCGCAAATGGAAAATTACAAAGGATGTAATAGCAATCGGAATTCATTGGAGGAGGCTCATCGCATTGGGGAATAGAAAGAGTTCGGCAAGTGGGGCTCAACTTCTTATATATGTATTGAAGTCTACGTTTTAACCAAAGTCGGGATTGATAAAGAATTGGTTAAATCAAAGTCGAAATTGATAAATAAAATTAAAGTGTCGTGGGTCAGATATGATATTTGGCACAATATAAAGTCTTGACATAGGTTAACATATGTGGAACCTTGTTAAAATGAAACAGTTTGCTGAGCATATTATTGTTATATGCAAAGGATAAGATTTGGGCTTATGTTATATTGATTTGTAATCCAAAGTTGAAATATTCATTTGATGGCTTATGAAGTGGGTTGGACTATGGTTTAACCATAGATTTGAAACAGGTAAAGTTTCTGTATATGAAGAGTGTGAACTGGGGATTGATTGTAAATCAAAGATGTCAAAATATAAGCTACCGCATATACTTATTCAAATTTCCAACGCAGGGGAAGCAAATGGAGAAACATTTTTATATGTGCCAGACTCTGATTTTATTTTGGGTATTTAATTAGATTGCTAGATCAGCAGTCATATATATACAAGAGACACACAATCACAGTTACATATGTATGTCATATGGCCATTACCCTGCGATAGTGAACAAGGAAACAAAAAGAGCCGAAAGGGACAAAGACATAGTCAAAGAAAAGACAAATGCGCAGCGAGCCAAGTGGTTGAATGAGTGAGCTAGAGTTTTCATTGTAATTGAATGTAAATGATTTTAATTTATACTGTTGTGATGCATTAGCAAGTCTCCAGAAGAGAACAAATATCCCACTGTAGTTTTAAATTGGTACCTATAGTTATATTTTCTGAATGAGCAGATAAAAGAGATGAGAAGGAAGAAGGCAAAGAGACATGGTTGTCCATTTCGAATTCCTAGTAGAATACAAATAGCCATGACGCTATTTTGTATAAAAAAGTGTAGTATCCAATGGGAGAAGGTTACGAAAACAGAGTGAGAGAAGAAGAGAGTGTGCAGCAGAATTGAAAAGATTTGAAGAAAATAAGAAAGCTACAAGAGGTGAGAGAGAGTGAGAATAGACAATGCTGAGTATGGAATTGAGGCAGAGAAGAGAAGAAGAAGGATGAGCAGAATAAGATGTTGTGAAAAGTTAGAGAATGTAGAAATGAAGCAGTGAGGCAAAGAAGAAGGAGGAGCTGAGAAGAGAAGAAGGAGGAGTTGATAGTGAATCTGAGAAGATGCAAAAATGATATAAGGCAGATATGAAGACTGACACACAATAGTGAAGATGATACAAAATAGAGTTGATATCCAAAGTAAATCAGCATGTGTTTTTCTTTTGAAAGAGTAAGGAAGTTGGAGCTTCCCTATCAAGTTGTAGCTTGATAGATGTCAATTCTAGCTGACTGAGGTTGGAGCCTCCTATAGGTTGGTGCCTACAGAAAATAGATGGCAGTTGGTGCTTCCCTATCAAGTTGTAGCTTGATAGATGTCAGTTGTAGCTGACTGAGGTAGGAGCCTCCTGTAGGTTGGTGCCTACAGAAAATTGATGGGAGTTGGAGCTTCCTTGTAAGTTGTAGCTTGCAGAATTGAGGTAGGATCCTCCTGTAGGTTGGTGCCTACAGAAAATTAGTGGTGAGAGGGAGTTTGAGCTTGCCTTTGCATCAGAACAATAATAATATGTGGTTTTCTCCCTTTCTGGGTTTCCACTTATATCTGGTATCTCTGTGCATGATGTTTATGTGTTGATATGGTTTATCTCATCTGCTCAATACTTATTTCTCTCATATTAAATATATTGTTACATTATATTAATACTTGCTGCTCACATTCTAAGACTACTCACATATTCAGTTGAACATGAAATGAAAGTGTAAATAACTTTTAATGAAAAAGTTTTAAAAGTCCATGAATGTGTTAAACTGATTCACCCCCCCCCCCCCTCTCAGTTTAACTAAGGATTCAACAATTGGTATCAGAGCTGGTTCCTTTAGTGTAAGCTTAATAGCTTGAAGGAGACCTGGTTGAGTCATGGACTATCAAAATGTACCTGTGCTAAATACAGCAAACTTTCCTGAATGGAGAGATAAGGTTAAAATAGGTTTAATGGCTAATGAACCTGAGGTATGGAAGCTTGTGTGTGATGGTTACTGCACAGACTCTCCCTCTTTTCAAGAACAACAGCGGAGTGCCAAGGAAAAGTGTGTGATATATGACAATCTTCATAATAAGGATTTTGAGTTGATAATGGATTTAACTTTAGCAAAATAAATCTAGGACAGAATGCATTTCATGCATGGAGTAGACACTAAGGATTGCATTTTCAAGAAGGAGAAGAAAATTAAGAAAAAGAGAAATTCATGTCAAAAAGAAGATGTTCAATCAAATGAGGTACCTGCTAGTGTGAATGGTAGTAAGAGCCATGAAGAAATTGCAGCTGAAGAAAAAGCCAAACTTGACACAGCTCTGACTGAAATAGAAAAATTGAAGAATGAAAACAAAGACCTTAAGAGATTGGTACAAATATGTGATGAGAAATAATATGAAGATAGGAAAGAAATTATTGGCCTAAAGACACAGCTTGAAGAGGCAAAGTAAGTAGAAGACACTCTGCTGCAAAAAATGAGAGAGAAAAGTTAGGAATGTGAAAGATTGGAAGAAGAAGTAGTGAGCCTAAGAAAGAATGTAGAAAAAGCCCAAAGAGAACTATTAATGAATACACCTATAATGAAAGGCTTTGGACAGTTGGACCAGATTCTAAATGCACAAAGGTCAACTCTCATAAAGACTGGGATAGGATATGAAGGAGAAACTAGTAATTCCAAGGCAGAAGATAACAAGAAAATAATCTTTGTAAAAGATGTAAAGGAAAATGAAGTAGCTCAGAATATTCCTACAGAAGAGGAAGCCAGCAAGAACAAGATCTGTAAAGAAACAAACAGAATCAAGCAGCAACATGAAAGAACAGAGAATCAGAGGATGAAACAATCAACTGCTAAAGGCTTATATGATCCTAAGGATGAGTTGAATAAATTTGGAAGATGTCAAAGACGGTTCTTTCCTCCTATGGGAATCATCACTTGTTTTTCCTGCCACAAACAAGGACACACTGTAGCATATTGTAAGACAAGGAAAACCATTCCAACCAGCAAAGAATGCAACAAAAGAGAAGAACCCCTCAAGCAAGCAAATGGAAAGGACTATATTCCACCAGGTACACAAATCATTTCCTGGGCTATTGTTATGCATGCAATGAATTTGGACATAAATATGTTGATTGTAGATTATGTTCAAAAATGGGAATGAAATATTATACATCAACTCAAATATACTTTTAAAATGAGATGTTATATATGCCTCAAGCTTGGCCATAAAGCAAAGGACTATAAACTGCCATATATATTAAAGGAATCTAGACATATGATGGAAACAAAGCAAATCAAACAAAACTATGAATTTAAAAGAAGTACAGACATTATGAATAACCCCAATAAAGTATGGAAGGAAAAGAGAAATGGGGAGCCTATTATCTCAATAACATAATGTATCCTCCATAGTCTCAGGGGGAGCTACTCTAGGAAGTAAAGCAAAAATCCATCCGGTGAAAAATATGGAGCAACATCCGAGGGGGACAGCAGTTCATATATATTCCCCTCAAAATTAGTCTAAGAAGATCTCCTTGGAATAAGGACAGCTATAAGATGAAGAATGCACATGACAATATTCTCTAACAAAGAACTATAGAGGAAGAAGATTATTTAGCTGACAGATTGATGAAAGAAGAGAAGGCAGGAAGAAAACATAGTAGTAGAGAGAACATCAACCATGAACCTGTAGAACTAACATTGAATCACATTAAATGTTGGGTGTGGAGCCTGATTATCTTGTTTACTTTGTATCACAACATTGGACCCTTGTACCTTAAAAGGGGCGGCAACGCTACCTGTAATTAATCACTGCCATGGAGGGTCCAGGGGGGGCGACAGTGCTTTTCGGAGCCCCCCTTGGCGGGGATTTTCAGGGGCAGCGCCCCCGAAGCTAAAAACAGATGTAAAATTGCCTTGTAAAACTATAGTAATTTCTAGTCAATATGGGCCGTTCATTAGGCAAATGATCTGACGGTAGAAGTTATGTTTATATTAGGTTTTTTTCCCTAGAAGGAAACCCCCTTGTATATATCAGGGTATTGTATTGCGGTTGTGGATTATGTGTGTATTCTTAGAGCGAGAAACAGAGAGGAAGACTGTGAGAGAGAACAAAGGACATTATAGCGGATATGCTGTAGGTTTTGTCTCTTTTTTTACGGATAATAGAAAGGAAGGACTGGCTGTTCGGGGTGGACGTAGCCCAAACTGGGTGAACCACGTATATCTGTGTCTCTCTGGTTTTATGTGTTTTTAGTGTGCTTGTATTTTCCGCATATTTTATGTGTTGCATTGCTCTATAATATTTAATTTTCCAACAAATGGTATCAGAGCCGAAGGTATATTTGGTTGATAAACTCGTAGGAAAGAAGGGTTCCTGGTTCAAGTGGGAGCAATGGAGGACGATGGTAAGTTTAGGGTCAAGAAATTTAACGGCCAAAACTTTTCGCTGTGGAAGATGCAGATGGAAGATTATCTGTATCAGAAAGATCTATACCTACCATTGAGCGGAAAAACAAAGAAGTCGATGGCCATGACAGACGCGGAATGGAACATTCTTGATATAAAGGCACTCGAAACAGTACGTTTGTGCCTTGCAGCGTCATTCGCCTTCAATATTTCAAAGGAAACAACAACAGAGGGTTTGATGCAGACGTTGGCGAAACTATATGAAAAACCCCCAGCCTCAAACAAGGTATTTCTTATGAAACGACTATTTAATATGAAGATGTCGGAAGGTGGATCTATTGTAGACCATTTAAATGAATTTAATATAGTTACCAGTCAGTCAAGTTCTGTAGGGGTAAACTTTGATGATGAATTTAGAGCTCTGTTATTCTTGTGCTCATTGCCAGAGAGTTGGAATGGTTTAGTAATGGCCATTAGTAACTTTGTCTCTAGATCTAGTACTTTAAAGTTTGATGATGTTGTTGGTGCTATCCTTAGGTGAGGAAATGCGACTTGAAAAAGCTCCCGTGAGACATCGTGTAATGCTTGCGTGGTCTAGGGGAAGAAGAATGAGAGGGAAGAGCCAGATATCGCAAATCAAGGAAAGGAAGATCCAAGTCCAGATCGGGAATAGTGTGTTGGAAATGTAGAAAGAAAGGACACCTAAAGAAATACTGTAGATCTCGAAAGGGAAAAGAAGGAGATGCATAGCAAGAAAACAATCATGAAGCAAATGTGACATGTGATGTGTTACAAGATGCGTTGATTATTTATTTCGAAAATTTTACTGATTCCTGGGTAGTAGATTCAGGGGATTCATTCCATGCCACACCCGATAAGAAATATTTTCATGACTATGTTCAAGGAGATTTTGGACAAGTCCATTTGGGTGATGATAAACCCTGTAAAATTGTTGGAATGGGTAAGGTTCTTGTAAAACAGCAGAATGGAAACCAATGGCTATTAAAGGAGGTAAGTCATGTTCCAGATCTGAAGAAAAATCTAATTTCAACAGGGCAGTTAGGCGGTGAAGGTTGTGTGACAACTTTCACAGATAAAACTTGGAAGGTCACCAAAGGAGCCCCGGTAATAGAAAAAGGTGAAAAGGTTGGTACATTGTATTTATGCAATGGTATTTCTAACTCTGTTAATGCTTTAACTTCCAAAGGAGCAGATGCAGCATTATGGAATCATAGGCTCAGACACATGAGTGAGAAGGGGATGAAGATTCTTCACTCAAGAAATTTGTTGCCGTGTTTGAAGAATGTTGATTTGGATTTCTGTGAGGACTGCATTTATGGAAAACAGAAGAGAGTCAAATTTCTCAGAGTTGGTAAAGAAAAGAAGAGCGAAAAATTAGAGCTTGTGCATACAGATGTATGGGGACCTACTCAGGTATCATCTCTCAAGGGCGTGGTTCTCGTTATTATGATACTTTTATTGATGATGCAACTAGAAAACATGGATTTATCGTATTCAGACAACTGATGTATTTGATACTTTCAAGAAATGGAAAGCCGGTTGAGATTGGAGACAAAATAGTTGGTGTCTTAGATCAGACAATGGAGGTGAGTATTGGCAAGAAATATTTTGATAGGTATTGTTCAGAGCATGGAATTTGTAGAGAGAAGACAGTTCCAAGAACACCACAAGAAAATGGTGTGTCAGAAAGAATGAACAGAACAATCATGGAGCATGCAAGGTGCATGAGATTGCATGCAAGATTGCCTTTACAATTTTGGGAAGATGCTGTAAATACTCCTATTTATCTAATAAACAAAGGGCCTTCAAGTTCCTTGGATGGTGGTATTCGAGAGGAATCATGGACAGGTAAAAAGGTAAACTACTCTTTTTTAAAGCCTTTTGACTGTGAGGCCTTTGTCCATATTAATAAAGAAAATAGAACAAATCTTGAGGCAAAATCAAAGAAATGTACCTTTATTGGATATGGTGTTAATGATTTTGGATATCGCTTATATGATTATGAAAATCACAAAATCATTAGGATCAGAGATGTAATATTCAATGAAAAGGTCTTGTATAAGAATCAGTTGTAGGAAAAGAAACAGGAAAAATAAATTAAGGAATACGTGGTTCTTGATGAGATAACTGAAAAAGTAAAGGTGCCTGAAAATAATAATAATCAACAACCACAACAAAGAACAACTACCTCAACAACAACAGCACCTCGCACACTCCGAATTGGTGTTAAAATATTCAACAAGATAAGTAGACCCCTTGAACAATACTCTCCTTCATTATATTATTTATTGTTGACTGATTCTAGTGAACCCGAATGTTATGAAGAAGAAATGCAGGTTGAAAGTAGGAAGAAGTGGGAGCTAGCCATAGATGAATAGATGGACTCCTTAATGCATAACCAGACTTGGACTTAGTCAAGTTGCCTATAGGTAAAACTACATTGCAGAATAAATGGGTTTACAGGATGAAAGAAGAAGATGGAGGAAAACAGAGGTATAAAGCTAGACTTGTGGTGAAGGGGTTTGCATAGAAGAAAGGTATTGATTTTGATAATATTTTCTCCTGTTGTTAAAATGACTTCAATCAGAACTATTTTAAGTCTTGTAGCAGTGGAAGATTTACATCTTGAACAATTAGATGTAAAGACAACATTTCTCCATGGAGATTTGGAGGAAGAGATAAACATGCAGCAACTAAAAGGATATGAGGTAAAAGGGAAAGAAAAATTGGTGTGCAGGTTAAAGAAGAGCTTGTATGGCTTAAAACAGGCTCCAAGGCAGTGGTATCTAAAATTTGACAAGTTTATGTCTGAACAAGGTTATACTAGATGTCACTCTGATCATTGTGTTTATCTAAAAAATAAAAATGATGGCAACTATATTATATTGTTATTGTATGTAGATTACATGCTTGTTGCAGGGTCTAACATGCAGGAAATAAATGTGCTCAAAATAAAATTGGAATATTCATTTGCAATGAAGGATTTGGGAGCTGAAAAACAAATCCTTGGTATGAGAATAACTAGAAACAGGGAAAATCGCAAATTAACACTGTCCCAGAATGAGTACATACAAAAGGTGTTGAAAATATTTAATATGCAAAAGGAAAAACCAGTTATTACACCTTTTTCCAGCCATTTGAAACTTAGTAAGGAGATGTGCCCCAAGACCCAAGAAGAAATGGATTATATGTCTAAAGTTGCATATGCATCAGTAGTTGGAAGCTTAATGTATGCATTGGTATGCACAAGGCTCGATATTGCACATGCAAGGCGTGTATGTGTGCACATGAATAATCCAGGAAAAGAACATTGGATGGCAGTAAAATGGATTCTCAGATATTTGAGAGGTACCACAAATCAAGCATTATGCTTTGGTGGTTCAAACATTGCTCTACAGGGATATATTGATGTAGATATGGAAGGTGACAGAGATAACATGAGGAGAACTACAGGATATGTATTTACTGTAGGTGGAACAACTGTCAGTTGGGTTTCAAAAATCCAAAGTGTTGTTGCACTTTCAACAATAGAAGCCGAGTATGTTACTGCTACAGAGGCTAGTAAAGAAATGATTTGGTTACAAAGGTTTATGGAGGAATTATGTAAGAATCATGATATGGGCACACTATACAGTGATAGCCAAAGTGCTATTCATCTTGCAAAGAACTCAGCATTTCATTCTAGGACTAAACACATAAATCTCAAGTACCATTTCATACGATCAGTATTAGAAGATGGAGAGTTGAAGCTGGAAAAGATACACACTAGCTAGAATCCTGCAGATATGCTAACAAAATTTGTAACCAGGGAGAAACTGAGAATGTGCTCAGTTTCAATTGGTCTTCAAGGATGACGATGAATATGAGGAACAACCACTTCCAAAGAGGAGTCATTGTCTAGCAAATGAAGCAGCGGTGGAGTTGCTACAATTAGTCTCTAAGTGGGAGATTGTTGGGTGTGGTGCCTGATTATCTTGTTTACTTTGTATCACAACATTGGACCCCTGTACCTTAAAAGGAGCGGCAACGCCGCCCGTAATTAATCGCTGCCATGGGGGGTCTAGGGGGGGCGACAGATGTAAAATTGCCTTGTAAAAGTATAGTAATTTCTAGTCAATCTGGGCCGTTCATTAGGCAAATGATCTGACGGTAGAAGTTATGTTTAGATTAGCGTTTTTTTCCCTAGAAGGCAACCCCCTTGTATATATGAGGGTATTGTATTGCGGATGTGCATCATGTGTGTATTCTTGGAGCGAGAAATAGAGAGGGAGACTGTGAGAGAGAACAGAGGATATTACAGCGGATTTGATATAGGTTTTGTCTCTTCATTTTTGCTGGATAATAGAAAGGAAGGACTGGATGTTCGGGGTGGACGTAGCCCAAACTGGGTGAACCACGTATATCTATGTCTCTCTGGTTTTATGTGTTTTTTGTGCTTGTATTTTCCACATATTTTATGTGTTGCATTGCTCCATAATATTTAATTTTCTAACATTAAAAAGGATGAGTAAGAGGATTTCCTATCATCATTATGTAATTACATCATTCATCTATGAAAAGTCCCCTTGGAGGAGTGCAGTTAAGTAAGTGATAAATATCTGAGTGATCTGCCCATGAAGATTCCAAGCAAACAAATTGAATATGCCCTCCCAAAGATCTTTATATTAGAACAGTTGAATTGATTATAAAGCAACAATGATTCCAGAATAGTTCTAGAAAGATACATGCAATGGCTTTCCTTTGACCAGAATGACAGAATAAGAAAATGGTAAATAATGCCAAGATCAGATTCAATATATTGATGATTGTTGGTGTGAACAGTGGAGAGCTCAATAGAAGAAATTATGAAGGTTGTCTTAGCTATGGGTTCATGTGTGAACTGAAGTGAAAGTGGTATCAATGTCGGTATTTGGTACAAGTAGCGTGCCTATCAACGGAATACCAGGTATTATCAGTGGAGCAGCAACATGGCATAGGTCCTCAGGATCAAAGGATTATGGCAAAAATATGTCAAGGTAGTATTCCCAGTGTTATCTGGATTCTGCATTTAGCATGAAAAGGTCAGTAGCAGAGCTAAAGGATCATTATTTTTTTTACACTGGAAACATTATATTGAACTTTGAAACAATATATTTTTCTATACACAATTGCATGCCCTTCTGAAGTTAGTACATATATAACTTCAATGCCTCTTCTCTTAAGATATTTCATAAAACTGTGAGAAGGTACTGATTCATCACAAGCATACTTCAGCAGAAATGAATTGCTAGTAATCCACCTTTAAAGAGAGATTGATTATTGACATACATCCTCCATTATGTCATAAATAAAACTGCATGGTTGATAAGTGAAACTGACCAATACATTGAAGGGTTCATTTTGGAAATACATTGTACAAGAAGAAAATTCATTTGGCCTCTAATATTGAAAGATATTGCCTATTATTAAAATAAGTTGTAAGCTCTGGTTTGATTCATTGTTTACAACAGCAACAAGGACCTTTCAGTCTTTAAGTGTATTATCCCTCTCAGCAGTCTAACACTGATTACAAACAACAGGCAGTACACATGAATCACAGCTATAAAATATATATTGGCATAATTATCATAATTGAACTAGTGTGGTACTGCAGATGAGTATTGCAAAAGAGGACATACTCCATCTACAATCTTCCTCAACAGAAATATATTGGCTCACTACATCAGATAGAGACAAAAGTATATTTGAAGCCTTCTCAATATTTTAGTTTTTGATCCAATCATACATCTCTGATTAGATAAACCTGGTACAATATGTTCTATGAAGTGTCATTATCATCGCTTTTAGCTCTATACAAGTGAAATAATTCTATGCATTTGAATTGTATCAATTTACAGTGTATATCCAAGTTCAATAATCCTCAAAGTGTTCTCTCAACAAGTCTTGTACATCAGTCTGGAGCAGCATGGTACAAATTCAGTAGAAGAGGGCCTAAACATAACTCAGTGAGAGGAAATGAAGAAATCAAACTAGGAAATTAGCAACCCTTTGCCATTGATGTCAAAGGGGGAGGAAAAGCAAAAAAGGGCTTCTAAAAGGAAATCAGAGGAAGTGTATTGCCATCAATGCCAAAGGGGGAGACTATTGGAAATTTTTTCATTGATGGAAAAGGTAAAGACAGGAGAAGCACCTAAAATATCCATAAGGCAAAAGAGATAGAGAGGTAGCAAAGGCAGCAGATGAAACAGAGGAATTGAAGCAGAAGCAACAGAAGAATTAGAGACAGAGCAGTGGAGTTGAAAGGGCCTGAAGGAGTGTAATACAGAGGTTTATTTATGAATTAGGGGTTTAATACAATTTGCAGATGAATTATTGAGCATAGAATTTTATTGAAGACTAAAACCCTGTGGTAAAGAATTAATATGCTTGGGGATGAGTTGGAGCATTACTTAAATGGAAAAGGAGATGGCAAAGGAGGAACACCTGAAACAAAAGACAGCAGGTAATATTTACAGAGAGCAGGTAATATTTACTGAGAGCAGTTGAGGTAGAGGTCGAGCAGTAGAGGTACAACAAAGGCAGAGGCAGAAGTAGCGAAGGCAGAAGCAGAAAGGCAAAGGCAAAGTCAGAGGCAGAGCCGTTATCACAGAAAAGCAGAGGCAGAGGCAGAGCCGTTATTCCGAGAATTGTTACCCAGGCTGGAGGATATGTAAACATAATTTTGAGAATTATTACCACAACCGGAGGATACATAAACACAATTCCAGTAATCTTAATCCAAGTGGCAAAGTATATATATAAACCTTATTCCGGGAATCGTAACCTAGGCGGGAGGATACATAATATTCATAGAATATTAACCCAAGAGGCAAAGTATATATATAAACCTTATTCCAAGAATCATTACCTAGCCGGAGGATACACTAAAGGTGGAAGTGAAAGCTTATATATATGCAGTGAGATACATATGATGCGCCCTATATATATAAAGGTCCAAAGCATATACATTTATATGTAGCGCGAGATCTAAAGAACCAAAGGTTCTATCAAAGGAAAAGCCTTATATGGCGGGACCCTCATCAATCGCACCGGAAAAAGTTGGCAGCGGATCACATGCAACTAAAAGTTGCGATTGCAACTGAGTTCCGGACCCGATGGGCATATAAACTACAATTCGTATATATTTGAGTTCCGGTAAACAGTGATTGATCGCATCAGAGCATCGGAGTATAAGTATATCGAAACATGCAACTGCAAATTGCGAATGCGATTAAGATCTGGACTCGATGGGCATATAAACTGCAATTCATATATATTTGAGTTCTGGTAAACAGTTATTGAACACATCAGAGCATCGGAGTATAAGTATATCGGAACATGCAACTGCAAATTGCGATTGCGATTGAGATTCGGACTCGATGGGTCTATAAATTATCAACTTATAGATTTAAGTTCCGTTCCAATTGCATCGGCACATTTAAATGAACAGTGGTCAATCGCATCAGAGAAAAGTTGACAGTGGAACATGTAAAGAATTGGTTGTGATTGCGAGTGAAGTCTAGACCCGATGTGTTTATAAATCATGATTGATATATGGTTGAGTTTCGATAAACAATGTTGCATCGCATCGGAGAAGGAGCAAAGCATTGGAACTTGTTAATAGAATTTCTGATTACGATTGAGTTTCGGACCTGATTCAGTATACACGGTGACTCATGTGTGTTTGAAGTCCGGATTAAAGGTATGCCATCACATCAGAAAAATGGCAGAACATCGGAACATCCTATAGAAGGATACGATTGAGATCAATCACATCAGGAAAATTACAAAGGATGTAATAGCAATTGGAATTCATTGGAGGAGGCTCATCGCATCAGGGAATAGAAAGATTTCGGCAAGTGGGGCCCAACTTCTTATATATATATTGAAGTCTGCGTTTTAACCAAATTCGGGATTGATAAAGCGTTGGTTAAATCAAAGTCGAAATTGATAAATAAAATTAAATTGTCGTGGGTCAGATATGATATTTGGCACAATATAAAGTCTCGACATAGGTTAACATATGCAGAAAAATGAGTTATACTTCAAGTTCTAAACGCAAGTCGAACCTTGTATAAATGAAACTATTTGCTGAGCATATTATTGTTATATGCAAAGGATAAGCTTTGGGCTTATGATATATTGAGTTGTAATCCAAAGTTGAAATATTCATTTGATGGCTTATGCAGTTGGTTTGACTATGGTTTAACCATAGATTTGAAACAGGTAAAGTTTATGTATATGAAGAGTGTGAACTGGGGATTGATTGTAAATAAAAGATGTCAAAATATAAGCTACCGCATACACTTATTCAAATTTCCAGCGCAGGGAAAGAAAATGGAGAGACATTTTTATATGCACCAGACTCTGATTTTATTTGGGGTATTTAATTAGATTGCCAGATCAGCAGTCATATATATATAGCAGACACACAATCACAGTTACATATGTATGGCATATGGTCGTTACCCTGCGACAGTGAACAAGGAAACAAACAGAGCCGAAAGGGACAAAGAAAAATTCAAAGAAAAGACAAATGTGCATCGAGCCAAGTGGCTGAATGAGTGAGCTGGAGTTTTCATTGTAATTTAATGTAAATGATTTTAATTTATGTTTTTGTGATGCATTGGCAAGTCTTCGGAAGAGAAAAAATATCCCATTGTAATGTTAAATTGGTACCTATAGTTATATTTTCTGAATGAGCAGATAAAAGAGATGAGAATGCAGAAGGCAAAGAGACATGGCTGTCCATTTCGAATTCCCAGTAGAATACAAACATCCATGAAGATATTTTGTATAAAACAGGGTAATATCCAAGGGGAGAATGTTACGAAAACAGAGTGAGAGAAGAAGAGAGTGTGAAACAGAATTGAAGAGAGTTGAAGAAAATTATAAATTTGCAAGAGGTGAGAGAGAGTGAGCATAGAGAATGCTGAGTATGGAATTGAGGCAGAGAAGAGAAGAAGAAGGAGGAGAAGAACAAGATGTTCGGAAAAGTTAGAGAATTCAGAAATGAAGCGGTGAGGCAAAGAAGAAGGAGGAACTGAGAAGAGAATAAGGAGAAGCTGATAGTGAATCTGAGAGGATGTAGAAATGATATAAGGCAGATATGAAGACTGATGCACAATAGTGAAGATGATACAAAATAGAGCTGATATCCAAGGTAAATCAACAAGTGTTTTTCTTTTGAAAGAGTAAGGAAGTTGGAGCTTCCCTATCAAGTTGTAGCTTGATAGATATCAGTTGTAGTTGACTGAGGTTGGAGCCTCCTGTAGGTTGGTGCCTGCAGAAAATAGATGGGATTTGGTGCTTCCCTATCAAGTTGTAGCTTGATAGATGTCAGTTGTAGCTGACAGAGGTAGGATCCTCCTGTAGGTTAGTGCCTACAGAAAATTGATGGGAGTTGGAGCTTCCTTGTAAGTTGTAGCTTGCAGAATTGAGGTAGGAGCCTCCTGTAGTTTGGTGCCTACAAAAAATCAGTGGTGAGAGATAGTTGGAGCTTGGCTTTCCATCACAACAATAATAAGATGTGGTTTTCTCCCTTTATGGGTTTCCAATTATATATGGTGTCTTTGTACATGATGTTTATGTGTTGATATGGTTTATCTCATCTGCTCAATACGTATTGCTCTCATATTAAATATATGTTATATTATATTAATACTTGCTGCTCACATTCTAAGACTACTCGCATATTAAGTTGAACATGAAATGAAGGTGTAAGTAAGTTTTAATGAAAAATTTTTAAAAGTCCATGAATGTGTTAAACTAATTCACCCCCCCCCTCTCAGTTTAACTAAGGATTCAACAATTGGTATCAGAGCTGGTTCCTTTGGTGTAAGCTTAATAGCTTAAAGGAGATCTGGTTGAGTCATGGACTATCAAAATGTACCTGTGCTAAATACAACAAACTTTCCTGAATGGAGAGATAAGGTTAAAACAGGTTTAATGGCTGATGAATCTAAGGTATGGAAGCTTGTGTGTGATGGTTACTGCACAAACTCTCCCTCTTTTCAAGAAAAACAACAGAATGCCAAGGCAAAGTGTGTGATATATGACAATCTTCATAATAAGGATTTTGAGTCGATAATGGATTTAACTTCAGCAAAAGAAATCTGGGACAGACTGCATTTCATTCATGGATTAGACACTGAGGATTGCATTGTCAAGAAGGGGAAGAGAATAAAGAAAAAGAGATATCCATGTAAAAAAGAAGATGTTAAATCAAATGAGGTATTTTCTAGTGTGAGTGGTAGTAAGAGCCATGAAGAAATTGAAGCTAAAGAAAAAGCCAAACTTGACACAGCTCTGACTGAAATAGAAAAATTGAAGAATGAAAACAAAGACCTTAAGAGATTGGTACAAATATGTGATGAGAAAGAATACGAAGATAGGAAAGAAATTATTTACCTGAAGACACAGCTTGAAGAGGCAAAGAATGTAGAAGACACTCTGCTGCAACAAATGAGAGAGAAAAGTCAAGAATGTGAAAGAATGGAAGAATATGTAGTGAGCCTAAGAAAGAACGTAGAAAAATCCCAAAGAAAACTATTAATGAATACACCTCTAATGAAAGGCTCTGGACAGTTGGAACAGATTCTAAATGCACAATGGTCACCTCTGATAAAGACTGGGATAGGATATGAAGGAGAAACTAGTAATTCCAAGGCAGAAGATAACAAGAAAATAATTTTGTAAAAGCTGTAAAGGAAAATGAAGTAGCTCAGAAGATTCCTACAGAAGAGGAAGCTAGCAAGAAGAAGATTTGTAAAGAAACAAACAGAATCAAGCAACAACATGAAAGAACAGAGAATGAGAGGATGAAACAATCCACTGCTAAAGGCTCATATGCTCCTAAGGATGAATTGAATAAATTTGGAAGATGTCAAAGAAGGTTCTTTCCTCCTATGGGAATCATCACTTGTTTTTCCAGCCGCAAACAAGGACACACTGTAGCATATTGTAAGACAAAGCAAACCCAGTCCAACCAGCAAAGGATGCAGCAAAAGAGAAGAACCCCTCAAACAAGAAAATGGAAAGGACAATCTTCCACTAGGTACACAAATCATTTCCTTGGCTATTGTTATGCATGCAATGAATTTGGACATAAATCTGTTGATTGTAAATTATGTTCAAAAAGGGGAATGAAATATTATACATCAGCTCAAATATACTTTGATAAAATAAGATGTTATATATGCATCAAGCTTGGCCACAAAGAAAAGGACTGTAAACTGCCATATATATTAAATAACTCTAGACATATGATGGAAAAAAAGAAAATCAAACAAAACTATGAATTTAAAAGAAGTACAGACATTATTAAGAACACCAATAAAGTATGGAAGGAAAAGAGAAAGGGGGAGCCTATTATCTCAATAACATAACGAATCTTCCATAGTCTCAGGGGGAGATGATCTAGGAAGTAAAGCAAAAATCCATCCAGTGAAAAATATGAAGCAACATCCCAGGGGGAGAGTAGTTCATATATAGTCCCCTCAAATGTAGTCTAAGAAGAGCTCCTTTGAATAAGGACAGCTATAAGATCAAGAATGCACAAGACAATATTTTCTAACAAAGAACTATAGAGGGAAGCATTAACATTAACATTAACATTACAGGACAAGTGCCAATAGGTCAAGGCAGAGCATTAAAATCCCCCAGGTTTTCTGAACCCCCTTCTGATTCCAGAATGGAAGTGGGAAGTGATGTCCATGGATTTCATTATAGGACTACCCCATAATAAGTATCAGAATTACTCCATTATGGTATTGGTAGACACAATAACCAAGGTTGCACATTTTTCCCAGTGAAATCCACTTTTCGGGCAGCACAAGTTTCCAATGTGTTTATGACGGAAATTTTAAATGTTCATGGAATACTAAAGATTATCATCTCTGATAGGAATACAAATTTCACATCCACATTCTAGAAGACATTGTTTGGCGAAATGGAAACAAAGCAGAACTTCAACACATATTATCATTTGAAGAAAAATGGGTAAATAGAAAGGAAAAATCAAATACTAGAGGATATTATTAGCATGTATGTAATGGACAGACCTACCAAGGTGGGAGGATTTTCTGCATTTGGAAGAATTTTCTTACAACAACAGATATCAAGCATTTATTAAGAATATTCCATTCGAGGATTTCTATGGAAATAAATGGGATAATCCACATAGTTGGAGTCAACCACAAGACAAACTGGTAATTGGATCAGAGAAATTACATAAGGAAAATTCAACAAAACATCAAATAAGCTCAAGACCACCAGAACAGTTATGCAGATAAGAAAATAATACACATATAATTTAAGGTTGGGGATCACATGTACTTGAGGATCAAACCTCGCAAGAGTACCCTTCACACCGGTAGTTATGCTAAGTTAGCACCACGATATTGTGGACCCTTTGAGTTTTTGGAACAAGTGGGACCAATAGCTTAAAAATTTTCTCTACCTAGCAATGTTAGACTTCATAATGCTTTTTAGGTCTCATTATTGAAAAAATATGTTCATGATCCTTCTCATATGGTTGAATGGACTTTGATATAGGTGGATACAGAGGAGGACTTTCTTTCAGGACCACTTCATATATTGGGACGTGAAGAAACCGTGCTCTGAAATAGGTTATTAGCTCGGGTGAAAGTGTAGTGGAATCACTTTACACCTGAAGATGTCACATGGGAGCGGGAAGAAAGCATGGAATAATAACTTCAAGCGTTTTTCAAAGAATAACGAGTTATCTCCAAACAATGAGCACAGTGTTCTTGTTCGATGGGGGGGGCTATGTAAAACCCCTGATTTACACCTTTTATATTTATGTAAATAAGACCAAAGTCTAGGTGGACCTATGGAACAATTATGCTTTTGGCAGAAATATTTTAATTAATAATTATTTATGAAAATTGTGTCAATTTTTTAAATAAAAGAGTAATTGAGTTATGGAAATTCTTATCCATGAGGATAGGATAGAATTTCATGCTTTCTGAAAATTATCCAAAAAAATACATGGGAGAAAAATAAAAATATTAAATTAAATGGGAGAAAAATATCTTAGAAAATCCCTAGTAAAGAGGAAAGTTTATGGGAAGAGGAAAGAAAAATTGCGCCGAGGAAACTCAAGTTTTAAAGAAAAATTCTTGGAAAAAAACAAAAGTAAAACCTATGTTATGGGAAAGAGTAGTCCAGAATAATAGGACGTCGCTATGGAAACTTGATGGGGAAAGTCAGCTTAAAACTTCCATCACTAGTGTGACATGAGGTTGTCAACATTGGTGGAATATTGATCTATGCTCGAGGGAGAGCTTTGAGGTGAGGGTCGTGGTTTAGAGGAAAATTTGTCTTTACAAATTGGTATGCAACATGTTTAACTTTTATACTTAATTTATTATGATTTATTAATGGCTAGAGCATCAACCTGTCTAAGTTAATAGACAAAATTCAGCCTCGTGAATATGGTGTTAATTTTATTTTAAATCATGTTGGAATCATGGTAAAGGCTAGTTACACAGGCTTGGTTAATATTATATATAGTGTTATTAATGTGAATTGTACCATGTTAGTTCTGTGTATTTTACAGTGTCGGTATTGATGAATTAGTAAAGGCTGGGTACTTATTAATATATGTCCGGAAGTAAAATAAATAATATAGAACTTGAAATTTCTAGCTATTAAGGAAAAGTAAAATGAAATTAATACATGGTATAGTGTAGAAGAAACGACAAATACATTTAATTATAAATTACATATACATGCAACAATTTCTAGAGAACTAATCAAGTAAACCATTATTAAACAAGGGAATTCTTTAGGAATACAACATATGAAAGCATTCAAAAATGATGAATTCATTATAAATTCCGAAAGTTTGATATAATTACATATACCTTCATCATATATACTATGAGGAAATGGAATTCTAGAATTCGAAATATAAATATATAAATTTCATCTAGTAGAATAATCCTTGTACATCCCAGAGGATTACACAGTCATATATTATGACTAAATTATAAAGAAGAAGCATTACATCAGCTCATATATTGTCCAAGGCCAAGTGTGGAAGTAACATCTAAACTACTATAGCACATGTCCAAGTTATGTGCTAGAAGGGAATCCATGGTAGAACAACATGCTACAAACTTGAGGAAGAATACAGTTGCTAAGCATGGGCAGCGAGGAAATCTGGAGTGTCACACACACCAACAAAAAATTCAACATGCATACCTACATGAGAAGATGAAGTACGATAATTTAATAGAATCAAATATACTAATAAATAAAAACTGTTATGATGTAAAGGTCAGAAAGGTGCCTTATCTGAGCATACTGTCATGCCATGAATTTTTCAACCTGTGCATACAAACCAAAGAATGTTCTAAGTGAAGGGAAACTCCAGCATATACATGTGATGATAAATGAATAAGAAATTCAATAATAACATAAAGTATTGAAACCAACCTTAATATGAGAGGTTTCCATCCTCATCTCCTTCAACAAAATTCTTAGTCTGAATACAAGATTAAACCTAGGTGGCAACAACACATATTATCAAACTCAGGTCATAAAATGATATATTATGCACAAGGTGTTATCACTGGAAAATCAGAGAAGAAATTATGACATTATTAAATGTCAGGAAGAAGGATTTATAGGACTGAGGCACATTAGAGAATTTGAATAATTAAAAAAATCTCTAAGCTATAGAAGAAAAATAAAATTCCACGCTAAAGAAACTAACAGAATGCCCCTTTGCGTGGATTTTTCTCAAAAAGCTACGCGGACCTGAGAGTGGTGTAAGTCACTTTCCAGGACAACAAGGCACACTCCAAGAACTTGATCTCACATTTGAGGCCACCTAAGGATAGTCGTCCAAGCCTCCTTAGGACCTCAAGGGAGCACACAATGGAATAATGTGGCACACACTGAAATCATCCTCCTCTCTTGGGTCACCATCCATCAATGTACCAAGAGAGGGAAGGAGAGTTTGAATTCTTATATGAAAGACCACCAAGAGATGAACAAATGGAAAATACATTGTCATGCTGGCCAAAATTTCTCCAAGAAATCCAACATTGTGTGATCCAGAGTAGAGATAGAGGAGATTTAGTTGTTGGACATCCAATAACTCCAATCTTTCAGAGTAGAGAGAGGAACTTTGCGCCAAGGTAGTTCGGAGGTAAAGACATCCTTGCATCATGCCTTAGAACTCCATAGTTCAAAGGGCCCCTTGGAAAGTGGGTAAATGTCTCATCCTTTATTCCTGATAGCACTCAAAAACAAAGGACGTAAGCGCCATTGTTCGTATTATTGTTTTGTTAGAATCTATTAGAGATTTTGTGTTATTTGTTTAGTTTAATTTTCATTTCTTTCTAAATATGCATGATATTTCATTATCTAGTATTTTTTATTTCTTAGAATGTTCACTAATCTGCTGCCTCCCTTGATTATCTTCATGTGACAAGCAACTTAAGAGGAAAGAACCACGCCACTCAAGAAAGTGTAGATTGGTACACTTGTGCAGGAAACACACCTACACAGGATTAGTGTCTCCACTAATTTTAGTTCCTAGTTAATTTGGTTGTGTATTTTACAGAGACCTCTTTCTTTGCTCCAGATTTTGCTTGAACTACCCCTTTTCTCTTCTTCTCTCCCTATTCACCCTCAGTGGGAGGCCGAATCTCAGAAGATCCAAAAAAGCTGTTGCAAGAAAATTGTGTAGGTTTTTCACAGACAGACGCACCCAACCATGTGTGTTTAGTAGTGACTTGCGCACAGAATTCGCGCCTATGTGAGCCTTTTGCACGCGGAAACCAAAGGCATAAAATTTATGCTATTTCCCTTCATTTCATCTTTGTAAAGTGACTAGAATCCCATAAGAAATTTTCTAGTGCTTTGTGAGGTGTCCCATGACCTTTTAAAAATCACTCTTGCCTGCATTTCAGTAGTTTAGGTGTTAGTTTGAAAATTTCAATTTTATTTTCACAAAGTGAACACATAGTTTAAGTAGGGGTAAATTGACTTTCATTCTGAAATAATTTATGTTTTTCAAATTTAGACACCAAAAAACACATAGGTAATAAGCCAAAGTAAGTGGCCCTAGTCCACACATGCTTAGCTAATTTTTTTTCATTTCCTAGTTTAAAATCATTAATTGTAGTTCAATTTTTGGCACTAGGATTCAAGACTAGGATCTAATTATCCCTAGAGAGCAAGTAATATATGTTGTCTTTGCACCCTTGGGTGATTGTAGGCAAGCATATGAACACTCTCTGCTAATAATTTTCCATCTCCCTATAGTTAATCATTTATATTAAATTGGCAACATTGTAAGAAGCCCATATCCACAAATGTTTTTCTTTTAAGCAAAGAACAACCAAAAATATTTTAATAAGGGATTTTGAAAAGGTTCACTGCATATCCACATGTTAAAACTATTTAATTTTTCACCTCTTTCTCACACACATTCACACCCTAAGTGAATCAAAGCCACCTAAAACTAACTTCACTAAAATCATTAAACTCTTCCAGAGGGGCCAGAAGAGAATTAATAGTTTAAGTTAGGACTAAGGGGGTGGGCATCCAATAAGCCGCCTTGGTCAGTTTACATATGGAAACATTGAAGTTAAATTTCTAGGGAACTTTTAAATCCATCTATACACTCATGGAAAATAAAACTCGAGCACCACAGAGACACGATTTAGAGGGGGTAAAGATTAGGTCCAGTGCATGTGGTATTATTTGGGGCTACCTGACCCATCTAATAATTTCTACTGTTATTTGAATTACTAAGAAGTTCAAGACTAAAATTTTCATGTGGGATGAAAGTACTTAGTAGCCAAAACTAGGGCATCCTTCCCTATAGGGGACGGTGCAGGCAGCACTAGATCCTCTACCCTTACATTGGTCGATTTTATTCGGTTGACTGGGCACATCGCCAGTTCTTTCAAGACATTGTGCCACATTCGAAAGATATATTCTCAAGTCCTAGTTACATTTTAGTGTGTGAGGTTGATTAGGTCTTCTATTATTTGAGTATCATACGCAAAAAACAAACAAAAACCATATTTTTTAATTAACTTGTCACATAGGATTAATCTAAAGGGAAACTTTATCTTTCATTTTCTCTTTGTTTTATGTATGCTATCAGATTTTTTCTTTGATTGTAATCTCTATCCTCTCAAATATTTCCAAAACCATACCTATTAGATGCCAGAAAGAACACAATGGGACCTCATCAATCTAGACGTCTTTTGAACCTCCCTCCATTACCGAAAGGGGTTTTCATTCTTTTTCCATTTAGGCATAAAATACATAACACTTCCACCCTTGTTGGTTCATCCTTTATTGGGGCATCCTTAGTTGGGAACCTTCAATGGTCACCCAACGCCACACCAGTGAACACCCCCACAGGGTCACCATATACCACTCCTCCCACAACCCCTAGGGGACAGAGGAGCGCTACCCATTCGGGAATCCAGGTGAACTCACAACAGGCTACGTCACAGATAAAAACTATACCTAACCATAACACTATGTTTTCAAAGGGTTAAATGGCTATCAACTCGCAATCACCTTTCTTAGCTTCATTAAACTTAGCAAATTTAACCAATTTGACAAATGACCCCATTGCACATAACCCTACATGGCCACCCATGCCCATGAAGCTCCCTTCGGACATTCCAAAGTTAAAGGGGAAGCAAGCGGAAGACCCTAGAATTCATTTTATTACTTTCCACCTATGGTGTTCATCAACATCATCATTAACGATACTATTCGACTCAGACTATTTCAATGTACCCTAACCAGATTAGCCGCGAAATGGTATGTGGAGCAACCATATGCTCTACATGGAACTTTTAGAGCAACTGTCTGCTATCCATGAAATGTTATGTGGAGAAACCATCTGCTACTATGTTCCTAACCTATTTTTAGTTACTCATCCACCACGATTCTGGAATGGAATTATTGACCCACTTTAGGAAGACACCCACCGTCAATATCGCAAACCATCTTCATGAATTATGGCGGCGTCGTAGTTTGTGTAAACCCAAAATCGATCTTCAAGTTTTGTTAGACTTGTTCCTGAAAACTCTCACTACAAAAATTTCGAAGGATGTGGCAACGCAAAAGCCCATATCCATGGAGGACATCATCAGCAAGGCCAAATAACTTGAGTTGATCTATGCGGAGTCAGGATATATTTACAATATCCTGCCTAATGCCCTGTTCTTGCAAACTTAGAAATAATTTGTGGTTGTGTCGAACTCCATAGATGGTTTGAGTGGTTAATTAACCCAAAAACACCTAAGTAGCAACATTCAGTACCCCGGTTACATGTATGATTCTAACTAGAACACCCTGCAACCCAGCTACAAGAGTCAGCATGCACCTCCGTAAAATTTGACCAATAGGGTGTCGTCATACCAAGAATTAGGGGTCAATTAGGGGTCATTATACCCTATGTAGACACATATGCCAAGATGCTTACATGATACCAAGAATATGGCCCCAACCAGTTCAAACCATCATCCATCCCAGGGTCATTCCTAGGAGATCCCCCTGTTATACCTAAGTCATCAGCTGATGTCATAGAGGCTCTAGTGTGCATGATTTCCTCATCAAGAATCAAAGCCAGTCAATATATGGAGATGAGTAGTAATGACACTGAGTCCTTGTCCACGATAACCTCTCTAGCCTACGCTTCCTCCCAAATGCCTTTCCTCTTCCCCCCAACTAGTTTTTTGTTTCAACAAGTCATGGCCACATTGGTCCTACCAAAATTATCATTTGAAATCCCAGTTTGGTACCTAGTCCTACCTACCACAATGGGAGTCACGCACATCACCTCTACAGGGTTAATCCCCCTTGATGTTGAGTAGGCCCCAACTGTTTAGAATATTTTTGTAAACAACCCTCCCAAGGAAATTCCCATAACAAAGCCAATGGTTACAACCAAGAATACAAATAAAAGAGGAAAGAAGGTATAGAATCTCACCATGCAATGGGAATCACCACACTGCTCCATATGTAATGTAGTAGGCCACCCTACCCACATTTTCCTAGAGTTGGATGAATTGAAACAATTCCTTAGCTCTGTGGTAGATATTGCGGCAACAATTTCCAGTAAAAAGGAACCTGAAACCAAAAATCAGGGAAAACAATTGTAGAAAAACTATGCATGTGCTATTTGTATCAATTATGGGCACTATACCCATCATTGCCCAGATATTCTGTGATACAGGGATGCCTTACATGCCATTGAGAAGTCCTATCAAGAGGATCCCTCTAGCCAGTTAGCTAGAGATGGACCTCGCATCATTCTATACCTGCAGGAGGAAGGACAATCACCTGAAAGACTCTTATTCATTCCCCCTCCAATTATCGAGCACTATTTACTCTTTGATGAAAGCGTTCATATCATCGCCGACTCCCCAACCATGGGAATGTTTCAGTGATGGTATCTGGTCCATGTAATATCCTGCATTGACCAAGACACCCAGTATTCATGTCAAATATGTGGTGGAAATCATCATTCACACCATTGTCACTATATCCCTAGATTCCATGAAGCTCTAGCTAGTTTGTGCTCATCCATAGTCTACCTCTCCTGAGAAGATGGCTACAACTCAAAATCCATGAACAACTCGACAACTCAAGAATATGTGACCTGTAGATCCATCCTCTTCCTGTCAGCTAAAAAATGACTAATCATGGAACCCTAGTTATTCCCAACCTCCCACCATAGAGAATACTGACATGTGTGTTATGTAACGTGCTTAATCATATGGTCACCACTTACCCTCACCTAGAAGCACTACGCCACTCGTACCCAATCACGCCATCAAACGAGTAGGAAGAATGACTAGTATGTTACGGCAATCACCATGAGCATTTTTGTACCTATATCTTGCGAGTACATCCTCTAATTTACATGATACATCTATTATAGAAAAAAAATTCAAGACCTTATCAACCCGAAACATAACGACCAACATGGAAGGAAGAATGCCATGAGGAAGTCTACTCCATACCCATGTATGCATAATGGGTATGTTAGGAAGGTGCACCAAACAAGCATGACCCAGGTTTAGCCAAGGATAACATGTAGACTATGTGACCTAATCGGCCACTGGTTTAATGAGTGTAAAGAACTAAAGCACCTCACAAACATTTTTTACATAGTCTCTTCCCTTCCGCAAAGACATCTCTCTAACAAAAATAAAATCATGCAGAGCTATTGCCAGATTTCCTCACACTTTCATCATACAATAAAATGTGATCATCTCCCGAAGCTTATAGCAGCAAGAGTGGCATTAATTCTACACTTCCTAAGAGATCTAGACATACCGAAGCCAAAAACTCGGAAATGGAAGCAGAGAGCCTCCTAATCTACGTCTAATCCCTTCCGAGTGTCCACTTCGGGGACAAAGAGTAGTCTGATTCACAGTTGGAACAGTGGTACCATGCACCTTTTGCACTAGCCATAACCACAAACTAGAGGGCGTGTTTGCACAATGGATGTAGAAATTTGAATAACGGATATATTATTCACCGAGATTCTCCTGATCACACACTATTTTAGCTTCATGCATAATACAGAATCTCTTCTACCATTGATCATCACATGCGGAAATAAAATCAATTGCATGCACAACATTAAAGCCATAAAAATTCACACATATGAACACGGTATTTCATGGGAAAGCTTAAAGCTGAAAATGCCCAACTATCTGTATATTATACATGTCATGGAGATCATGTAACAATCATAGCACAAAGCTCTTTGCAAGCTCTCATGCACTACCTCCCTTGCTACACACTATCAAGCTAGATCTAGCAAAACTCATGCTCCAACCTTTAGCCACTTGATAGCCAACCTCAATTGCTTTTTCAAGCTATGGGATGGCCTCTTTATATAGATAAACCACCCAGCCTGAACTGCGCAATCCTCATGGGTTACTCCACCCATCTGTGTGTTGCAAATAGCAATAGTATAATCACAACCGATAGTTAACCTGCTCTTTCACCTATTTCTACACTAGTCTCCACTGAAACTGTCCATGCACTGAAGTTAACTGATGTATTCTTTAGTTGATTTATGAGTTTATAATTAGTGAATTAATTAATAATTAATTCACACCACTCTCACTAATTGTATCTATTAATTAACTTGGATACAAAAAGCTCAACTATGTTTAGATTAGTTAAACTGAATACAACTCCACTAACTTCCTCAATCAACTCCACCAAACTCTGTCACATGAGTTCTAACTGAAGTCTTCATGCAATAGCTTCACTTAAACCTTAGGAAAAGCATATTTCCTTCTGTCAGCTGCATGTGCCACATCCAGGCATCAAACTGAAGTGCTTCAAGAGAATAAGATAATGTTTATAGTCCAAATATTATTAAGAGCTAATAATATTCGACTTCCATATTTTTAGGAGAGGCAATCTAAAAATAGCCTTTGACCTCTTTGACCTAAAAAATAGAGTCCCATCTATTTTTACCAACATGAAACATACTCCAAGAATCTCATACATGCAATCCCTGAACCATGCTCCATATGTCTAAAAATAGACATAGTCTAAAAATAGATTTTTCCGACAAAAATCACATGTGTGGTCCCCACCTAGTTTAGGTGATCACTTTCCAACTAGGATCAGGAAAGATGTTTCGGGAGGCCTCCTTCACTGTTTCTTGTTGCCATTTTCAACACTCCCTCTCAACAAGAAAGGACTGTCTTTGCATGCGACATGCAACTCCATGCATTCGCCCTGCAACCTTCACAAGCGCCATGCAACTCCATGCATGCGACATGCAACTTCATGCATTCGCCATGCACCCTTTGCATGTGCCATGCAAACTCATGCATGCACCATGCAACTCCATGCATCTGCTCTGCAACTCCTCTGAAACTGAATAGGCTCCAAACAACTCAATCAGTCTTGATGCATCTAGCATCTATCATCAAAGTCTTTGAATTCTGCTGGTACCAACTGCACATGTCATCAGGAACTACTGCGCTGTTGAACTCTTGCACCCATGCACTCTCGCACTTGCTGTCAACTCTGATCCGCGCTCCAGTATCCGACACTGTCACTTTGATCTGCCTGCATCACTCCAACTGATCTTGCTACTGCCATGCTGTGGGCACCTCGTAGCCAGGTTCAACTCATGAGATCCACACCATCTCATGAATCTGCCCAGAAATCTCCACCTGGGATTACTCATGCATGTCGCCCCACCTCATACCTGGTGGTATAGCTGCATGCACTCCCTCTGCCCGTCTGGCATGAAATTTCTCTGCATGAGTGGTATCTTCCACTCCATGATCCTCTTGTGGCTGCTCCACACTCCGAGGTTCACTATCACCTGCATGCAAAACCCGCTCCCTCTCAAGCTCCAATTGCATGTCTTCCTCCCGCTTCCCAACAATAGGAAGCTCCGTAGACATCCCATCTACTTCAATACCTGCATGCAAAACTTGCTCCCTCTCAAGCATCAGTTGCATGCCTTTCATGCACTTCCCATCAGTAGGAAGCTCCGTAGACATCCCATCTACTCCAAGTCTGTAGAGATTCTTTGCCCGAATCCCAACCTTCTTGACTTGTCCTCACGCTGCATGTTGAGAGGCTCCCTCTCAACCACCAAGTCACTAACCTCTGCTTTGCTCCTCAAAGATTTTCATGCATCTTGTACCTCAGTGCATGTAGATTCTTGGCTCGCGCACATTGCAATTGTCCCGCCGTCGCAAAATTTTCTAACAAAAGAGCTGATTTTAAATCGATGATATCTCCCTCATCCGAGCTCCGATTCGACCGATTTTTTTTTTCAATTTTGGTATTTTTTCGCAAGGAATCCAAATATGCTATTTGTTTCTGAAAATATTTCACCAAAAATTTTCAAATATTCCCTACAAACTCGCGCACCCAAAAATTCTCGCTCTCATTCCATGTAGAAAATTATATACAATATGCATGTATATTTCCGGCTTTCTCCATCTTTATGTTTCTTGAGTTTATCCTCAAACTCAACCGCTTCAATGCTTTGCAATTTCTCCAATGATCAATATCGCTCCGATACCATGTAGAAATTTGAATAATGGATGAGTTATTCACCGAGATTCTCCTGATCACACACTATTTTAGCTTCATGCATAATACAGAATCTCTTCTACCATTAATCATCACATGCGGAAATAAAATCAATTGCATGCACACATTAAAGCCATAAAATTCACACATATGAACACAATATTTCATGGGAAAGCTTAAAGCTGAAAACCCCCAACTATCTGTATATTATACATGTCATGGAGATCATGTAACAATCATAGTACAAAGCTCTTTGCAAGCTCTCATGCACTACCTCCCATGCTACACAATATCAAGCTAGATCTAGCAAAACTCATGCTCCAACCTTTAGCCACTTGATAGCCAACCTGAATTGCATTTTCAAGCTATGGGATGGCCTCTTTATATAGATAAACCACCCAGCCTGAACTGCGTAATCCTCATGGGTTACTCCACCCATCTGTGTGTTGCAAATAGCAATAGTATAGTCACAACCGATAGTTAACTTGCTCTTTCACCTATTTCTGCACTGGTCTCCACTGAAACTGTCCATGCACTGAAGTTAACTGATGTATTCTTTAGTTGATTTATGAGTTTATAATTAGTGAATTAATTAATAATTAATTCACACCACTCTCACTAATTGTATCTATTAGTTAACTTGGATACAAGCTCAACTATGTTTAGATTAGTTAAACTGAATACAACTCCACTAACTTCCTCAATCAACT
This sequence comes from Pinus albicaulis, assembly GCA_034641835.2. Taxonomy (NCBI): domain Eukaryota; kingdom Viridiplantae; phylum Streptophyta; class Pinopsida; order Pinales; family Pinaceae; genus Pinus; species Pinus albicaulis. The sequence goes on from CM076579.1 coordinate 502,109,049, forward strand.
CCACCAAACTCTGTCACATGAGTTCTAACTGAAGTCTTCATGCAATAGCTTCACTTAAACCCTAGGAAAAGCATATTTCCTTCTGTCAGCTGCATGTGCCACATCCAGGCATGAAACTGAAGTGCTCCAAGAGAATAAGATAATGTTTAGAGTCCAAATATTATTAAGAGCTAATAATATTCGACATATCTATTTTTAGCCTGGCAGTCTAAAAATAGCCTTTGACCTCTTTGACCTAAAAATAGAGTCCCATCTATTTTTACCAACATGACACATACTCCAAGAATCTCATACATGCAATCCCTGAACCATGCTCCATATGTCTAAAAATAGACATAGTCTAAAAATAGACTTTTCGACAAAAATCACATGTGTGGTCCCCACCTAGTTTAGGTGATCACTTTCCAACTAGGATCGGGAAAGATGTTTCAGGAGGCCTCCTTCAGCACATGCCGAGCGTGTGTCTACTAATGGAAACATTTAGGCGCCTCTGTACCAGGCACAATTTCCACCTGTTGGAAATTGCCCATCCTAACAAGGGATCTAGCCTTGTGCTCATGCAAGCTCCCATCATGGAAATTCTTCCCCCACCGAATGCTGATAACATGATACACCGTATATGATTCATATCATCATGTATCAAAACTATGGATGGGGTTTTCTGCTCAGCTACCATAGGTTTGGAGACAACTATAATTATGAGAGTAGTTATATCTACAACAATGTAAACCAAATCTGTATGCACTCCATCAACCGCGTCTGGTTCCACCATGTCAACGAAGGAATCCTTTTCGTGTCTATCAACCAGCTCTTTGCGGATAGAACCTCCTTTGAACAAAATTGTGCAAAATAAATCCCCCTTAGGATCCATATTCCATCTAGATGAGGACATCCTTGAGGCAATGATGGAAACGGATTATCTGTGGGACGCAATGCATCAATGCTTTTTTTTTCTCCCATGAAAAGTGTTCAGTCCTGAAAGACAGAAGCACAAGAGATTTATATGATTGAATCAAAATATTTAATCCCATCAGGGTAAGTTGATTGGTTCAAGAAGCCCATCCCAGTGTCTAATGCATTCGAGGAAGGTAATGTGTCAAACATCTCACCTACTGTCAAGGTGAACATATCACAAAATCCTGGAAAGGTCGATGAAATATCACTGGGGGTAGCATGTTATCCAGTAGAAATATCCTCTTATACCCAATTGCTACAATATTATAGTGATATTTTCGCATGGGACTACTGAAAAATGTTTGGGCTTTGTCCCACTATGATAGAGCACTATATTTACATCTGACCTGACACGCCTCCAATACGCCAAAAAGAGCATCGTTTGCACCCATCAAAGGCAAAAGTAATAAAGTGAGAGATCGACAAGCTTCACAAAGCCTAGTTTATCTACCCAATTTCTTACACATCTTGGGCTTCCAACCTAGTCCCCATCATGAAAAAATAGGGCACCATACATGTTTGCACCAATTTTTGCGATTTGAGCAAAGCATGTAGCAAGGACAATTATGCTACCCCATTCGTAGACCAAGTCATCGATGCTTGTATGGGTAATGTGGTCCTCTCCTTCATGGATGGATTCTCTAGGTACAATCAAATTCAAATCCATCACACTGGCATACATCTTGACATAGCCAGACGAAACATGAATCAAAAACCCCTTCAATGGCCTTTACCTTAAGAAATTCTACCCATAAGGGTCGAGAAGGCCCACCCATAGAGTCAAAGCACACAAACCAAAAAATTTAAATTTTTGACAAAAAAGCCTTGTCACAAATTAATACGCTCTAGTGACACAATGGATCGTCAACCCAACCATTACATTGGATTCGTCGATGGAGCATCATGATGGTCTCAAAGATTAGAATCAGTCACCTTGGTCATCTTCCACCCTGACCGATCACCGTTCTACACCAATGGTGTAAGCATTTTCTCAGCGACAAAGAATCAGGCAGAATATGACGTTTTCATCGGACTTATGTGTGAAGCGCTCAATCAAAGCATACACCATATGCATATCTACCTCGATTCCCTGTTAGTAGTGTCATAGTTAAACCAATAATTTGAGATACAAGATTCACACCTTTCTAGAAAATACCTACGTGCAAAAGGGTTAAGCTGATATTTTGATTGAATTACATTCACACATTAACCACGAATTCAAAACGAAATAAAAAATCGCATAGCTAACAATATTCAAAACTGGAATGCATATCGGATAAACCATCATACATAAAAAACACAAAACATATAAAACATAGATTTCCATCAGCATAACATAATCCATAAACAAAAAGAGGGGGCACACCATGTACAACCGCAAAAAATATCTCTCTCATATATACGTAAAAATATATGTGCCTAAGTACAAAAAATAGTGTCTCTGACACGTAAGTCAGCTCAAAAGATACAAATATACAAGTAAAAAAAAATAAGGGAAGCATCCTCATAGTGGGTGCTTTCTCTATGTACAATATAGACTCTAGGGAAGTGCTCCACCAGGTGGGGCACCTGGACCCACAGCCGCTCCCAGTACTAACATTGGAGTTGTTGCCAAAACATAGATCGCCACCCAATGTAAAATCGGCCGCTAGTTGCTCTCCTGGGCCATCAATATCTCTAACCATAAATCTTCAATATCATCTACGAAGCCTCGAATAGGAATCCCTTGGGTCAAGAGATCCACCCAACCCCTTGCATCCTCTAACACCTGAGCTATGACCTCTAGAGTCACCACCTGCTCTATCAACTCGAAAACGCGAGCCTCTACCGCCTTGGCATGACCCCACTCAACAGCAATATCAACAGAAACTAAGCTGCTACCATCCTGAGAGGGACCAGTAGCCCCGCCAAGTGCTCCACCCTGAGGTTGTATTGAAGCTCCTCCCAGTCCCCTACCTACACTAGGAATACCTCGAGGCCACCAAATCAGATTATGTCCCACTAATCGAACCATGGGACGTCTAACCACATCAACATATGCAAGAGTAACAAAAATATCTCACTGTCATCAGAATACACATAAGAAACATAAATACTCAATTAAGTGCAGAATTAAACACAAAAAACATACTTGCTCGCCCCGATGCATAACCAGCAGGAAGACCCATTTCTGGGTCTCCCCGGAAGTCCATCCCCACATAAGGGAATGACAGAAACATCTGAGGATTGGCCTCAAACCAAGCCTCTTTGGTGGTGTTCCAATAATAGCCCACCATACCTCTACCTCCGTGAGGCATCACAGGAGCCCACAACCTCATGCGAGGCTCCTGAGCCTCCCAGCAAGCACAACCGCTGTAGGTATCAGCAGCACCACCCACTCATACATGATGCTACGTATAATTCTAGCATATGTGAACATCTTATATCCATCCGATACCTTGCAAAGCTGAGCCACCATCTCGTCATACAAAGAAAAAGGAAAAATCAAAAAAGTGTCTCGTCCTCAATCGGCGCAAAATGCCTATTTGTGGCCCCAATGCCCAATGGGGCGTAGACAACCCTGCCAGTCACATGATAGCAACCTGAGAAAATTTCTTGGCTAGTTTAGTCACAGAAGCAATCGATATGCACCCCTCCGTAAGGGGGAACCCGCCACAATGGCCTGCTGAAAACCACTCAAGATACGCTCTCCCAGGGAGAAGCAAATAAGGAAGCACTTCCCCTTGAGGTAGCATCCTGATCAAAAAATAGATATTTGTCTTCAGAAGGATAGTAAGGTCACACCCCCACAGCACCATGACCTTGTGTTGCCTATTCCAGCATTGGATCAGGAAACACATAAGATGATCATGTTATCGTAAGAGGTCATTCTGCATAAATTTGTGAAGATCCCAACACACCAACTGTTGGCACACATGAACATCAACAACCATAACAGCCTAGAGCTTAGGACAATCCTTATCCTTGCACAACATCATGTCATCAAGTAGGTACACATCAGTGACACTAAAAGAAAAAAATTAACAAAATTTCCAAATAAATTTCAAAAAATTAGCTTTGGCCCTCCACGCGCTTGTACCATAGACAGGTATGAGGAGATCACGTATTTTTTTCTCACACTTGCAACAAGGGCATATCAAAACCAAATACAGGTGTGATAAGTTCACGCAAAACCCTTAGTTTTTCGCGAAAGTTGCGTGATGGTGCCTTGATCTCACACGCGATGATGGAAAAAGTTGACCTGAGATCAGTAAAATCCCATCATGTATGGACCCTGGCACCAACACACTGAAAAAATTAAGACCGAGGACATTATGGGGCCTACCTGGCTCAAGAATCACAAGTCCCAGGTACTCAGGCTGACTGCAACGACAAGAAAAACTCCATAGAATACTCTGACCTTTCAAAACCTCAGACACTCGAATGACACAAATGAACTAAACTGAGCCATATCTACCTATATGTTAGCCTTTTCGAAATCTTTGGAGGACCATTCCGAGAGCTCAGAAGTCCCAATTTCAAGACCGAAAGAAACACTATAATCAGGACTCCATAACACCCAAATGCGATGCCACACATTTTCACGTTCAAAAAAATAAATTTTTAGTGCTGACAAGTATGCCCTCTCTCATCTTCTTTTTTAGCACATGTTTTTCAATAATATTTCGATAAATAATATTCTTCCGCTTGGGGTGTTTTTTGTGGGGATCATGCAAACCATCCATCACTCCATCCAATGAAATTTCCAAAGCAGGTACCATTCTACCCTCAGCATGATAGAGTCCCAGAAAAAATTTTCATATCCTGGCATCATTTCTCCAAAAGAAATTAAGTATAGGTTCTAAGCACCCGACCATGTTTATAATGACCCCACCTTACACATGATAAACATCCTCATTGGTCGGTAGAGCCTCCCCTCCATGGAGCTCGTCACCCAAAGTAGACCATATATCACAAAAATCATGATGTCATGGCCATACCACTTTAGTCTGAGAACCACCTCATGCCCATTCACTCACCATGCACCATGTGAAGTTTAGCATATTGAAATAAAACCCCTTTTCCAGAGTACCAGGTTTTGCAAGTAGATTAAAAGCGCACAACCACATCTCCCATTTGGCCTACAATACTTCCATTGGCATAACCCATCTACAACATTTTCCATCCACACATGAGACTAAGAAATGGCCCCCCCACCCTTAGTAAAATACCTTCCTCACATCATCAGTGAGCGAACACTTTAATTTTTTTGGGCACCCGTCTCTATGTTTTGTACAAACCAAATCCCATTATTTCATTCTTTTGGTAAGTGTACAAAGACTACAAATTGTGCATTATGTCCCCCACTCATCCCTCTATTATTTCTCCCATGGCAGTAGTCCCTGGTCATCCTTGGTCAGAGTATCACACCCTTCACGCATAAGCCACCATGATATTGATAACCAATATATACCCATCCAGGACATCATACTAACTCCCAAGATTTCCCCATTAGAATTAGTTATGACTACCGCTAAGCTTCTTTTTATACTTTGAGCTTCACCCACTGAATCCTCATCATGAGTTTTCAATCATCCCTCACCATCATGCTTATGTTAAACCTATCACATCTAGGATCCCGATCCCTTGCACTAGTGACTCTCTCTTTCAGTTGAGGCTTCGTTTTTGTCAACACCAACACCTATTTTCCAAAAAGGAAGTGGTACCTTGGATCACCTCACCACAAAAGGGACACACTCAGGTGGCACTATGGAGGACATCATTGTGCACATATGTCATCGATCCTCCTGACATTCGACTACAGCATAATATTTCATGTCAATATGGTATCGTACCTTACAACCATTGGAATTTGATCAAATTCATCGAAGACTCGTGCCTTTACAAGCATCTCTTTCAACAATTCTTACATGTGAAGGTCCTAGTAATACACCCATGCGTACGATGCGCATTTCTATGCCATACTAATTTTATGCATACGGGTACCACATTCCACCTATTGTCAACAAAAAAAATTCCCCTGAGGGTGTCACCAATCATCGTCATCAACCAATAGATCACTACCATACTAGTGACATAAACAGAATTTATATCTTTCAAATAGATTTGTTTAGCTAGCCAAAGAATCACAAGCCTGCCTTGTAGAAAAAATGTATTTATTGTATCATACCATTGCTTACAGGGTTCCCACAGGACATGGTCGCTCTTCAACCTTGTGTAAGGTATTTCCAACTCTATGTTACATACAGGTCTCTCTCTCTCTCTCTCTCTGCATAGTACACATAAAATAAACTATAATGTATTTTAGCTATACAATTCTTCCTAGAACTCACACATTAGGGGGAAACTATTATCACAGGAAAATCGGACAAGAAAATATGACATTATTAAATGTCAGGAAAAAGGATTTACAAGGCTGAGGAACATTAGAGAATCAAAAGAATTTAAAAAATCTCTAAGCTCCCGAAGAAAAATCAAATTGTGCACTAAATAAACTAGCAAAATGCACCTCCGTGCACATTTTTCTTCAATACATTCGCCTTTGTGCGAATTTCCCTCAAAAATATGTGAAAAATTGAGAGTGGCAGAACTCACTTGCCAGGACCACAAGGTACACTCCAAGAAATTGATCTCACACTTGAGGCCGCCGAAGGAAAGTTACCCAAGCCTCTTTAGGACCTCAAGGGAGAAAACAATGGAATAATGTGGCACACAATGGAATCATTCTCCTCTCTTGGGTCACCATCCATCAATGTACCAAGAGAGGGAAGGAGAGTTTTAATTCTTCTATAAAATGCCACCGAGAGATGAACAAAGGGAGAACACATTGTTATGCTGGTCAAAATTTCTCTAAGAAATCCAATAGTGTGTGATCCATAACAAAGATAGAGGGGATTCAGTTGTTGGCCATCCAACAACTCCAATCCTTTGGAGTAGACATAGGGAATTTGTGTGAAGCTAGCTCGAAGATAAATACATTCTTGCATTGAGTATAAGAGCTCCATAGTTCTAAGGGCCCCTTGGCAAGTGGTTAATCTTTGTCATCCTTTATTCCTAATCACACTCAATAAGAGGGGAACGTAAGCACCACCGTTCATATTATTGTGTTGTTTGAGTCTATTAGAGATTTTTTATTATTTTTTTAGTTTAATTTTGTTTTCCTTCTAAATATGCATGTTATTCCATTGTCTAGTATCTTTTATTTCTTAGCATGTTCACTAACCTACTGACTCCCTTGATTATATGTTTGTGACCAAGAACTTAAGAAAGTGTGGATTGGTACACTTGAGCACAAAATCGAACTACACACAAGGGGAAAATTATAAATAAAATTAAATATACATAAATAGAAAAAATGAGAGATAGAATTGGGAAACAAAGTGGTTGTGCCAAACCTCATATGAGAAATAAAATCTGTGTTAAGGGACTCCTTGAAAAACCTTGAGGAGAAGAACCCCAAAAAAGGTTATGCATTTCCCCTAAGCAGGGTGAGGGAAAATACGAACATAAAATACTTAGAAGAAATTGGAGACATGGGTGAAGCCTACACTACATAATACTACATGTATTAAACCCAAAATAATAGGTGTACATAGTAACTAACCAACTCTCTAAGGAGTATATTCAGATCCAACTAATAATTATGAAAAATACTTAAATCATAAACCCAACTCTCATGAATGTATCAAGTTAAATTCCTACCTGGAATAAAATAAAAATCTAAATTGTAAAACCCAAATATAATTACACATCAGAATTTCAATTCCCTTTAATTAACAATAAAAGGCGCAAGTCATGAATTAGCTTCTAGTGGGTCAAGAGCACATATCATGTAGAATCAAAATAAATACATAAATCAAAGGTACTCATATTTAGAACAACAACAGGGTCATAATCCTTTTGTATTCACAGTCAATTGGACTATCAGAACATCATGTAAAAAACATGCTACTAAATATAATGAAAAATTGAATATACAAAACCCAGAAAGAGAAATGGTGGATCCAGAACTTATGGAACTAAGGTTAGTAACTACGCTCTCTAAGCATGTTCCATTCACCAATGATTTTAAACCAGAAATTAAGCAAAGGGAGGATTTTCATATCATCTAGTCAACATACTTACAAAAAAGAAATCAAACCTACATCATATCAGCAGAAGTAGCCAAATACAAAAAATAAAAATAAAAAAAATTCCAAAAGAAATAATAACCCAAATTTTTGTTAATCAATTGTATTATGGAGTATGCAAATTCAAAATAAAAATGGAGGATTTAACGTCCAACATATCAAATATACAAAATTCAAGTTAGAATCTAAATTAGGGCGAGGGAATCTTCAAATGAGTATTTACATATCCACTGTGTGAGGCTAAACCCCACAATGCAAGTGTAGAATACATACATATAAACACAGACTCATAATACTATGTAAACAATGTAAACGCTGAAATGAGAAATGTGTAATGGGCCACTTACTTCTTGTGAGAAGAGAAGGGCCGAATTCCTAACTAAACCCAAATATTTTTGACGAAAACATTGTAAGGGAAGAGATATATCTTTACCGAAATGTCTATGTAGGGAAGAAAGAGGGCTCCTCCCTGCAAATATAAATAAACCCACACTTAGCTGGGTATTGTAAAAATAGTGAAATTCAATGCAAAAATAAAAGGGAAAATACAAAACAGAGGTTACCTGTGGTTAAAGTCAAGTCCAACCACGTTATGGGTTATTTGCACACAAACAAAAATGAAATTAAAAATAAAATCATGAAGACTAAAATCCAACCCAATTATACCATCGTGCTAATGAAAAAAAGCAGTAAGAATACAATAAAAACGTTAACTTTGATGCCATAGTGACGTAGAACCAAATTTTGTCCACGGCTAGAATTTTAACACCCTCAGAATTGACTTCACGAAGGAATAAAAAGGAATCAGGCTAAAATGGCTCTAAAATCTCGAGTTGTAGGCAGAGCTATGGAGGCATGGCTCCCTTGGACCAGACGGCCGCAAAGCACACAGAGAAATGTCGAAATGAGGTAGAGAATGGTAGGTTAAATGCTTAGGGTTTTAAAAAAGTCTTAAGAACCATAGACATATTCCCATATTATCACCACTATCCATCTGTGGCATCGAAAGGGGTGAAGGCCTACCACATGGATGCGATTGAGTGAGACAAGTCATTTTTTAGGGTCAACATTTTAAATTCGAAAATGGAACTATCAGATGAAGGATTAAAACCTTTGTACCAACCTCATAAGGACCATACGTATAGTGATTATGATTTTTAAGGTCTTCGTAGACCATATCTATAACTATATGGGAGTAGGGGTATTTAAAATATGTCATAAAAAAACTATAGGTGAATGTAACATTAAATTTAGGTCTATAGTATAGGGTAGGTATTAGAAAGGGAATTGTATGCGAAGATATGAAAAGAGAGATAAAGGTAAGGGAAGCTTATAGTATATATTATTATATAGGTTAGAAAAATCAACCTATGAATTCTAAACAATGAAATGGTTATAAATCCTTCAACAGGATACATCCTGTTGGGAGAGTTTAACTAAGCCCCTTAGTTAAAGATAATGATTTGAGTTAGAGGATCACTATATCCATAGCAGAGATGAAGTATATTTAAGATGAACAAAGAGCGATTAAAACCATTAAAGAATAAAATTACATGAGAAAAAAAATTGGAGACATGACAATAAAACAATAAAGTATCTAAAAATTAATTGCAACGGGGTTATTACAAATGATATGAGACTTCTATGCTTGACCGTCGAGAGGAACAAGTCCTCTCTTCTATAAATGATATGGCACCAAATGCTCATGAAGAGCTAAAAAATAATATATTTTTATAGAGTAGGTCTATAACTATAAAATAGTGGTAGCATGTCCTTTTGGAGACTAGGTTGGAAGGACATGTTCTAGGAAAATCTAAATGGTATACTCAATAAAAGGTGCAAAAAACATTTCGTTACCTAATTTAGTAGTAGCTTTTATGTACAAAAAACATCCAAAAATTGTGATGTGTGATATATATTTCATCATTATATTATTTTTCATGCATCTCATACATTTCATATTGGAAATAGTGGAGACATCAACTCACAACACCTTTTTTAGCAGCGGGACCTAGTTTGGAAAATCAAGATGTCAACCCTTCTACGAGCCATTTGAAGTGTTAAATTATGTTTCATGGCATAAAACTTTTTTCATTAATAATCACACATTTTTTCCTAGTATATACATAGAGAGCTTTCAAACTGTTTAGGGATCAACCCAATTAGATTTTATATGCAAAAATTATGCCACTTAGAAGATCCCCTTGTTGTTTTGACCACCATAATTTGATATGATGCCATGTAAACCACCATTATTAATGAAAAGTGGATTTACACATAGTAATGATGAATAAAACTCTACAATATTCCATATCATAACTCTAGCTAAGATATCTAGGAGTCAAATCTAACCACTAATATGCTATCATGGTCTATTATTATTGGGTAATGAGGAGGAAAATCAGTTTCATTCTAGGTGCGTGCATTTTATTCCATAGATGAGAAAAGTTTTTAGAGTGGATAAAGAGAGAGAGAAAAAGGAGTATTTATGCATAATATCAACCCACGAGTTACTGCACTAATTTTTCTACTTGCATCAATTTTTAAACCAAAGAAAGAGAGCATAACAACCTCAAATTTGAGTTGATTTCATTCTGCCTAAAGGGATTTTAGAGGTATATATTATATTCTAATGATATTTAGTGATTGTATTTCTTTCTATTCTCGATTTTCTAGATCTTAGATATTTCACACATTAAATTGTAACTAAATAAATATATAAGGAAAGGGAAAAGTAATCCAAATAATATAGATATCGGATTTTAAGTATAACTATATCGTATCAGTTTTGATGAATTGTCTAGTGATTTATCCCTTTTATTTTGTTGATAATTTTATAGCTTAAATTCACTTCCCCATTATAATTTCTAAAATTAATATAGAAATTGATTCATTTTTCTCTTAATTGATATAATTCGCTTTTATGGGGGCTAGTAATGTAGTCATGCAACCATCACCGATGTACTTTTGTAATAAATAATATAATTTATGTCAACTAGAAAACCATTAGAACCATACCATATTAGTGATAGAATATGCAAAGGAAAAAAAACTGTTTAAGAAAAATTTACATATACACATTTTATGGCTTCAAGCCTTCCTTACCTTTCCATTTTTATGGTTTTTAGCTTCTTTACAGGGTTTGAATTGAAATTTTGTAATAACCCTGGAAAAAATTACTAGGTGAATTTTATTTATTTACTTATTGGAAAAAAATTAAAATACATGTGATGAAAATATTATTTTTATTTTGAATAATGAAATAAGAAATTATGCTGGTATATTAATCCTCTCATAAATATGTTAAAGGTTTGTATGAGACATTCAACACTAACTATGAGGAAAATATTTAGATTTGGCCATGCCTAGATGGGTGGAAGTAAAAAAAGAAAGAAAAATCCTCCTTGCGTCATTTTTTTATGTTGAATCCTTGTAAGGGGTAAGGGAGATATGAAATAAAATTGACAGTAAAATAGACCATTGAATAATGAACATTACTAGAGAGAAATTACATGTAGTGGATTATGTAATAAGGAACAATGGGACATAAAGTTAATTCCCTTGAAAAATTATACCAATTGGAGAGAAATACTGGTTGAACGCATAATAAAAATTAGCGAGACACTGCTAAGGTTTGAGGAGGTGAGTCTAGAAAATACTTCTGAAAATGTTTTCCTCGCAGCTAATGGTGAGATGAGGGATAAGTGAAAGAAAATTAGTTCAAGGTTGAAAATATTGTGCAAGCCTTCAATCCATTCCTGAAAGGAACTACATAAGTATATATTTAATTGGATAGTGAAGTGTATGATGTACATACATATACGTTTATTGTAAATGCTATTGATTGTTAGGATGAAATATTATAAATTGGTAAAGGTTTATGAATCAATTTTTATTTTGGTTATTATTGTCAAGAAAAGAAAAGAAAACATACTTCGTTATATTTTGGATAACATTTTGGTTGCAGGTAAAGGATATCTATAGGTCTTAGAACTATGGTCTGCTTGAACCTGCAAAAAAAATCGGAACGAACTTATTAAAATTTGTCATAATTTCCTTTAATGATATATATCAAGGAGAGGAAATGATTCGGATTTATCCATGAACATAATGAAATTCATAAATATAAAAAAAATCCAAGATGCAGAAAAAATAAAATTTCATCCCACTAATAACAAATAACAAAAATATGCTTACAAAAAAATGGAAATAAACTAGCTATGATGCTGGTAGCTTATCTCTGACAAGACATGTGGTGGCTACAGGCCTCTGAACTATGTTAAAATGAGGCTCGAGGGCCTATTTATTATTTAGAAATAATGGAAAACCATAAACATAAAAAAACCTAACCCTAGGAGATGAGGCACCAAAACTGTGGGCCACATTTGGGTAAATTTGTACATCAATATTACTAGGGAAGTAACTTTGGCATACGATCTTCACTTAATGCAAAAAATACCTCATTAGAAAGAGCTATCCGAGGAATAAAAATTTAGATGTGAGAATTATTAAAGGAAATTCCATTTTTCTCCTCTATTTTAAAAAAAAATGTTGTGTATGGCCTCAAAACAGCTCTGAAAGTTCAAACCTAGAACACTACTAAAAATAGTAAACTGGCCTACAATTAAGGAAATCAAAAAAATGAAAGAAGAAATGGTGGGTACCCAAGTGGAATAGGCGGGTGGCCACCAACATCCATCTAGATCATTCTTCCCCCCTTAGGAAGCAATGGCCCCCATTTCGTTGAGTTCCTCCATGAGATGAGGAAAGTTCTACTAACCTTGGTCCCTAATCAACCATTTTCCTTGGTGCAGGAGTTGACCAGCTTTGATAAACTGATATAGTTGAATATTATGCTCGTGAGTGTTCTTTATTTTCATTTCCATGATACAATCCATGGTGGGCTATTCCATGCAGTCTCATTTTAACTCTGTTGCTGTGAGCTGTTCTGCAATGTGAGAGTTGTCTAGTAGAGGTGGGAGGTAGGGTCGAAGGTTGTCCACATTAAACTCTTGGTGTAGACCAAGGAATGGTGGAATAATGATCTCGAAGAAATTCCCCCCTACAACCTTGGTGAAGGTGTATGAACCATATTGGACCGGGCGAACCTTGCAGTGGGGTACAACAAGTCACTCCTTCTGCAAATGTAGCCAAACTTTGTCGTCCACCTAGGATATATGTGGCACCCGATGTTGATCATGTCATTTCTTGTACTTAGCATTTGATCTATCCAATATGTCATGAAAATGTTTATAGATGTGTTGAATGGGCTTAATTAAGTTGTTCACCTTGTCAGCTTCAGTTTGGACATGAGCCAAGTTGGCCTGAGTAATTGAAAATGACCTGGCTATGCAAATGGGACATAGCGGTTGGACTCCCAAGTCCACCTAGAAAGGGTTGTGGCCAATTGAGCTATGGAGAGCCTGGTTATAACTCTTTTGTACATCGAGAAGGTCTCCTCCCATCTACGTCAATGATTTTAATTGTACATGCACAAAATGTGTATGATCATCCTACTGATGACCTTTGTCTCACCATTAGTTTTGGGATGGAAATATGCGGACTTTGTGATTTTTTTGTCCGACATTGACGAGAGGCTAGACCAAAAGGTGCTAAGGAGACTTCTGTCCTGCTCTGAGATGATAGACTGTGGGATCCCAAAATGCACCCAGACTCATTGAAAGAAGAGTTTAGCAGTGGCTCCTGTTGAGATATTTTTTTTTTAGGTCATTGTAATGGCCATCTTCGAGAATCTGTCTATGACCATGAAAATACAATTGTTTCCATGCTTAGTAGAAGGAATACCCGACATGTAATCCATGATGATTGGTTGCCAAGGTCGACACAGGGTAAGTATCAGAGTATAGATTCCTTGCTTTTTGATGGTCAGTTTGGCTATAATGCAAGCAATGCAGGATCTCATGTACTTCCCTACATCCTATTGAAGGTTTAACTAATAGAATTTTTTTTGCAGTATTGCCATTATTTTCTCGACCCCGAAATTACCACCAACCAGACTGTAGTTTACCTCCAAAATCATCTTGGCACACTCGCTTGATGTAACAAAAATGTGTCCCATGTGAGATAATAGTGAATTATGGATGTGAACATTGGGAACTTGTGTACCCTCCAAGACTGTCCTGTATGTGTGGCCCAATTCTAGATCACTCTTGTAGAAAAGTGGCCAATTAGAAGTATTGTTACCACAATAGTTGAGAATAGTTGTTATTTACATGATCGATGGTCAGTTGAGGCCGTCTAAAAAAATATTGTTGTTGCCCTTAGTGTACTGGATATTCAAATGAAATTGTTGCAAATATGTCGACCACTTCTATTGGCGATCGTTCTGCAAATGCCCTTATTTCTCTATCAACTGGAGGGGTCGGTGGTCTGCATGGATGACAATTTCCTTCCCCAAAATGTTATGCTTCAATTGTCAGCAATCTTGCACAATGGAATGCATTTCTTTGTCATAAGTCGGATACTTGGGGATTGTGTCACAAAATGTCTCACTGTGATATGCCACTGGGTGCCACTGTGTAGTAATAACTACCCGAACAACATAGTCAGATGCATATGTCTTGATCTCAAACGATTTTTGAAAGTCTGGTAATGTGAGCATTGGGGAAGAGAAGAGACAATGTTTCAATTCTACAAATGCCTTCTATTGAGATTTCGGCCAAAAGAATTTTTCTTTCGCTCTTCCCTTACTGACTTCACTCAAGGGCTCACTGATATGAGAGAATCCCAACACAAACTTGCAGTAGAAATTATCAAGACCTAGAAAGTTGTGATGGTCTGTTAGAGTGGTTGGGGTTGGCCAATCCCAAATGACTTGGATGTTGGTTGGATCCACATGCACCCCCCGATCATTAATAATTTATCTGAGATACTAAACCTTGGTCATGCGAAAATTTAATTCTCCAAGTTGGCATGCAACTTGTGTTTCCACAGTGTTTTGAGGACCTATTAGATGTGGTGCAGTTGCTCTTCCCAAGTCTAGTTGAAGACGGGATGTCATCGAAGTACACTGGTACAAATGAGTTGGTGACTGGCAAGAAGATTTCATCCATCAGCCTCATGAAGGTTGCGAGAGAATTTTTCAACCCAAAAGTCATGAATAACAATTCAAAAATACCCTCCTTGGATTTGAAGGAAATATATCACACATCCGAGGGTTCGATTTGTACATGGTGATACCCAAAATTCAAGTCGATATTGCTGAAATATTTCCCCCCTTTGAGCTGGTCCAGAAGATCATCAATTTGTAGGATCGAGTACCTGTTCCAGACAGTGATCTTATTCAATGCCTGGTAGTCAATACAAAGTCTCAAATCACCATTTGTATTTTTTACCAACATGATCGGGTTCACATAGGGCGATGAACTCGGTCGAATGTGACCCTTCTACAATAGCTCTTGAATCTATCTCTTGATCTCATCGTTCTCCAGAATAGAGCACATATAGGTAGGTCCATTGGGTAGTGGCACAAATAGGGTCATATCGTTGGGATGCCTGACCACATAGTGAAAAGGAACCCCTGCGGGTGATGTGAAGATGTCCTTGTACTCCTCCACGATCTAGTTAATTTGTTGTTGTCACGCGGAGGAACCTTGCCAAGAGGTTATGGCCATAGTATTCTTCTTTCCCTAAGGGTCGATCATTAGGAAAACAAATTTCCCAGTTTTGGAAATGGGGTTAGTGCATTTTTTTGTAGTAACCAAATAGATAGTGGCAGGCAGTGGTACATATGGTGTCCTAGACAACATATTTCCCAAAGTAATAATAACAATGCAAGGTCAGGACTCATACAAAACATTTCGCTTCCACAAATAGGGTTTCCCTAATAATACGTCACAAACATCAAGAGGATAAATGTCACATAATACCTCATCCATGAAGGGCTTGATATTGTATGGAAGGTGACACTGTTGGCTGGTGCATAGATCTCATCCTTGGCAAAGCCACCCTATCGTGTATGGATGTGGGTGTGCTATGGTTGGAAAGCCTAACCACTTCATGACCTTTTCTGAAATGAGGTTATTTTGGCTCCCATTGTCAATAATGAACTATAGTGCGGAACCCTTTACCCACATCTAGGAGTGGAACAGATGCTCCTCCTCCTTTGGATCTTCTGGTTCCTCCTCCTGGATCTTTGTGGTGGAAATAGTGGCGTTAAGATCCACATTTATAATTTTCTTCCCTTTGTCATTCCCATTATTAGGTTCAGATTTGAAGTAGGAGCATGCATCTCATTCATAAGGCTTCATCTCGTCCATCAGTGACTGCTTGCCTTGACACTCACTTGTGTTTTCAGTGGAGCTCTTATGGAACTTACACCACTTCCCCTTGTCCTTCTTTAGCTTCACGGTGTTTTTCTTTGCTTGTGGCTTTAGTAGGTTGTCTTGGTCACCATGCCTTGGCTTTTTCCTTTGTTCTGCGGTTTAGGGGCACCTTTGCCTTGCTTTTCATTCACAAATCTAAAGTCTCCCTTCCTCTATTTTAATTTATGTTCAATATTGGTAGGATACTGGTATGTCGTACCAAGAGAGGTGATTTTGAGGAACTTCATTTCCTCCTGAATGTATCTATGAAAACAACTATAGTACTTCAACACCAAATGTTTCTCTAAATATTTGATACCCAAATTTTCGCATAGTGTATGAAAAAAATTGAGCTATGGAGAGCCTGGTTATAACTCTGTTTTACATCGAGAAGGCTCTCCTTCCATCTACGTCAATGATTTTAATTGTACATGCACAAAATGTGTATGATCATCCTGCTGATGACCTTTGTCTCACCATTAGTTTTGGGATGGAAATATGCGGACTTTGTGATTTTTTTGTCCGACATTGACCAGAGGCTAGACCAAAAGGTGCTAAGGAGACTCATGTCTTGCTCTGAGATGATAGACTGTGGGATCCAAAAATGCACCCAGACTCATTCAAAGAAGATTTTAGCAGTGGCTCCTATTGAGATATTCTTCTTTTAGGTCATTGTAATGGCCATCTTCGAGAATCTGTCGATGACCATGAAAATACAATTGTTTCCATGCTTAGTAGAAGGAATAACCGACATGTAATCCATGGTGATTGGTTGCCAAGTTCGAAACAAGGTAGGTATCAGAGTATAGAGTCCTTGCTTATTGATGGTCAGTTTGGCTATAATGCAAGCAATGCAGAATCTCATGTACTTCCCTACATCCTATTGAAGGTTTAACTAATAGAAATTTTTTTGCAGTATTGCCACTATTTTCTCGACCCCGAAATTACCACCGACCATACTGTAGTTTACCTTCAAAATCATCTTGGCACACTCGCTTGATCTAACAAAAATGTGTCCCATGTGAGATAATAGTGCATTATGGATGTGAAAATTTGGAACTTGTGTACCTTCCAAGACTGTCCTGTATGTGTGGCCCAATTCTAGATCACTCTTGTAGAAAAGTAGCCAATTAGAAGTATTGTTCCCACAATAGTTGAGAATAGTTGTTATTTCCATGATCGATGGTCAGTTGAGGCCGTCTAAAAAATTATTGTTGTTGCCCTTAGTGTACTGGATATTCAAATGAAATTGTTGCAAATATGTCGACCACTTCTATTGGCGATCGTTCTACAAATGCCCTTATTTCTGTATCAACTGGAGGGGTCGGTGGTCTGCATGGATGACCATTTCCTTCCCCAAAATGTTATGCTTAAATTATCAGCAAGCTTGCACAATGGAATACATTTCTTTGTCATAAGTCGGATACTTGGGGATTGTGTCACAAAATGTCTCACTGTGATATGCCACTGGGTGCCACTGTGTAGTAATAACTACCCGAACAACATAGTCAGATGCATATTTCCTGATCTCAAACGATTTTTGAAAGTATGGTAATGTGAGCATTGGGGAAGAGAAGAGACAATGTTTCAATTCTACAAATGCCTTCTATTGAGATTTCGGCCAAAAGAATTTTTCTTTCGCTCTTCCCTTACTGACTTCACTCAAGGGCTCACTGATATGAGAGAATCCCAACACAAACTTGCAGTAGAAATTATCAAGACCTAGAAAGTTGTGATGGTCTTTTAGAGTGGTTGGGGTTGGCCAATGCCAAATGACTTGGATTTTGGTTGGATCCACATGCACCCCCCGCTCATTAATAATTTATCTGAGATACGAAACCTTGGTCATGCCAAAAGTTCACTTCTCCAAGTTGGCATGCAACTTGTGTTTCCACAGTGTTTTGAGGACCTGTTAGATGTGGTGCAGGTGCTCTTCCCAAGTCTAGTTGAAGATGGGATGTCATCGAAGTACACTAGTACAAATGAGTTGGCGACTGGAAACAAGATTTCATCCATCATCCTCATGAAGGTTGCAGGAGAATTATTCAACCCAAAAGTCATGAATAACAATTCAAAAAGACCCTCCTTGGATTTGAAGAAAATATATCACACATCCGAGGGTTCGATTTGTACATGGTGATAGTACCCAAAATTCAAGTCGATATTGCTGAAATATTTCCCCCCTTTGAGCTGGTCCAGAAGATCATCAATTTGTAGGATCGAGTACCTGTTCTAGATAGTGATCTTATTCAATGCCTGGTAGTCAATACAAAGTCTCAAATCACCATTTGTATTTTTTACCAACATGATCAGGTTCACATAGGGCGATTAACTCGGTCGAATGTGACCCTTCTACAATAGCTCTTGAATCTATCTCTTGATCTCATCGTTCTCCAGAATAGAGCACATATAGGTAGGTCCATTGGGTAATGGCACAACCAGGGTCAGATCATTGGGATGCTTGACCAGATAGTGCAAAGGAACCCCTGTGGGTGATGTGCAGATGTCCTTGTACTCCTCCACGATCTAGTTAATTTGTTGTTGTCACGCGGAGGAACCCTGCCAAGAGGTTATGGCCATAGTATTCTTCTTTCCCTAAGGGTTGATCATTAGGAAAACAAATTTCCCAGTTTTGGAATTCGGGTTAGTGCATTTTTTTGTAGTAACCAAATAGATAGTGGCAGGCAGTGGTACATATGGTGTCCTAGACAACATATCTCCCAAATTAATAATAAAAACGCAAGGTCAGGACTCATACACAACATTTTGCTTCCACAAATAGGGTTTCCCTAATAATACATCACAAACATCAAGAGGATAAATGTCACATAATACCTCATCCATGAAGGGCTTGATATTGTAGGGAAGGTGACATTGTTGGCTGGTGCATAGATCTCATCCTTGGCAAAGCCACCCTATCGTGTATGGATGTGGGTGTGCTATGGTTGACAAGCCTAACCACTTCATGACCTTTTCTAAAATGAGGTTATTTTGGCTCCCATTCTCAATAATGAACTATAGTGGGGAACCCTTTACCCACATCTAGGAGTGGAAGAGATGCTCCTCCTCCTTTGGATCTTCTGGTTCCTCCTCCTGGATCTTTGTGGTGGAAATAGTGGTGTTAAGATCCACATTTATAATTTTCTTCCCTTTGTTATCCCCATTTTTAGGTTCATATTTGAAGTAGGAGCATGCATCTCATTCATAAGGCTTCATCACGTCCATCAGTGACTGCTTGCCTTGACACTCACTTGTGTTGTTAGTGCAGCTCTTATGGAACTTACACCACTTCCCCTTGTCCTTCTTTAGCTTCACGGTGTTTTTCTTTGCTTGTGGGTTTAGTAGGTTGTCTTGGTCACCATGCCTTGGATTTTTCCTTTGTTCTGCCGTTTAGGGGCACCTTTGCCTTGCTTTTCATTCACAAATCTAAAGTCTCCCTTCCTCTGTTTTAATTTATGTTCAATATTGGTAGGATACTGGTATGCTGTACCAAGAGAGGTGATGTTGAGGAACTCCATTTCCTCCTGAATGTATCTATGAAAAAAACTATAGTACTTCAGCATGAAATGTTTCTTTAAATCTTTGATACCCAAATTTGCGCATAGGGTATGAAATAAATTCCTCAGCTGATGCGCAACTTGATCCCTTTGTTGCCATAGCGTATTCCATTGCATGTACTTGTCCTCATAGCTCCCCATGGGATAATATTTTTCCTTGATGGAATTTTGGAAATAATTGCAAGTGGTTACAACTGAGAATAGAGAGGGACCCCCCTCATCCTTTTTGTCACTGTAGGTTTCCCACCAGTCCTTTACATCAGGGAAGGCTTTGAGTAGTGCAAAAATAATCCTCTCCTGGTCAGAAAACTCATTAACCAAGAAATATCCTTCTATTAGTTTCAAACATCTATTTTCAACATTTGCATCTATTTGGCCCTCAAATATGGGAATATCAAAGTTTAATTATACCCTAAAAGGAGTGGCGCCTTGAGAGTGACTGTTGGATGTAGATACTCCATCGATGGGAAGTCGTTGAAGGATTTCGGAAAAGTTAAACATCATTACATTCCTCTATTTCTCGAGGGCCTCCTCAAGAAATATTTTGATACGATATCCTACTCCCTCATATTTCTTTTCTTCCCCCATGGGCGGTCATCGGGGTTTTCAAGGCTGATCTTGCAATGGTTCAACTAGATCAAGCCCTGGCTCCTTATACCTCGACCTCTTTGGGGACATGCAAATAAGGATCGAGAAAGAGAATATTGGTATGATACCACTAATCTAGATTTATGCAGGAACAAAATGAAATAGAAAAATACACATAAAACCACAGATGAAGCAGAAATAAAACTTCGTTTCATTAATAACAAATAACTGGCATATGCTTATAGACAAAATGGAAATAAACTAGCTAGGGCATTGGTAGCTTATCTCTGAGAAGATATTTAGTAGCAAAAGGCCTCTAAACTATGTTAAAATGAGGGTTGAGGGCCTATTTATTATTGAGAGACAATGGAAAACCATAAAAATTCAAAAACCTAACCCTAGGAGATGAAGCACCAAAACCATGGGACTCGTTTGGGTAAATTGAAGTAACTTTGGAAAATCATCTTCATTTGACATGAAAAATACCTTTTTAGAAATATCTATCTGAGGACTACAAATTTTTATGTGAGAAACATCGAAGGAGTTCTCATGCTTCTACTTGTTTTTCCAAAAAGTTCCGTTTAGGGCCTCAAAACAACTCCGGATGTTCAGGACCCTAAAAAATACTAAAAATAGTAAACTCGGCTACAATTTAGGAAGCTAAAAAAATGAAAGAAGCACTGGTGGGGACCCAAGTGGAATAGGCAGGTGGCTACCAATAGCCACCTGAATCAAGAAATGAGCAATATAAATTCTAAATATTTTCTAGATCCTAATAGAATTTAACGTATACTAACTATGGAAACATCTGAAAACTTATTATTGTGTAACATAAAGCTATAAATAATAGTTGAGTTTTAGAAATTACTTGTATATATATATTTGGAGTGAGAAACAAAATAAAAAAGTGGCTTAATACAACCATCCATAACTTTTCATGCACAAATACTAGCCTCTATATGAGCATACTTGTACAAAATATATGGGAACAAAATTAAAACATGTGAAAAGTCTTCCTAGAAGCTCTTGAGAAAAATAAGTATGCCAAATGTTAATATTTAGAATGCGTGAAAATGAGTAAGTGATGTTTCCTTTCCTCTTGGAAAAGGGAGGAAATAAATTTTACAGTTAAAAACCCTTTTATTAATGGTGAGATTTGGGAAGCAAAGACAATCAAAGGAATTTCACCTGAGATTTTAAA
This sequence comes from Pinus albicaulis, assembly GCA_034641835.2. NCBI lineage: Eukaryota > Viridiplantae > Streptophyta > Pinopsida > Pinales > Pinaceae > Pinus > Pinus albicaulis. The sequence goes on from CM076579.1 coordinate 502,130,803, forward strand.
TGAGTAGGGTTTTTTAATTTTGTCAAGAAAGTCATCATGAACCTATATGTGACGACCATATTTGGAGCAACTTGAAAACCATTATTTTCTTTCGAGAAATATGAAGGAGAATGAGGGTTACATAAAGTAACCCCATTAACCCAAATTATAACTCTTGCAAAAATTAGTTAATATAGATAAGTAAATGATATGAAGGAAACCTTACATGAAAAAATTTCAAAGTGATAGAATAAGAATCATGGAAGAAAAAAATGAAATCTTAGTAAATCTTACCTATGTCGAGCCTCACTATTATCTTTCCAACAATTGAAAATTCCTAGGAGGATTAAATCTATATTTAACATATCTATCAACAAGTTAGTAGAAGAACCTTTTGAAAATTGTAACAAAAACCCACTCATTTTTTACCTTTTGAGTGGAGATGCAGAGCTCCTATGCATTATTCGACTACCATCACAATGAAACTATGTCAGTGGGATTAGGTATGGTAGCTACCTTGAAACCTACCCAATCAATGGTCATCGTCCATCTAAAGTGATTGATCCACACTACTCATGTTTACAATTTTCTAGGCTTACAAAATAGTAGTGGAAACCCCAACCACTCCTTCATGATAACATGACATTAGTCTAGGTTGTGGCCAAGACAAGACTTTATACATTTATAGTACTTGAGAATAAAAAAAAAGTTTTTGTTTCAATCCATATGTGGACAAATGCAAATGAGCCTCATGCTAATCTCAACTGCTATGTCGTTATATGTAAACATATATATACACACATGAGAACATATATAAGGCTGGTAATGTAGGTAGGCTTAAAGCCTTGTAAGAATATATGTCATAGGTTATATATGTATATATGTGTGTGTGTGTGTGTGTGTGGTTATATATATATATATATATATATGGGTTTTTTTGTATGCTGAATAGTATTTATATGTATATGTGTATCCATATAGATATATGTATATAAGTGTAGTTATATGATGATGGGAATGTTCGTAAATTACAAGTGTTATCATTAAATATAAATACAAGAACAAAATGATCAAAATAGGAGTTGGAGAGGAGGACATAGAGAGACAAGAGTAGTCAAAGGAAACAGAAAGAAAAATGTAAAATTTAAAGCCTTAGTTCCATCAAAACTCCAATATAATTAATCATGCTAAGGATTTGGTATGTACACATATATACTCAAATTGTGAAAAATTATCCATAATGGAATATAAAAAATAATAGATAATTTTCTTCTTGTGAAATAAATGTAAGAAGTATAAACTAGGGAACAAGAATTCTTGTAGGATAAGGAACTGAAAGGTATGAGTTACTTCATATTATTGTTAAAAAAAAAATTAATGTGCCTTCTCTATGTAAATTAACAACTTATCCTATGTAAAATAGGGAGAGGTAACATGTGGTATGAGAGCCAAGTTACAATATTTTGGCTTTTTTTCTACTAGGCTTTTATTAATTATTAAATGTTTGTGAGTAATGTAATATTCCCAATTGGGAAAAGCAAGAATATAGAACAAAATGCTTGAAAAATTAGTGTAATCATCACATCAAAGCATGAGACCAATAGGGATTCATTCCATTAATCATAAAAATAGCAAATATGTATAAAATAATAGGAGACAAACCATAAAACAAGATACAACAAGCCTCCAATACATAAAACCCTCAATATTGAGGTGTGCTACTATATCAAAATGCCGGAAGACTACTACAGTGCAGCCATACGTACACTACTACAACAAATGAATACACAAAATATAGATGGCTATTATATGCCTCAAAGGTTACGACAAATGTAGATCTAGGTTATATACAACCTCCAACAAGAACCCAAAAAGGGTTTTCAGAAATACACCAGTATACAAGATATTAATCAAAGCCCTAGGGCTGAAGATTCACTACAACACTACATCCTGGAAATATGTGGCTGATCTAATAAGAAAAATAATGTATCCTCCTCCAATGGATCCTCTAGATGAAAGGTTGATCCCTTCACTAGGAAACCTCCTCTCCAAATGGTGTACTGAAATCACCTCTGCAGCTCCTCCCTAAAATAACAAAGTCCAAGATAGAAACTGCGCTATATGGGAAAATGATCTAGTGGCCTGCTGCCAAATTCTGCAATAAGGCTCAAGGGCCTTCCTCACCAGCCTCGTAATTGAAGAAAACATTCCTCCAACGAAAAACCTATCATAAATCACCCAGATCTATTCTCCACTGCTGCAACCTGCAATTCAGCACATTTTTCAATGTAAACTATGTTGTACCACAAGACTGAATCTTTGGCCTAATTCCTCAATGTGGAATGATAGTGAAATAATATTCCTTTGAGGCTCATTAAAGATAAAGTTGGGATTCCCGCTCGGGAACACCCTGTGCTAAACAACACTTCAATCTTAGCTAAACAACTAAAGAAATATATATGTCTAAATAGACCATATAATCAAAATATCATAACATAACCATTCAAGGCACTACTTCCATGCAGGGATTTTCCACCCAAAACTGTGTTGTCCCATAATCAATGCCAATCCTCCATGACAATAAGGTTGATTTGTTAAAAGTTGACCTAGTCTATGTGTTCCAGCCCCTTTTCAGACAAAAGTGTTCTTAAACAAGCTACTAAGATGTCCTCCTTTCACATTTGCAGTGATAAAATTCATATTAAGGAGATTTATGGGTCTCCATACCCTCTTATTCACCAAACAAGGAAGAAAAAACAAAAATTAATATTCCAACTAGCTCATGGGTAATTGGGAATATTACAGTCCTCCCCTTTCAAATGTTGCTTTTCCTTAAGCAACTGAAAAGGTGAGTACTACAACTCTTCTCCTCTTCCATTGGTGACACCTCCATGTGATAAGCTTCCCTCGTAAGCCAAGTGTCTCCCAATCAATCCCTCCATGAAATGCTCCTCCAAAGTTCTCATGAGATGCAAATGACTCATCCAAGAAGGAGGCAACAGATGCAATGAAACAATCATGGTTTTCCCAATGTCCTCCTTAAAACATGTAGCATAATGAACATGGATAATATATTCTATCCCAAAGGTCAAATAAAATCCTTCCTTCCTCCCTCCAATCATTCCCATAAAAATAATAAGGACATCATCAATGTATGGGATCAAAACCAACTACATATAAACAACTATATGAAAAAATGGAGGTGGTTCATAGTCCCACATGTGGAACCAACAGATTGTATCTCGTGACTGCATCAGATAATGATATGGTAAGTGATTTCCCCACCACTTAGTTGCTACCATATCCTTCTCACATGTTTTGAAAAGGTGAGAAACGTTTGGTGCCTTTGGAGTGCACCCGGAATCATAAATCATCTCCCTATATCCTCGTAGGGAGTGGCCATGCTCAACAATGTTTATGGCCCAAATTTTGACATGAATTTTATATGGAAGAATGCTCTTACTTGGAGCAATGGCCTACACATATATGGTAAAGGAATGAAAATAATTATCAAGTAAATCATTATGCACATAAACATGTTCTTTACCATAAACCTTGCTCATACAAATGGAGTAGCTCATAGATAGATCCCCTCTCATTCCCAAAGAGGAAAGTGGTTCTTGTGATAACTCCTTCAAATAGTTATGTATCTCCTCCATCTCCACATGGTCCATGAATATCCTAAAATTCTGATATATCTCCTCTTCAAGGCCTTCCCAAGTAAACCCGACCATGATAGTGTGGTATGACCTCACGGAATAAGTGTGGTTGAAGAGAAAATCCTCATGTGTTGTTTGGAGTGACTTCTCCTTGAGCTTGGAAGCTCTAGATAATAATATCCTACCATGATAGTAGATGACCTAATATCTCACTAAATATCCCTCCTCTTGTAGTTGGTCATTAAGTATCATGCAAGTAAAAAGATCCTTGGAATAATCCACTAACAGCTGGGATTTCCAATATGGATCTACTCTCCAAAGTGACAGCACTGAAGATCTATCATATAAATCATATTTCATATGGTTGTCCTCCGGGGAAAATTTTATGAACCCCCCTAAATTTATATATATAATAAATTGGCGAATCCCCATGATACATAGGAAAAATGGAAGGCGATTTTATTAATAATATAATATGTATATATAATTTTTTGGTGAATCTCTCACGAGATTATATTATATTATAAAATCATGGCGAATCACTAGTACAAAATGATGAATCATTGTTTAGTGGAGTTCGAGGTGTTGGTTCTAATGAAGATATGGTAGTTGAACCAGGAGTTGAAGGAAGTGAACCACCGAGACCAAGCATGGCACATGGTGACTCGTGAGGGAAGTAGTTCTCATGTAGTTTGGAAAATGTGTTCTAGTTCTACTAAGCGTAGTGTTGTTTCTCATGCTACTACTAGAACTAATATGGAGGTTGGAGAGGAGTTTGAGGAAGCATGAAAGGTATCAGTGGTGGAGAATTACAAAGAGAACCCCATGATGGGCTTAATTTTTCCCTTTGCTATTTGCGCCTACAAGATCTTATGTCCATTGAACCAACAATTAACCGTTCAACCGACAATAACTTAACTGAGTTGATTAGGTACGATTCAAACACTGTTACCGATGAAATAGGTAACCTGACCTCAAAACGGGAACTCTAGCCCAAAAAGACTCAAAAAACATGAAAAAACACCCCAAAAACAAAAAAAGTGTATTCCAGAATGCACTTGGTTTTTTTTGAAGGTCAAATTTCAACATTTTATAAAATTATGCTAAAAACAAAATTGTTTCTTGAGAAAAGGATTGAAAAAACACCCTCAAAACAAAACCAGTTAAAGCTGGAATAACAATAAAAAAAAAAATTGTCATATTTTTGACATTTTTAAAAATAGAAATAACATTTTTTAATTTTTAAAATTCAAACATTAAAAAAAACCTAAAATTTAAAAAAATAAATAAATTTAAAAAATAAAAACATTTTAAAGCTTAAAATTTAAAAATATATAGGAATAAAAAAATAAAAATAAAAACAAAATAAAAATTTTAATTCAAACATTAGAAAAAGCCAAAAATTTCAGAAAAAAATAAAAAAAAAAAAAATTTAAAGATTAAAATTTCAAAATATATAGAAATAAAAAAATAAAAACAAAATAAAAATAAAAATATTAAATTAAAAAGAAAAACAAGTTAAAAAGGAAAGAAATTATAAAAAATAAAATATAGAAATTAAATTTAAAAAAGAAAAAGAAAATGTTTATTAAATTAAAAAAAAAAATATTTAAAAATAAAATTTTAATTTAAAGAAATATATTAAATTTTAATAAATTTAAAACTTAAAAAAAAAAAAAAAAAAAAAACATTATTGAAATTAAAAGTAAAAAAATTAAAAATTAATTAAAAATAAAAAATGAAAAACAAAATACAATAAAAATATTAAATTTAAAAAAATATATATTAAAAAACAAATAGATTTTAAAGGATAAATTAAATTTAAATTATAAAAAATAAAATATATATATGTGAACTTAAATTAAAAATATATATATTAGATTTTATTAAATTAAAAAAAATGTTAATATTAAAATAACAAATTAAATTAAAAAAAAATATTAAATTTTAATAAATAAATGAATAAAAAAATAAATTTTGAAATAAAAAATAAGTTTAAATATAAAGAAAAAAAAAATTGTAAAAATAAAAAGTTAAAAACCTTTAAGAATTAATTAAAATTGAAAAATTGAAAAAAAAAAGATAAAAAAATATATTAAATAAAAAATAAAATAAAAAACAAGTTAATTTGAAAATATTAAGTTTAACTAAAAAAAATCTAATTTTAAATACACAATTTTAATTGAAATAAAAAAAAAATATAAAATTTTTATGTAATTAAAAAAATAATAATAAAAAAAATAAAAAAATTTAAGAAAATATTAAATTCAAATAAATTAAAAAAGATACAAAATTGATGAAATTTTAAAAAATTAAATGAAAGAAATAAACATAAAATTTAATAATAAAAAAAAAAATATGAAAAAAAAAAATCAATTGAATAAAAAAAATACAAAATTTAATAAAAATTATTAACAAAATTTAGAAAAAAAAAATTTAAAACAAAAAAAATGAATAAAATTAAAAAAAACAAAAAAAATTAAAACAAATTAAATTTCAAATATAAAAATTAAATTAAAAAAAATAATAATTTAAAATTTTTTGAATTAAAAAAAATCAAATTAAAAAAATAAATATTAAAAATTAAAAAAATAAAAATAAAAATAAATTTTTGATCCTGGTGGCACCGCCAATCGGCCTCTCTCCCAGGTGACGGCGGAGGCCAGCCGCTAGGCCGGAGGCTGATTTCGAGAATCGTCCGCCCACGTTGGGAGGCCCATTCCGAGAATCGCCCTCCCGCGGTGGGAGGTTGATTCTGGGAATCGCCCTGAGGCTGATTCCGGGAATCGCCCTCCCGCGACGTGGGAGGGGGATTCCCGGAATCAGCCTCAGGGCGATTCCCGGAATCGGCCTCTCGCCGCGGGAGGGTGATTCTCGGAATCGGCCTCAGGGCGATTCCCTGAATCAGCCTCATGGCGACTCCCGGAATCGGCCTCAGGGCGATTCCCGGAATCAGCCTCTCGCCAGGGGAGGGCGATTCTCGGAATCGGCCTCCTGCAGCAGGAGGGTGATTCCCAGAATCGGCCTCCTGGCATGGGAGGGCGATTCTCGGAAGCGATTCCTGGATTCGGCCTCCCGCCCAAGTGGCGGCGGAGGCCGGCTGCTGGCCGAGCGGGGGGCTTCCCGGAATCGGCCTCCCGCCTAGGTGGCGGCGGAGGCCGACCACTAGACCGGCGGGGGGCTGTAGCGCCCCGCCCACCCAGCGGTCGGCCTCAACTGCCACTTGGGCGGGAGGCCGATTGGCGGCGCCACCACGATCAAAAAATTCTTTTTATATTTTTATATTTTTTTTAATTTTTCATATATTTTTTTTAAATTAAAATTATTTTTTTAATTCAAATTTTTTATTTTAAATTTAATTTGTTTTAATTTTTTTCTTTTTTTATTTATTTATTTTGTTTTTAAATTTAATATTTTAGATTAATTATTTTTTAAAATTTAAAATTTATTCATTAAATTTATTAAATTTTAATATAATTTATAATTTTTTTTTAATCTTTTAGTTTATTTGGTTTGTCATTTTTAAAATTTATAAATTGTTTCAGTTAAAAAAAAATAGTAAATTTATGGATATTTGTTTTTTAATTATTTGCACGTGGTTTTTTTCATTTTTTTTTGTTTTTTAATAATAGTTTTTTTTATTATAATTCTTTTATTTTAATTTTCTTTTTCAATTCTAAATTTTGTTTTTTTTTTTTTAATTTGTTATTTTATCAATTTTAAAATTTGTAATTTTGTTTTCTTCTTATTATTATTATTTTAATTTTAATTTTTAAATTTAATTTTTTTTTTTTTGCATTTTTTTTTTTTTATCTAAATTTCAATTTTGTAATTTAAATTATTTTTAAGTTTTTTTAAATTTTTTTTTTTTTTTTAATTATATGGATTTTTTTAATAACTTAGAAAAAAATGTTTTTGATGTTTTTTTTTTTTTTTTAATTTGGTTAAGTTTTGTTTTTTTCTTTAAATTATGTGTTTTTTTTTCAAATTTTGTCATTTCTTTTGATATAATTTTCGAATATTTTTGTTTTTTTAATTTATTTTTGTTTAAATTTTTTATTTTTACGAGTTAATTTTTTATTTTTACATTTTTATTGGTTTTTTTTATTGTTTTAAATATATATTTTTATCTAACTTTTGTGTTTTATTACCAACATGAGAATCACCACTTAAAAAAAAAAGGTTGATGCTGCATCAATACGTTTCAAAATTAAGCATGAAAATCACCGCTCTAAAAAAAAAAAGTTGATGCTGCATCAATAAGTTTCAAAATTAGCATGAAAATCACTAACATTTTAAAACAAATATTCATACTTCATAAATAAAAATATTAGAGTGTCAAAAATGTGCTCAAAAAAAAAAAAAAGTGATTCTACATCACCAATTTTAAAAATTGGGTGTTTTTTATGCTACCAAAAAAAAGTAGGTAACAGTGTGGTTACCTATTTCATCGGTAACAGTGTTGTCAACTCAGACTAATATTCAAAACTATGCTTTGCACTATCCCATATTTATCACACTAATGCTACACAACATTGTGCATTTGCACCCAACTCTCATGCATGCACACAAAATTTTCATCAGCATCTATAACCCTAACCATGTGAGAATTGATGAACAATTTGCGCCAAAGTTTGTTATAGTGTTGAAAGATCATAAGAAATTTAGATCCATGTTACCTTCAATAAATTTTGAGATAACCTCCACTAATTTGACCACAATAGAGAAAACTTGTGATAAATTTTAAACCTACAAAAATTAGGATTCATGTTCCTAGGAATGATCATAAGTAGTTGACACATAGGTAGAGTTTTGAGCCTTGACACATTGATAATGCAATGGCTTAGGTCAAAACTCACACATTGAAAATTCATCAATGAAGAGAAGACAAGATCATTATGAATTACACATACTCCAAACATCCTACCAAATTCTACTTAGTTGTCCAAAATTCAGCTATGCATAATCTTATAGCAAATACAAATTCCACAAAGCCTTCTTCACATAGCTAATAAATGGCCATTAGAAGAGCACCCCATATATAATAGTAATAGTAGAAATCAATAGATTATTTCATTTTGAACTTCATAGCCATAGCACTCCTATGTATTGTATGATGTATTCAAATTGCATTATCAAATATAGATAAATTCATACTTTTGATTGATACATGTAAATCATACTTGTGCATAATGTTGAATGCAATGATAGTCAAGGAGTAATGTCCATTTGACATGTAATGATCTATAAAAGAATGAAGAAACTTAGTAATGCATCACAACTTTCACGTTTGAAAAAATTATAAAGTTTTCATGCAAATCCATTATTGGTATAGTTCCTTCTCTCGACAATGTTCCATATAAGCATGGAAAATCAAGTAATATTAAAATGCATTTATAATACTTTGAAGCAATTAATGCTTATGGTGTATTTTAATACTGATTTATTACTCTGCCCCAGTTGTAATTTATGCAATTATATTGTATTCAATCCTTACAAAGAAATTGAAGAGAGGATAGCTCAAAACTAGGGCTCAATATATTATAAGAGTTCATGCCTTGATCGATGATATAGAATGCATATAAAACAAACAAGATTTGGGTAAAACACGAATGTGGCAATCCCATTGTACACAATAAATGGCATTGATTTTGACATAAGATATTGTCTTTTACCAGTGTTTTATGATAGATTAGTGCAACTTAAAATCTATAAGATGTTATAACTTTAATATATCTAAATTTTACCTGAAGAGATAGTTAGAAATACATAGATTTTACAAACAATAATTTTGCAAATAAATCTGAATGTTGAATTAACACACAAGTATGCCTCAAATAAAAGCATCTATAAAACTTTTTCCAAAAAGAAATTCATGAGTTTGAAATTTTGAATATTTATCCATGATCTTTATATTGTAGGAGTATATATAGCTTATATACCAGATTTATTAAATTAAAGATTAGCTTACCGTATGAATTACAGTGCATAGATAGAAACAGAGATGGTTTCCAACAAAAAGAACCTAAAAAGGCAACAAAATTCAGAGGAGACACTTATTTCACTTATTCGGTGTTGGTCTTTGATGACCAACATCATCATCACTTCCACATTCATCCTCATGCACCTCAAGAGTTGCAGGTACCACTCTGCCCCTGCAAATAGATCAACGAACTAAAAATTACAATTAAAACATTCTATATTTTTACAAAGAGTTACAATGCGCATTTACAAGAACAACACCAAGCCTTCTCCATTAAGAATTTCCATGTTGGTGAATAGTTTCTATATAGGGCATAAAACACTATTATCAGAATTCAATCCTATATAAATATGATAAACATTGAACCCAACTAAACATTTCCATTTATTGGAACTACCCATCATCAAAAGTAAGTAAAACAATCTACAAATTTATGATTAACTTACAAGCATGATATGTCACGAAGGAGAATTTTATTAATAGAAGGTGCCTTGCCACTCGAAGGATCACAAAAACTAAAGTAGAATATGAGACTAAATAATTATTTCAATAGTTTGTCATTGAAAAATATTTTATTTAACTTCCACATTATTGTCTAATAAAGTCTATTATTTAACAACACAGTATTATTAATATGTAAATATCACATTATAGAATACTATTCTACTAACATCTAATTCTATTTCGTATTATTATGATATTGTCAAGTCTCAGAACCTGCCAACAATTCCAACCCACCTTCTTGTCTAACTTTTAGGGGATGCCAACTTTCACAGGAAAAACAGAGTCTTTACAAACAATACTGAAATATCACTGGAACATCACACAAGAGCCTTGACACTTGTGTGCATAATCAATAATGTTAAAAGAAATAATATTTCCAAGCAATCCCAATCTAATCTTAATACAATTGCCACAATTTAAAAATATGTGGAGGTTCAATGCTAGTTATAAAACGTGTTTGACTGCAATATTGTTTCCAAATCAAAGTGTCCATCAGGGAACCTCTCTCTATATTCCTCTAGTTCCCATAGATTCCTCCACTCCAAATATCCTTCACATATCAATGTGTCAAATTGTGATTTTATTGGCATAGAATTGGATTTCTTTTGTAACCAGTCAGCAATAATTTCTACCAAAGCAATACAAGCACTCTCCCCTGCAGCACATTCACTTCGTTGGTTAATTGAAGCAAAAAATACTTCAGATGATAGCTTCATTTTTCATCTCTGCTAACCAATAATTTATGTTCCCAACTGCTAATGGTAAAATTGTCATCTCCAAATTCTACCCAAACATGTTCAGAGCTACACTGGAATCAATCTCATTGACCTGCAATAGATAAATAGATATTGATATCAATATCTACTAGATATTGCAAGAGATAGTCAAACAAAAATGAAGCAACAAACAACAGGGTTCTATCAATTTCTAAATTGATGTTGAAGTAAATTGAATAATTGAAAATAATCCATATCTAGAAGCATCGAACTGTAATCAAAGTATTCAATCCAAAAAAAATATCTCAAATACTCACAAGTCGTGCCAAACTAAGTATCACACATCCAAACTTGTTTGTATCACCAAATGAAGCACTCAAAAATGCCGAAAACAGTACAAGCATCCATCAGTATTACACCAATACTTTTCGCTATGGTATAAATAATGTGACATGGTTATAAGGGAAGAAAAAATCAAGATAAGAGTTGAATATCACTAGGTAAGGCCACATGATGAAGCCTGATTAAAAGGAGCCCACGTCACCAGTCATCTCCACTAGATCAAAAATAAACATAAATTCATAAAAAAAACGAAATGTTTGATTTGTTTTTACTTAAAAATTTGAAGATACCAAATTTTAATCACAATCATTCAGGAAAAACACATTACCATACATGATACACAATTGTTGATTGTAACACAAAAATAATGCAATCAAATATGTCGAAAATAGTACAATCATGCACCAATATTGCACTAGAACCGTTACCTTCCCTATATTAAATTTATGTATTGTGCAGAGTGATATGGTCAGGAGTAGCAAAAATGATAAGAGACAGGAATATGTACCATCACTTGTGGGGGGATAGCTGTGTAGGAAATCTTGATTGTCTGCAATCAAAATCAATATTATCTCCACCCTCTTCTCTGCATACCTTATTCAACAATGGTATATGGAGGAGCTAGTTTAAACCAAGAAGGATCATCCACATGTATAGTTTTCCATAGATGAGGATCATATTTCACGGTAGCATGCAGAGACTTGCAAACTTTTTCAATGGATAGAAGATCTTGCAGGCCCAAATACCAAAGGGAAAAATGGAGCCCATCACGGGATAGTGAAATAAGTTCTTGTTTTGAGCCAGCCTAAAATCTATGTAATATAACTCTCCCAAATTCGAAGTGGCATTCCATCATAATAGAAACTTCTAACAAACATGATGAATATTTTTTCACAACATTAAATGGCAAAGTAACTGAACCAGATTTTACTCCACAATTTCCTTCAAATTCATTTACATCTATTTGGTTATATTGTACTGAGCCTCCCAAAACCATCAACAACCAAATTCCAATAGGCATGCCTATTACAAAATTAAGAGGACACTAATAACTATTTTCTGGAACAAGCAAAACTGCTCTAATTTCTTTAAGTTATTCACTGAGAGGTATGGGTTCAATGAAAAATTGTTTAGGTAATTCCTGCACAAGTTTCAAGGGACATGATATATTTGGATTGTCGTCACAAAGTTGCTTTTTAACTCATCTCTAAAAATTCAGAATGCTCCAATCCAATTCCTTCATAGGGGAGCTCAGCAATAGAAACTATGCACTTTAGTCTTCAATTTGGTAAATATCTGTGAATGTAAATTCAGTCCTTACAAAAACAACCTCAACATATAACTGAGGGAATTCAAGTCAAATATGTGCAACTCTTTTTCTTCACCTAGACCCAAAAAGTAATTCCCCGTTCATCTTAATGATTTGTCTAATTGTTGCAGAAAGAATTATGGTGAACTTATTCCAGAATGATATGTATTTCGGCAGCTTCTAGGTATGAAGTTGGCCCACAACTTTGCTAAAATTAGAATTGAGTATATATAAAGAGAAGAAAAGTCTATCACAGAGCTAGGCCCTTCAAAATTTCTTTCAATTTTTCCCAAGTCTTCCCTGCCTAGGTAAAACTATGGAAAAATTGCATGAACATGAATGAAATTAGGTAAGTGTATTACCACATTAGAAGATACTTATTATGTAACCATGCAGCACAAGGTGAAAGTGACCAAGATGTGATTATTTTACCACCTTGATGTTGGTTCATGAAGAACATTATGCACCACTGAAGCAACCTCCACTGATAATCTAACCTTGTGAAGGCTATAATCATCATTCCAACCAAGGAAACCAAATTATTATCAAGGATAATCACTATGTTGAACATCTAGGAATATAATCACATGAAGGACTACTCTCAACCAAAAATAAGTGTGCGTATATAGCCCTTGAGCATCCTACAAGTTACCCCTGAAATATGAATTTACCAATCGTGTCAACATTGGGGGTAGCAACAACCACCAATGTGACCAAGTGGACAATGACAAGAACATGATTGTAGGGGTTCTCAACTGGAAAAGACAAAACCCAGTTCCAACCTTGACAAATTGATGATATTTTTCTTCAAATAGGATAAATTATAGTCTCTGCTGAAATATTTATTGACTGGTAGATCATATGTACCAGTTAGAGCCAAGGAGAAAAACATAATTCAAATGATTGCATGACCAATATACCTCCATATCAAGCAGGAAATAACCACTTCATAGGGAGTCCCAATAGCAAGAAACTCGAAATATGAAAGGAGGAGACTTGGAATTTGAGTTACACACCAATACCAAACAATTTCAAGAAATGAGCTTGGATATTTAATCTGGGCTCCACAAGTATCCCAATCAACCAGTCCCATGAAAGGAACATTGGTCATCATACCTTGTGCTGCATGCAATACACACAACAAACCTTTACCCTTGTCTTCTATCAATTAACTTTGCTACAACCAATGCACACAACCACCATTAGAAAACCATTAAATGCTTGGAAAAAACTAGTTAATAATTCCAAAGGGTCAAAGATTATGAAAATACAATGCATCAATTTGAATGTAGAAATTACGTGAAAAATATACATACAATGAAATCGACTGAATGAATTATGTAGCATCCCTTGCCCCACCAAGAAGAAGTAATAGGGTCCACAACCATCATACACAATCTCCAAGAAAATATCCAGGTTTGTGCCATTAGCATACTTGTGAATTACCCCCGCAAAACTTGTCATGCGATGAGAATCACAATTTATCACTTATGCCAATATGAAGGGTAAGAACCATCACAATTGGAGTATCTTTTGATGAAAGAGAGAGATGGAGAGATGAATGACCACTCTATCATAGATATAAGAAACAACTTCACAAGGTAATGACAAAAATCGTTTGGCACACCCCAACAATTGTAAGGGAAGCACTCTGCTTATAAGCTACATGCAAATTAGGAGAATTAGTTGCATCTCCTAGGTATCAATATATCTAATCTATTATAATTGTAAAGAAATAGAAAAGAAAAGAAAAAAAGTGAAGAGAAAGAGAAGCCAAGTATATGGCTAGTAGCTACATCAAATTAGCCTGCACTTTTTGAAATGTATTCTACAGCATCCCATTATGGTGGTAGTAACAATTATTAATCATATCTATGATATTGACCCAAAACCGGGTTTAACAATATTTGAAAAACCCACTAATTGTGTCCTTGTAAGATGAACCCTCACATAACTCTTAATATGACACCGTTTATGCATAAATTTATCATTGGCAAGGAATTGTTCGAAGCACTATTTGGACAAGAAAAAACAATTATTTCAAGAAATATATCAAAAACTAATTATTTCAGGAAATATATTATTTGACAAAGACAACATACATTTGTGATTTATTTGTAGGAAAACTAATTGAAATAATTCCATGAGTAAGCTCAATCGGTTGCACCATTTTCCAAGATATGTTTATCCAAAGTGCAGTCAGTGGTCACAAATTTCCAATCTAGTCAAGCCCCTCAAGGTTACCAGCCACCATTGTGTTTGGCAGTTGACATGCAACAAAAATGCCATAGGCAAGAAGAAAAGTCAACTTGATCTACAAATGGGAGAGAAAATATACTCCAAGGACCAAACTCATTCTGGCCAAATTTTTCAAGAAAAGCAAGAAATATAGATAGATACTTAAATGAAAAAACTGTTTCAGTGCAAAGGATCCACATGGTTTGAATCCATACAAACAACGCATACAAATATTACGCAAATATTGGTGAATGTGTACAAAAACATGTGCTTATGATAATTTCATCCACATTGACCCGTACAAGGCTCAGGGGAGACATTATCAAGTAGGATTATATAGAAATACTTGAGGTGTTATGATAATTACATCCATGTTGACCCTGACATGACTTAGGGAAGCCATTATCAAATAGGAACCCTACATGAGAAATGCCACCTCAATTATTCCTAGATCAAACAGACTGCTAAGTCTATCTTGAAATATTTTTATGTTTATATGAGGTATTTAACATTAAACAATCCTTGGAAAGGGAGGAGTCTTGCTAGATTTTGAGATGGGAGCTTCTGGACTAGGGGCATGGGTTTAGCTTTCAACCACATAAACAAGCTTGACCTCATGATGTTTACATTGTACATAATAATTATCATGATTTATAGACTAACAACACAATATCTTGAAGATAACATTTTCAGTGACTAGTGCTGCTTAACTTGAGCATGCATGATAAGTTTGAGGCATATGTAATATGTTGCAATATCTCAGAGCTGTTCAGTACAGTCCTTAAGAATGTCAGAATAAATTACACTGGTGATCATGCTTCTTACTATATGTTTTCCTTTATCACAATTAGATATAGACTAGAGACACCCAATACACTGCCTTCGTGTATCATATAAAATATTTAGTCTATCTAACATTTTGGAGATCTATGTGTGTCGATTCCATTTCAATACATTTTCTAAAGAAATCCCAGCAGTTGTGTCAAATAGTACAAACTACAAAATGGATTTTGGCTGTTTTCAAAATCCAGAATTAAATGGTTTTCAAAACTCTGAATTTTCCCTATTTTGGTTGGCCTGTATATACTATATTAATGGTCCAATTTCTAAATTGATGACAAAGAGGTAAGCCAACCATGAATTTCTACAATATCTTCATTTTTCCTATAATTCAAATCAGAATATTTTCCAAATTTTCTAAATCAAATCATATCATTCTGATAATATATTATGTACTTTCCTTGTAATAGTACTTTTGTTGCCAACGGGAGCTTGAGCACATGGTAAGGTAGAGTATGTTTCACACCCCCCAGCGAGGTTCAAATCCCCCATAGACACATTTCACAACATAGGTGGAGCCTTGCCTCTGTAAACATTCCATCTAAAGCAGTTGAGACCTGATGCAGATCCTAGATGACTTTGCCAAAATATATACCACCCACCTGCCGCTTCTTACTGGAAGGGATCTACGTTGAATTTTGTAATCCCACTATACAAAATTATAATATTTCCAGATTGAGCATGAACATATTGCCACACATTCCTAATTGGAAGCATCTTAAAAAATAGTACCTTTCAAACAAATTGAGTTATATAGAACCTTTCAGACATGTTTTCTATACAAAAATACACATTTAACTTCTTCCTTCCATAATAGACTTGGATTTTTACTCTTGCATCAATCACAGTATGCACTGGGTAGAGAAAACACAAACCAAGGAACTATTTCAGGGACCATCAATGACCATGGTGTAAAATAACATTTAACGGCATAAACTACAGATCGAGATGGTGCAGAAAAAAAATAAATGCATAATATTGCATGTACCCAACAGGATAAGGGCATATAGAATTTGCAGAAATACCTCGATGGTTTCAAACAAAGGGATAACTTCAACATATAACCCATTTTATGTTACTGTCAGAAGCAAAATGCACACACAAAATTCCTCATCTTTAGAAAACTCAAGAGTTTCATACCAAGAAATGTGAACGAACCTTTTATAAACAATGTATAGGTCATTGGCTTAGTGTATGGTACAACACTAGAAAATCCCCACTACATGTTTGAAACTAGCTAAATGGAATAAAAAAAAAAGCTACTCCTGTGGCAATGAAAGAGATAAGCATAAAATCTATTACCAGAAAAATCTTTATGGTAACAAGTGCAGCACACTACAATATGTCCTGATCATATAATTATTGTTTGGAATATGGGGTAAAAACACACACATGAAATGAAGAGGTATTATTGGGAATTTTATCAATAAGTTCACACATATAAAATGAAACAGACATAAACCATTTTCAGACAATAAAGCTACATCTTAAAGAAACGGTTTCGAATAATTATCATATACATATAAAACAACGTTTTTTTGCAACTAGGAAAGCAACAATTACCAGTCAGTTCTTCCATGTTAGCAGGCTTGACATCAACAACGTTGAAGCTCTGATCACATATTTCCAGGTTCCATAAGTTTAGCCTTAGGTCATCCGCTAATATGAAAGTTTCACCATCACTGGATAAAACAAAAAACTATCAGAACGAAAGCTAAACATAAAAAATATTAACCCAAACAAACAATGCGCTTACACAAAACAAATTCACATCCAAGTAGGCACTAGTCACTATATCTCTGCCTACGTATTTTCTTGTGGCAAGACCACCTAGGAGGACCACATGAGATGCTAAAAAAATCTTTATTACCAAGAACCTATACATAGAACTGATTCAGAGATATATTTCTTTTAAATTCTATAAAAATGTTTTTAAACAAATAGAAGATCATAAAACATGACTACAAGGAGATTTTTGTGAAAGGTGTTTCTTGTGACACCTTTGACATAGTTCAAAAGCTTGAAAGTTTTCTTGATGTTACTAATAATGATGATGTGTCTCTTGCATGATATGGGACTTTTGAAAATGACGTACCAAATATTAAATATGAATGCATAGGGTGTTTTGAAAAAACTACCAAAGAAATTGATTCCAATCTTAGATTAGATTTCATGGCAGCAAAGGTCTAGGAAAATATGGGCAAAGAATTAGAAAGCCCATGGATCTGAGTACAAGGACAGGAAATGATGGACTTGGTTTTGTGGTTAAACAAGCAATGGGAACAACTAGTTTGTAAGAGGGGAACATCATATAGTGAGTGAATCATTTACCTCTAGAATAAGTACATATAGAGCGGAAAATATTAACAACAAAAACCTTGTATAAGGAAACAAGTTCAACAACAAAATTTGTTAAACCACATGAATATGTCTAGCCATAGGAATAGGAACTTCATTACTGAAATAAAGGCACATGAAAGCAAAGTGTCACACCCATGTTATATTACTGGACATATCAATCTTGGAGATGGATCAATTTCAAATATGTTTCCTAAGTAGACCATAATGGACCCCTCACTTGGAAAAAAGACGCTAAGAATCATAGGAATTCTTGCAATTTTTTCGTTTCAAAATATGTAAAGTAAATCAATTTCCACTGCGACTTTGTATTCGTTAAATTTTAGTACCCCTTGTGCTCACTCCGAGATCTACCCTAACTATCATTCACCCACTAGTGCTTCACGTTGACAGTGTCGTGGTGCCCAAAATGGGAATTCATTTAACAATGTCATGTTGTTTTGAATAAGAAGCTATATGTATTATGTATATGTAATAGTAATACTCATACCATTTCATATCTAAAAACACTTAATTTTTACACACACACATAATACATGTAAAGGTTTACAAGGTAAATTTTCAATGCAAAAAGAAATACAAAGTTATCATAAAATTCATTTCGGCTAATGAGTCATGATTTATGTTCTATTAGATGTTTCACAGATTGCTCATATTTTAAACATTGAGATTAATGAGGATAAGACATGGCAGGGTGGAAGACAATGATAGATCTTATTTACCACCTATTGTGCACTTGATTAGTTGAGGGAAAACCATAGAGAACTCATGATGATGATTGGTTGTGAATAAACCATAAATAAAACTTAGAACTATGATGATGATTGGTGACCAAAGCCGATCAATCATTGTGATGGTTCCTACAATTCATATTGGCATGAGTGATAAATTGTGATTCTCATCGCATGACAAGTTTTGTAGAGGTAATTCACAAGTATGCTAATGGCACAAACCTTGATTTTTTCTTGGAGATTGTGTATGATGGTTGTGGACTCATGAAGATGATTGGTTGCAAATAAACCATAAATAAAACTTAGAACTATGATGATTATTGGTGACCAAAGCTGGTCAATCATTGTGATGGTTCTTACCCTTCATATTGGCATGAGTGATAAATTGTGATTCTCATTTCATGACAAGTTTTGCAAGGGTAATTCACAAGTATGCTAATGGAACAAACCTTGATTTTTGCTTGGATATTGTGTATGATGGTTGTGGACCCTCTTACTTCTACTTGGTGGTGCAAGGGATGCTACATAATTGATTTAATGGATTTCATTGTACGTATAGTTTTCCATAGATGAGGATCATCTTTCACTGTAGCATGCAGAGACTTGCAAAATTTTTCAATGGATAGAAGATCTTGCAGGCCCAGATTGGGTGGGAAGATGAAAGATTTTGTTTGCAAATTCATGTTATTCGGTGAGGTAGCATAGTGGAGGAGAAAATCTACCTTCTGTTTACAATTTCTCTTCACTTCCCTATGCAATAAATTAATTTCAACCAAGTTTTTGGATGAATCTGGAGCTAAAGATTCCTTCCCAACATTCATTTCAAAAAATATGTCAAAAAGCTTATTTAGAAGAGCACACATGTCCCTTTCTACAACATATATGAAAAGAAATTTGAATCAATCAGATGAAAATTCAAGAAAAGAAGCATCCTTCACAACGCTTAGCTCCACTTGCTGCCCGCTACGCTTTTGAAAGAGCCATCCTAACTCATTTAAGAAACTGATTGCTTCTTCCCTAGTTGTTACTGCACTGTAATCTTGAAAATTTTCTTGTGACCGTTCAAATTTTAGGGAGCTTTTTTTTTCATTCGAGAACTCATTTTCAATCTCAGATTCAAGGCTTCGCAACTCTCTACAGATGGTAGGGTCCGCAAAAATAATAGGAAAACAATTGCCCTTGAAACCATGCTCCACCTAGACAATGCCAAAAACAGGCCCACTATCAGAGAACTTACACCAACACCATATTAACTGCACACCCAAAACTAATGCTAAAGCCACAGAAAACATGAGTGAAAGAGATTCCTCAAGCTCAATCTACCTCTATAAAACAACAGCCCAAAACATTAGGTGGCCCCACTAAAAATTTAAACTTCTGCACCCTATGATCAGTTGATATGATTTCTGAAGTTTTTTCTTCGCGAATAACATCAATAGAGGTATACTTTCCTTTTTAAGCACAAAGAATTCTACATCCAGAACACAACAAAAAATATAAGTCTAGAAAATCAATGCAATTCTTATCAATTGCACAAATATAATTCCACAACTTACTTCGTGCCAGTAGTAGCCAAATTATGGCCTCTCAAAGCAATAGTGGCCTCTTGGCTAGCTACAACAGCTACAGGCTGAACAAAATAAATTTCTGGAGCATCCCACGACCTCCAAGAGATGCAGAACCTAACTTTACCTGTAAAAAAATGGTATATTCAAGTTAAGACATGTTGATGGAATTTACATCAACAAGGATTCAAAATTGATAGGATACATATATACGTTAGCACTAGTTAACTACCATCATTGGAAGAGGCTAATCTATGCTCAGCTTGCACTAATACTCTGCCACATCTCTAGAAATCAGTCCTAGAATATTCAACGAGTAGTTTCAGGCGTTGTGGAAAATCTTCTCGTAGCTGTTAGATCTGGACGTATAATCGGTAAATTCGATCAACCAGCGCCGCCAGTGGCAGCCGAGACAACCTGGTATGTTTCCGGACTCAACCTCTTTCTTTCAAACCCCACAGTATAATGCTCAACAATATGGTATGTGGCAAAATCAATCTCAACCCCCATTTACAAACTGGTCACCACAATCGTTTCCTTCTTCAAATCCATGGCTGAATCAAACAAGCCAATCTGGTTGGCCGAATTTCCCTTACACTCCACCATATTGGCAAAATGGCTCATATCCTTCACAATGGACTCCCTCTACTTCACAAAGTTCACCCTGGCAGACAAGCTGGCAAAGACCGATGTACCACCCAGCTGGAACTATTCCGCTCCCTCAACCTACTCTTCCAGCCTTACAACAAAATCCCCAGTCTAACCTGAGACCGCAACTCCCAGCCCAACCCGATCCCAATCCAAACAACAGACAGGTCCAATCTATTCAAATCATAGAATCACCAGAAATAGGACCCGACCTGAGGGAGTGCAATGACCTTCAGTTAAGATCTGGACGTATAATTGAAACCGAGGGAGATAAAACAGTTCATATTGAAGATCAGTTACCAAGAGAACATCAGTTACAACACGAGGATGTAAATAAGCAACAAACTCATAATCAAGCAACCACATCCTCTCCTCCATTCCCAGAACGATTAGCCATACCTCGACCCATACAATATCCTGACTTTGACATTCTGGGAGAATTACAAAATCTGTACATAAAGATTCCATTCCTCCAAGCCATTCAAGACATTCCCATATACGCAAAAACTATCAAATAATTGTGCATAAAGAAACCAAGGAGGAATATAACAAATAATCCAAGAGTCCAAGTAGTCGGTACTTTATCTGATCTATTGTCTGGAAGAGAAACACCCCTTAAATATGAAGACCCCGGGAATCCAATTATAACTGTTCAAATTTATGGTCAGACCCTGTCTAATGCTTTAGTTGATCTAGGGGCTGCAATTAATATCTTAACAACCACAACTTGCCAGAAGCTCGACATTACATCTGTAGAACCCACCTCTACTCTGTTAGAATTGGCTGACCGATCTGTGGTTAGACCAGAGGGTACTCTACATGATGTCATGGTCTCTGTAGAATCCTGGGAGTATCCAACCGATTTCCTGATAATTAATCCAAAAACCCGACTTGATGGACACCCGCTAATTTTAGGTAGACCTTGGCTTGCTACTGCCGATGCCTACATTGGCTGTCGGCAGGGAAATATGACCATAACCAGAGGACCGAATAGAAAGAATTTAGTTCTATATCCTCCAGCGCAGCCAAGTGTCACAATAATCAAAACTAATAAGCACCCTGTATCATACCTCACTGATAACATCATATCTCCATTAACTATACAAGAGGCACTTGATTTCAAAGACCAAATAGAAGACGATGCCATTAATAATTTCATTACTCAAACTGAACCTCGCACACAGTGTCACATGATAGAAGCAGCATTTGATAATGACTTGGAGGAAGATCCTCTGAAAGATACACATGACCAAACAATACCTGTTACTTCTGTTGCAAATAGTAAAACAGTGGAAATTTCACCGGGAAAAACTTTAAACATCAATGCTAATCTCACACCTGAACAGGAAACTAAGCTCATCCAATTGTTAACAAAATATCAAGAAGCATTTGCATGGGATTACCCTGACATGAAAGGAATTGATCCCCAGTTATGTACACACCACATTTACACGGAAAAAGACGCCAGACCTGTTCGTCAGCCACAAAGGAGACTTAACCCTCATCTAAAGGATGTGGTAAAAGCTGAACTTCAAAAACTTTTAGATGTCAACTTTATCTACCCTATTTCTAAATGGGTCTCTCCGTTTGTGGTGGTGCCAAAAAAGAACGGAAAATGGAGAATTTGTGTGGATTATAGGGAACTAAATAAGGCAAAACAGAAAGATCATTTTCCTCTCCCATTCATAGACCAAGTATTAGATACTTTGGCAGGGAAGAAATTCTTTTCCTTCCTGGATGGCTTCAGTGGATACAATCAGATTCAGATTGCCCCTGAAGACCAGGATAAAACTACTTTTACTTGTCCCTGGGGAACATTTGCCTATCGAGTTCTACCTTTTGGCCTATGTAATGCTCTTGCCACATTTCAGAGGGCTATCCTTAGCATTTTTGCAGATTTAATAAATGATGGACTTGAAGTTTACATGGATGACTTTACACCATATGGAGATGATTTTGATCCAACTCTAGACACCCTAGAAAAAGTCCTACAACGCTGCATTGTTACCAGGCTTTGCTTAAGCCACGAAAAATGTTTCTTGATGATGACTGAAGGACTTATCCTAGGACACTATGTTTCAGCAGCCGGCATTCAGGTAGACCCGGCCAAAATCCAAATACTTTTGCTCATTCCCACTCCTACTACTCAAACAGAGGTACGCAGCTTTCTTGGATTTTCTGGTTATTGTAGACGATTTATAGAGCATTATTCACACATTGCTGCTCCTTTATATGCACTAACCGGTAACATTGATTTTCTTTGGACAGAAAAATGTGACCGTGCTTTCGAGGATTTAAAGAAGCTCGTATCCACAGCCCCAGTCTTTCGAGGACCAAACTGGGACTTACCATTCCAAATATCATCTGATGCCTCAGATACAGCTATTGGCGCAGTCCTTGGGCAGGAAGAGGATAAAAAACCATATGCTATCTATTACATCAGCAAGAATTTATCCCCTGCTGAATTAAATTACACTGTTACTGAAAAAGAATTCCTAGCTGTAATACATGCTGTCAATAAATTTAGACATTATATTACAGGCTATTCTGTTATCTTATATACAGACCATTCTGCTATAAAATATTTAGCAAACAAGCCTGGTTAATCTTATTGCAGGAATTCGACATCACAATCAAGGACCGGCCTGGCAAAGAAAACCCTGTAGCTGATTTTCTTTCGAGAATACCAAAATCAAGCGATGCAGCAGCAGTTGAAAATCAATTTCCGGATGAGCACTTGTTTGCTGTTGCCGTTCAAACACCCTGGTATGCTGATGTTTCCAACTACCTCGCAGTAGGTAAATTACCAAAACATTTAACTCCTAATGAGCGCAAGCAGATTATTCAGAAAAGTTCTCGATTTTCGTGGATTGGAGACTATTTGTTTCACACAGGAGCAGACATGCATATCA
The DNA here is from genome assembly GCA_034641835.2 of Pinus albicaulis. Classification (NCBI taxonomy): domain Eukaryota; kingdom Viridiplantae; phylum Streptophyta; class Pinopsida; order Pinales; family Pinaceae; genus Pinus; species Pinus albicaulis. The sequence continues at coordinate 502,154,587 of CM076579.1, forward strand.
GGCGATGTGTTAGAGAGGATGAAATCTTTGACATCCTAAAAGCCTGTCACGATGGACCATGTGGGGGGCACTTCGCTGAGCGCAGAACTGGGCATAAAGTATTACAGACAGGATATTACTGGCCCACGATCTTCAAAGATGCGAAGAAGTTTGTCCAAGCCTGTGACAGCTGCCAGCGAGCAGGACGACCTGGTCAAGCTGATGAGATGCCTCTGAAACCACAGCTAGTCATCGAACCATTCGAGCGATGGGCTCTTGATTTCGTTGGACCCATCAACCCCTCATCAAATCAGAAAACATATATTTTGGTGGCAACAGAATATGTCACCAAATGGGTTGAGGCAGAAGCATTGCCAAGAGCCACAGAGGACTCTGTCATACAGTTTCTGTTCCATCTATTTGTTCGTTATGGCCTTCCTAGGGAAATAATTACAGATGGAGGACCACAATTTGTTGGGCATAAATTAGCTGCAACACTTAACAATTATCATGTCCAGCATAAGATCACTACTCCATATCACCCACGGGCGAATGGGCAGGTAGAAAGTAGCAATAAGATAATAGAATCAATCCTAACGAAAACCATTGCGTCACATAGGCGTGATTGGGCTACCCGACTACCTGAAGCACTCTGGGCCTATCGAACCACATGGAGGAGCACCACCGGTTACTCACCTTATCAATTAGTGTTTGGAAAGCAACCCATTTTTCCCATAGAATTCGAAATCCAAACATTACGGACAGCACAGGAAGTTGGCCTAGATCTAAGCGAGGCACAAATCAATCGACTACAGCAGATCAATGAATTAGACGAAGTTAGGCTCTCTGCATTACAAAATACAGCATTAATTCAACAGCAGCGAGCTAAATGGCATGATGCGCTCATCAAAAACAAAGTCTTCCACGAGGGAGACTGGGCTCTGTTATACGACTCTCGGTTTCAAGACTTCCCTGGAAAACTTCAGACTCGATGGTTGGGACCATACGAAATCCAGAAGGTGCATGACAACGGAACCCTTACTCTAATTACCATTGACGGTTCTGGATATGCATTCAAAGTTAATGGCCACCGAGTCCGTCTCTATCGCAAACCACTCACTCGGGAATCCTTCTGCCAGCAACTACGCCGAGACACTGATATGGAGATCTTAGGAGAGGAGGAGAAATCTTCCTCACCTGTAATTCATTAAGGGTTCATTTCTTTTTGCAATTTGTACATAAGTTTTTGTTTTTGAGTGATTCTTGTACATAAGTTTGCATTTAAATATTTTCTTGTCATTTTTTTGATGTTCCTTTTCTTTCACAAAGTTCGATTTTTGCCCTTCTAAAAATAGCATTTGCGTGTTTCTTATGATGTTGGTTTTGCTTGCTTTCCTGTTCCTTTTGCTGTTCCTTTTCTAAAGGAACAGCATTCGGGATCTCTGTTGTTCCTTTTTCAAAGGAACGACATTATTACGTTTTCTGCTGTTCCTTTTGGTTACCACTGTTCCTTTTTATTCAAAGAAACAACGTTCTTTTATTACTATTGTTCCTTGTTGGCATTTAGAGTGTTTTTATAGTATTTTTATTTTTGCCGTTCCTTTTCCAAAAGGAACGGCATTTGCATTTTTGCTGTTCTTTTTTTTCTATCATCCATCGTTGTTTCTTTTTCAAAGAAACACCTCTAGCATACTTTTGCTCTCCTTGTGAAACAGCTTATCCCTATTGCTGATCTAAATTGAGAATGCTTCTTGCCCGTCCTCTTTCTAGTCTTTAAAGCTACAGCTATGTATTTGTGCAATGAAACATAAAATCACAACATACCGAAATCTGCAAACCATAAATCGCTATATCTATAAGGCTTTGCATTAGTAAGAGGACAAATGGAAGGACATACTTATTTCTTACCTTTTGTTGACATGGTTTTACTAATTTTGCCTGATTGGTTATCTTTATCATGCTGATTCCCTTAACCTTTTTTTTTATTAGTACTTGGGAATAAGAGCAAAGAGCTTATATCTTCCTATTGAGATAATAAGACTTCTTCCACCATTCCTACTCTTAAGGAGTGTTGAACCACCCTTTGTGTATAAATAAGGAAAAGTATTCTATAAAAAAAGAAAAAATATGTGAACATGATATGTGAAGTGTCAAATGCAGGATAGGGGGTCTCATCCAGAGCCAGCCTACCATGATCATGAGGATGGAAGTGAAGTGGCATTCCCATTATGGCCACCACACCAGGGATATGGTCCAAAAGGTATATCAACTAAATGAACCTTGGAACAGGAGGTCTCATCACGAGCCGGCCTGTCCACGTTTCGCTCCTTCCTCGTGAATGGCATTATGGCTAACTGGTCACCAAGCCAGCATAATGGTCTACATTTTGACATAACAACATTTCTAAGTATACACAAAGGATCATGGTTCCAAGGGTGAAAAAAACAACTCTGCCAAGGTTATGGACACCTGTTGGCAGCAGAGAACTGTTAATGGTATTGAAGTCACCTTGCTTACACCAATGGGTAAGATACTAATACTCTTTTGTTTCTTATATCCTAGGAACTAATCATATGTCATTTCCTGATTTATACATCGCATGAACATTTATCATTACCAATCATGGCAACGAAAGTGACCATGACCACTTGAGATTTGGCAAGTACGATACATGTCTTATCCATCAGCCTCATATCATAACACAACAGCCTCTTATATAATACGCGATCAATTTTCCGCCTCGATTTCGGTAATTCGTTGTCCCTTTTAACATAGCATAATTCCACATGCTGTTCCTTTCTGACTTGGTTGCAGATCGAGTGCCGCCCCTTTATTTGCCGGCTGGGACAGCCTATCACATTGCCGGGGGGGGAGGTTAACCTCATCATTCCCTGTATTACGTGTCAACTCACCATTCGGGAAAATAGTGTACGACGGTTTTGCATGGTTTAACGGCATGGCATTTCTATTTTTACACAAAATCGCTTTCTATGCACTGTTGCATACTCTGTGTTTTTGAAACCTTTGCGATTATCACCCTCTCTGTGTTTCAAACAGAAAACGTAGTTGCCGTTCCATTTAGAATCTACAGTGAAACCATGGGAGGAAGGGCAATTCGAAGCGAGCCTCAGCAGTTGAAGATCTCTGCTGCTGCCCGGGAAATCCTGGAAAGAGCAGGATGGTTGAATTATTTCAATCGCCTACAGGAGTCTGATGAAACAGTAGTGATGGAATTTCTGCAGAACCTACAGGATGATCATTCCACAGTAAGGGGGAAGCGGATAGCGGTCACCGATGACATAATTGCAGAAGTTTCAGGACTACCAGCCACCGGGCCAGTATGGACAATGAAAAAGGAACGATTACAGAAGGTCATGGAAATTTTCCAGGACGAAGGCCAGAGTTTGACAATTAAGGGGAAGGGAGTTCTGCCAGCAACCCTAGGAGAACCCTGGACGGAGCTAGCAAGAACAGTGCAGAGCTACATCACCTGCGAAGGAAGGAAAGACATGGTAAGACCACGACATCTTAAACTTTTAGCTGTTTTAAAGCAGAAATGCTCTGTAAATTTACCTGCACTCCTGAACTCATTACTGCATGATGCTGCACAAAGTATAAAAAAGGCACAGCATGTAGAGTCAGTCGTTAGTCACCATGGGTTAATACGACTAGTTGTTAGTTATGGTCTCACCCAATAGCAGAGCAGCTGGGAAGAGCTGATTGCAATGATTGAGGGGGGATTGACAGCGCCATCCCCAAAACGTAAAAATCCTACAAGCACACCAGAACGACCGGCAAAACGCAGAGAACATGTCGCTAGTGCATCAGAACAACCAGGGATACACCAAGAATCGGCAAAACACAAGCATACCATCGATCCACCCGAGCAACCAGAGGAACCCAGAAAATCAGCTCGGTTAGCTCAGATGAGAGGAAGCATAGATAAGCCCAGAAAATCAGTCCGGTTAGCTCGGATACGAGGAAGGCTGGAAAAGCTCCAGGCAAGCACCAGCCAACCAGTGGTAATTGAAGATGAGCAACCCGAAGAAGAAGCAGCTGAGCCTTCGGAAACAGAAATAGAAGCAGAAACTGAACAGGAGGAAGAAATGGGACAGCAGAAAGATAGCCCATTACAAAACCCTACTGAGAATCTAGCTGACGTTCCAAATGATGTTGAGGAACAGGAACAGATGGATATTCGCGTTAAAACAGAAAAGGATGATACAAGGACCAGTGACAAGAACATTCAGACAGAGGCACCACCCTCAGGGGTAATCAGGGTTCTGAACTCCAAACGGCATAATAAGAAAGTTCAGGTAAAACTCCCGGCCTCCACTGACCTATGGAAAAAAGATCCGAAGACAAAAACCTTGCATAAGATGGTGAAGCAAGCCCAGCAAGAAGTCGAACAACTTAGAGAGCAAACGGTTCCCCGAGAAGAATATGAAGAGTTACGGCAGCAACTAAGGGACGTCAGTCAATCCAAAAGCCAGGCCTTTGAAGCGTGGAAAAAGGAACAAGAGGAAGTTGCACAGGTAACCCGTAGACTAGATACTGTTATCAAGCAGATGAATACCTTGTGTTCTTTATACAATGATGTTTTAGCATGTAGGGCCCCTGCTAAAAACTATGCTCTGTTTTTATTAGAACGGTATTTGCAATTAAAAATAAAAGCTGTTAAAGTAGGTGCCCCTATACAAATCAACACTGTTAATGACTTTATAGACTGCTGTAAACATTATGGAGTGAAAGTCCAGAGATTGTTGTGTGAACTTTATTTGCATGACCTTGTGCTAAATCAGGAGACTGAGTTAAACCCTGGCCCTTTCGTTGGAGACATCCAATTTCAAGCATTCATTTCATTCGGGGTTAATCAGATTAAGTGGCTTAAAGCCTATGATACTTTCCAGAGTCAGGAAAATGGTCTAGATTTACGGGTAAGGGTTGAGCCTAGGAACCCAGTGCAGTTGTGGAAAGCTCATAGGAACCTCATAAAGACTCCGGGTGTCTATGAAACTTTAGGACCCATGCATGAGGCACTTATTCGGGAAGGGTTAGAGTATTTTCTTTCCATCCAAGACTTGGCCATTAATACAGCCAAATTTCGGTACCGAATCTCTAATCCAAACATCCAGCTCAGGGAACCATTTAAGTATGAGAATTTTGAATTAGCCGCCAACCGTTTGAACCTCTATGGCGAGAGCATTCTGAAAGCAGGGTCATCCTGGTTAGGATATAGATTTCGCACTCCAATTATTTGGCACCCTGCACCCGGATACCAGGCCCTGTATGAGATGCCTGAGGGGCAAACAGGTCAGTTCCTTGATTATCTAATCACTCATCATGGTTGTAGGCCTCCGAATGAGACTCCTTCTCCAGCATATTCTCTCACTGCCTTGCATGTCAACTACAATGTTTTCATGAGGACATGAAACAAGGTAAGCAGGGGGGTGTGTGGAGTCCTAAAAAGGTATGTTTTTGATGATTATTTCAGTGGCTTTTTAATAGAATTTGTGAACCTTTTTGTATCATGAATTTGGAAAGTAATAAGGAATTATAACAAAACATGTGAGAATTGATATGCAAGACTTAGCCACTGATAATGGTTATTTTCTGTACAGGAAAAGGAGAAAACGAGGAATTTCCGTTCCAAAGGAAAGGACAAAGTCGAGATAACTGTTGTCCCTCTGAACGAGAACCGAATGCAAACAAGGGTAAACAGATCAAAGAAAATCGGCCCGGAAAAGGAGGTGAAGACACCAGCTCAGCGCAAAAGAAAAGACAGGATGAAGAGTTAACAGTTTGGCGAATCCCTCAGGATCTTCGATCCTGAGGGATCGCTGCTTTATTTATCTTGTTACTTGGACATCTCCGCCGTCACCTTTATATAAAGGGACAACACTGTTAGCTTAATAATAAGAAGGATACGCTTTTATGTAATTTTCTGTTAAACATCAGCTCTGATTATTAAGTCTCGTTGAGAACTGGTTCATTGTATTTTTGACCGATGCATTAATAAAAGCTTGGTGATTATTTCATCTCTGCGTCTGGATTAACCTAAAGCGGTGTATCCTTGGAGGCTAAGGGCCCGGCCCCGGAGGACACTTGCTTCTGTACCATTACGACTTGATTTCTGCGTGGTTTGTTTATTATTGTTATTTGGTAATTTGATATGTTTCATGAGTTGATATTACATGCTCTGTTAAGATTAAAACATTGAAGTTGTTACAGGTGGAATCGTGGATTGACTCTGCATTATGTTATTGATTCGTTCAGAGTTCATTACATGTTATCAGCCTTAATTAAATACTCTTACTGTTTTGTTACAGAGCTTTTATATTAAACATTTGTGTCATACATTCGCTTGAGGTAGTGTCCTTCCTAATTATTGGATTTATAAATGATAGTGTTCCGTTTGGAAGCATAGTTGTATTCCTGTTGATTCAGATTGTTATTCCGGTGTGTTGTGTGCATTTCTGATTTATCAGTACTGTTCCATAATTCATTAATAGTTATTGCTGTTTCATTAGTTTGATTTGTGTGAATTGCCTTTAGAATGAAAGAATGTTATTTGATTGCAAAGAGTGCGTTTGAGTTAATAGATTAAGTTTGGTTACAACCCGCGGGACTTAGTTATTTCAATTGCTGTTCCATTTTAGATTTGCTGTTCCATTCCAGAATTGCTGTTCAATCCTTTATTTGCTGTTCCATTTACTTGCATTTGTTGTTTTGGCGTGAGAGATGATCTAAGGCTGTAGTGAGCATTGGCAGTCACTGTCTAGCTCCCAGGCTCGTGGTCTATGCTCTAATTTCCTTTCCATCAGTTTCCGAAGGGATGGGTTATCACTGCCGAACCCTTGACTGATAATCTGCTGAGTTTTCTGAATGTGTGATTTATTCTTTTGAAGTAATTTAGTTATAAGCAAGCATCCGTTTACTCTTGTATTTCTTAAGCACTGTACTACTAGCATTACTCTGGCAAATGATAGCCTCAGATTGAGTCACTCTTTGTAATAACAAAACGCTCCCGGATTGACATATTAATGTGAGGTAATTAGAGGTGAAAGAGACCCTTTTTATAGCTCCACAACAATCGTACTCGATGACCATTTACCTTAAAGGAATGTCCAGATCCGTCAATGGTAGCTAATGTAATAGTGCCATTATCATGCACTTGTTGTATTTCATAGGGTCTAAGCCATCGTGTCTGGAGTTTTCCTCGGAAATCTTGAAACCTCGAATCATATAGGAGTGCCCAGTCTCCTTCGTGGAAGATCGTTTCTTTGATATGGGCGTCATGCCATTTGGCTCTCTGTTGCTGAATTAGTGTTGTGTGTTGAATAATAGAGAGCCCAATTTCATCTATCTCATTAATTTGCTGCAGTCTTTTAGCGTGGGCTTCATTCGGATTTATACCCACCTTTTGAGTTGTTCGTAATGTTTGAATTTCAAATTCTATAGGAAAGATGGGTTCTTTTCCAAATACCAATTGGTATGGTGAATATCCTGTAGTAGGTCTCCATGTTGTTCGATATGCCCACAATGCTTCCGGTAATCTGTAGGCCCAATCTCGTCTATGCGAGGCAACGATTTTTGTTAATATAGATTCGATTACTTTGTTCGTGCTCGCTACTTGGCCATTGGCCTGTGGGTGATATGGAGTTGTAATATTGTGCTGAATGTGGTAGTTTGGCAATGTTTCAGCTAATTTATTACCTACAAACTGTGGTCCTCCATATGTGATTATGTCCCTTGGGATGCCATAGTGAAAAAATATTTGGAAAAGAAACTGTATTATAGAGTCTTCTGTATCTTTTGAAAGAGCCTTTGCTTCAACCCATTTGGTGACATACTCAGTTGCAACTAGGATGTATGTTTTCTGGTTTGATGGGGGGATAATAGAACCAAAAAAATCAAGGGCCCAACGTTCAAACGGTTCAATCACTAGTTGAGGGTTCAAAGGTATTTCATCAAACCGCCCAGGGCGACCTACCCTTTGGTAGCTATCACAGGCCTGCACTAATTTTTTGGGGTCTTTAAAAATAGTAGGGGAATAATAACCTGTTCGTAAAACTTTATGTGCAGTTCTACGATTTGCAAAATTTCTGCCACACTGTCCATCATGGCATGCTTTCAAGATGTCAAATACCTCATCCTCCCTAATTAATCTCCTTATTTTCATATCTGCACCTGTATGAAATAAGTAGCCCCCAATCCAGGAGAAGCGGGTACTACGGTGTATTATTTGCTAACCTTTATTAAGGGATAGATGTTTAGGTAATTTACCTATTGCCAAATAGTTTTCTATATCAGCATACCACGGTGTTTTGATAGTAACAGTGAAAATATGTTCATCTGGAAAGTGGTCTTCAATTGCTTTTGTATCTGTTGGCTTTGGCATTCTTGACAGAAATTCAGCTACAGGGTTCTCTTTCCCAGGCCGATCTTTGATTGTGATATCGAATTCCTGCAGTAAAATAAACCATCTTGTCACTCTTCCATTTGTAACAGGTTTATTTTCTAAAAATTTAATGGCAGAGTGATCAGTATATAGTACTACAGGATACCTAGTTATATAATTTCTAAACTTGTTTATAGCATGAACTACAACTAAAAATTCTTTCTCAGTCACAGTATAATTTAATTCATCAGGGGATAGATTTTTTCTAATATAATAAATTGCATATGGCTTCTTGTCTTCCTCCTGTCCAAGTACTGCTCCAATTGTTGTGTCTAAGGCATCGGATGAAATCTGGAATGGAAAATTCCAATTTGGGCGCCTCAGCACTGGGGCTGTTGAAACAAGCTTTTTTAGATCATTAAAGGCATTCTCACATTTATCTGTCAAAATAAAATCAACATTTCTAGTCAGTGCATACAAAGGTGCAACTATTCGAGAATAATTTTTTATAAATATTCTATAGTAACCAGAAAATCCAAGAAAGCTACGCACTTCTATTTGTGTAGTGGGTGTGGGAATTAACAAGATTATTTGAATTTTAGCTGGGTATACTTGAATTCCAGCTGCTGAAATATAATGCCCTAAGATAACTCCTTCGGTAATCATCATAAGACACTTTTCGTGGCTTAAGAAAAGCCTAGTGTCAATACATATTTGCAATACCATTTCTAGGTTTTCCAATGCAGGCTCAAAGTCATCCCTATAAGGTGTGAAATCATCCATATATACTTCGAGGCCTTCATTTATTAAGTCTGCAAAGATGCTGAGAATTTCCGTTTGGAATGTAGCAGGGGCATTGCATAGGCCAAAAGGTAGGACTCGGTAGGAAAATGTCCCCCATGGATAGGTAAAAGTAGTTTTATCCTGGTCTTCAGGGGCAATCTAGATTTGATTGTACCCACTGAATGCCTCGAGGAAAGAAAAGAATTTCTTCTCTGCCAATGTGTCTAATACTTGGTCAATGAAAGGAAGGGGAAAGTTGTCTTTCTGTGTTTCCTTATTAAGTTCACGATAATCTACACATATCCTCCACTTTCTGCTCTTTTTTGGTACCACCACTAATGGAGAGACCCACTTGCTATTAGATATTTGGTAGTTGAAATTAACATCCAATAGTTTTTGTAATTCAACTTTCACAATATCTTTAAGGTGAGGATTTAGTCTTCTTTGAGGTTGGCGAATGGGTCTTGCATCTTTCTCAATATAAATGTGGTGAGTACACAATTGAGAATCAATTCCTTTCATATCGGGGTAATCCCATGAAAATGTTGCTTTGTATTTTCATAATAATTGGACCAATTTCTCTTCTTGTTCAGCAGTGAGATTTTTGTTAATGTTTAGAGATTTTCCCTACTCAATTTCTACAACCTTGCTATTGTACACAGAAGTAGTAGGTATTTCTTGATCAGGAATATCTTTGAAAGGATCTTCTTCTTCTTTATTATCGAATGTTGCCTTGATCATGTGACATTGCAAATGAGATCTAGTTTGTGATGTATTGATAAAACTATTAATGATATCATCCTCTATTTGATCTTTAAAATCAAGAGCACTTTCTATAGTTAGAGGTGATCTCATATTTTCCATAAGATATGATGCAGGTAGTTTTCTTGTTTTGATTATTGATAGACTTGGCTGGGATGGGGGATATAGGGCTAAATTCTTGACATAATTTCCCCTTGTTATTGTCATGTTGCCTTGTCGGCATCCAATATAAGCATCGATAGTTGCCAACCAAGGTTTACCTAAGATTAACGGGTGTCCATCTAGTCGGTTCTTTGGGTTGATAACCGGGAAGTCAACAAGGTATTCCCAAGAATATAAGGATACCATTACATCTTGTAGTATACCCTCTGGTTTGACTACCAATTAGTTAGCCAATTCCAACAAGGTTGTTGTTGGTTCCAGTGATGTAATGCCAAGTTTTTGACAGGTGGTGGTTGTTAAAATATTGATTGTTGCTCCCAAATGAGCTAATGCATTTGGAAATGATTGCCCATTGATCTACACTGTCACTATAGGATTTCCTGGGTCTTCACACTTGATAGGTGTTTCCATTCCTGATAATAATTCAGATAAGGTACCGACTATTTGGACAGTAGGATTGGTTGTTGTTCTCCTCTTTGGCTTCTTTATGCATAATTCCTTAATGGTTTTTGCATATATAGGAATGTCTTGAATAGCTTGGAGGAGAGGGATTTTTATACATAAATTTTTTAATTCTTCCAGAAGATCAAAATTAGTTTGTTCTAATGGACGAGCTATAATTATTCGTTCTGGGAATGGTGGAGAGGAAGTTTTTCCTTGTTGTTGACTTCGTTGTTGAATTTGTTGTTGAACTTCCTTCTCACTTTGTACTATTTTTTCTATAGGTAATAGATCTTCAATATGGACATCATTGTCTCTCTCTGTTTCCACTATGCGCCCAGACCTTAATTGAAGATCATTGCACTCCCTCAGTTCAGTTTCTATTTCTGGGGGTTCCATTATTTGGACAGACTAAACTGGCCTATTTTTTGGGTTTGGGTTGGGTTGGGCTGGGAGTTGTGGTCTTAAATTGGTCTGGGGGTTTCTATAAGGAGCTGGTAGTGCAGGTTGAGAGAGAGGAATTGATCCAGCTGGCTGATTTGTAGGTTTCTGCTGGTTTGACTTCCAGGCCTGACTCTGGGAAGTAGAGGGGGACCATTGTGTAGGCCAGAATGGTGGGTAGAAAGGAAAGCTAGGCCAATTATTTTGGTTTGTTTGATTTGGCCAAGTTGTGGGAGGAAATGGCTGTTGTGACCAATTGGGGAAAGGTAGTTGATTTTTCCACATCCCACTATATTGTTGAGCATTATACTGAGGAGGCTGAAAAGAAAATGGATCATTTGGCATACCTGATGGTCGCAGCTACCATTTTCAGTGCTGATTGAGCAGGCATACCACTTTCGATTCTTCTTATGACTCCTTATAAACTTCTTTTAAGCCAGGAAGCGAAGGACATCCCTTTGTAGGGTGATATTTTGTGCAAATGGCGCAGACTTTAATCACATCCAACGGGAATTCCTTGTGGTTGTGTTTCTTTCTACATATGGGACAGAATATTGCCAAGTTTTTCTCTGCTTCTTCTTGTTTCTGTTTGGCTTGCATAATATCGAACTGCATTGTTAGAGTCCCAAGTATGTCTATCTTAAATTCTTCTAGCAGATTTCCAATCTCTACACGAGTCACACCTTCATTGGGGGTCTTATTTTCCATTGTAATTATATCACGTTCTACTGATTTCAACCTTGTATTGCCCCTCCAACTCCTGATACAGAAATCAATGATGTAGGATAACTTTCCTGATATATATCACCTTTTCCCATAATATTCAATGTTTCAACCCATTAATCTTTCATTCCCCTAATTAATGTGGTTTTCAAAACATTATTAGGTAAGGGTAAAGATGCATAAGGGGATCTCTACATATTGTATTGAAACCGTTCCACATACTCTTCCAAGGTTTCATTTGGTTTTGCTGTCATTTGGAATATTTCATATTTTAGTTCCCGAGACCTACAATAATCTTGATACTTCTTTAAAAATGCAGCCTTCATCTGATCCCAATAATTTATGACACCCCCACCTAATCCCATAAACCATCACAAGGCTGCCCCTTTTAATGTAGAAGGGAATAGTTTTAGTTTTTGGGCATCGGTGGTGTAATCATATCGTCTGCATAGCACATCAAATTCAAGCAAAAGCACATCTGGCTCCTATGATGTTAAGCCATGAAATGTGGGAATATGTTGAAGGGGGATAGCTTTCATAGGTGCATTGACTGCAATATCTACTATAGGATATTGCAGCATAGAGGTCTGTTAGGGTGCCTGCTGATTCTGATTTTGGTTCTGAGCCATTTGATCGAAAATATGCCAATATCCCTCTTGGATTTCCAAGGAACTTCTAGTTTGACGAGAAGGGGTAGGAATGGCTTTGACAACACTCCCTTTGTCTGGAATAATAAGTATTTCCTATTGACCTACTGTTTGAGGTGATTCAGGACCTTGGTTCTGAATAAGTTGAACAACACTCCCCTTATCTGGGCTGCTTATTGTTTGGGAAATTTTATCAGGATATTTTGAGTCTCTGGCTTCTCCTGTTTCCCCTTCTCCTTCTCGGAGATTGATAGAGTTCCCTTATTCAAGGAAACTTATGCAAGGATTCTCAATTTCTTGGGAATCTTGTTCAATTCCCTTTGTTTGACTATGTATCTCAGCAAGGGCTTCATATGGTGACTCTCTAGCCTGAAGGGAACTAGTAGGCTATGTAGAAGTAGTTATTTTAAATCCTACTGATGGCTAAGATTTAGTTCTTTTAAGGATTTCTTCAATAAAGGTTGTGCACCCAAGGGTAACCGGTCCCTTAGGTTTTTCAGTTTTAGGAGGAATTTTGTTTCGCTTATTTGGTTTATTCATTCAAGGAAACAAACCTTCATTCCTACCTAAAGAAAGAAGCTTACCTACTTCTGCTATGAAGCGGGCTGCGAGAAAGTGTGTTTCTTGCCCAGTGCGCAGGTTCTTACCTTCCTTCTTTAATACCCAATTATCTGCAAGCAGAAGAAAATCAGTTGTACATTACTCCTTTGAAATGGCATACACTCTCCCCAGCAATGGCGCCAAAATGTCGAGTCATAAAAAGGTATCTTTTGAACACCTAATTAGCTTACATTAATCATCAATCCAGGAGCGAATTTTTATTTCAAGAGTGTACTCTGTATGAGGCTACAATTATCTAAGAGAAATGCTGTGAAGATGTAGTACAGAATTAAAAATTCAAAGTAACAAATGCTTCTAATGAAACCTAATTACAGTGACATGAATGGAAAGATCAAACTACATAAATCTTGCAAAACATCGATCAGGGATGCAGTAGCCGTAACTCTTTCCCCTAGAAATCCATGCAAGATAACCAATCTGGGGACTTGGAAGCAATGACCTCTATCCTCTACAGTTGCTGATCTTTAAAGTAATCGAAACGAAAGAAAATTTAATGAAAGCAACTTAAAAGAAACTAAATCTGGAAAGGAACAGCAACATGTAACTATAACTCATCTGTTTGCTAATCGAAGAATATGAATAAATAATGAACAGAAATGGAATAACAACATGAAATGAACAAAAATAGAACAACAACATGAAATGAGCAGCAATTACAATTCTAACATAATCAAGCAACTAGATTTCCATGCTTCAATCCTGTCGACAACCATTTACCACGCAACAATCAATTATAACAGATTATAAACTTAATGGAACAGTAACTCAAATCAGATAAAGAAAAACAAATCTTTATGATAATAAAAATATAACCGAACAACGAACGTGCTTCTTGTGAAGAATGAAATAGCAATGAATCTGTATTTGATCTAACAACGATAAACCAGTTTTGTAATTGAATAAAAAATTAAACACACTTCACACGACAGTAAGCAAGGATTAAAAATACCAACAATGAAGTGATTCCACCAGAGCCAAGCCCTTAGCACCAGTGAAATACTTCTGGGCTAATTCAGAACTTTAGAAGATGGCTAAAACGCATGTCTTATATTAAACCAACATGAATGATTACAAAGAAGGTTCTCTCAAAACCGAGAGTTAATAAAACATTATATTACAGAGGAAATGTTTAAATTTAAAGCCTTTCGACTAACTCACTAACTTCAACAACACCCCCCCTTGTCACTAAAGGTCATTGCTTTATATATCAAATATCGACAGAAAAATTAAGGAATAAGATGAGTTTGAACAATGATCCCTCAGGATCAAAGGATCCTAAGGGACTTGCTGCCCTCTGTTTAGTCATCATCCTATTTACTCTGACCGGGGCCGAGCTGTCCCCTACCTTTTCTGGATTATTCATTCAAATATCCTTGCCTTTGGCTGGATATGCTTCAATGGTGATGGAGAAGCAGTTAGATTATTTTGAACCCCGCCTTTGGTACAACAGTTCACCTCGCCGAATTCCTCTTTTGTCAATAAAAAAGTAACCTTTAGTCATCTTTTTGTACTAAACATAAACCTTTCCAATTCTATTGTAAGTCTTATGATAAATTACCTTTCCAAGGAAAAAATGAGTATGTCTATGGTAAAATAATGAGTAAATACATAGTAATTTCACACCTCTTTCACTGCCCAACAATAATATCTAGTAACACTGGAACAAGCTAGGTGCCAGAAGAAGAGCCATGATGGAACACTAGGCTACTGACCTGAGAAGGAAACTGTGAAGAGCGAGTATGGGCGGGAAAGGAAGTAGTTGTGTGATAAAAACTAGAGCAAAATTATGAGAGCATACATGCAAAAGAATATGCAATAATAAGGGAACAATCAAATTGATTAATAAAAATGATTACAGTCATCAAGGGGCAAGGATCACTTACCTAAGTATACTGTGGCATATTTGATTTCTCCAACTAGGCATACATATTTAGAATGTTGTCAGTAAGATTGTATTTTAATATGTAAACCGGAAATTAATAAATCTGGACGAAATAATAATTAAATAAATTTGACTTAACCTAAGGAGGAGGGGATGCCAGGTTCTTGCTCACTAGTTCGAATCTGAGCCAAAGAGTTAACCTGGGTAGGTATAACACATATTAAAACTCATATTATCAATTGAAAAACAGTAAAAAATGTAAGAAATTATAATATCAAAAATTATGCACAGCAGTAAGTAAAATGTGGTGTTGTTTGAGAAGATAAAGGGAGGATGTCGAAACTCAACACAAGATTAGGTCTGCAATAATATATTCGGTGATACCTTAAGGGGAAGAACCCCCGTGAAGGTACACATCTTTCATAATCAGTGTAAAGGTAAAGGAAAAACCAGAAGTGCCAACACATTTATTATGAACAGTGAAAATAATAGAAACAAAGGTTGCAACATAAATAAATATAAATAATTATAACATAGAAACAATTCATAGAAGATTAATTCTTATGCTTCCAAACCTATGAAGAGAAGGTAGAGAAAATAAAATTTCTATACATCTCTATGAAGAAGCATAAGAGAAGTATCATGATTATAAATAAAATTATGAATAGAATAAATAATTTCGTGAAGAACCGCGGGAGTATAACTGGATACACTCAAAATTTTGAGTAAGAAATGAATACATATATAAATCAGAAATTATTATGGGTGAATATAGAAACTGGGTTAATACAGAGCATAAGTACCAATTGGAAAACCCAAGCAATCAAATCAAAAAAGAGGAGGATAGATAGACCTCATGCTATCCTAAGGATTCAAATTAAATTTATCAAAACACATAGCGATGTAACCTATGCTCTAGGTAGTATGCTATATTATCACAAAGCGAAGATTTATAAAATAAACACCACACAAACTTACCTATGAAACAATAATAAAAATTCAGATGATACAAATTACCTTTGTCACACAACTAGTGGTCGAATGGGCCTCACATAGAGTTACTATAGTTGCCCACATAATTAGAAGTACAAGGTAAGAACCTCGATTCGGGTTAAGTAGAGTAAACATAATACTGGAATGAAAGAAAACAAGGGATATAAACTAATATATTCATAAACAGAGGATTGATCTTCATGTTGACTCATTGGAAACAAAGTCACGCTAACCCAAGTTAAGCTACAGAGTCACGCTGACTCAAGTCATGATAATGGCATGATGCAACCTAGCTACTCAAAGAATAATGAGGGGTTTTTCATGGAATCGTTTTCATATGCCTACAATTGGAAATTCAAATTCAATCATGGTAGCATGGCCCGATATATAGAGCACCATTAAAGGGAAATTAAGAACTATAAGTAAAAAAACGTGAATGCTAGATTTTCCAATAAAAAATATGGAAGATAAGAGGAGTAAACACCTCATTCAATCAAACCAAAGATAAACATTGGATAGAGGACTTGCAAATAGCATAATACTGTCACAAAATGACAATTGCTCAAACGAGGAATTGCAAACAGAATAGAGTAGTCATAAAAATAAATGTTAAATCAAAACATAGAACATTTCGGGTAGGGTGGGCACCCAAAAGGAAAAATTAAAAATTACATTTTCTTATATTACAAAAACCCGGAACTTTCAAGGTGAATCTAAGAAGAATCATTGAACCCAAGAGGAAACTTGAGGTGAACATACCTCTCCTATGAAGAATAAGGGACGGGGGTCTACTTGTGGTTGGAGGAGTTCCATCATAATGTTGCAAGGAGAAGGTATTTTCTCAAATGTCTGCATATGGAAGACAAAGGACACCTCTTTGCAAAATACAAAAAACCCATACTTAGAGAGCTAAATAATAAATGAAAAATCATGATAAAAAAAGAGGTATGGATAGCCACATTTTACCTGAAGGGATGTTGAAAAAGTAGTAGAAATAGATGAGTATTCTCCCTTCAAAATAAATCAAAATACATTAGTAAAAAAAAATATTACAATGGTGATATCACCCAAGTAAAAATACATAAATTAGTTACCTGTGAGGGCATGGCCACTAGGCTCTATGCTCTATTAGGTTTAAACCATAGTCCTCATGATAAAAATGAAGGAATCACATGCATGGCCGATGGAAAAACCTATTTTTAAGTCTAGTTGTGGAGGCATAGCTCGAGAGACGCATGCGACAACCATATTCACAACGAAAATGTTGAAATGAGGTAGATACATGTAGGGTAAACTCCTTCGGGTTTTCAAAACACATCATAATTGTATATCCATCTTAGTTTCATCCCCATTGTTCATTTGGGACCTCGAAATGAATGAGAGGTTCATGTCAGGACATGTGACTATTGACAGTTGGAGACCAGAGGGGTGGACAATCATGATGTGGGGTACTTTCATTAAATTTGAAAATAAAACTATAGTAGTGGTATATAAACCTTCATACTTACCTTGCAGAAGCCAAACAAATATGTACTAAGTCTATTAATGTGTGTAGGTCCTATTTATATTAATATGGGAATGCCTGTACTAATATAGGATATGGAATATGATTCCAACGAGACCCTAGGTTAGAGGGTTAGGGGGTTAGGTTAGGATGAAAAACAATAATGTTAGAAGTTTACATTATTAAAAGTAAGATGTAGGGCATGGGATGAATAAATGAGAATGTAAGGGTATGGTAGAGATAAAGAGATAGGATAATGAATATTTGGTATATATTAACCAGGCTAATCTTAACCATGCTAAATGTGATGATTTTACTATAACCATAACAGAGATGGTATTGGGACAAGATGGTAAAGATAAAGGTACTGATGAATCACTAATATAATTACATAAGAAAAAAAAATGGAGACATGACAAGTGGTATTAGAGCCCAAGTTAAAACACTGGGATTATGTACCCCAAAACATGGAAACGCTACTACTTGTAAGTTTAATTTATGTTTAAATAATTGTGTTACAAAATAATGAACTTGTTACATATTATGAATTATGAATGCTAATTTTTTTCTGTGAATTAGATATCAGGTTTAGATAGAGTTACAAATACTATCATATCTGAGAGAGAAGATTTGTATGTGGAACTAGGGGATGAGAATCCCCCAGCAGATCCCAATGCCCAGATGCTGGAAATTATAAAAAAATTGCAGTGGGAAATGGTTCACCTAAGAACTAGGAATGAACGTTTACTACAATCAAGTAATGAAAAAGAGAGTTTGATAAGATAATTAACCTCTATATGAGTCATCAAGCGAAAGAAAAAGAAAAAAATGAAAATAAAAGAAATGAAATCCAACTCAGAGAAGCATAAGGGTGGGGAATAGTCTGGCAAAAGCAGACTCTAAGTCGAAAAAGAGGAAATATTTTTGGGGGGATTCCACAAGATCAAGCCTCCAACCTTTGGCAGGGAGAAGGAAGAGGATGTGGAAGATTGGCTCCTTAATATGGTAAAGTATTTGCAAGTATATCAGTATAGAAGTAATCTGAAAGAAAGGATGGCAGTTTACCAATTGCAAGGTAAATCCATACTTTGGTTGGAATAGACCAAAATCATACACTTGCTCAGTGAAAATATTGTTTCATGGGAAGAATTTTGGGATGATTTTAATTATCGATACTATTGAGGTATAAAAGGTGTCTTTTTAACGCCTATTTATCTTACATTAATTATCAATCCGGGAACGAATTTTTGTTTCAAGAGTGTACTCCATCTGAGGCAACAATTTATCCAAGTGTAATGCTCTTCAATATGTAGTAAAATGTTCTAAATTCAATAGTAAATGGATGCTTCAAAAATAAATCTAACTACAACAACATAAACTCAAATTCTCTGAAATCCAACTATTCGCTCAGCAAACATCAATCGGGGATACAATAGCAATAACTCATTCCTCTAGAAATTGATGCAATTGAAATCAAAGTAGAACAAGACAATCAATCTGGGAACGATGAAGCAATAACCAATGTTCTCTACGGTTGACAGTCCTGCTTTAAAGCAATTAAAAGGAAATATAAATTGAACTAAAGCTGCTATTGAAATTAAACTAGGAAATTTATTTAAAAGAAAACTCTTTGCAATTAATCAACATAAATGAACAACAAAGTAAATGGACAACAAACTGTAATTAAAAGAATTATACAATGAATGCTATTAATAAATCTAAACAACAAACTCTAATTAATGGAATTGAATAACCTATCCTATTGAACAACAATCTATAATGAATATCAATCAAACGGAACAACAAGTGGAATGAAACCATAATGGAAATAGAAAAGCGAAGCTCTATTAAGGTATTAACAAGATAAATTATACAATGTTGAGATTCTTGTTAAAAATAAAAGAACATCAACGCGATTCGTTAATATAACACAGTGATATCAAAGCAATTAAAGAGCAAACCGATTAACTTGCAAACTGTAATAAAAGAAAATATGAACTATCTCACAACAATAATGAAAAGGTAGAGATACAAACAGCGGATCGATCCACCAGGGTCGGGCCCTCAACCACCGGTGAAACGCCATTGAGCTACTGTAGAAATAAGAAGTTAAACGGCAACACGTTCTTGTATTAATCATGCATAAAAGCGTTTGCAAACAGTCGATATCTATTTAATAAATGAGAGTCAATTAGGAATTGTATAATTACAACAGGAAATCTCTCTATCTCTCATACATCCTCCATCGTTCCTCAATACATAATACATGTTCTCCTTTTATAATTAGAAAGAGGAGAAATAAAATAGCAACTATGATGTCTCATAACAATATTGGATTGTTCCTAACCAACTGATCAACAATAAAATATTTTTCCATCCATATTTCAACAAGAGCAAGTAGAATTTGGATTTGCAGCTAAGATAATTTGGAGGACGACCGCAACAGCAAATCTGAGAAACTAATGCTCAAAGAACCTTGCTTTTCTCTCAATACGGGCCAAATTTGGGCAAATCGTTCTTTGATAAAGTTAACTTGGTCCGTTCTCGAAAACACCCATGTTCTGGATTTTCCAGATTCTTCTTCATTTTCCCAAAATCTCAACCACAAAACTGTAACTTCTTATTCCTACAAATTTCTGAGTTAGAATATTTGATAATTATTTGGAGATCAATTCTACAATCTAGGAAATATCTTAGAGGCTAAAATGGTGAGTGTTGTTACAAAATATATTAATAAACCATCATTGATAAAATTGTGCATAATAATCATCCATTTATTAAAAATAAAGGAAAAGAAATAATATTCATCCATAAGAGCATAAATCATTATAAAATGGATTTATATGATAAATTATAATAAATGAAATGATAAAGAAGAGTAAAAATGGATGAAATAAGTGTTAAAAAGTGGTCATATTCACGACCCAACATACCCCCAAAATAAATATATTGCATGTCCTCATGCAACCCAAAGACAAAACCCATGTGTTAACCAAGCAAAGAATATTATTCATCCCAACTCATGAAATGGATGGAACAAATGAATTTTTCCTCAAATAATGAATATTTAATTTTAGCAATATAGGCATAACAATTTTTACAGTTGATGTTCAACTATATGTATATGAGGTTGTAGAAAAATTTGACATAAGTAACAACCTTCATTAATCATTTTCTCAAAAATCAGATCGTTTTGATGCATGGATCATGAGATATAAACAAAATGGTTGTAGGTGATAGTGCATAATTTTCGAAATTTTATGAACTAATTTAGCGTGAAATTATCTGGGTTTGTGTATTTTAGTGATACCTCTTTGTTATCCAGAAATCACAAGAATTCAATTCATAGTTTTAAAGATATATGCAAATCAATTTCTGCACTGTATAAAAATGAAATTGTATGCCTTAAACGAGAAAGAGAGTAGAAAAAATCCATCATGTGTAGTGATTCCCCCCCCAAACTGAAGAATTAGTATGTCCTCATGCGATGCTAGAAAACAAAGAGAGGTGGTTGCTACAATCTGTTGAAATCGATGCTTGGTATAAAAGAACATGGAATAAGGGAGGTGTTGAGAATGAATAAGAATATCAATGGATGATAAAGAATATTATTGACATGGTCATAAGAAAGAAATGAAGGAAATCAACACTTCCCCAAACTGAAAGATGAGACGTGTCAAAAAAAAAATTGGGAAGTGATAAAGATGTGGAATGAATGGTGATAAATAATGCTCAATGGATTTTCATAAAATTCTCCTATATTCATAATAAATCAGAAAATTATGCTATTTTACCTCGAGTGTTACCTCTGAAAAAATGTGGAAGGACATGTAGAGACTGGCCTTTGTTGAAGCTGATGCAGACTAAGCAGACACTGAAAGTGATGCAAAAGGTGGAAGCCATGCAAGCACATCATGTCTGAAGAGTTGTGCGCATTCACGAGCCTTTGCTGTTAGTTGCAATAGTGTGGTCATGCTGTGAATAGAATTTTCTCCCATATTTTTTGTTCTCCTGTAAAAAAATCACAATTCTGTATGAAATTTTCTTGAATCCACAGTTTTAGTTTGAAATCGCAACAGATGAGATGCATGCAAAAAGTTCAATCAGCAAAAATTCTGTAGAAATGCGGTATCAATATTGTGGAAAATCAGCAAAATAGAAGAGCAGCGTACTGTACAGAAATTGTACAGAATGGAAAGACATACATACTTATGATATGATCAACAAATTATCACATTAATAAAATCAATGAATATTTGGAAATCGTGATTAGATATGGAAATGTTTATTTAATGATTCGACAGTGAGCGAAAATGACAGCTGATGAAAAAAAAAATACTTATGTGGTCATTATCCACATAAACCATTATGATCGATTTATAAATAAATTTCATGCATAAGAGGTTCCAAACAAAGGGTTTAGGATCCTAATCTCATTTGATATTGGATAAAGATATAAGAAAAGGGTTTATCATTACTATTGACTTGTGAAAACTATGACTCCAATACCATCAGCAGAGCTCTGTTTCCCACAGGTGTCTATAACCTTGACAAAGTTGGTTTCTCACCCTTGGAACCATTATCCTTTATTTATGCCTAGCGAAGTGCTGTGCGATGTTATGATGGAGGCCACTCTGCTGGCTTGGGAACCAGATGAATCACAATGACATTCACCAGGAAGAGGTGAAAAGTGGGCAGGCCGGCTCGTGATGAGACCTCCTGTTCCAAGGACCTTTTATTTTTTTGAGTTGTTCATTGGATCGTATCCCTAGTGTGGTGGCCATAATGGGAATGCCACTTCACTGCTCCCTTATGATCATGGTAGGCTGGCTCTTGATGAGACCACTTATACTCCATCTGCCATATCATAGAATTATTAGTAATCATACAGAGATTTTTTTATTTTTTTTTACATATAGCACTTCCCTATTTATATATAAAGGGTGGCTCAACACTCCTTAAGAGTAGGGATGGTGGAAGAAGTCTGAACATCTCAATAGAGAAAGTATGCCCTTATTCTTATTTAATAAGTAAAAATCAAAGAGAGTTATAAAGATTTAGGGAAAAACCAACATGATAAAGCTAATCGATCATATTAATTTTTGTGAAAATAAAGACAACAAAGGGATATAGATGGTTGTGTCCTTTCCTTTTTCTTCTCACTACAAAAAAATTCTAAAAAATGACAATTTCCCTTGATTAGCTGATTCCAGTAACCTTTAATTTGTGTATCCTTGTATGAATTGTATGTTTTCCTTTCAAAGAGTCATGAAAATTTTTAAAAAATTCCTAGAAATGTTCTTTAAAAAACAAGAAAAATGCACTCAAAAAGTGTTGTTTCTTTGGAAAGGAATAGCAAAAACAATCTGCAAAAATGATGTTCCTTTGGAAAGGAACAACAAAAACAATCTGCGAAAATGTTGTTCCTTTGGAAAGGAACAAAAAGAACAGTCAGTGTTGTTCCTTTTGAAAGGAATAGCAAAACTATTGTTCCTTTTAAAAGGAATAGCAAAAACGAGCGGTGAATTGCTGTTCATATTGAAAGTAACAACAAAAACATGCAGCAAAAATGATATTCTTTTTGAAAGGAACAACAAAACTAATAAAAAAAAAATGTTGTTCCTTTTGGAAGGAACAACAAAAATAAACACAAAAACACATTGTTTATGAAGAAGAACGGTTGTTGTTCCTTAATAGGAACAACAAATAGATATAAACACGCAAAGATGCTGTAGGGAACAACAAAGGAAAAAATAAGGGAAAGAATAAAGCTAATGTGCAATCCATTGGCAAGCAAATCCAATCAGATAGAAAGGAAAATCTATGTACAGGTTTCAAGAAAAAGTAATTTTTTACAGAGTTGGTGCTACCGAAGAATTGCCTTCTACAATTGAAAATTGCATGGTGGGGTCCTTATTGTTCAATTTCCGCTGGAGCGGAAATTATAATTTGAAGAGATTAGCACCTGAAATACAAAAAAATAAAAGAAACCAGAAAATAAACAATACTTTATTAAGTTACAACAGCTATGATGTTATTTCCTAAAGGAATATC
Organism: Pinus albicaulis; assembly: GCA_034641835.2. Lineage (NCBI taxonomy): Eukaryota > Viridiplantae > Streptophyta > Pinopsida > Pinales > Pinaceae > Pinus > Pinus albicaulis. Next base: position 502,177,980 of record CM076579.1, read on the forward strand.
AATCTGTTAATGGGAAAAAAATGATCTTTTTGAAAAATATTTTGGTAGTAGTGACATGAATCTTGAAATGGAAACCAATTTTTCATTTCTTCTTGTTATGAATCTATTAGGTAATGAACTGGATGAAATTCTCTTGTTTCACTAAAATTTCTTTCAAGAATCGCTCATCCATAAATTGACCTTCTTTGTTCTCCTAAGACCTACAAAAAAACGAGTGTCTACCTGCAATAAAACATTAAATCATGGAGAAAGAGAGGTGTACGGGCTCCCTTAATCCAAGAATTATGAAAAAAACTAACAAGTGGTTACTCTATAGAACAAATCCATGGAAAAATAAAACAAATTTTATTTGTTACCTACGGGAGAGCAGTGGTCGACGATACTAACCAACAGTGTTTTAATCATACCTTATTTTTTTTTTTTCCGATTTGAGTGATTCCAAAACCAAATGAGATCTAATTCAAGGTTTTATCTCCAATAGAAACAGGTTTTAAAAATTCCATGTAATGGTATGTTAAATTTGCTTAGAACAACCAGCATAATAAAGTCATTTTCAATTTTCCACCTCAGACCAACAGTTGATATTTCAAGCATAAATTTTTCGTTTGATGGCGGATTGAACCAGTTCCAGCTGGAGATTAAATTAGATTCATTTATTTATATCCAATATAAATAGGTTTTTAATACAAGAATAATTGATGGGTCAAATACGTTAATGAACAGTCGAGAAAACATAGTTTCAAGAATGCTGATTTATGATAAGCAGTCAGTATTTTGGTCATAAATGCCTCATACGATATCGAAATTGAGTGATTAATTTTTTTTTTTAAACTATATTCATATAGGAATCTACCATAGAAATATGTTTTAAAAATATAGTCATTTAGGCCTCCAAAAACAGACTGTCCCAACTCTGTTCTTGAGCTGCCTACTAGACACCCTGTCAATGTTTTGGTTCTAAATTTTTCGTTTCAAGTCCAAATGGAGTGATTAAAAATGGGTTGGAAATTATACATCAATAGATACTTATGATAGAAGCAGGTTTTAAAAATATTCAATTTTGGTCCCCCAAAACATGACTGTCCCAAATGTGTTTTCAGAAATTTCATCAAGCCCGCAAGCCAAAAAATATGATATTCACTAAATTTTTCCATATTGATAATAAAAATGAATATAAGTGATTGTGTAATGGTTATTTGTAATATAATTCATGTAAATACAAAAATAAATTAGAATATTTATCATCAATGTTGATTTCCAGAGCATGTTGCAACAAAGAAACAACTATTTTTACAAAAATAAAAAAATGTGTTTATTTCCATATTTATTTTACTTTCTCCACTAATATACTCTTCTTTGAAAATCGAATATTCTTATGTATAAGAGTATTCCTAGTGGAGCCATTTCCAAAATAAGGCCTCTAGTATGTAGATACCAAAATTTGAAAAATGCATGTTGATAAATAGTAGGGTATGAGAAGCCAATTTCCCTTCTTGTAAAAAAAAAAAATTGGTTGAGAATTCTCAATTTCTTGGGAGCCTTGCTCAGTCTCTTATGTTTGGCTATGTACCTCAGTAAAGGCTACAGATGGTGATTCTGTGGCCTAAAGGGAACTAGTAGGTGGTCTATAAATAACTTTCCCAGGTCCTAGTGATGGCTGAGATTCAGTTTTCTTAAGAATTTCGTCAATAAAGGTCGTTCTCCCAAGGGTCACCGGTCCCTTAGATTTTTTAGGTTTGGGGGGAATTTTGTCTTGTTTAACTTTTCTATTCATTAAAAAAAACAAGCCTTCATTCCTACCTAAAGAAAGAAATTTACCCAATTCTGTTGTGAAGCAGGCTGTGAGCAAGTATGTTCCTTGCTTGGTGCGTAGCTTCTTACCTTCCGTCTTTAATACCCAATTTTTCCGAAGTAGAAAAATGTGAAATCTGCATCACTCCTAAATGGCATACACTCTCCCCGACAACGACGCCAAAATGTTGAGGTATAAAAGGTGTCTTTTTAATGCCTATTTATCCTACATTAATTATCAATCCGGGAACGAATTTTTGTTTCAAGAGTGTACTCAGTCTGAGGCAGCAATTTATCCAAGAGTAATGCTCTTCAATATGTAGTACAGTGTTCTAAATACAATAGTAAATGGATGTTTGAAAAAAAAATCTAACTACAACAACATAAACTCAAATGCTTTGAAATCCAACTATTCACTCAGCAAACATCAGTCGAAGATACAATAGCAATAACTCATTCCTCTATAAATTGATGCAATTGAAATCCAACTGGAACAACACAATCAATCTGGGAAAGAGGAAGCAATAACCAATGTCCTCTATAGTTGATAGTCCTGCTTTAAAACAATTAAAAGGAAATAGAAATTGAACTAAAGCTGTTATTGAAAGTAAACTAGGAATACTCTTTAAAAAAAAAATATTTTTAATTAATTGACATAAATGAACAGCAAAGTAAATGGACAACAAACTATAATTAAAGGAATTAAACAATGAATCCTATTAATAAATCTGAACAACAAACTTTAAGTAATGGAATCAAATAACCAATCATATTGAACAACAATATGTAATGAATATCAATCAAATGGAACAGAAAGTGGAATGAAACCATAATGGAAATAGAACAGCGAAGCTCTATTAAGGCATTAACAAGATAAATTATATAGTGTTGAGATTCTTGTTAAATAATAAAAGAACATCAACGCGATTCGTTAATATAAGACAATGATATCAAGGCAATTAAAGAGCAAACCGATTAACTTGAAAACTGTAATAAAAGCAAATATGAACTATCTCACAACAATAATGAATACAAACAATAGATCGATCCACCAGGGTCACGCCCTCAACCACCGGTGAAACACCGTTGAGCTACTGTAAAACTAAGAAGTTAAACGGCAACACGTTCTTGTATTAATCATGCAGAACAACATTTGCAAACAACTGATCTCTGTTTAATAAATGAGAGTCAATTAGGAATTGTATAGTAACAACAGGAAATCTCTCTATCTCTCATCCATCCTCCATCATTTCTCAATACATAATACATGCTCTCCTTTTATAATTAGAAAGAGGAGAAATAAAATAGCAAATATGATCTCTCATAACATTATTGGATTTTTCCTAACCAATTGATCAACAAGAAAATATATTTCCATCCATCTTTCAACAACAGAAAGTTGAATTTGGATTTACAGCTAAGATAATTTGGAGGACGGCTGCAACAAAAAACCTGAGAAAATCGTGCTCAAAGAACCTTTCCTTTCTCTCAATACGGGCCGAATTTTGGAAAACCGTTCTTTAAAAAAGTTAATTTGGTCCGTTCTCGAAAACACCCATGTTCTGGATTTTCCATATTCTTATTCATTTTCCCAGAATCTCAACCACAAAACTGTCACTTCTTATTCCTGCAAATTTCTGAGTTAGAGTATTTGATGATGATTTGGAGATCAATTCTGCAATCTAGGAAATATCTGAGAGGCTAAAATGGTCAGTGTTGTTACAAAATATATTAATAAACCATCATTGATAAAATTATGCATAATAATCATCCATTTACTAAAAATAAAGGAGAAGAAATAATATTCATCCATAAGAGCATAAATCATTATAAAATGGATTGATATGATAAATTATTATAAATGGCATGATAAAGAAGAGTAAAAATGGATGAAATAAGTGTTAAAAAGTGGTCGTATTCACGGCCCAATAGATACCTCAACGAGAGGCATTATGATGACAGAGTAAAGGATTTCGATGAGCTAATGCTAGGACAATTCACCATTGATCAATTTGTGACGAAGTTCACAAATTTAGTTTGCTACGTACCATACATAAGAGAAGAAAAAACAAAGGCACAATGATTTCTAAATTATTTTACCCGCTATATAAAAAGAAAGAATTGAATTTGACAATACGGAGACTATGGATGAAGCTCTTCAGAATGTCTGATTGCGCTACTAGCAATTTAAAGGTAGGAAAAACCAATTGAAAAAATGGTAGAATAAAGAGAAATGGAAGGTTCAAGAAAGCTAAAAAAGACCCAACCCAGCTTATCTATAATTTTTTGGAAGAAACCTCTAGCGGAAAAGGTTCAATAAAGGTGGCACAAATCATACAACCCATTCTCACACAAGTTCCAAGCCCATGGAGGGGAACAACAAGCGAGATACCATGGTAAAAGCCAACGATTTTTTGAAATTGTTGGGATGTGGAGAGCCTCACATGTTGTGAGACTTCCCACACAACACTCGTGTTATTCAAGAACATTCAATCAGTGCGGGAGGCAACCTCAGTGAATGATGTTGCTTGAAACATTCCCCGAATCAATGCTGCATTGGAAGACCGATAGGATGAACATCAAATAACTATGATTGAAATTTAAGGTGTCATTTCTACACAAATTGTGTCTATTTTAATTTATCATGGAGCTATTTTATGTTATATTAGTCGAGACATCATGGAAAAATGTAAATTTTAGACAAAAAAAATTCAGCGCCTTTGGTTGGTGTTGTTGCTACAAGAACTAAATGGAAGGTCACCCATGAATTTCACAAGTATCTTGTAAACCTCAATGGGTACATTAAAGATTTTAATCTGACTATCCCCCAATTTTGATATTATGACCCGCTTCTTGGTATGGATTCGCTATAACAACTGAAATTAGTAGTAAACTATCTAGACATAACAGTAAATTGTTCTAATGCACTTGGACATCCAATGGTGGTAAGAGGGAACCAAAACCTGTGTCTATAAGAAACATTTATGCATTACATTTAAAGCTGAAAACAAGGAAGGGTTGTCCATTGTATGTTGTATAGATTGAAGATTTAGGACAACAAGTAAAAAATGAACCTATACGAAATGTACCAGTGATTAAGGACTTCTAGGATGTATTTCCTAAAGAAATTCCTCAACTTCCTCCTCGGAGAGATATTTATTTCTCTATTGAGCTAGTACCACGGGCCACCGTAGTTTCCTGAGCCCCATACAAAATGAGCACCACTTAACTATTAGAGGTGAAACTTTAGATGCAGGAATTATTAAACAAAGGGTATATCAGACCAAGTGTGTCTCCTTGTGGAGCGGTAGTCTTATTTGTCAAGAAGAAGGATGGTACCCTCATGATGTTCATAGACTATAGAAAGTTTAAAAAATTAACCATCAAGAATCAAAACCCCATCCCACTAATAGATGATATGTTTTATCAAGTTAGAGGGGAAACCGTATTCTAAAAAATTAACTTAAGAACTTGTTATCACCAAATTCACATAAAATACGAAGACATACAGAAAATATATTTCCAAAATCGGTATGGACATTACGAGTTCATAGTTCTACCATTCAGACTCACAAACGCACTTTCTACTTTCATGTGCCTCATGAATAACATTCTAGACAAACATCTGGATACGTTTTTGCTAGTATTTACAGATGATATTCTTGTGTACTCAAAGAGCAAAAAGGAACACCAAGAGCATTTGCGAATAGTGCTTCAATCACTCAAAGAACAACAATTGTATGAAAAACTCAGCATGTGTGAGTTTTACAAACCAAATATTCAATATCTGGGACATGTTATTTCTAAGGAAGGGTTGGCAATAGATCCAGAAAAGGTACAAGAAAATTTAAATTGGCTTGTACCCACAGATTTACTAGCAATACGTTAATTCATGGGTATTTTCAGATATTACCATAGATTTGTGGAAGGATTTCTGCATCGGATTATCCTATTACCTCTTTGTAGAATTTCTTTTTGAAGTTTGAATGGAAAACCATGTGCCATGAAAGCTTTGAGCAGCTGAAACATAAAATAATTACGACACCTATATTAAAAATTATTGATCCAGCAAAGGACATTTTTGTGTGCATTGATTATTGCGTAGATGGATTGGGAAGAGTATTGCTGCAAGATAATGCAGTGATAGCCTATGAATTTTGAAAATTGAAGAAAAATGACAGAAATTATGTACTTTGTGACTTAGAATTAGTTACTGTCATATGTGCATTAAAAATGTGGTGACATTACCTATTCGGTAAGAAATGTTTGCTGATGATTGATCATATAAGTCTAAAATATTTCTTTAGTCAGCAATATTTGAATGCAAGGAAAGAAAGATTGTTAGCTTTCCTTAGTGAATTTGATATGGAGATCAAAGAGATTAAAGGAAAGGAAAAATGAACTGTTGATGCCTTAAGTAGACATTCTCATCAACTTTTTTCTTACACGGTAGTAGTGCAAAATTCAATGTTGAGGAACAGATCCAATAATTTTTTCCACAACATTCTTGATATTTGGAATTGTAGAAAAAATTATGACAAGATGAAATCATAGGATACACCATGAATCCGAAAGGAATAATAAGTTATAAGAAGAGTTTGTATATTCCTAACATACCTACCTTGAAATATATGATTTTGGATGAATACTATAAGATATCTTATTCAGGTCATCCAAGTTACCAAAATATGGTGACAAGATTGAGGAAAGATGTTTTTTGGCCGGGAATGAAGAAAGAAATAGATGATTACTTAGAAAGATGTTTGGAGTGCCAACATGTTAAGGTAGAGCATCAACATCCCATAGGTTTACTGAACCAAGGCATCACATTTTATTCCAGTGTAGTCCACTTTTGTGACAATCCAAGTGGCCAATGTGTTTATGAAGGAATTTTTAAAATTCATGGAATATAAAAGATGATCATCTTAGATAGGGATGCAAAGTTCACCTCCGCATTCTCGAAGAATCTATTTGCATGAATGGGAACAAAATTGAACTTTAGCACAACTTATCATCCCTAGATAGATGGGCAGACAGAAAGGACAAACCAAATACTAGAGGACATGCTTCACATGTATGTAATGGACAGACCCACAAAGTGGGAGGATTTCTGGCATTTAGCAGGATTTTCTTACAACAACAATTATCAAACCTCTATTAAATTGAGTTTTTTTTAAGCTTTGTATGGTCGGAAATTCCATACTCCACTTAGATGGAGCTAACCAAAGGAAAAAATAGTACTTGGATCTAAAGCGCTACATGAGATGGAACAGACAGTAAGAAATTCAAAAAACATCAAAGCAACTCAAGACCACAAGAAGAGTTCAAGTTGACATGTGATTCCTAAAAAAATTATATAATTTCTACTACATGCTACTTATTGGTTTCCTTCCTTTATTCACTAAATACACTAATAATTCTTTCTTATTGAAGCAAACAACCATATGCTAATATCCACTAGTTAGTAAATTCTTGAAATATTTATATTAATCAACAAATACAATAAAATTTTTAGCTATATTAACACCTAAAAATAAACTAATAATCAACATGTTCCACCAAACTAATAAACTGCAACCACAAAAATTCCCCCCCAGCCTCAACCTTCTCTTATATTTGTGATATGTCTTCTTCTTTTTGTATATTACCTCTTTTTCACATAGAATTTAGGAGCATCCCCCTATTTTTGTGTCTATTCTATCTTTCATATTCCTACTATTTTTTCTAGGAAACTCTCCTTCCTTACCCTCCAACAATGTAATTCACTCTCACAGATCTTGGTTACCCTCTCTCCTGCTAACATAAAATATATATCTAGTTACAATTCCTCTTAGTGGAGATCCTTCCTCCTGCCATCCCGGGTAATGGGAACTTATAACTGTGGCAACTATAACATTTTTTTCCACTACTTGAAATGCTAACCACCTACAATAGTTACTAAGGAGAAAGTAGCCTAACTACAAATATATTAGATCCCATAATATTTTCAATTTAAATAATATTTAATTTATAACAACATATAATTATTTGCATCGATTAACCCAAATGTTTAAATTTAGTTTTTGCCCCACAAAAAATGTCCATAACGTAAATATTTAGAAGTAAATATAAAATTATAATGTGTTGTAAAATTAATTGCAATAGGGGCATTATAAACAATATGAGCCTTGTATGCTAGACCAGGGAGAGGAAAAATTTCTCTCTTTTGTAAAGGATTTTGAACCATATGTTAGGGTTTTCTATATTATAGGATATCAAGGTTTTTGAGTATTTCATAAGTTGCAATTTCATACTCTGTATGATTTTCAATATTCAAATTATTTCCAAAATCGATATGGAAAAATTATAGAAAAGAGGGTATATTGAAAAAAGAGAAAATAAAAAAGAAAGAAAAACCCGAAAAGGAATAATACTGAAAGTGTTGCAAATCAAAATTCCACTGCTAATTAGTTTACTTTGTTCAATCATACAGTTTAAGCATAATTGAACAATTTTAAATTTTTATTGAATACGTTAGAAAATAAAGATTTTCCAATCATTTTAATGTTGGGACATTAACAACTAGATAGAAATAAAATTGACTCGATAGTTTAATATGAGTCAATGGAAGGGATATGGTATAGAGTAAGTCAGAGTTATATATATATATATATATATATATATATATTTAAAGAGATTTGGGTCTGTAAGCCTAAATGAACCTTGTAAAAAATGATGAAACAATTTTAGATTAGTGACAGGGTGGGTAGGAATGAAGGGAAAATAAATATGGAGAAACATGAAATTTATTCCAAATTTCATCCTAATGGCTTCATGTATTTCTTGGTTAAAAAGGAAAAAAAAAACAAAGGTGTTTTTTCCTAAGGTTTGGGAATTAATCCTTTCTTAAATACATTTTGACATATCATATGTCATATCATAATATCCTAAGTCTTGAACTATATCTCCACTTGATATTCATTCACCAGACCCCACCATCGACTCACATATCATCATTGCTTAACCTCCTATATTTTTCCACCCCATGTCCACTCCCCCCATCTCGTGCAATAATCCATGATCATTTCCTAGCACCCCTCATCCTCTGAAAGTTAACGTCGGGCGGGGGGTGGGGTGTGGGGATGGGTGGTCTGAAATGGGTGGATCCCCAAACTGTCCCATCTCATATGTGTCCAACCATCATCCTTTCGCACCCCCCCAACTCTATTCCACTTACCAGCCATGACCCCCTTACGAAAAGTGGTGTTCCTCCATTCTTAAACTGTGCCACTAACCGTTATATCTCCTTCACACCCATTGCGCCACAATGACCACTCTTGTCACCTCCATCCAATCACCTACACCCCTGCCTAAATACCCATTAAACAATTTACTGTTCATTTTGTTACTCAATGGGCCCATGCCATGTCAACGGAAACCGCCGCCATTCTATAGAACTAAAGTACCCCCCCCCCAAACCTATTTTAATTTTCACACTTTTTCTATGTTCCTATTGTAACATGTTATTGCAGTTGAGGTTTTACAGAGAAAAAGAAGGCACATAAATCTCAAAATTCTCTACACCTCAACCAGAATTCCCCTTCTTCAATCTCCTTTTCTCCCAGTTCCCCTACTAATAAGTAGAAATCCCTTCTCTTTTTTCCCCTCTTATTCTAATCAAATTTTGTGCATTTGCAATCAGTTTGTTTTTCGGTGAGAAATAATGCCTCCAAAAGAGCAGTAACCATTTAACCCAGTGGTTCACCCTCATGAGGACCTCAATTATGTGGCCCCGGCTGATAGAGACATCCACATACATGAAAATGATTAAAAATTTGACTTGTTTGATGTTTACTGTTGGTTGGAGGACAAGTCTACTGATGGATTCGATGATATAGGGTTGTGGGTGACTAAATTACCCTATTATATATTCCCAAAAACCTATAGTTTCGTCGAGTTTGTTAGAAAATGTCATGCCTGCTATGATATAAACTAGAGAGTTATTGTAGCCCGCACAGAAGAAGTCATTTTTACCATTAGTTCCCAATCCATCATGAAAATGATGCAAGCTCCAATTCTTGAAGAAATCATTTATTTTTCCTATCAAGCCCTCAGATAATTATACCAAAAGTTGGATTTTTCCAGCAGAGCCAAAAGACTAGAGTTATTCATGGCTACAACCACTCCATTACCCAAGAAGAATCCTCCTTATCAATTTTATATATTCCCTGATAGGACCCATCACATAATCACTGCTATTTCTTACTTGCTAGGATACCATTCATATTAGTGGATATATGAGGCAATGATAAGTTTCTTTTCAATACTTTCATTAGAGTCTAAGATTTCCATTATGTTCAACTTTAGTCAATTCCTAGTTGATGCCATCCACGACCAGCTTGTCAAATTTCCTACACAGTAAGTGTTTAAATACACTTCAGTCTTAGTTTACATATTTGTATGTTTTCAGGCCAACAGGTTCTAGTTTACATTGAGGAAAGTTAATGAAGACTCCCAACCTCAATTAGTCATCTTTTGGACAACCATGCCAATGAAGGAAAAAAAAGGATTATGTTAGGTCACTATGTTACTAGTATAGTCCATAATTGTTGTTAGTGTCACCCTATTATTGTTATTGTTCTACCATTGTAACCCTAATATTGTTATTATTGTGCCCGCACATTATTATTGTTAGGTAAACTAGGATAATATTGTGACCCCATGGACTCCTATATATATATAAGGAGGTTTTTTCATTTGTATCATCCAAGAATTGTTCATTTATTTAATGTAAAAGAGGTTTCCCCCTCGAAGTGACTTATTTCTAGGGAATTAATCTCTCTTTTCTTCTTCTTTTGGAGTTGGTTTGATAACATTTGGTATCAGAGATTTGGATTGTAGGGTTTCACTTGTACAAACAGGTCATTGTGGAATTTTCCTTATAACATTTTTTATATGAAGTTTCAAAATCTGAAATGTTTATCACACAAAGCTAAAATCCCAAGGAACATCGTGTAAAAATTTTAGATCTAGGTTTGCAATATTTTTGGAGATATCTTCTATGGAAGTTAGGGTTTTTTCAAGATCCCAAATTGTATTTCAAAGAGGTGACCCTGGGAAATTCATTATAACTCACTCTCTAAGAATCAGATTGGAATGCTATAAAAATTGGATACAATTAAATGGATTTTAGTTTCCTATGTATTTATTTCAGAGCCTAAGGAGGAGAAAGTGACACGTGGCATGCCATATAAATTCACTCTATTGAAAAATTCCATAAGTAGGTCATTGTGGGAGATTGGGCATAACTTTGGCCTGAAGAATCAGAATCATGTCAGACCTGTGGAATTCAAAAAAATGTTTAAAGTGATACTAGAGGGTTGAATTTCATATATTGAAGATCTGAAATCACATAGATAATTCAGTTTCAATATCAAGCTCCTAAAAAGAAAGAAAAAAGTGTGTATTTTTTTCGAATTGCATAAGTCTTGTGTGAACAATGAGGTTGAATTCATTGCAAGGGAATATTGAGGAATATATATCCGTATTGCATTTTAAAATGCCCCTAAAAATAATTCAACACCCATTAAGCCTTCATAAGGCTCTACTATGACTCATGAAAATGCGGAATTGCAACGACATATCAAAATTACAAGAGCAAGTGCACCAAGTTTATCTCTCGCAAAGAGAGACAAAAAATAAAATGGAAGTTTTGAAGAAAGGTGTGGAAGCTAAGATGGATGGTTTGAACAAAGTCATGGAAGCTAAGATGGATGGCATGGAATATGGCATGATAGCTATGATGGATGACTTGGATGAAAAAATGAAAGAAATCATGGAAACATGAAGAATGATATAAAATAAGACCTGGAAGTTTTGCCAAGGTTGATACAAGAAATGTTTCCTATTGGTGAAAAGATAGTAGAGTAAACTTATGATGAGAAAAAAATAATTGTTAATCATTATTTCATAAAATATAATGTTGGATGGAAGAACCACCATATTCTGAAGATGGATGTAATATCCCCAATTTTCTATGCTTTTATTATACATTTGAACAAGTCGAAAAGGGTACGGTGGACCACAATGGAAATCAATTTTGTGGATTTATTTTATTATTTTCAGTCAGTAAAATAAAATGGAAATTAATGTGAAAAGACCCGATTATGATTAGATATCTGGAAACCAAATCCATGAGGATGGATAAGGTTGCAAGACTTTTCCAGTTCTCCAAAAATCATTGGAGGAAATAAATTTAATAGTAAAATTAGATTGGCGATAAAAATATAAAAAGCTACTCCAGTAAAGAGGAAATTAATAGGAAGAGGTGGAATAAATATAGAAAGGGGAAAAGTTAGCTTTAAAATTAATTTTGTGAATGAAACAAAAGGAAAGCCTAGGCACACAGAAAAACAACATCTAGATTTAACTAGACGCATTTAATGGAAAAAGGCTGAGGGGAAACAAAGTTTAAATAAGCAGATTGAGGATAGAAAAAGGATTGTCTATTGCTGGAGAAATTGTCTCTACTCAGGGTGAGCTGTGGAGAAAGAGCTCTAAGGTTGGGTGGAACCTAGTCTACCTTAAGTGTTATGCATAGTTAATTTGATATGTTTTAAATTATACTTCCGTTCTGTTATGAGTTATTGAGAATGTGAAGTATTATAGTTCTGTATTAAATTATGAATATGGATTTGTGTCTATTTTTTGGTATTAAGAGGAATTGGAAATAAACTAGGAAGGTTTGTACATTGAATAAATTTGAATATCATAAAATAGTTGGCTCTGTGTTGATGTACATATGTAACTCTGTAGAGGACCAACTCTCAGAATGTCTAAGTCCAGTATAAGGGCTTAGATCTGAGGTTAGGTACCTCATAGGAAACTGATATTGCATTTATAATTTTGTTAGTATTTATTTACAATTTAGAAAATTTCGTTATAGAACTAGTACAGAAGGAGGTAAAGAGTATAGTCAAACCAAACTCTATGATGTAACATAATGAGTAATATGAAGTGTTAATTCTGAAACACTATACCTCGAGAAGAATAGTATTTATTCAAGATCCATTTAGAATAATTATGTTAAGAAAACTATCATAGAATAAATATACCAAGTACAAGTAAAATGAAAATTAGCCCATTTTCTATGATGGAAATTCCAGTATACGAATATTTACATTGAAGTACTCTAAAATAAGAAAAAATATTTCTGAATATTAAAAGACAGAAAGGAATTAATTATGTTCTGAAAAGATCTATAACGTGATATTATAAAAGAAATTATAATTATGAATAATCTTCAATGAAAGAAGATCATTATATATATGAGATAGCCATACATGAGTAAATGTTTAGTCTACAGAATTATACAAATTAATTACAGGATGTTTATGTCCAAATTGTGTAATGAGGGAAACTGACCCTTCTTATAAATTTGTAAAGTCCCTTGATAATTTTATGCACATTTTCATGTAAGGAGACCAACGAGTAATTGGACCAACCTGGAGAGAAACATGTCCACAAATTAAATTTGAATTGGAAAGATTATTAGAGATGTACAACTTACGAACTAGGAGTTGTATGAGTACCTAATAAAACGAATGGAAATATAGTTAGTTGTGAACAAAAAAAAATGGGACAGTAAAGAGAACAGTAACAAATAACAGATACCCTAGACTTGAGGGTGAAGGAATCACGTTATAGTGTAAATATATGACTGCCACCCTACAGTAAAGAAGAGGAAATTATTTATCACAGTGATGAGAAATGTTACATCCCGAGGTTATACGTTTAATTCAAAATTATTATAAATGAAAATGATAGAGTAATATTATAATGGAATTTCGCAATGAAGAAGTAAAATGACTTTCCCTTATCACGAACGTTAAAAAATTGCAAAAAATGTACATTCTAATTAGTTAGAATTATCAGTATACATGTTGTTGATAGGAAAATATGTCCGGCCAACAGTAGGGGATCTCCTCAGTAAAAAGTCCCAATTAGACCTTGAACCGTTTGGAATAGGGATCCCGTCTGGGGTGTGGGTCCGGCTACCGCTGCTTTCTCCATTATTTGGGTCTCGCTTAAACACTACAAAACAGTGGATACACACCTAATAAAATGATACAAGACATATGATTGATGCATTAAATGTACATACAACACTATGAGTAGCAAGAGGAAATAATAAAGCATGAAGACCGAAGGAAGTGTTGTTAACAACACTTCATTTGGGTCATGCTTGTAAAATGTTCTAACCACAAAGGAAAAAATTCCTCATGGCAAGAACACCCTTCACTTCCCAAAATTTTTAAATGGTAACACAAATGCTAATAAACAAAGCCATCAATGTTCGTTAAGAAAGTGAAATGAACTCAACCACCATTGACATACTCAGCAAACTGTTATGCAATTGTGATATGAATTAAAGATACAGTTCCCTTAATCTAAAGATGTTTAGAAATGGAAAATATAACACTCAATAGCGCTCATACATATGACAACACCAGATCCCCAAAGGGATTTTCAAAATTCTTGTATTCATGCTCAAATGTATAATACTCTGGTAATACAATGTACTCAACTCGAGTCCCCCAAAAAAAGGTCCATTACAAGTTCCCAAAGGAGATATTTATAGAGAAAAGCTTGTCTTTTGGGCTTCCTTGACTTTTCGTCTTCCTGACCATTGGGCTGCCTTGCGACCCAGTCTATTCTGTGACTTGCGACCTGAGCCACTGATGCGACCTTGCAACTTGACTAGATCTTGCAACTTGCCACCCTCAGTAATGTGCGACCTGCGACCTTCTTGGATTTTGCGACCTCGTGACCCAGTCGTTGGGTCGCGTTGTCGAGCGTTTGGTGTGGAACATGACTTCGCGACCTGGCGACCTGAGGAAATCTGTGACTTGGGGGTCTTATCCCTTATACGTTACTCTTGTTGAGATATTCTTCTCATATAACTTGCAGGTAAGTGAATTTGAATCATCCATATATATACATACATACATGTTAGGTAATCAATATTAAAAATGCAATAACTTTATCACAGGGAAAATTAGTTGGACCCCTGTGTGGTCAAGTGTCGTGTCGCTATGTCCTCAGAGTGAATGGTGTAGGCTCTCTTTGTGCCTCTTCAATTGTTGAAATGTCCGTTGGTAGCATTATCGATGGAGTGATAAGTGCGGATTCGTTGTTTTTAAACTGCTTTCGTAGTTCTTACCTCATAGGGATATGGTTATGTCGATGTGACATGATGCCCCTTTATCTTCTATGAACATCGTAAAAATGAATTTATGAAACGCGAGTACAGTCCTGAATATGTGGCTTCTTCTTTAGTGAGGCTCAAATGCATGTACTCTCCTGCTTAACCCGCTTGAAGTTCTAGACGCGGCTGAGGTTGATGGATACCAATAAGGAAGAAGCCACAGCCACGTAACAAGGGCATATATTTCAGTTGTTGGCCGCCTTTTGTTGCATGGTAGATAATGTGTTTGCATTAGCTTCAATCATATTTCCAGATACATTTTCATGCAGACTCCACTCTTCCATGACCATAATGGTTCAAGGTCAACTAATGCATTCATCATCCCAAAACTGGGCTTCATTTGGTCAATGCAGGGACACTTAGAGATCCTGATATACCTGTCTTGAAACTATCAATGCCCTTTCCCTCATCACTAGCCATGAAATTATCCTCGAAATCTTGCTTGGGAATGAATGGAGACGGGCTTTTTGAATCCTTATCTCGTGGTCCTCTATTGGAATTTTCTAGCGAAATATTGACTTGCTAATCGTGTATCAGGACCTTTGGGTGAGAAAATGATAATGCTTTTCATATCATAGCGTTGTCACTCAGGATTATTTAAGATTAGGGAAATTTCCATGAGTTGCATAGTCGCAACACTACGTACGCCAGGCTATCACGAAACTTTACGACCCCGCGACTTGGTCGCATGGTAACACAACTATGAGAGTCAGAATTTAGGTGGCTTTCTTTGTTCTATGACCCAGTGACTGGTCGAACTCGGGAGAGCTTGTAGAGTCACAAATGGAGGTTGAGTCTCATTCTCCGAGTCTGCAAAGAGTTGCCACTATGCGACCCAAGAGGTTGCGATTTGGTAAAGGGTCGCATGGTTGCACTTTGAAATGGGTTGCGCTCGTCACTACTGCACAAAGTGCGACTTGGTGAACGACCTGCTATAGACAAACATGATTCCTTACACCCTTTAATTTATCTAGCAACGTCTATGTTTTCTTGGTTTGTTACGTAACGCTCGATCTATCTTGGAAGCGGGATCATACATGCCAAATAGATATATGCGGTATTTTAATCCTTTTGGAGTGTGCTGGCCCTTTTTCTGGTTTTGCATGGCCTGAAGTCACGGCATGCTGAGACATGATAGACATGCTATGCATTAAAATTTCCAGTTTCGGTGCATTAACATTGAATGTTACAATATATTTCCAAACTTCTCACCAAAACGGCGAATCGTATCACCATTTCTTTGGAATCCATTTGGAAAGCTGACTCACCTCCTCCAGCGTTTGTGGCACCCGGCTTGGCATCGGTGGTGAGCTGGATCTATGATATCATCCACGGCGTACTTACGTAACCACCATCTATCTCTAAAAAAACCATGGCATGCGAGGATGGTCTTTGGTGCTGACACATCCTTTTGTTAACCTACACTATTGTTCTTCAACGATATGGTTTAAAACCATAACTAGGAATTGTTTAAAACATAGGGTATGGGCTATTGTGATTCTACAACTCCGTCCTTGATTTGACTGTTATTGCGCTAAAATTATTATACGTTGCCATCGCGGCTTCGTTATAACCTTTCGCCCGCATTTCAACATACATTTTGACCACTAAATATATGCTCCAAATGTTTTACTATAAAATGTGACAATGATATATGTTTGATCCAAAGACTCGACTTCGTCCGAGAAGCGTTTGCACCGATATGTAGTTCTACTCCATGTTTTAATCAAAAAGTTTGACCGCTATATATATATGTCTGCTCCAAACATTTACCATAGGCTGAAAACCCGACATCGAATGCTTGGCTCCATGTAACGTGTCCATGTAGTTTCGTTCCACCATATTGTATTGCTTTCGCACCTTGGTTTAATTATACAACGTTTATTATTTTATTTTCCTAATATTGTTAGCGCAAATGAATAAAAATTTTCATGCCAAGTCCGCCACCTCATAATATGAATATTTCTTTCTTTGAAAAATCGAGAGTTGCAATCTGCTATTCAGCAACTAGGCTGGGATGTCTTCTGAAAGCATTTGAAATGCAAGATCGATGAGAATTTTCCAATCATACTCCTCCAATTTTACAGTGAAAGCATATCCTTCCCGAGAATTTTTTAAAACAATGCAGCTTCATATGGTAGACTAGTCATTTTTTCAAGCCACTTTGATGGCCCTTTTAATATTAACCCTTTCTATCTTGTGGTTCTAGAGACTCTCTTTGCATATGCATCAATGTGCCTAGTTATCAAAAGGTGTATGCATTTAAGCATAACCTTTTAGGTTCAATTTGAAGCTCTCCATGTCTTATGGTCTCGTATAGAAAAACTTTATGGATATGTAGGAGAAAAGGAGACTAGGGTTTTAAGGCCCTTTCATTCCTCCACACTGTACTCCTTGAAGCATAAATAATTCCACACTATGTAGCTTAGGATTAATAAATGTCTCTTCTCAAAGGTGTGTTTAGATATTTGAAACTCTGCCATTGGCTTGCCAACACCAACATGTGTGCTTTCGCACTGCTGCTCAGCACAAAAATGCCTTGAATGAGATTGTCATTGTCTATGGAAATCTTCTGAGTCCACTTTGTTCATCGGGCTATACTTCAAGCTAGACTTGTTGAAGTGGTGAAATATGTTCCTTTGTGTGCACACATCGACATGGAGCTGGTATTGTGCAGGATCTTCAAAACTTCTTTTGAGGTGAGATATCCACCATATCAGAAAATACTCGATCCGGTCCCTACGTAAGCTTAGATCAAAGCAAATGCTTCTGGTTTATGTGAGATGGCATCCGGTATGGAAATTTCCAAATGGAGCATTTCTAAGTATCTGGTGTGCATTAGTGAAGAAAGCCTTTCGCATCAGTGAAATAAAGGGTTATTTCTCTGATAAACATGTATTACACTATCCTCCTTTTAACGATACTAGTCACTTGCTCGTCCTCCTTCGTTGTTTCGCAAATTTGGATTTGTTGTTGAGGTAAATTTTATTTCCCTTGATGTCATGAAAAAATTGAGGAGTTTATCAGTCGTGGGATTGACCTGTGTAAAACATCATAACATTAATTAGTCCGCAGTTATTCTTCGTGAATGGTGCCCCTAGATAAATGATATGAGACCAACAAGCTTAAAATAAGTATTCAGTCAACATGCTTAATGACACATGGCGAGAGGGATTTTAATTGTCAATACACAAAATATTTCCATTCAAATGTATGCATGGGAATCTCTTTACACATGGCGCGATTGCAGCAACATCATCTGATCATGATGGTGAGATAACTCATGAGGGTCTAGGGATAGGTCACTGGGATGTCACAAACTACACGTCGGGTGAAAGACCTTAATGGCTAAGCAAGCGGAGGGGGAACCCGAAATTTTAAATATACCCAAAATTTTGGGTGATGTTGTAGTGGCTACAACAAATGACGAACCACTGGTAGAATTCAGCATCTCTGTCAATATCACAAAAATAGTCTGAGTCGAGATAGTGATGCAAGGGAATATTGAACAAGTTCTGCCGGTACCCTTTGTATTACTCTGGCCTTTACAGATATGCCTAGTCCTTGTGCCTTGGCTAGGTCTCGCTAATCGAAACACACTGAAGTGGGAGCTCACGGACGCCAGTAGCTTGTTCATGATGTGAAAAGAAAGGCAACAGGTTTATTATTTTCAAGACTTTGAAAGTAATTTTTCGGTGTTGATCCACTGCCAGCAGGCCTGGACAGTACCCTGATGGAGTCACTTCAAGAAATCACAAATGTTGCTCCGCTGCCAGCGAGCCTGGTCAGTACCCTGGCGGAGTCGTTGCATTACCTCTATGTGAAGGAAGCCTTTCTCGATCCTTTTCCCTTATTTGTTTCATGTTCTTGTAACACTTATTTTCATGTGCTCATGGCACTTATTTTTCATGGGTGGATGAGGGATCCCAACTTATTTTACGAGCAAGAGAGGTTTTTTCTTGTTTTACAGAAACTGAAAGATATCCTGATTTGGGTTTTCCCTTGTGCCAAACCTTCACATCCCATCTACCACAATAGGTGAAGCACGCAAAAAATATCATTAAAATGTCCAAGACTATGCTGAGCACAAGGCTTAGGCTTACGGGTATGGGCCATTCAAACTCATTGGGTCTCCCACAACAACCAGCTCGTATCTCCCCAACCAATAACTTTAGACTCATAGGCATCTTATTGAGAATGTGACTTCGATAACTTATACTGTGAGGAAGTTGAATTTTGAGATAGCCACCATAACCCCATCCAAACAATGGGGTTATTGTTTCAACAATTTGGGTAACACAAGTCCGCAAGGTGGTAGGGTTTCAATGAGGGCTCATGCGATGATAGGAGACATGTCGAAAATTTCAAAGATGTATGAATAAAGTGTACGATGCTATGTAATCAATGAGGCTCAATATGCAATGCCACGCCATGTGTGGGAACGATCAACCAGTTGTAGGTGGAAAAGGGGAGTAACACAAGCAGTGATTATCTATGTAGCAACAAGAGAACTAAAAGAGATGAGTGCAAAACATTTGTAGCATGATGGTGCCTAAGATACTAATCATAAGAAAAATATCAGACACACTTTCAAATCATAAAATAAAAATCTCATCAGTAAATCTAATAAAACTTTGAACTAAAAATTTTATTAACAGTTCCTAGCTAGCCTGCACCTAACCCCTATTTTAACCCATGAGATGATCGGGTTATGTAAAATCAGCTTTCCAGTGTAGCCACCGCATTAATTCCCATCCTGCAACGACAGCAATGCTTGGGATCAGGGCTAGCATCCAAAAAAGTGCAGTAACAACAAAAATTACCTGAAGAGTAGGTGCAATGGCAAGAATATCATGGATAATTACCAAAGAACATGCCAGAATAGAATCTGCAAGCTGAATTCCACTCTCATCCTGATACACAGCAATATGTTTTTGAAAATCAACATTTATAAATGACACAAATACATTCATGCACAATCCCAGATCTAATGGGCATTGGGTAGGCCATTTCCTATTGGCAGGCACATCCATCGGATAGGATCCGTCGAACCAAACAAAAACCTCATCATGGTGTTGAGAATAATCAGTTTCATGGCATGGAAAAACTGAGTGCATTCCAGGTGAGTCATAGATGCTTGCGTATCTGAGAGCAGAAACCCTAATTTTGAAAATCCTAGTTCGGAGTTACTCCTGGAATCTGTCAAGGGTATGAGGATCCAAATCCATTTTTAGTGGAGGCTGCAATTCCTTACCGTTTTGAACAAAATTCGGACCTTTGAGTGGCGGGTTTCCCAAATTTGATGGTTTGGCGATATCAACAGGTGAATGGATGTAATCATGGATTGTTGTGAGTTGCAAAATGTCAGTGGGCTTTGTATCAATTTGGTCAAATGTTTGCGCGCTGACAGATTGATAGATCGATGTATCAGATTCTTTAGATTTTCCAGGATGAGGTGGATTTACTGTAAGGTTTTTGGGTAGTTGAGGGGTTTGCCAAAAATCACATGTTAGTGCTTTATTACAAATAGCATTGGTTGGGCAACAACTTGAAAGATTAGATACAATGGCCGATATTTCCTACCAGCGAATAAATTGGGGTATATCGGTTGTTTCATACAAGCTATTGGGGGATAGGAATATGTGCTCAAGGAAACCTCACTATAATGAAAAATCCACCAAGAAGAAATGATATCTGACGTGGTTATGCTGGGAGGATCATGGTGCTTAGGAGTCATTATTTCAGAAACCCTAAGCTGAGAAACCCTAGTTGGGCTTGTCTAAGGCATCTTGTGAGGATCAAAAGGACTAAGGGTAAGAACCGGCAGAAGCAGAAGTGATTTGATTTCCTGATAGGTACTTGGTTCTTCATCAAGTGGATTATAGTCAACAGAGGGATATGTGTGACAGTCTTCAGGGGTATGAGCGAACATGTTTTTAGATAAGCAGTCATTGGTGGAACCATCAATTTGATCAAGTCGGGTACCTGGCATGTTAGGCTCCCCAGGAGTTACCAACTAAGATGGATCAATAAAGAGGGCATCTTAAGGTTGTCCAGACAGGAAAAATCCCCTATGGTTGTCCAAAGATTCCGAGTGAGACATATCAGATTTAAAAGATTCATCAGTTTTGAACTGTGATTGTGAAACACCATCTACATGCTTATGATTGTCACCAATACTAGTATAACGAAATTTTGAATGTCTCGAAGAAATTACTAGTGTGGCGGACTCATGAAATAAATCGTGGAATAATGAATGATAAGTTTGAATCGCAAGGGTATTAACAATATAAGGCTTTTCAACACACACATCCATTTCATTCAGAGAAAACAATGATCTGGCAGGCCCTGTAAGGGAATCAACTTCATCCGGGATAGGAGTTGATTCATAATCAGTGTGCAAATCAGATTTAGGACTGTGTCTAGGGAGACATCGAGTGGGCTCGAGGTAGGTTTCATGAACCTGGAGGGATGTTGGGCCCATCTGGTTTTCAAGCCTTGATTCGACAGGGTGCATAAAAGATTCAAAGGTAGTATAATAGGCTTTATCCTCTTGCCGGATTCTATCCTTACTCAGGACTTTCGAGGTCACAAATCCACTACCTAACAACTCAGGAGGAGGAGCAAGAATATCAACAGTAGCAAAACTCTCCTTGGAGGCTTGAATGTGGTCTGGACTCGGGGAGATGGACAAGGAAGCGTTAGGGCCATAGTCTAAAGAGCTGGAAACTTGCGAGTTGTCATAAGGAATGCTAGGATCAGGCTGGGTTGCTAACTGAAATTGTTCAAGGGAAACGAGAATCACATACTTGAACTGTTCACTTAAACACCTCCATTCAAGATCCCTTTCACGGAACTCAAAACAATAATGAAAAAATCTGATAGAGAATTCATCTAGAGGTTCCTAAGGTTCCATTCTAATGTCATTCAGCTTTATCAATACGTTTTGAAAATCGTACCTGTGAAAAGCTTGTTGTAATTCATTGGCGAGTTGTTCAAACGAATAGATGGAAGCTTCCAACAATGTGCGGAACCATTTCTTAGCGCGACCTTCGAGGGTGAGGAAGAAAAGAAAAAAAATCAAGCCTTCATTGTCAATTTCGTAGCACTCACCAAATTCATAGAAATCTAAAAGATGTTGGTTTATGGACACTCCGTTTTCACCATCGAATTTTAACAGGGACAAGGGATACATAAGTTCATCAGGAATGAGACATCAGGGCTCATAAAACTCTAACAAACATCTCGGGAGAATGATTTGGGAACGAGCCATTATAGATATGAGATTAACTACAGGCTCTAAGGGCTCAACTTATCATCTGGCCCTCCTTCTAGTGCCAATTTTGTTGACGGGAAAATCTGTCCGACCAACAGCAGGGGATCTCCCCAGTAAAAAGTCCCAATTAGACCTTGAACCATTTGGAATAGGGATCCCGTCCGGGGTGTGGGTCCGGCTACCACTGATTTCTCCTTTTTTTGGGTCTCGCTTAAACTCTATAAAACAGTGGATACACACCTAATCAAATGATACAAGAGATATGATTGATGCATTAAATGTACATACAACACTATGAGTAGCAAGAGGAAATAATAAAGCATCAAGATTGAAGGAAGTGTTGTTAACAACACTTCATTAGGGTCATGCTTGTAAACTGTTTTGAGCACAAAGGAAACAATTCCTCATGGCAAGAACACCCTTCACTTCCTAAAAGTTTTAAATGGTAACACAAATGCTAATAAACAAATCCATCAGTGTTCGTTAAGAAAGTGAAATGAACTCAACCACCATTGACATAGTCAGCAAATTGTTATGCAATTGTGATATGAATTAAAGATATAGTTCCCTTAATCTAAAGATGTTCAGAAACTGAAAATATAATACTCAATAGCGCTCATACAAATGACAACACCAGATCCACAAAGGGATTTTCAAAATTCTTGTATTCATGCTCAAATGTATAATCCTCTAGTAATACAATGTACTCAGCTCGAGTCCCCGAAAAAAAGGTCCATTACAAGTTCCTAAAGGAGATATTTATAGAGAAAAGCTTGTATTTTGGGCTTCCTTGACTTTTCGTCTTCCTGACCGTTGGGCTACCTTGCGACCCAGTCTATTCTATGACTTGAGACCTGAGCCACTGATGTGACCTTGCGACTTGACTCAATCCTGTGACTTCCAACCCTTAGCAATCTGCGACCTGCGACCTTGATAAATTTGCGACCTACAACCTTCTTGGATTTTTCGAACTTGTGACCCAATCACTGGGTTGCTGGGTCGTGTCGTTGAGTGTTTGGCGTGGAACATGACTTCGCAACCTGGTGACCTAAGGAAATCTACAACCTAGGGGGTCTTATCCATTCTACATTACTCTTGTTGAGATAGTCTTCTCATATAACCTACAGATAAGCGAATTTGAATCAGCCATATATATACATACATACATGTTAGGGAATCAACATAAAAAATGCAATAAATTTATCACAGCCAAAATTAGTTGGACCCCTGTGTGGTCAAGTGCCATGTCACTATGTCCTCAGAGTGAATGGTGTAGGCTCTCTCTGCGCCTCTTCAATTGTCGAAATGTCCATTGGTAGCGTTATCGACCGAGTGATAAGTGCGGATTCGTCATTTTTAAACTGTTTTGGTAGCTATTACTTCATAGGGATATGGTTATGTCAATGCGACATGATGCCCCATTATCTTCTTTGAACATCGCAAAAATGAATTTATGAAACGCGAGTACAGTCCTGAATATGTGGCTTCTTCTTCAGTGAGGCTCAAATGCATGTACTCGCCTGCTTAACCCGCTTGATAAGACAGATCCTACGCATCTCAGACTTTATAAGTTCTAGACGTGGCTAAGGTTCTTGGGTACCAATAAGGAAGAAGCCACGGTCATGTAATAGGGGCATATATTTGAGTTGCTGGCCACCTTTTGTTACATGGTCGATAATGTGTTTGCATTAGCTTCAATCATATTTCCAGATACATTTTCATGGAGACTCCACTCTTCCATGACCATAATTTTTCAAGGTTGACTAATGCATTCAGCGTCCCATGCATTTCAAAACTGGGCTTCATTTGTTCAATGCAAGGACACTTAGAGATCCTGATCTACACATCTTGAAACTATCAATGCCCTTTCCCTCGTCATCAGCCATGAGATTATCCTCAACATATTTCTTGGCAATGAATGGAGACAGGCTTCTTGCATCCTTACCTCATGGTCCTCTATTGGAATTTTTTAGTAAAATATTGACTCACTAATCCTGTATCGGGACCTTTGGGTGAGAAAATGATGATGCTTTTCATATCACAGCGTTGTAACTCGAGATTAGTTAAGAGTAGGAAAATTCCCATGACTTGCATAGTCGCAACACTATGTACACCAGGCTATCACGCAACTTTACAACCCCACAACTTGGTCGCATGGTCACACAACTATGAGAGTCAGAATTTAGGTGGCTTTCTTCGTTCTGTGACCCAGTGACTAGTCGCACTCAGGAGAGGTCATAGAGTCGCAAATGGAGGTTGAGTCGTATTCTCCAAGTCTGCAAATATTTGCGACTATGTGACCCAAGAGGTTGCGATTTGGTAAAGGGTCGCATGGTTTGGCATTGAAATGGGTCGCGTTTGTCACTGTTGCACAAAGTGTGACTTGGTGAGCGACCTGCTACAGAAAAACATGATTCCTTACACCCTTTACCGCATGCAGCAACGTCTACGTTTTCTTGGTATGTTACGTAACACTCGAACTATCTTGGAAGTGGGATCATACATGCCAAATAGATGTATGCGGTATTTTAATCCTTTTGGAGTACGCTGGCCCTTTTTCTAATTTTGCATGGCCTGACGTCACGACATGCTCAGACACGATAGACATTCTGTGCATTAAAATTTCCGGTTTCGGTGCGTGAACATGGAACGTTACAATATAATTTTTAAATTGCTCACCAAAACGACGGATCGTATCACCATTTCTTCGACATCCGTTTGGAAAGCTGACTCACCTCCTCTAGCGTTTGTGGCACCTGGCTTGGCATCGGTGGTGAGATGGATCTATGATATCACCCATGGCATATTTACGTAACCACCATCTATCGATAAACAAACCATGGCATGCAAGGAGCGTCTTTAGTGCTGACAAGTCATTTTGTTAACATGCACTCTTGTTCTTCAACGATATGGTCTAAAACCATAACTTGGCATCGTTTAAAACATAGGCTATGGGCTATCGTGATTCTACAACTCCGTCCTTGATTTGACTCTTATTGCACTACAATTATTATACATTTCCATCGTGGCTTTGTTATAACCTTCCGCCCGCATTTCAACATACATTTTGACCACTAAATATATGCTCGAAATGTTTTACTATAAAATGTGACCACCATATATGTCTTCTCCAAAGACTTGACTTCGGCCAAGAAGCGTTTGCACCCATATGTAGTTCTGCTCCATGTTTTAATCGAAAATTTTGACCGCTATATATATATATATATATATCTGCTCCAAACATTTACCATAGGTTGAAAACCCGCCATTGAACGCTTGGTTCCATGTAACATGTCCATGTAGTTTTTTTCCACCATCTCATATTGCTTTCGCGCCTTTGTTTAATTATACAACGTTTATCATTTGCTTTT
This sequence comes from Pinus albicaulis, assembly GCA_034641835.2. Taxonomy (NCBI): domain Eukaryota; kingdom Viridiplantae; phylum Streptophyta; class Pinopsida; order Pinales; family Pinaceae; genus Pinus; species Pinus albicaulis. The sequence continues at coordinate 502,203,664 of CM076579.1, forward strand.
CCTCAAATTGTTAGCACAAATGAATAAAAATTTTCATGCCAAGGCCGCCACCTCATAATATGAATGTTTCTTGCTTTGAAAAATCAAGAGTTGCAATCTTCTATTCAGCAACTAGGCTGGGATGTCTTCTGAAAGAATTTGAAATGCGAGGTCGATGAGAAGTTTCCAATCACACTCCTCCTATTTTACAGTGAAAGCATATCCTTCCCGAGAATTTTTTTAAAACAATGCAGCTTCATATGGTAGAATATTCATTTGTTCAAGCCACATTGATGGCCCTTTTAATATTAACCCTTTCTATCTTGTGGTTCTAGAGACTCTCTTTTCATATGCATCAATGTGTCTGGTTATCAAAACGTGTATGCATTTAAACATAACCTTTTAGGTTCAATTTGAAGTTCTCCATCTCTTATGGTCTTGTATAGACAAACTTTATGGATATGTAAGAGCAAAGGAGACTACGGTTTTAAGGCCCTTTCATTCCTCCACACTGTACTCCTTGAAGCATAAATAATTCCACACTATGTAGCTTAGGATTAATAAATGTCGCTTCTCAAATTTGCGTTTAGATATTTGAAACTCTGTCGTTGGCTTGCCAACACCAACATGTGTGCTTTTGCACTACTGCTCGGCACGAAAATGCCTTGAATGAGATTGTCATTCTCTAGGGAAATCTTCTGAGTCCTCTTTGTTCACCAGGCTATACTTCAGGATAGACTTGTCGAAGTGGTGAAATATGTTCCTTTGTGTGCAGACATCGACATGGATCTGGTATTGTGCAGGATCTTCAAAACTTATTTTGAGGTGAGAAATCTGCCATTTCATAAAATACTCCATCCGGTCCCTATTTAAGCTTAGATCAAAGAAAATGCTTCTGGTTTATGTGAGATGGCATCCGGTATGGAAATTTCCAAATGGAGCATTTCTAAGTATCTGGTGTGCATCAGTGAAGAAAGCCTTTCGCATCAGTGACATAAAAGCTTCTTTCTCTGATAAACATGTATCAGACCATCCTCCTTTTCACAGTACTAGTCACTTGCTCATCCTCCTCTGCTGTTTTGCAACTTTTTCTTTGTTTTTGAGCTGGATTTTATTTCCCTTGTTATCGTGAAAAATTGAGGATTTTATCAGTCGTGGGATTGACCTGTGTAAAACATCATAACATTAATTAGTCCGTAGTTATTCTTCATGAATGGTGCCCCTAGATAAATGATATGAGACCAACAAGATTAAAATAAGTATTCAATCAACATGCTTAATGACCCATGGCGAGAGGGCTTTTAATTTTCAATACACAAAATATTTCCATTCAAATGTATGCATAGCAATCCATTTACACATGGCGCGACTGCGGCAACAACATCTGATCATGATGGTGAGATAGCTCATGAGGGTCTGGGGATAGGTCACTTGGATGTCACAGACTACACGTCGGGTGAAAGACCTTAATGGCTAAGCGAGTAGAGGGGGAACTTGAAATTTTAAATATACCAAAAATTTTAGGTGCTGTTGTAGCGGCTACAACACATGTATAAATAAAAGGAAATTGAAACCCTTGTAGAGAATGGAATTGATAAAATTTGAAGTAATGAACAATAGAAAGAATGATTTCAGTTTAACAAAAGACAAAAACTCTCCATAAGAATAGAGTGATAGTTTCAAATATAAAACCCAAGTGTAGAAACAAATACTGGAACTCAACTAATTGAAAGGTGAAACACTGGAAACAAACATTAGGTTTAATTTCCTGTAGCTGGTAGAAAAGCATCTGAGGATGAAAGCAAGGGTTCGTATGAAAGTACCTATGTTTCGTATTGTCATAGTGAGGATATTATTGTGGTAAGGAGATTTACCATACATAAAACTTAAATATGATAAAAAAATGAACATCGGAAAAATTCAAAATAGTTGAGCAATTTACAGTGAGAATGAGGGAAGACTCCTGCATACAATGCGTTCATGGGAATTTCCAATGAACTCTCATGACATATGGAATCATGTTGAAACAGTAAGAAATTCCAGAAAAAAAAAATACCCACAACGAAAACATATGATCCTTTCATAGCTATAAACGTTGGAAAAAAAATATAATTCTTATGTCACTAAGACGATGAGTTCTGCATAAACAAGTGAAGGAAATAGTGAAAAAATCTTGTGGGTTAATAAAATGAAAAGCAGAAAGAAAGCTTATCATAATAACTGAAAAGGAGGAAGAACTTATCAATAACCAGTCCATGGACAGATGAAACCCCGATGTCATGAATCTGAGTAGGTTAATCAATAAGATTATTAACAAATCGAAGTGCAAAAAGTATACATAAAAATTTAACAACCAGAAGTTAAATTCATAATGTTTTATCCACATAGAACCATTACCTGAATGGGATAGTAGAGTAGCCACTACATCCATCTCCTAAATTGGCAAATATTAGTTATATTACTCCACGACCAAACGAGGAATATATAGAGAGGGTGTATTCGATCCAATGTATGAAGGGTCACAGTAGAGCCAAAAAGGTTCAAGAAAACTGGGAAAAGGAAAATTGGAATCCATCGAAAATGAAATGATTTATGTAATGCAAAACCCTAACTTAGAATAAATAATTGCCCTCCACGTGGCATAAATCAATGGTTGAATGGAATGTTCCCACAGATGGAAATAGTTAATATGGTCACAAAACAACCCATGTGACTAAGTACAACAAATTAATGACCAATAAATCCGAAGTTAAATCACATATAGTGATTTCGTGTTACGACCATACGGTGAAACATTTAAATATTAAGTCAACAAAACATTAAAACCATCAAACTTCCAACATAGATAATACATATGATGGATGAGCTAATAAGAGCTACAAGTGTTATCGGGAATTAAATGAAATGGTACAGTCCATACGTTAGGCCTTGGATGCGTCATATCACTAGTTCACGTAGACATCTAAATTGGAAGGTTGAATATAATAAGATATGTGGCAATGTTTATAAGATCGAGTTCACATGGTAATTTGATAGATAAAAAATATATGTTAAACATAATATATTATACCAAGATACTCTTACCTTCATAATACATTGAAGGAGTTAGCATAAAGGGCTCAATTCATATCTTGTATTCATATTATCTTGGGTCAGGTTATATAAAGGTATGTTTTATAAAATATAGTTGTTAATTGGAATTCAAGTGGTTACATATTTTGGAATTGTTATTAATAGTTAGGGAAGGAATCCAAATATTAAATTACAAAATTTTGATGGAGAATAATCAATGTAAAACTCCTCAACCTTAGCATCCCATTTATATATATTATATGAAGATTTTATAAAGGGAGGGTTTTATAAATGAAGTAAGAAGAATATAGTCAAGTTGTATTTCAGTACAAGCAATAAAATAATGAAAAGCGGTAATTGTATAGTGAGGTAGTATTGGTGGCTAAAGTACATCGAGGTGTGACGAATAGTCATCTAATTTAGTAGAATATAGTACAGTTAAGGGTATTCAAGGATATATGTTGAAAGGGTACAACAATACTTTTATTGTTATAAGAGGGTGAATGAAGATTCACCTAATGACGCTTGTATAATAATTAAGTTGATGACTTGTAAAAGGAATAATTTTAAGAATGGTTAGTGTGTAAAGTTAAATAGGAACATTATATTCATAAGTGAAAAAGGGAACACTTATTAATATCAGTTCCATGTTAAATAAGGGATCTATCTTAAAGGAAAATTGTAATTGACACTCTGGCAAGTTGAATATTGTCATAACTTGTAAATGGGTAAACAGTGACATAGTGTACCAAAGTAATTTTTTAGTAACAAAAATACGTTAGAATACGACGAATGATATTGTATCCATAAAAATAAGTTATAGATAGCGCTATAATTAAAGATGAAAAAAAATTGTTGAAATTTGTCGAAATTTAGCAATATTTTGATCTCAATAATGTGAAAAACACACAAAAGGTATGCATTGCAATTTTACATTTATAAAAAAATAAATTTGTTTGGTATCGACGACGTTTTTCCTATAAAAATATTGTCACTTTTTCGAAATTTACAGAGGAAATGATAGCACACTAGGAGTATAGAAAGAGAAACACCTTATTTAGCCAATTGATAAATCTCAAACAAAAGGGTTCAATAGTGGAGCACATTGAGGACCTCCAAAATTTGGATATAAGGGTAACCGATGTTCCATAGAAACACAGGATTGATGTATTTATAGGGAATTTAAAGGATAACATCCAACATGAAGTTTTCCTTTGGGAACCTGATTTATTGGAGAAGGAATTTAGTTTGGAAATAAAAATTGAATGTAAAATTATGGTGACAAGGAAGCCTACCACTCACATCGATAAAGATGGAAGTAGTGCTACTCCTATACTTCCACAACCTACAACTTTGACCCCACAATAATTGGAAGAAAAAAGAGAAAAAGGGCTTTGCTACAGTTTTGATATAAAATATACTAAAGGTCATAAGTGTGATGAGAAGAAACTATTTTACATAGATTTTGAAGAGGAGGAAGAAAATTAACAAGAAAATTCAAACGAAGAAGATATACACCAGGAACCAACCATAGAAGAAGAAGAAATGAGTCTGACGATATCGTGTAGTGAATTGGATGCAATTACCACTCCTTGAAATATGAATATAGAAGGACATATCCAGAAGAAAAAGGTAATTGTTTTGATGGATTCGGGTAGTACCCATAATTTTATTCATTGTAAGGTAACCAAGGAATTTAATTGTTTCTTATACCCAACACCAGAATGTCAAGTGATGGTTGCAAATTGAGGAACTATAAATTTCTCTGGAAAATTCCATAATACCAAGCTAACCACGGGGAAATATGTTTTGAATATTCCAATGCTTTCCATTCCAATTGGAGGTGCTGATGTTGTACTAGGAGTATAATTGTTACAATATTTGGGGATGATAGCTTTTAATTTTCAAGAAATTTTCTTCAGATTTTTTTTAGAAGGAAAGGAAATTGAATTACGGGGTACCACAGGGAAGCTGGGATAGATAATAAGCTCTAATATCATGAAAAATCTTATGAATAAAGAAAAATGAGGGGTAATTACACAATTATGCTCACTAGAAGTTCCAACATAAAAATCATCTATTTATCCAGATCTCCAAAAAGACTTGGATAATCATTCCAAGGTGTTTGAAGCTCCCAAAGGGCTCTCACCTATTCCTGATCATGATCGTGCTATTAATTTGATTCTAGGAAGTGTTCCTCCAAACATCAAGCCTTACAGATATCCTTCTCTGCAAAACAACAAAATTGAACGTATGATTGCAGAAATTTTAGAGGTTAGTATAATTCAACCTAGTCAAAGTTATTTCACTACTGCAGTAGCATTGGTGCATAAGAAGGATGCATCATGGTGCATCTATATGGATTATAGGGAGCTCAATAAGATCACTATTAAAGATAAGTTTCCAATTCCTTTGACTGATGAATTATTGGATGAATTACATGGAGCAATTTATTTTCCCAAGTTGGATATTCATTCAAGATATCATCAAATAATAATGAAGACTGAAGTTATTCCAAAAAAAAAAATTCAAACTCATGAGGGTAATTATGAATTTTTGATCATGAATTTTGGCCTTACCAATGCACCTTCTACATTTCAAGGGTTGATGAATTCCATTTGAAAACCCTTGCTTAGAAAGCTTGTGCTAGTATTTTCTGATGATATACTAATCTACAACAAGTCTTGAAGGATCATGTTCAATATGTTGATAGGGTGCTCAATCTATTGGAGGAAAAAAACTTATATGCAAAAACATCCAAATGTTTCTTATGAGTACAATAGGTGGGATATATAGGTCATATTGTATCTCATGAGGGTGTTAAGGTAGACCCTAAAAAAATTAAATCCATTAAGGAATGGAAATTCCCCACAACCATAAAGAAGTTGCGAGAATTTCTCGGGTTAATAGGGTATTATCGCAAGTTTGTTAAGAATTATGGGAGAATAGTAGAACCTCTAACAACATTATTGAAGAACGATACATTTGCATGGACGCCTGAATCAACTAAGGCCTTTGAAAATCTTAAAGAGGAAATTTTCCTAGCACTGGTCTTAGTTATGCCGGACTTCAAAAAAACCTTTATATTCGAATGTGATGCCTTAGGATATGGAATTGGTGTTGTTTTAATGCAAGAAGGAAGATCCATTACTTTGGAAAGTCATCCAATCAAAGGAAATTATCTATAGAAATCTATTTATGAGAAGGAAATGTTGGCAATACTACATGCGCTAAAGAAATGGTGACCTTACCTAATGGGAAGTCACTTGAATGTAAAAATTGATCATGATAGTGTCAAACACTTTTTGGAAAAAAGAATATCTTCAAAAGAGCAGCAAAAATGGGTCACAAATATGTTGGGTTATGACTTTGAAATCATATACAAAAAAGGAAGCATTTTTTTTTTGTAGGTGCACTCTCAAGAAAGGATGAAGAGGTGGAAGCATTTCTTTGTACTATTTCTATTTCCCAACTAGATTGGATAACCGAATCAAGGGATGGCTAGAAGAAGGACGAAGAAGTTTGGACACTCATTCAAAAGTTGTAGCAATATCCTAGTACATCTGATACATTTATTTGGAAAAATGATTCCTTATGATATAAAGATCACTTATATATTTGAAATAATTCCAAACAAAAAAAAAATATTCTTTTGGAATTCCACATTTCTCCTTTAGGAGGACACTCTGGATTTTTAAAAACTTACCACAGGGTGAGGAAATATTTTTTTTGGGATGACCTTAAATCTGATATTCAAAATTTTGTGGTGAAATATTTTTTTTGCTAGCAAAATAAAGTTGCGACAATTAAGACCTCGGGTCTTCTACAACCTTTATCCATTCCAATTCAACATTGGGAGGATATTTCAATGAATTTTATCACATGTTTATCTAATTTTGAAGGAAAGGGTGTCATCATGGTGGTAGTTGATAGACTTACCAAGTATGCACACTTTTGTGCATTATCTCATCCATTTAAAGCAAGTAAAATTGCTACTGCATTTATGGAGTAAATTCAAAATCTACATGGAAACCCAAATATTATTGTAAGTAAGAGAGATCGCATTTTTACTAGAAATTTTTGGACTAAATTATTTTCTTTTTTGGGTACTCAACTAGCTGCTAGCTCATCATATCATCCTCAATCTAATGATCAAACTGAGATAGTGAATAAATGTTTGGAAGGATATCTTGATTGTTTTGTATCTGATAAGAAAACACAATGGGTCAAGTCGTTACCTTTGGTTGAATGGTGCTATAACACTTCCTTCCATTTTGCAACAAAAATGGCCCCATTTATAGCACTTTATGGATATCATTTAGAGTCCATAACATCATATTTAAGAGAGAATTTTAAGGTTAAAGCAGTGGAATATCACATCGAGCATCAACAAGAATTTCTCCGACTCTTAGGATAACCTAAATTTGGAACAAAATCGAATGAAACAACAGGAAGATCAACATCGTAGCGAGAGAATTTTTGATGTAGGACACTGGGTATTTTTATGGCTACAACCATATAGAATAATTCCCCTCAAGAAAGCTAAGAAGGATAATAAACTATCGCCAAAATACTATGGTCCTGACAAGGTCTTGCAAAATATTGTTACTATGGCATACAAATTGGAGCTTGCTGCTTCTTCACAAGTGCATCTAATTTTCCATGTTTCATGCTTAAAGAAGGTTATAGGTGACAAAATTCCATTTCAAACAGTATTTCCAGAACTCAATGAGGAAGGAGAAATCATATTGGAACCTGAAGAAGTCACGAAAACAAGAACTAAACAGTTCTGATATCGATCAATTTCAGAGTATCTCATCAAGTAGAAGAACTTACCCACTAAATATTCTACATGGTAGAATGATAATTTTATACAAAAGCATCCAGAGCTACTCAAGCATTGAGGAAAACACTTTTTTGAAGGAAACCAGCATGTTAGGTCCCTATATTACTAGTATAGTCCTTTATTGTTGTTGGTATAACCCCCTTCTTATTATTGTTGTACTCCTGTAACCTCAATATTGTTATTATTGTGCCCTTGCATTATTATTATTAGGTCGGCTAGGATTATATTTTGACCCCATGGACACCTATATATATAAGGAGGTTTTTTCATTTGTATCATCCAAGATTTTTTCACTTATGTAATGTAAAGGAGGTTTCCCCCTCGAAGTGGCTTATTTATAAGGCGTTGATCTCTCTTTTCTTCTATTTTTGGAGGTGGTTTCATAACATATTACACATACTAAATATTTTTTGAAGCCTTTGTGCATCCAGAAATGGAAATCCTCAGCACCATAGTGGAACCAAGGATTAATGAAGATATTAGGAAGATCATGCAATAGTAAGACCAAGTAAGAATTGGAGACTGGTACCTATACCAGAATTACAAAAAACTTGGAATATATGGGTGTGAGTTGGACCCTAATAAGCTTCCAAAGTTCCTCCCCATGAGAATATTTGCCCTGGAGTACATTAGGAAAATGATAAATGCAGATGAGGTACACTTTATATCTGCAAAAAAGAAGTCTCAATTTAGGATCAAGTTCAAAATTGGTTCTTTCATTTACAATAGCAGAGAAGCAGGAGAGGAGGCTAATAGGATGTTGAAGGAGATGAAATTCACACACAAATTCACTTGGTCTTATGACCCATTGGGCATGTAACAACTCTGATTCCACAATTTTTTCCTAATTATAGGTTAAATAATAAATACATACAATCACATTATTGTATTTCATCGCATTTTGATGAACCCATCTAGTAGCTTGAATGTATGTTGTAATCTTGTCTAATTCTTATCGAATTCAAGTTAAACGATTTTCATCAATCAAAATTATTATAAGTTAACGTTAGTGGCATTTCTTACCACCTTATGTTAGTAAAACATGATCAAGGTTTCATATACAGTTTCTAGCATAATAAGAATTTTATATCATGCTTTAACTAATGTAATATCCTTCTCGTTATAATAGAAAAAGATGTATTTTTATTGGTATTTTATTACCTTATATTTTTTTATATTTAATTCATTTTATATTACCAACTTCCCTCAATTGATAATTATACCTTTGGTTAAGGTTATAGTATTAACCTTTACTATATGATTTAATTTCTAGTTTACCCACCTATCTATGTTCTATCCATAAGTAGTCTACTTGTCAATTAAATCATTTCGACCTTCTTTTGATATTTATTACACATATTTAATTTATGCATTATACTATATGTAACTATAATCTTCCTCCAACATAGTTTATATATGAACATTTATTTTGAGTTTAAAACCCTTTGTAGCAGAATTCCTTCGTTGTAGTTGAACCTTCCATGTTATCTTTCTTAGACCTACGTGGACTAATATTATACTACGGAGGCACATTACGAAAATTTTTCTTTGGGTTTAACATAATTTTGCAATTTTTCATAGGGTTACCACGCAATCCCCTACGTGATGTAATAACCTTGCACATCAATCAATTATGCATTTATGAGTTGCATGATAAAATCTGGATTCGTATGGTGGTAAATCCGATGTTCTGATTTTTGTTATTGCCTCGGGATTTGTGGCATTTATCAATGGTACCTTGCTAATTAAATACCACACATGGCTCTGAATTATCGATTTAAATGTTCATCTACTTGGTTAAACTCCTCTATTTGATGTATTCAAAGTGGAAGGTTGAGATTTCGATGTATCCATGATTAGGGTTATTCGTTCTCCACCATACTTTAGCTATAATCCTCCTTTTGGAATCGTTATTCGGCTATGGTTATGCAGTAGTCACTTTGAATCAAAAATATTTCAGTTAACTTATGAGTATAGCCAAGCTTATGATGTAGAGGTTATCAGTTTGTCATTTGCGAAATTCTTTTCAGGTAATGATCTAGTTTTATTGCATAGTTTATAAATATAAGGTCTCTTGATAATTTTGGGTTTTCAAATTGTTAACTTTTATTTAACCAATTTTTCTTTGGAACAAATATGAATTAGTTTAATATGGTTGTAGCGTTGGGTTTTATCTCATGAACACTGCATCTTCCACAGAAAGCCACAACCATTCTCATTTAATACCCTGACAAATCGAATTGTAATTATTCCTCCGGCATAGAGAGTAAGGATATTACTTTGTTAACACAACTCTAATATATTGTCACGCCTTTGAATACTATCACGTTTTTTGTTGGGAATTCTATTCCAGCTTTTTTCCATATTATTTAATTTCTTGTTTATCTCTGTCAATATTTGTAGATTTTTTATAACATAAATTTTGATTTTCTAATGTGTTGTTTTGTTGAACGCAGGTGGATGATTCACTTCATGAGAATGAAGCCCTCTCTCACAAATTTTAATTTCGAACTGGTCCACTTCATTTGTTCCTCTCAACATTACCATGCCTCTCTAGGTATGCATGATGCTTCTTAATTTTCCCTTGGCATATTTTTAACCCTCAATTTGTAAATATAGTTCTTGTCTTTTATTAAATGATGTTCTTCATTTTTATTACAGCTCTTCTCTATTCGGACAATCCAACGTCATCCTTTTCATACGTTCCCTCGCTAAATACACACAAGGTTATGTAGTAACTATTTTTATCAACATGTTTTACATTACTCCATTTCTAATCCAATTTATATGCGTTGAGATTATAATTTTTGGTATTAATTAATTTGGGTTAAGAGATAAGCAATTTCAATTCCTCTGAGTTAATTTATCTTGGTTACGCCTACAAGAATCTCATAGTGTGCTTTCATTTCAAGTTAGGGTTAAAATTATACACATCTTAATGTAATTCTCTCTTCACAATTCTCATTTTGAGGAGTCTATCCACCTAATCGTTCAAATTGGAAGAAAATTGAGAACCTCTTTAATTTTTACTTTTTTCACTTGTTCATTAAGTGTATGAGCTTAAATGTTAATTTATTTATTAATACTAATATTTCCCCATACTTGGATTAGAAATAATATTCTCTAATAATTCTAACTTTTAATTGAATTGAAATAATTTTGTACAGGATAGGGTCTAATATTATTATTCCCTAATTTGTAGAGTAACTTCATAATTGCAAAGTTCCTGAAATTTGACTCAGTATGCTTTCTAAGAAAGCCCGGGTAATATTTTTCTTGATTTTTATTAATAATTTCTTCGATTATTGGTTTCCTCTCATTCTCAATTTGACTGGTCTTAAAATCTCTTTTGCATACAAATTTATTTTATGAGTCTATGATAGTTAGTAAGGTAATAATTACCTATTCCTTTGTTACTATTTATTATTTCAATATTCACTACTTTCTGGAATTTAAACACAATTATTAATTTCTATAAATTCATTTATGTGCAGGTACCCTTTACCATCATGTTTCATTTTACAGCTTGGTTAGCAATTTGTATGTCATACAATGACATAATAACTTGGATTTCATTGTACAGGTTGGTCCAGAACTTCCTTGAGGACTTCCCTTAGTAGAAATTTGAACTATTTTCACAGGGATTACATAATTATAATTTATGGGATAGAATATCAAATTTGTATAAATTTTGGATAGTAAGTACTTCATCAATTTATGTATATATATAAGTCTCTAGACATATTTTAATTCATTATAATCTAGTATACTCTGTTTCCAGAATTAAAATTTTATTTACTACTCAACATATGTTGTATTCTATGTGACCTTTGCTTCAATTCTGATAATATTCTATGTAATCTTTGCTGCAATTAGGATAGAATACTATGACTTATGTATAATTTCAAAATCTTCTAATTCTGCTAGAGTAGAAGATATGATTTGAATTTTCTAGATTCAGGCTAAATACCAAAACATAATTTCTTTCATTCTGTATAATGTCATTTGACATATTGTCCTAGTTATTTGGATAATTTCATTATATCTAGTTTTCATGTATTTAATTTCTGCATGTAAAATTGGAATACTCTACCTAACCTCAGATTTAAACCTACTTCATAGGTTTAGACATTCTGAGAGTTGGTATCATCCTAAAATTAATTGTGCAACACTACAGAAATACACTATATTTATTATAGTAGGTTCTATTAAATGCACAGATCTATATAATTTACAACTAACAAAAAATTATCCTACTAGTTACATACACAGAATATACTCTTGGACAGATCTGGCTACTTACTTCACTACCATTTAAAACTTCAATATAATAGCACAAAATCAAGACAGAGTGAATTAACTTGTGCATACCAATTCCAGTAGACTAGTTTCCAACCTATGAGCTCTATCTCAATGGCTTACCCCAAGTAGAAATCAATCCCTTTCAACAGTAGACAACCTCTAGTCTACCCAGGGTTTGCTTATTTAAGCCTAGTTTCCCATCAACTTGTTTCCATAACTACTTGTAGTCAGTCATAATTTTTTTTTTCCTTTTTGCCTAAGCTTTCCTTTTGTTTTTTCCACAAAAGTAATTTAAAAATAGTTCTTTCCTCTTGGTAGTTTTGTTCCACCTCTTCCCAGTAAATTTTCTCTTTATTGGGGTATTTTTTTAGATTTTTATCTCCAATCAAATAATTAATGTTTAATTTATTTTCTCTAAGGATTTTTGGAGAACTGGGAAAGTCTTTGGAAACTTATCCATCCTCATGGACTTGGATTCCTAATCTCTAATTATACTGTAGTCTTTGCATAATTAATTCCATTTCCATTTTTATTAAATTTAATTAATAAAATATGTCCACAATAATTATTTTCCCTTGGGTCCACTTGACCCTTTAGGAATGTTCAACTATCTAATAAAATAAGTAAACTAGGTATATTACAGGGCATCATCTCGAAGGAAAGGGCAAAAAATAAATCAACTCCTTATATCCACACCCACAAGACTCAAATTCAGCCATTAATAAACCAAACAGAGTGGGAAGAAAACACACTATAAGAGGCTGAATATCAAGTGATTTCAACCTCAAGCATATAGACCCCTACTCCACAAGAAAAGAATATTACAGAGGACAAGGAAGAGAAGGGAAGAACAAGATAAAGAGACAACAGGAAAGAGGCCAAGAAATGATCACTCTACTTTGGCGACTAATACATCTAGCAAATAATTCAGAATGAAATATAGAAAGAGAGAAATAATCCATATGGGCATAGATAAAAAGAAGGAAACATAGCGACAAATAGTCATAGCTATCAAAGATTCTCCTAGTTCATCTCCAGCAGGTGGCCAAACTATATTTTATACATCTTTAGCCATAATTCCATTTCAATAGAAAAATATTTAAATACCTACATCTATTGCTGCTACAAGGGAAAAGGAGGAGACAATTTATGACAACTTCAGGGAAATTAAGAGAAAAAATGAGATATTGAAGACCAACACCTACAACCAGTTTTGGAAGTAGAAAAACTGTTCAAAAAGCAATCTTTTATCAGCCTTTGACTCAGATAAAGGAAATATGAGAATGGATTTCTTAGAATCGTAAATTTCTCAGCAAAAATCACCTGCAGATTTCAGGCACACAAATTTTGAGTTTAATGTCAAGGACATCCATCCAATAGATTATATGGAGATGCACAAGCAGACAGGAGAGATGATCTCATCTACCTTGATAAGATCTGCAATGAGCATGCCTAAATTGAATGTATAATTGGCCAATATTCAATCAAAACTCAAAATGGAGAAGATTTCTTCTCTTTCTAATGATAACAAAATTAAATCATTGGAGGATTTAGTTGTGAATATTGGATATCATCCAGGAAATGTAGAGGCAGTAGAATAGATCTTAAAGAAGAATAACACTGACATATCAGCCCTAAGAAAACAACTTAAAATGTTAGCTACTGAAGACCCTCTAACAAAGGACATAGAGGAGAATGAAGCTCAAAAAGAAAAAATGATAAAGTTGATAATGGAGCAGTCAATACAACTGAATAAGATGGAGACAGAGATGGAGAAATTGTTCAAGGAAAAGGAAAACACAACAGAAATGCCCCTTGTTCCTTTCGATGATGTTCCTATTGCAATCATCCCTACAACTACACCAACAAGTACAAGCACATCGGGTGCTACAAAATAGATGGCCAAAGCCATGAAGAGTATTAATATAGAAACATAGGAGATTACAAATTTGGAAGCACAGATCAATATCTTGAAGGATCTGAAGATAAGGCCTAACAATGCACATGATATAGAAATACAAAGATCCCAAAAGCAGGTTGAAATATTGATAAAGGAAAAGAGAGAAGCTTCCATTGGTCATACCATTGGCCAGGCAAAGGAGATTATTTGGACAAGCATAATTGATTCCATGAATGAAACATGGCCTTCTATTCAAATCATATTGGAACAGAAAAAGCTAATTGAACATGTAAATGAGGCCATAGCTAAAGAAACCAAGGATATTGCATGGATGCCTAAGATAGTAAATAACATTATCAAATTTTTAAATTCCAAGAACAGGTTCAAATTGGAGGCACTTGGAGTTGAAGACATAACAACAACCATTCTAGAAGTAAAGAAGGTGCTCAATACAAAAGTCTTGGTGACACGGTTAGAAGAAAATGCCACAATTTAGAAGTTGGTGTCAGTATATTATTTAAAAGAATCGAGCCACTGAGAAAAAGAGGGTTACACTCACTATTTGTAATGAATGATAAGCTTATGACCAAGAAATATTATGTGAAGAATATGAAATATATTGCTAACGATACAAACAGTTTGCAGGGCCTAAAGGATTAATGACTAGAATAGCTTTCCTAGAAGCCATGGAAAATGATTTATCAATACAACATGAAATCAAAAACACATTTTTGTGTTGAGGCCTAAGTTTTGAAATTCACACAAACATGTGAGATATATTGAATGTTTATCAGGATCAAGATTCCAAATGAGCAGCAGTGGGAAAATTTGTGTGACTACCAAGAAGGGTGAATGACCAACACATCACTGAAATCAACATATCAGTGTATTAGTTAAAATCAACAGGATCAAATAAAATTAGGCAACAACGAACTTCTGAAGAATAGAGCCAGATGTCAAAGTTATTCCATCCTGTCCACTTCATGGTTACACTAGTCAAATTTTGATTATTATTCTAATTAATAACATATTGCCTATGTAGATACAGAAATTGTTGTAGATTTTAGTTAAATACTGCATTTCTTCTAAGTATTAGGGGTTGGACAGTAGATTGTAAAACTTTTATATTGGATCATTTTATTTATGGAGTTGTAGCATCAATAATAAAATGCCTTTTGCAAAATTCTTGAGCTATATTTACCTGGTGATGTATTTTCTTTGTTGTGTTTAATGTTTTCCATGGTTCTTTTCTCCTAGTATATCATTTAAATCTAATTGTAAAGCAGAAATCTCAAGATTACGATTTTCTATCATAGCACCTTATTTCTTTTTGTATTTACAATATAATTTGTTTTCTTCCCAAGTCTGGTTAAGAAATAATTAATTTATTTTTAACCACTACTAAATTCACTCATTCTTTCATCTCATAATTCATTATGTTTTGAATATTTAGTAAGTGTAGTAACCTTTCCATTAAATTCTCTTCAAAATTTTATCCAACAACCAAGCCTGACTCCATATCCCAATGGAATTAGTCTAAGAAGATCTTCTAATCCAACCAAAATATTAATCAAAAAACAACCCCTACAACCATTATAACTATCCTAATATCAGAATTATAAAACAATGCTAAATCTAAAAGAGAGATGCCTCTCTGAGTCTAGGAGGGCTAGATCTTGGGCTCTAAATTGGTTTTAATGGTTTCCTATATAAATATTCTTGCCAAACTTAAAATTATAGAAAGATAACACCATATGCTCAAGAGGAGTTGAAAAATGATACAATTTTGTAGAAGATGTATAAAACTACAAGAGAGTGCTAGCATGACCATTGGGAGACTAGGTTGGATGGACATCTTCTAGGAAAATCTAAATGGTACACTTAAGAAAGGTGAAGAAAAAATTTCCTCGCCTCATTCAATAGAAGCTTCTCAGTACCAAAATCCTTCCAAATTGGGAGGTGTGATATATATCGAACCATTATATTATTTTTTACCCATCTCAATGATTTTAGAGCGGAAAATATGGAGGAATTGACTGGTAGGACCATTTTTATTAGTGGGACCCACTTTGGAAAATTGGGGTCTCAAACCTTCTAAGAGCCATTTGACACCTTAAATGATGTTCATGGGGAATTATTTTTTCCCTAAGAATCACCCCATTTTTATATTTTTCACTTAAGGAGATTTCAAAAAGTCCATGAATCATCCCAAATAGTGTTTGTATGCAAGATTTATGCCCCTTATAAGTTCATATTTTTATTTTTACAACCATAATTCAAGAGGATATCATGGAAACTTATGGATAAGGGGATAGACACACGATAGTAATGAAGAAGACTATAGAATATTCCATATTAACTAGGAAACTAGGAGAAAAATGGTTTTATGTCTACTTTAGTGCAGTTTATTTCATGAATGAGAAAATGATTTGAGAGTGGATAAGGAGAGAGAAAATAGAGAGGATTTATGCATTATAGTAACCAAAGATCAACATGCCTTATTTTTCTACTTGTGTCAACTTTCCATTAAATAAAGAGAGTAAACCAACATCAACTTTGAGGTGTTTTTCTCTCCCTAAATGATTTTCGAAGGTATATCTTGTATTATGATTTTTAGCCATTGTAATTTTTTCTATTCTCTATTTTCTACATTATATATATATAGCATGCATTAAACTATAAATTAATAAACCAAGAAAAAAATAACCGAGATAATATGGATATTGGATTTTTAAGTGTACTTATATCACATAAGTTGTGGTGAACTATATAGTGAAATAATGAAATATCGATTGTAGTTTGAAGATCACTTTATAGACCAAATTCATTTCCCCATTATAATTTGAAAAAATATGGTAAGAATTTATCGATTCCTCTCTCAAGGGTTCCAATTCACTTTTATGGAGACTAAGAAGGTAAATATGTAACCATCACCAACATAATTTTGGTAGTAAATAAGAAAATCTAGATCAACTAGAAAATGATAAGAGCCATATCGTACTAGTGTTAGAATATGCCAAGAAAAGATCAAACTCCTTTAAAATAAATGAACATATATGCATTTGATGGATTCAATCCTTCTTTCCATTTTCATTTTTATGGTTTTGAGAATTGTTATCAACTTTGAATTGAAATTTAATAATATCCCTCGAAAAAATTACTATATGACTTTTATTTATTTATACATGACATTTATTTATTTATACATGGGAAAAAAATTAAAATGCATTTAATGAAAATATTGTTTTTATTTTCAATAATGAAAAATTATGCTGATTTAGTAATCCTCTCATAAATATGTGAAAGGATCCATGACATATTAACCCTAAACCATTATCAAAATAGTTAGAGTTGTTATACGTGGAGGGACAAAAATAGGAAAATAAAGAAAAATCCTCTTTCTATCATTGTTTTTGGATGTTGAATCCTTGCAAGAATAAGTTATATTTGAAAGAAAATCGACAGTAAAACATACCACTGAATAATGGATATGACTAGGCAGAAATTTCATTTGGATTATATAACAAGGAATCATGGGATATAAAGGCAATTTCCTTGAAAAGGAATACTAATGGGAGAGAACTAATCGTTGAACCCAAAATAATAATTAATAATTAGTAGGATTCTGGTAAGGGTTCAGGAGCTGAGTTTGGACAAATACTTCTGAAATTTTTTTCTTCAGAGCTAAGGGTGAGCTCATGTGGAACTATCAAATATTATATTCAAGACTGGGAGGATCTGGAATCCTTCAACCTATTCCAGAAAGAAACTAATAGTGAATGATATATTGTATAAACATAGAAGTATACGCTAAATTTTATGGATTGTTAGGCTAAAATACTATAAACTGATAATGGTGTATGAATCAGTGTTGATTTTGTTTACCGTTTCCGAGAAAAGAAAAAAAATTAATTAGTTGGTGTTTGGCTAACCTTGTGGTCCGGGTACACGATATCTATAACACTTCGAACTGTGGTCTTCTTGACCGCGGTCAGAAAAAAAATTCGAAGGGACTTACTGAAATATGTTGGAATTTTCTTGAGTGATATCTATCAAGGAGAACAACTAAGGAGGATAACTACTAGAAATATATTTTATAGATACTAATAGAAATGAACTATAACTGACTGGAAATGTCTCATAACAAATAATTGTGTACCAGAAACCCGGTAGATTACATCCGAGTTTCAGGAAATATATATATATATATATATATATATATATATATATATATATATATATATATATATCTTAGAGTTCCTGTTTTTCTAGCTTAAGATCAAATCCTTGTAAACCTATTACCATATCTCTTCATGAAAATTTAATGTAGGCCTGTAGGACTTCAATGTGGTTGAAGTGGAAAACAATTTAAAGGTTGATGTGAGCACCTACAACCTAAAGCGAGAAAAGGAATTGGTAACTGGCTCCATCCAACCATCAAGAATTTTTCATGCGCAAATACTAGCCTTTGTATGAGCATACATGTACGAAAGGGATGGGAACGAGATTAAAACCTTCACAATTTCTTCGTGGAAGATAGAATGAGAAAAGGAAGTATCCCAAAGGTGACATAGTTGAATATGTAAAAATGAGTTAATGAAGTCGACTCTCCTCCTACCAAGGGGACGAAATTTAATTTTATGGTTAAAACCCCTTTGAGAATGACGTGATTTGGGAAGCAAATACAATAAAACTATTTTCACTTTAGAGTTTAACTGAGTTATGGCTTTTTTCAAAAAAATTAAATTACCCTCAACCTATATATGGCCATATATGGAGCAAATGGAAAACCATTATTTTATTTCAAGCAACCTAAAATATAATCAAGGTTAATGAAATCCCATTGAGACAAAATTCAACAAAACAATGTTAATATAAATAGGTAACTGACAGGAAAGAAACCTTAGTGGAAAATAAAATTCCATGTGATGCAAGAAAGATCATGCAAAAAAAATTTGAAATCTTAATAACTCTTAGTTGTGCCATGAATGTCTATTTTATTTTCAAAAATTCTAGACTCCTTTCAGCAAGAACCCTAGGTTTAGTAGATGTATCACGAAATTGACAGAAGAACCTTTGAAAATCTCAAAGGAAAACCCTTGTATGTTTTTGGTTTTGATTATAATTCAAGATCTCTTCCACACTTGCCATCAACCATCAAAATCAAACTATGCTAGCAAGATTAGGTAGAGTTGTGTTGTAGTGGCTACAACCACCCTCTAAAATTTTTCCTTTCCTGATATTTTGGAGCCTAATCTTCTTCTCACATGAGCTTATCTTACACTTCTATCAGCCATGCATGATTTTATTCATGTTTATTCTTCATCTATAGTTATTTTCACCTTATTTTCACTTAGCTACTTTTTTAAGTCACAATCTAACATCATCTCTAAGCCTTACTTAATAGTTCTCAACTTACCTCCAAAAAATTCACAATCCATGAGGGCAAGCATCCTTGATATTTAGGATTCCACAGTCAAGACTGAAGCCCATCCTTGAACTCAAAAAATCTGCAGTCATAACAGGAAGCCCAACAGTGAGCCCTTAAACTGTGTAATTCCTCATTGATCTCAGAAACTATGCAATGCATTAAGTGAGAAAGTTATCGAGGTCAACAATTGTGTAGTTTCATGGGAAGTTTTCCCCGAAAAGAAGAAAATATAAAAAAGTAAAAAATAATCCCTAAAATATAGGGATCTATTTTTGGTAACCCGAAGGAATCACACTTACTATATTTGGAATTGTCGCCATGTGTTGCTATTCCATTGTTTTTTGGCATGTGCCTCATAAACCCTAATTCTACAAAATATATTTAGTTGACACCCATAGAGATATTTCTCACTCAATCTTGGATGTATAGCATTCCCAGTGAGATGAGGGAACCATCGGTGTGATTTTCATTTCATTTCTGAGTTAGTATCGCTTTGAGTCGCTTTTTCTATCGTTGTTTTCTTTTTGGCTTGTGTGAGTGTTGGTTTTCTTGTTTATTTTCATTCATGTTGGTTTTTTAAATTTATTTAGCTTTTAGAAGTTTTGTTTCAAGCTATAATTTTCCTATCACAAGTGTTGCATCGGTTTCTTCATTTTTGCACCGATGGTCTCCATTGCGGTGAATCCCCTCACCATTGGGATTTCTCCCCATTTACTTAGTTTTTGTTGTTGATATGTCTTGTTTCATTTACACTTAGTGAAATATACACTTAATCCATCAATATATCTCATATCAACTCATTTTTCAAACTTCCCTTAGAAAAATCTTTCATTTTGTTGGCGTGATTTCACCTTTCCCAGGTGAGCACTATGCAATATGGAGGCTCAATCTAAGAGTGTGGGCTCTGGAACTGGACAATATGTAGTATAGTCTAGCCCAACTATCAATTATGTAGTTCAAGGGCTCATTCTTCATCCTTGGCCACTGAGACTGCACAATGCACAGTCTTTTCCAGCTCACTTCCCAGGCTGAAATGCACATTATGCAGTATCACTCCTCAAGCTTCAACCTTGAAAGCTCAGACAATGCAATGCATAATTCTGTTATATAGTTAAACCCCCTTCCTATTGAAAATTACATATCATTCCCATCAAATTCCATGTTTCTACTTGGACATGCCTTGAAAGTTTTTTTTCTTAAAAATTATTTTTCTTCCCACGAGTGTCTTTTCAGTACCAAAGGTACAACAGTTGTTGAGCACCTCTCCAATAGTCATTTTTACAATGGAACCCAAGAGAGCTGCCTAAAAATAACCTATTGAAATAAATATTGGGAAAGCAGTTGAGAAGGTTCTGGATAACTTTCCAGTATATGTAGACACTCAGTTTTTTAGAGAAAAGGGATCCAAAATAAGATGGCATAATATTAAAGATGATTTCACAAAGGAATTTCATACATACATAGAGTATTGACACATGTATCTTAGCATCAAGCAATCGGGACTATATGGTGATGCATGTAGGTATCCAACCTTCTCGTGTGCATATGTGATCAGTTGGGTTGTCTCACACATTGATGAGAAAACTACGACATTGAGAAACACTAGTAGACATAATCTTGCTACATTTATGGCAACATATTTTTAGTGGGCATATCATCTTCCTTAGGTAGTGAAGATAATGGACTGATTGTTTTATGCCACCCATGACTATTTGATCACAAAGGATATCATCAAGATTTGGGTGAAGGAGCCATCGAAATTTGGACAAACACCCACCCACATGTAAGGGACAAGGTCATTCAGGATATCCTAACACCTTTTGGTCATCCTAGCTTTCAGAATATATGGCTAGCTGAGTATAAAGACATTTCAATAAGGATGGGTTATCTTATTGAACTAGGTGGTGAATGAAGGGAAGATTTTCAAATGGTAAGACCTTTTGGATCATCAGCTAAGAGCCCATGTAGAAAAAGGCTTGGATCCTCCCAGGGGTGAGAAAGAAATATTTTGCATCTCCAAAAACATACTAGACTTGATATATGCACATAATTAGTTTCGTGGAATGAACTCGATGTGTAAATTGAGAGAAAATTTCATGCATACCTATGCAAAGATACCTTCATATTGTATCCATAGACGATTTATGGAGAAGCTAAGTCATCACTTCATTATCCCTCTTTACAGAATTATATTTTAGAAGGACTCGCCTTGCAAGTCACAGAGAGCGATGGAGGAAATATCAGAGATTACGGTTGGGTTCACCTTAGTATATGGCACATTGGTCAAAGTGTTGAGCGGGTAGAAGCCACGAAATATTTTTCCAATATATGCCACCGAAAAACTTTTCAAGCAAGAGGTATATTACCATATCCCACAGGGTTGTCAGTAGCACTACACAGGAGAAATATGGTACCATGGCCCGCTCTTCCTTTATAGATCGAGTTATACAAGACCAAGAACCTCAAAGTTGTGTATGTCGAATAGAAATTCATAGTGAAGTTAAAATTCAATACAAAATAATTTAATGCATATGATCCAAGGGGTATTTTCATAGACTACTCTACACAATTCTACTACAACTGGGTCCGTGGGGTATACCAATGGTTGGAGGAGGAACCAAAAAACAATTTTTATAACTCCTCCATACCACATGACATGACCAACATAGTTGGGACTTCTCAAGTTGTCCCTTAGGCATCAACATTTCCAGAAGAGACAACAATAAAATATTATTGTTGGATACCAGCAAGGGATAAAGGAAGGCTGCAGAGAGTGAAGAGGAGGAAAACATTTGGAATATGCAAGAAGATCCTATCATTCAGCAAACAAATTTAGAAATAGAAGAAAATAGGTGGTAGAGGAAGCAAAGAGTAGAGGAAGAAAGATAGAGAATAAAATCCTAGAGGAAGTAGAGTGAAGAGTGCATAAAGTAGAACAGGAGCTGAGGGAAGAACATGAGTTAAGAATATGAGGACAAGAGGCGAAGAAAAATAAGGAAGAAGAAGGAAGGAAAGGTATCACAATATAATATACTACACGTAATATGGGTTGATTAGAAGCTGCAAGATCAATCAGCAGCAGAAGGAGTGAGTGAATAGATGAAATATAACAAGATTACAATGGATATTGAGAATTTGATTAAAGCTGTGGACATGGAGTTAGGAACAGACCTACATTATTAATATGTGGCCCTTATGCCTAGCGCACTGCAGGTCACTATTGAGACTCCACCACCTCCATCCTGAGAGCCAACCCCGAGAAAAGAAAGGGAGATAGTTCCCCTTGAGGATGATCCATTGATTGATGTGCACAATCTATAAATTCTTGAACAGAAGAATAAGACTGTAAAAGCGCAAAGAAAGAACTTCCCCGATGACCATGCATCACCTACATTAATGAGAGAAAGTGTGATAGTGACGAACACCGGCAAGAATCCAAATGCCATTGCTAATTCCACCTTGGCCTTCACATGAGTAGCGAGACCTAAAACTTAGTGTTTGGTAGCCGAGAATAAGAAGTTAGTGCATAATATACAACCACTATGATAAGAGAATGAAAAGCTCTGAATAGAAGAGAATAATGCACCTTCTGCATAGGCCTACCATGAGGAGATAAAGGAAGTGATTCATGTTAAAGTATCCACACTTGGGGACATTATTTTTGAGCTTTATGAGGAGTTTTTACCACACATATGGCACTTTTCCACTTACATGAATTGAAAATACAAAGAAGACATTTTGTCAGAATCCTTAAGAATGTACAATATGCCATCACCATCATGGATGAGTGAACAATGCGACATAACTTTTCACTTCTTACACTGGTGAAGAAGATGGAGCCGAATGTGGAGTTAGATAAATCAACATTTTTTATGCTCATCTAGAATAATAAGAGACTTTCCTCATTTGTCGAGAACATTTAGGCCTCATATGTATGAATATATAGTAGTTTGGATTTCATTGTGAGAAGCCACGGGATCCCATCCGTTGGTACACTCCGTGAGAGTAAATGAAAATGAAAATTCTAGTAGGATATTGATCTGTTGGAGCAGATGGCCACCTGAGAGGACTTGGAGGTGAATAGATGGGTGTTGTAGGCCTTCATCAGTGGCCCAGTTGAAATAGAAAAATGTTTCTCCTCATTGAGAGAGAGGTGAATATCAGTTCCAAGTCATTGTACCCGGATGCTATGGTGGCAAGAGATCACTTCCAACCTAACACTATCTCACATTTTGGGGAGACCATCGCACATTGCCAAGCTTTGCATGAGTGTGTGAATAAGACACAACAAGTCCAAGATGGTTGCCTTTAGTTCACCCCAACTCCAGCATCATAGTGTTTTTTCTTGTTAGGTTGTCAAGTCATTTGTACCCTATTTTGTCTTATATGGGTACAAGTGGAAATTGGAAAATTATTTGTAATTATAATAAAAGTGATATTCAAAGTGTCCTTTCTAGAGTGTGAAGAATCATATTTAATAAGTTTAAGAGTCGTCAAGGGAGTCAAAAGTCACAAAGGGGGCATGCTAATAGTCACCCCCATTTGTTATACATATACCTTCATAACTCTTGTAAATGGCTTTTGGGAGCCAAGCTTTTGGCTATGCTTAGGATTAGAGAGAGCTTGCAGGTTTTTTGAGACATGGATTCTCCATAACAGATAGGGCATATAATTCTTTGGAGGAGCAGGTATTGTAGACTTCACAGTCCATTATTTGGGCTAGTGTCTTATCAAATGTTGTATGTATGATTTAAACTATAAATTTTAATAAAACTCACAACCGACACGCTTTCATGCATATACTGTGAATATAGAAGGAATACTCTTTTTGTATTTGTGATGTATGTTGCTTAACTTACACACATGCTTATGAACTATTTCATTTCCATTTGTATTTATCTCATTGAATGTTTGTTTATGTCTTCCGTCACCTTAACATGTGGACTATTTCTCTTGTTTGTTTTTGTGATGTGTTTTTTCTCGTGTTTTCCTTCTAAGCTGCGTACTATTATAGTCTTCCAAGAAATGAAATTATTTTTCCCTTTCTTGTGTTTGAACTATCATGCATTTCACTTGACTCGTTGTATGGTCATACTTTCTCTCCCCAAAGACACCATCCACCAATCTATGCATTGTGAAATCAAAAGAATATCATTAACAACCCATTGTTGGGAATCCTACTCCAAATGGTGTGAGGTCTAGTAGGGACTTCATTTTGGGGAGATCCCCTCAATGTCGATGGGTCCAGCACCGTCAATAGTTTTGGTGCTCAAGGAGGGCCAGATGACAAGATGAACCCTTGAAGTCTTTTTTGAATCTCTACACACATTTTGATGACTTCTTCCCAAATATTACTCCAAACATGTTTTTCCAAAAATCATAATTTTCAAGTCTCAGTGGATATAATTGATGACTTTTAATGTCTTAAATTTAATATCGAGTGTTGGAAAATCTTCCTTTAGCATACGAAATGTTTTCTTCAATTTTTCGAAGAGCGTGGCATCCCCCTTGAGGATGTTGGTAGTTGGTTTTTCACTCTCATATTCGAAGGATGCGTAATCTATTTTTGTCACACATGGACTCATCTTTCTATTCATTCTTTGAACATATTGTCACATAAATATTTCATTATTTTGACCAATTTTATCATAAAATTTTGTTCAAGAAAATCTCATAATTGCAAAAATCACCTAATGAATCACTACATCATTTTCTTAATCATTTTTTGCATATTGATTTTGAATTTCAATAAGATGAAGTTGACTAGGATTTAATGACCGGAACATTTCTATATATTTTTCACATTTCACTTACTCCACACGAGCTAAAATCTCTCAAACGACACCCAGAAAACCTCACTCATAAATATTCTAAATACATGACGAAAAAGGATTATTTTCTAAGTAATCCTCTACCCACTTTTCATATTACAAATTTACATTCACAGGTTGAGGTGGGAAGTATCTAGAATTCATCCTTTCATGAACCACCATCTCCCCCCACCCCACATTCTTAGGATTCCTGCACAAGTTGGACTGCAATCCTGATGCTTTCCATGAAGTGTTATCTCCTCATACACCATCCTTTAGTACCACTAATCCTCTGGATTGTGAGTTTTTATGTTTTCCTATTTCAAATATTTCTCTTGATGTTCACGAGGATCATCTATTGGATGGACTTGGTGTTGAGAATAAAACTTGCGATTCAATTTACAATGAGTACATGTCAGAGCCCATTGTTGAACAAGAATCTACGATGGAGGATGAATTCCTTGCTTCTGAATCTCTTCCACATCATCCTAATATTTTCCACTGTTTTGTCATTCTGGTTGATTCTTGTAACAATCTAGTTTGTCGTCATGTTAATACTCATGATCATTCACAGAACTTGTGGGATGTCATCTTTTCATTCATATGTATAGAGGATGAATCTTCTATTCATGATCTTCCCAATCTCACATATTACCTTTCTAAAAATGAAGATGGTAAAATTTCTCATTTTTCATCTCCCCCTTTGTACGATTCATGTGATCATGAGGATTCCTCCATTCGAAATCATGAACTTTCGAATCGTGGATGTCATTACCTTTTCATTGATTTAGTTGGTCATGATTCTAATTTTCCTGATGTTTATTTTTAGAAGCCATTGGTTTTTGATAATTTATCTTTCGATGAGCTAGAACTCCCTCAATTTTTCAAGGAACTTCATCCTGAGTTGATAGTTGTGTTAGGTTCTCATATCCTTGAGGTCAGTTCCACCTCTGATAAGAAGAATGTTACATCTCTTGACGATCCTCCTCACTCCACTACACATATTCAAAATCAACCAATTTTACAATTTGCGCATCCTCCACCTATGTTAGATGATCCTATCGCTCAATCATTGGAGGAGTCATAAGCAACAAGCTTTGTGGAAAAATAATAATTTTCTTCTTTCTTTATGTCTTCTCATTTTCATTTTTTGAAAGTTTATGTTTGAAAATATTTGACTCGAAATGTGTCACGAAACCATGTTACCTTTGCAGAATGTTTAACATGTTCTTTTCGCCTTTAATTTTCAGCATATACATTCAAACTTCAAAAGTTTTGGTTTTCATTATATGATATTTATTTGTTATTGTTGTGCATCCATATATTTCTTGACTTGCATTCCCTCACCCACTTATGCCATCAAATGCGCCGTTGGCTGCATTGAAAATATCACTTCACCTGAGTGTGGCCTATGATTTGTTTAGGTTAGGAGTAAGAGAAATGTTTTTCTTTTCTTTTCTATTTTTCTTTTATTTTCTCTATTTCAATTTTCTTCCACATCACTTCTTTCCTTTTCCTTTTTTCAACTATAGGTTATTTTCCGCATAAGAAAATATTATGATTTTAGAAGCAAGCATGGGAAAATCCAATAAGAAATTGTTCTAATATCAATCCTTGGTTTTTTGTTTATTCCTTCTCTCTGCGCACATCTTTCATTCTTTCAATTTGACGATATTCTGATGGAAAACACATTCCTTCTTGGAGACAATCACAAGTGAAATCATGATGTTTGGATTCTAACTGGTACTGCCAACTATAAATTGGTTTTATGTTTTCGATTAATCCTTGTGAACCTATTCAAGTAGAGTAAGGAAGGGAGGAAAACCTGAACAAGTATGTAAGAGGTGTACATCAACATACTTAGATGAAGGGACAACCTATTCTACTCTCAATAAGTCGGGATCCCTCTTCTACCCCATGAAATAAATAAGTTCCTATTCATAGCTATTTTCAGAAAAATAAAAATAAAAAGACATTAAAAAAACAAAATAAAGGTAGAAGGAAGAAAAAGGCTTCCTACATAGAGAGGTGAAGCGACCAACTCTACCAGGTTACTCTCTAGGCTCATTGGAAGCAGTGAAATGTTTTTGTTCCCAAAGTGACTTTTTCTGGGTATTTTGTAGTCCTGCTAACAATATAAAAACAACAAATATGAAAAATAATACTCTCAAAAATTATTTTACTTGTGCACTTATGTACTCCTCATTCCCAATCGAAATAACTTAGTTTGACTCAGCTTGGTTTGTGTGTCACCAATGAAGAGGATGGAGGGGACGATGTCTTTAATTTAGGATGAGTGAGGAAGCTATGAGGATAAAAAATTAAACAATACTTCTAAAAGGTTGAGACTCGCTTTGCATGAGACAATATTCGTTCATAGAGCTAGAGTTCTAGCAGTGTGTCGCCAAGTGTTGTAGAGGCTACAATCACCCTCCAAAATGTTGCCTTTACCTATATTTTGGAGAATAACCTTCTTACCACATGAGCTTATCATTGATGTTTATTCTTTGTCTATTATTATGTCCACCTGATTTTTACTTAGCTATTTTTTTAAGTCATAAGCTAACCTCCTATTTAAGACTTACATAATGGGTCTAAGATTTCCTCCAAAAACTACGCAATCCATGAGGGAAAGAGTCCTTGATGACTAGAATTGCAAAAATATGACTAGCATCCAAACCTTGAGAGCTAAATTGTGCATTCATAATAGGAAGCCCAGTACTGAGCAGAGAAAATGTGCATCCCTCACTGTTCTAAAAATTGCGCAGTGCACTGAGTTAGAAAGTTTTCCGGTTCCACAATTGCGTAATTATTCCTAGTGATGTGCATGGACTTTTTCCTAAATAGAGAAGAAAAGCTAAGAATTAAAAAAATCATCCCTAAATTCTAGGTATCTATTTTTCGAAACCCAAAGGAAGTGTAATTCCTACTTTTTGAAATTGTTGCCATGTGTCACTTTTCCCTTGATTTTTGGTATGCGCATAATAAACCATAATTTTACCAATTCTATTTAATCGACTCCCCTAGATCTCATTGCAACACTTAATATTGGAGCTTTAGCATTTTAAAGGAGATCAAGGAACCTTCGGTGCGGTCATCATTGATTTTCCGAGTGAGTTTTGCACTTATTTCTTTGAGTCGCTTTTTCTATCACTTTTTTCCATTTCCCTTGTGTGAGTGTTTTTTTTCTTGTTTTTTTGCATGCATGTTGGTTTTTTAACTTGATTTATCTTGTATAGGTATTTTTTTAGTTTATTGTTTTCCTTTCACAAGTGTCGCATCATTTTTTTCATTTTTGCATTGATGGTCGTCATTGCGCCGAATCTCCTCACTAATTTTGATTTCTCCCCGTTTACATAGTTTATGTACTTTATTTTTCTTTCTTCATTTACAGTTAGTAAAATATGCACTCAAGCCATCTCTATCACTTATATCTACTCGTCCTTCATACTTTCCTTAGGAAAATATGTCATTTCCTTAGTCGAATTTCCTTTTACCTAGTTGAGCACTATGAAATCTGGAGGCTTAAGCTAAGAGATTGGCCTCTAGAAATTCTCAGTACATAGAAAAGGCTAGCCCAACTATGCATTGCATAGTTCTAGTGCTTCGTATGCATCCACGGTCATTAATACTATTTAATGTGCATTATCTCCCAGCTCACTTTCGAGGCTGAACTACACATTGCGAAGTATTAATCCTCAAGATTCAACCAAAACTTCTAGGACTACACAGTGCATAGCTCCCTTAGGAAGTCATTCCCTCTTTCCAGTGAAAAATTTTCAATCCTTGTCATTAGATTTCTGGTTTGCTGCTTGAACATGACTTGAAAGTGTTTCTTCTTAAATTTTGTTTTCCTTACCATAAGTATCTTTTCTATCCCAGAGGTACAACATTTGTTAAGGACATCTCAAATAGTTATTGTTGCAATGGCAACCAAGATATTTTCCTGAAAAGAAACTACGAAAAGAAATACCAGGGAAATAGTTGAGAAAGTTCTAGATAACTTGCCAGTATATGAATACACTAAGTTGTTTATAGAAAAGGGATCCAAACTTAGATGCAAGCATATTAAAGATGATTTCACAAAGGAATTTTAAGCAGACTTATAGGACTGGAAGATGTACCTCAGCATCAGGTAGTCGGGACTATACAAGGCTGCATGGAAGTATCTATCCTTTTTGTATACATATGCGATCAATTGCATTTTATCACACACTAATGAGACACTGATGGGAAAACTATAAAATTTAAAAACACCAACAGACATAAGTTTTCTACATTTCTTCCAGCATAGCTTCAGTAGAAGTACCATCTACCTGAACCAGTGAAGATCATGGAATCATTGTTTTATGCCACCCACAACTATTCGAACATGAAAGATATCATCAAGAGTTTGGTGAAGGAGCCATGAAATTTTATACAAACACCCACCCAAATTTACAATACAAGGTTATATAGGGAGGCCTACCAAAATTTGGTTATCCTAGCTTGCATGATATATGGTGAGCCAAGTACATAGAACTTTACTGAATGGTGGTATATCTTACTAAACCAGGTGGTAAACGAGTGGAAATTTTTCAACTAGTCATACCTTTTGTCTCATCATCTAAGAGCCCATGTAGAAAGATCTTAGGATCATCCCAAGGGCGAGTAAAAAATATGTTATATTTCTACATACATACTCGATGAAATATATGCACAAAATAAATTTCTTGGAAGGAAATGGATCTATAAACTAATAGAAACTATTGTTAATATTTACTCTAATATGATTTCTTATTGTATATATAGGGGAGGTATGGAGCAGTTAATTGATCACTTCGTTATCCCGCTTTACAAACTTATCTTTCAGGAGAAATCACCTTGTATGTCACAAAAAGTGATGGAGGAAATATCATAGATTGCATATTTGTTCACCTTACTAGATGACACATTTATTAGAGTGTTCAGCACATAAAATTCACCACATATTTTTCCAACATATGCTACCGAAAAACTTGTCATCGAGGAGGTATCTTACCATATCGCCATAGGGTTGTCAGCATCACTACAAAGTATGATGAAGGCACCATGGCCCACTCTTCCTTTGCAAATCAGGTTATATGATATCAAGAACATCAAAGTTGCATATGTGAAATCAAAAGTCATAGTGAAGTTAGAATTTGGTACAAAAGACTTCAATCTATACGATTCGATGGGAATTTGCAAGGACAACTCTGCGTGATTATACTATAACTGGGTTAGTGGGGTATATCTATGGCTGGAGGAGGAACCATGGAATATTTTATATAAATCTTACAGACCACATGAATCAATAATCATAGTTGGAACTTCTCAAGCTTTCCCTTAGACAACAATAGTTCCATAAGTGATGACAGTAAAAGACAAAAAATATATATAGGACAAATGAAAGAGGAGGTTTTTTGATAGTGCAAAGGAGTAACAAAGTTAGAATATGCAATAATATCCTATTATTAAGAAAATAAATCGCAATAGAATCAAAGAGGAGGAAGAGGAAGCAAAGAGCAGAGCTGAGAAAGAGAGAGAAGCAAATCTTGGAGGAAGCAGAGCTAAGAGCGCATAAATTGGAACAAGAGCTAAGAGAAGAATGTGAGTTAAGAAGAATATAATAGCAGGAGAAGGAGAAGACCAAAGAAGAAGGAAGGAAAGATTCCAGAGTAGAGGAGACAACAATTATATAGGTTGAGGAGCAAGTACAATATTAGCCAACAGTAGAAGGAGTGAGTGAACAGAAGCAAGATCGAGAGTCTACTTTGGAGATTTAGCTGTTGATTAAAGTTGTAGACATGGAGTTAGGATTGGAACCGAAAGATGAATTTATGGACCTGATGCATAGCGAGCCACAGGTTGCCATTCAGACTCCACCACCTTCAGCCACAAACCCAACCTCGAGGGAAGAAGGAGAGATAGTTCCCCTTGATGATGATCTAGTGATGGATTTTCACAATATGTCATTTCATGAAATCCAGAAGATGACTGTAGAAGTGTGAAGAAATAAATTCCTATATGATCATGCATCACCTACATTCATGAGAGAAAGGATGATACTGATGAACCCTAACAAGAATCCAACCGCCATTGTTGATGCCATCTTGGCCTTCATAGGATAAGCGATATATAACACTTACTTTTTTGTGGCTGAGAATAAGCAGTTACTGTAGAATCTACAGGCGCTCCAGAAATATAATGAACAACTCCAAACAATAATGTATAATGGAACTTCTGCACATGTTTACTGTGGGAAGATAAGAGCATCAATACTTGCTTAAGTATCCAGACTTGGAGACACTATGCAGGAAATTTATGAGGATTTTGTGATCGTGCATAAGGAATTTTTTTTCTTCAATGAATTTCAATGGTAAAGAAGATATTTTTTCAAAATCCTTAGGAATGTACAAGTTACCATCACCACTGTGCATGAGTGGAAAATGCGATATAAGGCCTCGCCTCTTAGACTATTGAAGAAGAGGAAGATGTAGGAATATTTATAGAAAGCAAGAGATCAGATGTTGATCCAGAACAACAAGCATCTCATCTCATTCATCTAAAACATTCAGGCCTCATATGTACTGATGTACAATATTTTGGATTTCATGGTGAGAATGCACCAGATCCCATTAGTTGGTACAATCACCAAGACTAATCGTAAATGGCATGTTCAGAAGGAGATTGATCAATACCTAGAACAATTCGAGAATATGGCCACTCGAGAGGACTTGGAGTTCAAAAAAATAACTTGATGGCCTACATTGGTGACCGAGTTCATATGAGAACAATATTTCTCCTCATTCATAAATAGGTGAAGAATGGTTCAAAGACATTGTACTTGAATTCTATGGAGGCAAGATTCTACTTCCATCTTGACACACAGTTTGGTGAGACCATCACATAGGACCAAGAATGGCATTAGTATGTGATTTAGACACACTAAGTTAAATTGGATTGATTTCACCCCAAATGTAGCATCATAGTGTTTTGTGTTGTTAGCCTGTCAAGTCATCCCTACCTTATTTTTTCTTATATGGGTACATGTGGAAATTCAAATATTATTTGTAATTATTGTAAAATTGATATTCCAAGTGTCCTTGTTGGAATTTTAAGAGTAATATGTAATAATTTGAAGATTCATGACATGATTCCAAGAGCCACAGACGGGCCATGCAAAGATTCACCCCCCTTTGTTATAAATATATTTTCATAACTCTTGTAAATGGATTTTTTGAGCCAAGATTTTCGCTAAGCTCATTCTTTGAGAGAGCTTGGGTGTAATGTGATCCTTGCTTTAACCGTAGTGTAGAGAGAGTTTACTTATTTGGAGGATAAAGTGTTGTATACTTCAAGTTCCACTATTATGGCTAGTGGCTTGTCCAATGTTGTATGTTTGATTGGTACTATCACTTTTAATAAAAATCATAGACGACACACTTTCATGCATATATTGTGAATATAG
Organism: Pinus albicaulis; assembly: GCA_034641835.2. NCBI lineage: Eukaryota > Viridiplantae > Streptophyta > Pinopsida > Pinales > Pinaceae > Pinus > Pinus albicaulis. The sequence goes on from CM076579.1 coordinate 502,236,475, forward strand.
TAGGTCTACTCTTGTTGTATCTATGATGTATGCTTATTAACTTATGCACATGATTATGACCTATTTTGTTTTCATTTGTTCGTATCTTGTTGGATGCGTGTTTATGTGTTAGTCCCATGACCTTAACTTGTTAACTATTCCACTTGTTAGTTTGCATGATGTCAATTTTATTATGTCTTCATTTTAAGTTGCATACTATTACAGGCTTCCAAGGGGCACACTTCCTTTTCCCTTTCCCATGTTGGAACCATCATACATTGCATTTAAATCTCTACAGGGTAACACACTTCATCTCACCAAAGACACTGACCATCACTCTATACATTGTTAAATCCAAGGCAGAGCATTAACACGCCATTGAAGGGACTCTTGCTCCAAACAGTGTGAGTTTTATTTGGGACTTCATATCAATGAGAACCCTTGAATGTTGGTGGGTCTAGCACCGTCAATGTGTCACTACCCTAAATCCCATCAAATCAATCCTCATTGTCAATTCATATGTTATCGATCGACATCATTTAGTTTTGCAACTCTATAAGGTTACAAAATATTAGCGGGGACCCAAACGAGTCATTCATGATCACATGTCACTATTCTAGGTGGTGAGCAATACACATGGTTTTATACATATATATTACATACAAATAAAATAATTTTTTTATTGTCAATCCATACAATGAAAAATTCAAATGGGTTTAAGGCTACTATGGACCATTATGTTGTTGTACACACACACAAATATATATATATATATATATATATATATATATATATATATATATATATATATGAATATGAAAACGTATGTAACGTTTGTAATGTAGGTTTCGATTAAAACCTTGTAAGCATATAGGTTGAATTTCGAGAGATGAGGACTCAAATACCTATGTGTATATATGTTAAAAGGTTTAGTTGTTAGAACTTATTAAAGAGTAAAACCTATAGATATATATTAGATTTGCAATGTATGTTGAATAATATTTATATGTATATCCACACACACATATATATAAAGTGTAATTATATGATCATGAGTATGTTTATAAAGTACAAGTGTAATCATTTCATAAATAAAAGAAGTGAAGGATCAAAATAGGAGGTGGAGAGGAGGAAATAGAGAAACACGATTACTGAAAGGAAAACCAAAAGAAAAATATAAAGTCTATGACCTAAGTTCCATCACACTTCCAATATAATGAATAATGCTAACGACTTGGTATGTACACATATATAATCAAATGCGACTTCATTGATGTAACATTCATTCCCCTTCATATTTCTTGAAGTAAAAGAATGGTTTTCATATTGCTGCAATGATGGATGTCACATATAGATTCACAGCAATTTCCTTTCTTGAAAAAAAAAACCCTAACTTGGTTAAAATCTAAAGTGAAATTATTTTGACTATATTTTCTTCCTAAATCTGGTCTTTCTCAAAGGGTTTTTATATGTAAAATTAAATTTCATCCCCTTGGCAAGAGTAGAGATGACTTCATTTAATCATTTTCAAGTATCCCAACTATTAACCTTCGTCATATTTATTTTTCTCATTCCAGGTTCCACAAAGAATTTGCATGGGTTTTAATATCATTCCCATCCATTTCATACAAGTATGCTCAAATAGAGTTTAGTATTCATGCATGAAAAGTTATTGATGGTTGGATTAATCCGCATGAGAATTTATTTTCATGCTCTAGGTTGCAGGTGCTCACATTAAATTCTACATTCTTTTCCATGTCACCCACATTTAAGGCTTATAGAACTTACTATAAAGTAACATGATTTTGAATAGGATATTATAGTTAGGCTTCAACAGTAGTTTCAAAGAGATATATAATCTCTTGTCTCTTACTTCAGCAGTAGTTTGAAAGAGATATATATTCTCTTCTCTCTTAATACCCAACAAAAAATATACAAACGTGATTTCACAAATTGAATTTGGTCGGGATTTGGAGAAATCTAATCGAGCATTGAGTTCCCAAATTTTGTTTACATATATGACAAAGCTTATTAATTATTGCTTTGAATTTCTGCATGAAAAAAGGAAATAAATAGCTCCATGAAAATTTCATTTCATGGGCGTGAAAAACATTGTGAAGATATGAATTTACTTACATATTAGAATCTATAGAAGCATGGACATCAATAATAATTTTCAAATAGAGGCTAAGCAATTAGCTAAGGACTACATTTAAGCACAACCTTTCTATTATGAACAAGTTTCCTTTTTTTACTTTGATGTAACTCAAGATTTTAATATGATACACAATAGCTCATTATGAAAATATTGACAAAAATTACAAAAAAATTTAAAAAAACACTTAAATATACATCTAAATTAAAAATTATTAATTATAAGTAAGGTTTTCTTTTATTTATAACTAATTTTCAATACGATACCTAATATTCTATTACATTGGAAAATTAACAAACACCACAATACCACGAAGTAAACATAAATTCTAGAATGAGAGAGTAAATGATTCTATAGTCACCTTATAACGAAAGAGATTTCCACTGTTACTCCTATAAATTTTTCAATAATAATGGGTTCAAATCACCAACCGTAAACCATCCAGTGTTGAAATTGATGTAATGCTCCACTACTTACACTATTGAAGAAGAGGAAGTTGCAAACATATTTATAGAAAGCTAGAGATTAGATTTTGATCCATAAAAACAAGCATCTCACCTCATTCATATAGAAAATTCGGGCCTCATATGTATCCATATACAAAAGTTTGGATTTCATGGTGAGAACCCACCAGATCCCATCAGTTGTTACACTCACAAAGACTAAATTGAAATGGAAAGTTCAGAAGGAGATTGATTAGTGCGTAGAATAGCTAGAGCATATGGCCACCCTAGAGGACTTGGAGGTAAATAAAAATAACTTGATGACATACATTGGTGACCCAGTTAATATTACAACAATTTTTCTTCTCAGAAAAAAAGAGGTGAAGAATGGTTCCAAGAAATTGTACCCATATTTTATGTAGACAAGAGTCTACTTCCATCTTCAAACATAGTTTGGGGAGACCATTACATATTATCAAGCTTGGCATTAGTATATTATTGAGAGAAACCAAGTTGAAGATTCTTGGCTTCATTTCACCCCCACTCTATCATCATAGTTTTTTTTCTTGTTAGATTCTCAAGTGGTCTCTACCCTATTTTTTCTTATACGTGTACAAGTGGAAATTGCGATATTATTTGTAATTAGTGTAAAAGTGATATTCAAAGTGTCCTTTTTGGAATTTTAAGATTAAAATGTAATAATTTGAAGATCCATGAAGGGATTCCAAGAGTAACAAAGGGGGCATGCAAATATTCACTCCCCTTTTTTATAAATATATCTTCATAACTCTTATAAATGGATTTTTGGAGCCAAGCTTTTTGCTATGCTCTGACTTAGAGAGAGCTTGGGAGTTTTGTGAGCCTTGACTTCTCCATAGCGTAGAGGGAGTGTAATTTTTTAGAGAAAATGTTGTATACTTCACATTATACTATTACATTTAGTGGCTTTTCAGATGTTCTATGTATGATTGAGACTATCACTTTTAATAAAACTCAGAGATGATACGCTTTCATCCATATATTATGAATATAGTAGGACTACTTCTTGTTTTATTTGCGATGTATGTTGATTAAATTTCACACATGGTTATGAACTATTTCATTCTCATTTGTATGTATGTTTTTGGATGAGTGTTGATGTGTTAATTTGTGACCTTAGCTTGTGGACTATTCCGCTTGATAATTTGCTTCATATCAGTTTTCTTATGTGTCCATTTTAAGCTTTGTACTATTACAGGATTCTAAGGGGCACATTTCCTTTTCGCTTTTTCATGGTGAAATCATCATACATTGCAATTGAATCTCTGCAAGCTAACACACTTTCTCTCACCAAATAATTTTACCATCACTCTATGCATTGTGCGATCCAAGGGAGATCATTAACACTCCACTGCAAGGAATCCTACTCCAAACGGTGTGAAGTATATTTGGGACTTCATATTGAGGATATCCCTTGAAATTTTGTGGGTCCAGCACCGTCAACATGTCCTTACCCTAACGCTCACTGAATCAATCCTAATTTTCATTCATATGGGATTGATCCACATCATTTAGGTTTACAAATGTATAAGGTTACAAAATAGCAGTGGGTACCCCATCTAGTCATTCATGATCACGTGGCATTAGTACAGGTGATGAGCAGTACACATGGTGTTATACATATATATTACATAAAAATAAATAAATAAAATTTGTTGTCAATCCATACATGGACAAATACAAATGAGCGTGAGGCTACTCTAAACCATTATGCTCTTGTACAAACACATAGAAATATATATATATATATATATATATATATATATATATGCACACATGGAAACTTATGTAAGATTTTCAATGTAGGTTAGGATTAGAGCCTTGTAAGCATATAGGTTAAAGGTCGAGAGACGGAGACTCGAATACCTATATGTATATAGGTTTTAGTTGTCATAATTTATTAAACCGTATAAGCTATACCTATATATATGATTTGCAATGTATGTTGAATGATATTTATATATTCATATATATCCATATATATGTGTGTGTAATTACGTGATCATGGGTATGTTTATAAATTAAAAGTCATTTTATAAATACAAGAACTAAAGGATCAAAATAGGAAGTGGAGAGGAGGAAATAGAGAAACAAGAGTCGACAATGGAAGCGAAAAGAAAAATATAAACTCTATGGCCTAGGTTTCGTCACACTTCTAATATAATGAATAATTCTAATGAATAATGCTAAGGACTTGGTATGTACACTTATATAATCAAATGAGGCTCCATTTATGTAAAATTCATAAAATAATAGTTTTTATGTTGCTAAAATGATGGACGTCACATATAGATTCACGGTAATTTCCTTTAATAAAAAAAAAAACCCTAACTCCGTTCAACTCTAAAGTGTAATTCTTTTCACTCTCTTTTCTTCCCAAATATGGTCTTTCTCAAAGGGTTTTCATATGTAAAATTAAATTTCATCCCCTTGGAAAGAGGAAAGGTGACTTCATTTGATCATTTTCAAGTATCCCAACTATTAACCTTTGCCATAGTTATTTTTCTCATTCTAGGTTCCACAAATAGTTTGCATAGGTTGTGAGAATAATCTAGAAATAGATTTGTATGAAGTTTGTTGTACGGGAGGCATTATCTAGAAATCCTAGCTCCATCTGTTTGTGGTTGTTTCCCTCTTCTTCAGGAAGATTAGGTGAGTGAGTTTCTTATTTAAGTGTGATGTAATTGAGCGATTGAATTCATTGAGTTGTGTGAGCTTTGTCTCACGTTTGCTGGTGTTTCTGCTGTGTGTTTGTTTTGTAATTTGGTATCAGAGCGCAAGTGAGGTCACAGGTTACTTGGGTATTGGATTGAGCTCTGGCTCATCCGCTGTCTAAACCCAAGGTGCAGTTAGTGCTGTTCGTGGAGGCGTGTGATCAAGTTTGCATAAGCCGCATTCAATTTTCGTTGGTCGAAGTTTGCAACGTGGTCAGGTGTTGCAGTTCAGGCCCGCGGAGGTATTTTTTTTGGTCGAAGCATGGAATAGAACCTTGGTGGAATCTGCTCGTAGTATGCTGCAAGGTAAGAACGTCTCTAATGGTTTCTGGGCAGAAGCCATTAACACTGCTGTTTATCTGAAGAATCGATGTCCCACTAAGAAATTAGTTTTTCAAACTCCTTTTGAGGTTCTTCATGGTTATAAACCTGATGTGAGTCATTTCAGAGTCTTTGGATGTACTGCTTTTGCTCATATTCCTAAGGCTAACAGAATAAAACTTGATGCCAAGTCAATCAAGTGTGTTTTCATTGGATATTGTACGGATCAGAAAGCCTATAAATTGTTTGATCCAAGTTCCCATAAACTATTTGCAAGTCGTGATGTGTTGTTTCATGAGCAGGCTGATAAAAGTAATACAAAGAATGATGCATGGCATATATCTAATGATGCACATGTCAAACTTGATACTTTGATTAAGCAGGAACAGGAACAGAAACAGGTACAGGTACAGGATCAGGATGAAAGCAGCAGTATGAGCACATCTAGCAGCAGTGAGTCATCACAAGGGGGTGATTCACCTCAAAGCCGACGAATCATGGATGGAACACCCACAGGCATTAAAGCACCAAGAAGATCGTCCCGACAGACTCAGCTTCCTGCAAGGTATAGAGACTATGCCTTAATGTCTAACATAATGAATGTTGAAGAACCAATTGATTATGAGCAGGCTAAACAACATGAACCATGGATTAATGCTATGAATGATGAGTATGCTTCTCTAATAAAAAATCAAACATGGGAATTAGTGGAACTTCCTGAAAATAAAGTTCCAATTGGAAGCAAATGGTTGTACAAATTGAAATTTAAAGCAGATGGTACAATTGATAAATTTAAGGCAAGATTAGTAGCAAAAGGATATGCTCAAAAGGAGGGAATTGATTATGAAGACACTTTTTCACCAGTAGCTAAGTTAAATACAATTAGATTACTGATTGCCTTAGCCACAAAACATAATTGGAATATACATCAATTGGATGTCAAATCTGCTTTTCTAAATGGTGATTTAAAGGAAGAAGTCTATTTGGTTCAACCTGAAGGGTTTGTCAAACAGGGACAGGAGCATCTAGTTTGCAGGTTAAGAAAGGCATTGTATGGTTTGAAACAGGCGCCGAGATCATGGTATGTAAAGATTGATACCTTCTTTCTTCAGAATGGATTTGTGAAAAGCAAAAATGATCCTAACTTGTATGTTAAGAAAGATGGAAAAGGAAATGTTGCTTTAATATCTTTATATGTGGATGATCTCATAATCACAGGGAGTGCTCACAAGTTAATTGAAGAAATTAAAGTTCAGTTGTCACAGGAATTTGAAATGAAAGATTTGGGTGAATTGCATTACTGTTTAGGAATTGAGGTATGGAGAGAGCCTGGTAAAACTTTGATCACTCAAAGAAAATATACAAAGGAGATTCTTAAAAAGTTCAATATGACAGATTGCAAAGCTATGTCAACTCCCTTAGAACAGAATGCAAAGTTGTACAAAGAAGATGGAACAAAAGAGGCAGATGGAACATTATACCGTCAGCTAGTGGGAAGTTTGAACTATCTCACAACTACCAGACCAGACATTGCATACTCAGTCAGTATTCTTAGTCAATTCATGGCTAAGCCTTCAGGAAATCACTGGAATGCTGCAAAGAAAGTTCTCCGATACTTAAAGGGAACAGTGAATTTAGGTATTATGTATACTGATGAATCTGATGTTGCACTGACAGGTTTTTCTGATTCAGATTGGGCAAGAAACCCAGATGACAGACGATCTACCTCTGGCTATGCATTTCATATTGGATCAGGGGTCGTATCTTGGAGTAGTAAGAAACAACCAACTGTTTCTTTATCATCAACAGAATCAGAGTACAAAGCTTTGACCAATGCCACCTATGAAGCTATTTGGTTGCGGAGAATTCTTGCAGATCTTGAAGAGGCACAAAGTGGTTCAACATGTATTAATTGTGATAATCAGAGTGCTATCAAATTAGCACATAATCCAATTTACCATGCTAGAACAAAACACGTTGAGTTACAGTACCACTTTGTACGTGAGAAAATTGAGTCGAATGAAATTGAATTGATATTTTGTAACACCAAGGATAATGTGGCTGATATATTTACTAAGCCCCTTGGTAAAATCAAATTTGAAGTTTTTAGAAGTCAGTTAGGTATTGTAGAAAATCCATTTCTCCATTAAGGGAGGATGTGAGAATAATCTAGAAATAGATTTAGTGTTGGTTTGTTGTACGGGAGTGTGCATTTAGAAATCAGTTCCATCTATTCAGGGTTGTTTCCTCTTCTTCAGGAAGATTAGGTGAGTGAGTTTCTTATTTAAGTGTGATGTAATTGAGCGATTGAATTCATTGAGTTGTGTGAGCTTTGTCTCACATTTGCTGGTGTTTCTGCTGTGTGTTTGT